>CM045563.1:9562932-10211349 GCA_024721245.1 Mitragyna speciosa | reverse complement strand
GATTGGACTATGAGGACCTTTGTCTTTTCCCTGATGTCTAGTTGCCATTGGGTTTCAAGGCTCCCAAGTTTACCAAATATGATGGAACTGGTAATCCCAAAACTCATCTCAAGAATGTTTGCTACAAACTGGGCAAGCCCGGTCGATGATGAAAACTTACCCATGCGTTTATTCCCTGAGAGTTTGGAAGGAGATGCGTTAGACTGTATTCTAATTTGAAACCTCAAGAGATCAGGACTTGGTTGGATCTGTCAACAGCTTTCGTGAACAATATGAATTTAACTGTGAGTTGGCACCAACGCGAAACTACCCTGGAGAGCACCAAGAGGAAACCTTCAGAAGATCATAAGACCTATGCTAAACGTTGGAGAAAGTTGGCTGCTAAAGTTGAACCGCCCATGGAATGAAGAGGAGATCGTTCATACCTTTATTAAGGCACATGACCCACCATACTTTGAGGAAATCTTTCGCATGACTGGGAGCTCATTTGCCGCAATCATTAACAAGTTAGAAGAGTATGATGAATTTGTCAAAGCAGGAAAGATAGTTAATGTAACAGCTTTGAAATTGCAACTGGAGGCTTTGCAAAATCAGAATCAGAACAATAATGGGAAGAAGGCCCCAGTTCAGAAGAAAGAGGGGGAAACTGCTTTTGTTTGGGATCAAGCCCATCGTTTAGACCAAAATCCAGAATCGTCCTTCATATGCTAGCTTTTTACCCACAACCTGCAAATCCTCAGCCAGTCTACCACACTAATACATTGCCTCATTATCCTCAATCTGGTTATCCAAACTATCCACCTCCATTCCCAACTCCCGGCCAACCTTTCAAAATTACCCTCGTCCCCACTATAATCCGAGACCGCCACAACAAAACAACATCCACATCACACCAAACCCATTTCAAGCCAACCGAGACCAAATCCAAAGGCCACCCCGAACTTACACCAATTTGGGCCGTCCCATCGACCAATTGTATGAGCAACTGAAAGCTGCTGGTAAAATTGGAGTGATTCCAGCAAAGGTTTACAACAAGGGTTTACCTACAGGATACAATCCTCAGGCTATTTGTGCATACCATTCAGGGAGTCCGGGACATTTCACAGCTAACTGTTGGGCTTTAAAGAATCAAATTCAAGACATGATTGAATCTGGAGAGATTGTTCTTAGAAGGCGAGGAGAACAGGGACCAAATGTAAACAAGAATCCTCTCCCAGAACACTGAAAATACTGTGGGAGCAATCACTGTTGATGATGAATTTGATGATCCTGCATCATATATTGTGGATGAGTATGAGATTGAGAATATAATGGAGGGATAATCTGATCAAGATAAGGAAGGAGTCAAATGCTGAAGATGCAGTAGTGAAGGACGGAGATGCTGTTTTAAAAGACGAATTGAAACAATCAGTGTTCGAGAAAGATGAGCCTTTCGTGTTAGAAGAATGTTTCGATCCTTTTGTTTTGGACGTACCGCCTTTTGAATGGGATGCACCAGATTCTGTTGTGCTTGAATTTCCTGAACAGATGCCTGTGAATAGTTTACAAGAAGTGCCCTGGAATTATGAGGAGCCTATGCTGTTGATTGGAGATAAAAAATTGTTGAAGGAAGAAGTAAGCGCTGTCACCAGGTCTGGGAGAGTTCTAGGAGATCATGAGAAGAATGATCCGCTCAAAGTCCAAGGAAACTCTGTGCCACCCAAGCAACCTCGTATCTGAAAAAGAAGCTTTGGATTTCTTGAGATTGATTAAGAGAAGTGAGTATAAGATAGTGGAACAGTTGGACAAGGCGCCTGCTCATATTTCTTTTCTGAACCTGCTTCTGACCTCTGAGCCGCATCGAGAAGCTTTGCTCAAAGTGCTTAACGAAGCTCAAATCCCTAAGGATGTCCCTGTTGACAAGTTCTCTGGTATGGTGGGCAATATTCTGGCTTCTAATTGTATTAGCTTTTCGGATGATGATTTGACTGCTGAAGGGAATTGGACACAACAGAGCACTATACATATCAGTACGTTGTAATGGAAAATTGCTTGCCGAGAGGTTTTGGTCGATAATGGATCAGCTTTAAACATTTGTCCATGGGGTACTCTTGTCAGGTTAGGATTATCTGATACTAAACTGCGTCCATCTACTGTCGTGGTAAGGGGTTTTGACGGAACAAGGAGGGAGCCAATGGGAGAAATTGATTTAGTTTTAGAGGTGGGACCAGCTCAGTTTCAAATTCCTTGTCAAGTTATGATTTCTCCGGTGCCTACAACGTGCTTTTAGGAAGACCTTGGATACATACCTCCAATTTGGTGCCTTCTTCGTTGCATCAAGTACTAAAATTTGTTATGAACAATCAGTTGATCACTGTATTTGCTGAGGATGATTGTGCAATGATGGTCAATGCCAACTCCAAAGGGAAGGATAGTGGAAAAATCTCCGTTTCTGCTCATAGGGTTGAAGATGTTGTTTCTGCAGGACAAATTTTCAAAACTGAATCGTTTATACCGGAAGCCAGTGTCATGATGGCTAAAGAGATGATTCGAGGGGGATATGAGATAGGAAAGGGTCTTGGGCGAAATTTGCAAGGGCTATTGGAACCAATAGAGCTCCCAACGCAGAAAGGACACGTTTGGACTAGGTTTTCTTCCAACTGCAAAGGATCGAAAGGAGATGAAAGCTCGAAAGATTGCTGAAAAAGAAGGAAAGCTGACCGAATTGCACATTCCGCCACTGCACTGTTCTTTCGCTCGCCCATCAGGGGAAATGATGTCTAGTTTGGGTGACAATGACTCCGCTGATGAAATTCTGTTGGATATGTCTCAGTTATTCGTAGGGGTCATTTCTGATGCTGAGCCATCTGGGTCTTCTGAGTTCCCAACAATTCCTAAAGATGGCATTCAGAATTGGACTGCTGGTTATCTTCCCTCTCGAAGGGAATTTCGGTAAATTTAAGGGGATTGTCTTTCACTCGAATCTATGTTTAGATAGGGTCTCATGTAGAGTCTTTTATTGGGTATTTATGTTACTGTTGGGTCTCGTTACTTTGTTATATTAATGTTTTATGTTAAAGTGTCTTTTGAGTATTAGCGTGATCTTTTAGTTTGTTAGTTATTTTAAATTCAATGAAATGAAAGACTCCTCTTATTGGTTTTCGACTGTTCTTAATTTTTTTTATTGTATGTGTTTGTTTTCTCTTTTTCTCAGATGGCCATCAATAAAATCATTTGACCCTTTGGATGTCACTATTCTAGAAGTCGATGATTGCCATCTCGATATCTCTCACGAATTTGAAATCATGCAATTTGACACTCAAAACGAGAGTGATACCGAAGAAGAATATGAGTCTTTATCAAAAATTCTCGAACAACATGAAGAGAAACCTAAACCGAACTTAGAAGAAACAGAAGTTATTAACATTGGTACTAAAACGGAGGTCAAAGAAATCAAGATCAGCATGCATTTGAATAAGAAACAAAAGCAAGAAATGGATAGAATTTTTTACTACATTTCAAGATGTCTTTGCTTGGTCTTATGATGATGTGGCTGGAATTTCCACAGGACATAGTGGTTCACAGATTGCCAACTGATCCAAATGTCCCACCTGTGAAGCAAAAACCTCGCAAGTTTAAACCGGATATGAGTCTTAAAATTAAGGAGCAAATTGTGAAACAGCTCAATGCTGAGATTATCATGGTATCTCATTATCCTGTGTGGCTATCAAATCCGGTACCCGTCCCAAAGAAAAATGGAGAAGTGCGAGTCTGCGTTGATTATAGAGACCTTAATAAAGCAAGTCCAAAAGATGATTTTCCAGTTGCCAAACATTCATATTCTTTTGGATAATACCGCAGGGCATGAGATCGTATCCTTTGGAGATTGTTTCTCAGGGTATCATCAGATTCTAATGGCGGAAGAGGATAGAGAAAAGACTGCTTTTGTCACTCCATGGGGAACCTTTTGCTATAGAGTGATGCCTTTTGGATTAAAAAACGCTGGAGCTACCTACCAAAGAATGATGACTACGTTGTTTCATGATATGATCCACAAGGAGATGGAGGTTTACGTGGATGACGTCATAATCAAATCTAGGAAGGTGGAGGACCATTTGGTTGATTTGAGAAAATTGTTTGAAAGATTGAGAAAATATAATTTGAAATTGAACCCTGCCAAGTGTGCTTTTGGAGCCCTGGCTGGTAAGTTGTTGGGTTTCATTGTTAGTAAGAAGGGCATAGAGGTAGACCCTGCCAAGATTAGGGCAATTCGTGATATGCCTGTTCCAAAGACTCAAAAAGATGTGAAGAGTTTTTTAGGAAAAATCAACTTCATCGGTAGGTTTATTGCTCAATTGACTTCTACTTGTGAGCCTTTGTTCAAGTTGTTGAGAAAAAATGCGCCAATGGAATGGAATGATCATTGCCAGCGTGCTTTTGATAAGATTAAGGACTACTTGCTAAACCCTCCTGTTTTAGTACCACCTCAGCCTGGAAAACCTTTAATCATGTATCTTTCTGTACTTGATGAAGCCGTTGGATGTGTTTTGGGCCAACATGATGATTCAGGAAAAAAGGAGCAGGCAATTTATTATTTGAGCAAGAAGTTTACGGCTTATGAGATGAATTATTCATTCTTGGAAAGGTTGTGTTGCGCACTAGCTTGGGCTGTTCAAAAACTCCGACATTATCTTCTTGATCATACTACTTACCTCATTTCCCGCTCTGATCCTTTAAGATATTTGTTGGAAAAACCAATAACCACCGGACGCATGGCCAAATGGCAAATGATCCTTTCAGAATTCGACTATTGTCTTCACCACACAAAAGGCAGTGAAAGGACAGGCCATAGCGGATCACTTGGCAGAAAATCCAATAGATGATGGTTATCAACCACTCAACACTTATCTACCAGATGAAGAGATCCTGTTCGTTGGGGCCGTTGAAGACATGAATGAGCAGTACACAGAGTGGAGATTATTCTTTGATGGAGCTTCGAATTCTTTCGGAGCTGGAATTGGGGCAGTTTTGGTATCACCAGAAGGGAAGCATTATCCTGCAACGGCTAAATTATGTTTTCCTTGTACTAACAACATGGCCGAGTATGAAGCTTGCATATTAGGGTTAAAGATGGCCTTGGAGATGGAGATTAAGGATTTGCTGGTTTTCAGTGATTCTGATTTGCTGGTGCATCAGACACTTAAGCATTGGGCAACTCGAGATTCTAAAATCATGTTGTATCATTGTAGCCTCCTCAATTTGGCTGCCAAGTTTAGGAATCTGGAGTTCCGGCATATTCCGCGAACTCGTAATGTCTTTGCGGACGCTCTGGCCACAATATCTTCCATGATCAAACACCCTGATGAGTTAATAATTGAGCCTATCCAAATTCGGCTTCAAGAGGAACCGGCCCACTGTTTGCGCGTCGAGTCAGAATCTGATGGTCTTCCCTGGTTTCATGATTTGAAGGAATATCTAAAGAATGGATTTTATCCCCCAGGTGCTAGTACAGTGTCTAAGAATTTTCTCCGAAGAATGTCTACGAGATTTTTTCTGAATGGAGAAGTTTTATACAAAAGAACAAGTGACTTGGGTCTCTTAAGATGTGTCGATGAGAAAGAAGCGGAGTATTTAATGAAAGAGGTACATAGTGGGGTATGCGGACCGCATATGAATGGACACTTGCTGGCCAAGAAGATCATGAGAACAGGATATTTTTGGCTCACCATGGAGCATGACTGTGTTGTATTCGTCAGAAAGTGCGTTAAGTGTCAAGTACATGGCGATGTAATACACGCCCCTCCTTCGGAACTGCACAGTATGACTGCTCCTTGGCCGTGCTCAATGTGGGGAATGGATGTGATTGGAGTCATCGATCCTCCCGCCTCAAATGGACATAAATTCATTCTGGTGGCGATTGAGTATTTCACCAAATGGGTAGAAGCAGAATCTTACAAGCAAGTAACCAAAAAGGTGGTAGCAGATTTCCTCAAGAACCACATCATTTGTCGTTTTGGTGTACCCGAAACTTTGATCACTGACAATGCAAGGAATCTCAATAATGACATGGTAGATGGATTGTGCGGTTTATTCAAGATCAAGCACAGAAACTCCGCTATCTACAGGCCTAAAGCTAATGGTGCTGTCGAAGCTGCCAATAAGAACTTGAAGAAAATTATTCGAAAGATGATTGATACTTATCGAGATTGGCATGAGAAGCTGCCTTTTGCACTTTTGGCCTATAGAACCGCAATTAGAACTTCAATTGGGGCAACTCCTTATTCTCTTATGTATGGAATGGAGGCAGTTTTACCTGCAGAGGTAGAAATTCCTTCTTTGCGCATTTTGATGGAAGCCCAATTGGAAGAGGCCGAGTGGTTGAGGGAACGTCATGAGCAATTGGCATTCATTGATGAGAAGAGGTTAAATGCTATCTGCCATGGACAATGTTACCAGCGGCGAATGGCTCGTGCTTATAATAAGAAAGTCAGATCGCGTCCATTTGAGGTGGGGGATAAAGTCTTGAAACAGATCTTGCCAAATCAAGAAGAGGCCAGAGGCAAGTTCGCCCCAAATTGGCAAGGTCCTTTTATTGTGAAAGAGGTACTATCAAGAGGAGGTCTTATTCTGACAGAAATGGATGGTAAAGATTTTCCCCAAATCATCAATTCAGACATGGTGAAAAAGTTTTATATTTGATTAGTAAATTTTCTTTTAAAATTATTACAAAAGAGGACGGGTTAAAGGCGGGCCTTCTTTCTTTTCCCTTGAACATTTTCTTCCCCTAGTTTTCCCTTTTGAGCCTTCAGAATTTAAAAATTTCGTTTCATAACCCACTTGATGGTCGCACCCCACACTGGGGCAAAAATTTATTGTTTCTTATAGATTGTTGTTAAAAAAAAAAAGAGAAAAAGAGATGAAAATGAGAAGAAAAGAAAACCCCATGAGAAAGCAATCAATTGGGGCAAATTCAAAATTCAAAAAAAATGATGAAATGATGATGAAATGAATGAAAAATGAATGAAAGGAAATCCCAAAAATGCCAGAAATGAAAGTTGGGATAGTGCATTTTAAAATTGCGACCTCAAGATAATCAACCCTTTCATAAATTCTGCTTTCTAGCCTTAACATTTCAAACACCTTACCTGACCCCGTTACAAAAGCCAAGAATGTTACCGACCTCCGTCTTTATTTTGTGATAATTTTGATATGAAAATTTGCAAATCAATATGGCATATGATGTTAATATATCTATCCCTAATTAATCAAGGGGAGATTGTCCTACTGATGCCAAATGACTTCAACGCCAATCTGATCTGATGAAAAAGGGAATGACTGTCCAAGACTGGAGTGATTGTTGTTCCTATGAAAAGGCGAAAACCCGAAAGGGCGCCGAAAAAAAAAAAAGAAAAGAAAAAAAAGAGAAAAGAAAAAAAGAAAAAGAAAAAAAAAAAAGAAAAGAAGAAAAAAAAAAGAGAAAGAAAAAAAGAAAAAGGAAAAGAAAAGGGGAGGGGGAGAACCTTAGTGAAAACCCGAAAGGGCGCTAAGGTGGAAATCTTGTGCACATAAACGAAGTCGGTTAAAGGAGGAGTGACAAAACTGAAAGAGCTGGTGACTATGTTTCGCTTGGGTCTTTCTCTTCATAGTTGTTCTTCTTCTGGCGATATCGAGTTTCTGATTGATGACATCCAAAAGGGTCAAGTGCGATATTCTTGGTCAAAAACCCAACTTCAACAGTGTATATAAGTCATTTGGTTACTTTTTTTTGAAATTCTTAATTTATCTTTAATAAAGGTTATTTTATATTTATTTTCGTGTTGTGTTGTCTTTGCATTTTTTGGAGACTTTGTTTTCAATAATGTAAAACGTGATACTTGCATAAAAAAAAAAAGAATGATGATGGATTTAAATGAATTTGTCTTTGCATTACTCATTTCATATAGATTTGTGTTGAAAAGGCAATCTCCGCTAATTTATCATAAAGGAACATAGCAGGTGATAATATTTTATGAGGCATCGCAAGAGGTCAGTTAAAAGATGTTGATGAACGGTAAAATCGGAGATAGCTTGCAAGAGTGGACTATGGATTGGATTTTGACTCCCAGAACTCATGTTTATACGCTTCTTAAGGCCTGATAGACCTCACGGTGGCGGCACATTATCTAATCATGTTTTACTTCCCATCTACAGGTAAAGTTGCGAGTTCATTATTGACACTTGGTCGAAAGAGTCAAATTAGGACAAAATTTTGAAAGTAAAGTTTTATTTGATTCCAGTTTACACTGGGGCAAATTTTAGAAGGATTGATTTCAAATAAATTTTTTTTTGCTTTCGAACAAGGCCAAAGTTTGAAAGGAAGGAGTTCAAATTGATTTGAATTTCATATACTGGGGCAAATTTTTTTGATAAAAAATTTGGATCTCAAAGTGGTCTTGATGCGTTTTGCCTTAGGCAGAATTTTAGAAAGATTGATTTACATTGGGGCAATTTTTTTGGAAGGATTGATTTCAAATGGATTTTGAAGCGTTATATCATGCCAAATTTTGATTGAAATGATCTCAACTTGTTTTGGCTATCAAGATCAATTTTGAAAAGCTTGATTTTTTTATAATGATTGAATACTGAAGAATAGGGATTCATACTTGATGCAAGTGTTAATACTAAAAAAAAAATTAAAATTAATTACTACTTTTAATATTTTTAATATTTTTCACGAATTTATCCAGCAAACTAGATGTTTCATATTGCTTTGTGGGCTGCTTTTCGACATTACTAAAAAAAAAAAAAAAAAATTCTCTTTCATGCATGTCCAGCAAACTGGACCTTCACGTTTATTTTTCAAGTTTGGAAAACCAAACTTTGCATTGCATGTTACCCCAGCAAACTGGGTGCATGTCCAGCAAACTGGACCTTCACGTTTATTTTTTTCAAGTTTGGCAAACCAAACTTTGCATTGCATCTCACCCCAGCAAACTGGGTGCATGTCCAGCAAACTGGACCTTCACGTTTATTTTCCAAGTTTGGCAAACCAAACTTTGCATTGCATCTCACCCCAGCAAACTGGGTGCATGTCCAGCAAACTGGACCTTCACGTTTATTTTTCAAGTTTGGCAAACCAAACTTTGCATTGCCTTTTACCCCAGCAAACTGGGTGCTTGTCCAGCAAATTGAACTTTCACGTTTATTTTTCAAGTTTGGCAAACCAAACTTTGCATTGCATCTCACCCCAGCAAACTGGGTGCATGTCCAGCAAACTGGACCTTCACGTTTATTTTTCAATTTTGGCAAACCAAACTTTCCATTGCATTTTACCCCAGCAAACTGGGTGCATGTCCAGCAAACTGGACTTTCACGTTTATTTTTCAAGTTTGGTAAACCAAACTTTGCATTGCATCTCACCCCAATAAACTGGGTGCATGTCTAGTAAACTGGACTTTCATGTTTATTTTCCAAGTTTGGCAAACCAAACTTTGCATTGCATCTCACCCCAACAAACTGGGTGCATGTCCAGCAAACTGGACCTTCACGTTTAATTTTCTTGTACTCACCCCAGCAAACCGGGTGCATGTCCAGCAAACTGGACCTTCACGTTCATTTTCCAAGTTTGGCAAACCAAATATTGCATTGCATTTCACCCCAGCAAACTGGGTGCATGTCCAGCAAACTGGACCTTCACGTTTATTTTCCAAGTTTGGCAAACCAAACTTTGCATTGCATTTCACCCCAGCAAACTGGGTGCATGTCCAGCAAACTGGACCTTCACGTTTAATTTTCTTGTACTCACCCCAGTAAACTGGGTGCATGTCCAGCAAACTGGACCTTCACGTTTATTTTCCAAGTTTGGCAAACCAAACTTTGCATTGCATCTCACCCCAGCAAACTGGGTGCATGTCCAGCAAACTGGACCTTCACGTTTAATTTTCTTGTACTCACCCCAGCAAACTGGGTGCATGTCCAGCAAACTGGACCTTCACGTTTATTTTTCTTGTACTCACCCCAGCAAACTAGGTGCATGTCCAGCAAACTGGACCTTCACGTTTATTTTTCTTGTATTCACCCCAGCAAACTGGGTGCATGTCCAGCAGATTGGACCTTCACGTTTATTTTTCAAGTTTGGCAAATCAAACTTTGCATTGCATCTCACCCTAGCAAACTGGGTGCATGTCCAGCAAACTGGACCTTCACTTTTATTTTTCAAGTTTGGCAAACCAAACTTTGCATTGCATTTTACCCCCACAAACTGGGTGCATGTCCAGCAAACTGGACTTTCACGTTTATTTTTTAAGTTTGGCAAACCAAACTTTGCATTGCATCTCACCCCAGCAAACTGGGTGCATGTCCAGCAAACTGGACCTTCACGTTTATTTTTCAATTTTGGCAAACTAAACTTTGCATTGCATTTTACCCCAGCAAACTGGGTGCATGTCTAGCAAACTGGACTTTCACGTTTATTTTTCAAGTTTGGCAAACCAAAATTTGCATTGCATCTCACCCCAATAAACTGGGTGCATGTCCAACAAACTGGACTTTCACGTTTATTTTTCAAGTTTGGCAAACCAAATTTTGCATTGCATCTCATTCCAGCAAACTGGATGTTTCCATATTTTCTTTGAGTTTCATTAATCCTAGCAAACTAGGGCCACACATCTCTCCAGCAAACTAGACATTTTTATATTTTGCTTTAATTTAATTTTATTTTTTTTCAAGTCAGGCAGCCAATTGTCTTACTTTCATGTTGGAACTACGTATGACCTGATTCCTTTCACTAGGATACGTAGGCAGCTCCTAGAGAGCTCGGTCACATTTTATATATATTCACTTGTTTGTCTTTCATTGAAATGTTTGCCTCAGTATTGCACTTACATTTATTTTCATTTTTAGGTGAGTCAAAATTTGGTGTTGTCTACGTCTTTGTCTGAAATCTCTACGAGATTCCCGACAAAGAGGGGCAAATTGTAGACACCAAATTTTGACACACCATTTATTTTCAAACATTGAGGGGGCATGTTTGCACTTTTTGTTACAAATTTTAATTTTTAATTTTTCAAATAATTTGGGGGGGGGCAAAATAGTAATTTTATCTGTAAATATTTTTCTATCAACTTTTGGGGGTTTTAAATTCATATTTTTACTTTTATGTGAATTTTTTAATTTTTTATAATTTTTCTGGATTTAATTGGTATTTTTTTTATTTTTGTACTAGTTAAGGGCAAAATCGTCATTTTACAGTTTAAATTCATTTTTCACCAAATTTTGAGTCAAAAATGCATTTTCCAGTAGTTTAAGTTTATTCTTAATTTTTGATAATTTTTTCGAAGTCAATAGTTATTTTTCTGTGAGTTTTCATTGCCCAAGGGCAAAATCATCATTTTACAATCTAAGTTCATTTTTTGTCAAATTTTAAGTCATAAATGCCTTTTCTAATGTTTTAAGCTTATTTTTAATTTTTGATAATTTTCTGAGAACAATAACTATTTTTCTGTGAATTTTCATTGCCCAAGGGCAAAATCGTCATTTTACAGTCTAAGTTCATTTTTTGGTAAATTTTGAGTCGTAAATGCCTTTTCTAGTATTTTTAACTTATTTGTAATTTTTGATAATTTTTTGGGGTCAATAGCTATTTTTCTACAAATTTTCATTGTCCTAGGGGTAAAACCGTCATTTTACACCCTCGAGCGCGTTTTTATCAGTTTTGAGCTCTAGCTTTTATTTTTTAAATCTACTGTGAATTCTTTTTGAAAATTTAGATATTTCTGTCGGATTCTTTGTATTAATTTTAATTTTGAAGTTAAAAAATATTTTCTAATAAAATTAACATTTTAATACCCGGGGGGCGTTTTCGTCATTTTATACTATTCTTGGCCAACAAGACAAGGGGCCTATAAATACCCCTTTTAATCAGAGAGAAAGAAAAAGAGAAAAAACCCTAAAACACTCCTTCTTTTGGTTTTTTTTTTAGATTAAAAAACACACACTCCACACCACCAAACACACACAAGCCGCCGTCTCTTTTCTTCAAGTTACTGTTCATCGAAACAGTGCCAGACACCTTGAAGCTTAAACAGGTATTCTTCTCCTCTTTGTTTTTGTTTTGATTTATTGTTCTTCCATAATTTTTGTGAATCTGATTGCTTGGAATTTTAATTGAATATAGGTTTAGTTTCTATTTCCCATTTTTGTTGTTTATGAACTTTTCTCCGTCTTTGTTTTTATGATTTTCTGTTCTGTTTCTGTTTTTCTATTTTGGTTATGGGTTTTGCTCTGATTATTTTGTTCTGGAATTTATTCTCTCCGATTCTTTTACCTTCCTCCCTCTTCCACCCCATCACCACCGTCTATTTCCTCTCTCTCTACCATCCACCGTCACTTTCTCCTCCACCTTCCTCCACTTCTTCCAATTCCACCCAGAACCACTGAACCGTTACTCCCTACCTCCACCATGAGCCACCACAAACTCTCAAACCCCAGCAATCTCTCTGCCAAGCTACCACCAACAAATTGCCCAATCCCTACAAATTGTCACTGCAGCTTTCCCTTGTAACTGCGCCAACCTCCAGACCATCCATCAGGAATCAGAAATTACCCAATCACCTCCACCACCTTCTTCCGTCAGAACATACAATGGCCATTACTAACCCACTAGTTTTAGCCTCCAATTTCACCACTGCTCACAAACGCCCCCCTGCCACAGAACCATTACCTGAAACAAAAATCCATCAAAACTCCCACCACCCACACGTACAGTCGAAGCCATTGCACACACAGTCACAGTTTGATCCAAGACCACCTACCCAGTCATCACCCTGCACCCATAAATCACCCACAATCACAGCACACACACACAGTCACAAACACTTGCACACACATGCAGAATCACAGCACACGCACACGTACAGACTCACACACACACACACACATACAACCATCCCTAAATCAGGCAGCCATAATTCACAAATTCCAGTCATAAACAGTCGAAGCCTGCCATTTGAACCACCCCAATCAATACCCAAAATCCACCGAAATTCCACAATCAGACCACATAGCCAACAAAATCAACTAACTACAACCTGCATAAAACAAAAACAAAGCTCCAACAACAGCCAAGACATAATAAATAAAAATTAGAATTTGTAAAGTTGCAGAACCCTACTGCCCATTTCTCGCAGCGTCCCCCATCGCCTCCAACTGGGGAGCCGATTCTGGTGTGTTCAGGGGAAACAAAATAGAGAAGAGAAGTAGATGAGAGAGCTGGGAGAAATGCAGAACGAAAATTAGAGAAGAAGAGGGGAATAGAGAAATTGGGGATGAACTAGAGAAAGAGGGATTTCGGTGAGGGTGAGCAAGCCTGGTAACAAAAAAAAAAAAAAAGAAGAAAAAGGGGGCAAGACAAAAATAGAGGAGAGACCAAAAGAGAAGAAACAGAGACAGAAGAAAATCTGAGGGAGAGAGAGAGATTAGGGATGTCTGCAGGTTGGGAAAGAAAGACGCGTAGGGGAGGGGACTTGGTGTTCATCGTTGTTAGTTTAATTAAGTTTAATTGATTGTTGAGGATTTAATTTGATTGTAGATGCTAATTAATTCAGTTAATTGTGACCATTAAAATAATTAATTTAATTTTAGTCTACTTCAGACACATTCATGCTTTATTATAAAATGGTGAATTTAAGTATTTTTTTTAGTGTTATCAATGTGCCTTTAATATATATATATATATATACACATACATATATATATATATATACATATATATACATATATATATATTTTCTTTCTTCTTTCTTTTCTTGCAAAATTTGAGTTCTTATTATTTGTAGATGGAATCCCCTCAAATTTTACATTCTTTCAATTAACCCCATAATTTGCAATTTTTCCTTACAGTTGCTAGAATTCATTATTTGCTCCCCATTTTGCGTCAATTTATATTTTTGCCCTTAGACTTGTGTAGATATTTAACTTTTGTCCCAATTAGCTTAAATTTATTATTTGGCCCCAATTTACTCTATTTATTTTATTTTTATTTTCCCCTTCTAACTTGCTTATAATTTACATTCTTCTAATATATTAGTATTTCGTATTTTACTCTTTGTTTTATCAAATAGTTGTCCCTTTAACTTGTGTGTTCGTTTTTAAGCTTTTTGTACCGGGATCTTCAAAAAGGTATTCTCGTTACCTTTTAATTGCTTCTTTACGTGCTCCAACGTGCTCTAATGTGATATTTTATACATTTTTTATGCGTTTCTTATTTTATGCACTTTTTGAGTATTTATTTATTTTTGTGTTATTTAATTTCGAATTTTATTATTTTGACAAAAATGTAATATATTTTGTATTTAGTTAGTCAGTGTAATAGTTAGAATATTTTTCTCATATTTTAGCAACAATTGTGTAATTAGATAGAAAGTGTAATAGATAGGGCATTTTTAATTTCCCCCCTTTTAATTGTAAATCAAGCCCCTCCCCCGGTGTAATAGTTAGGGTTTATTGCTTTTGCGTGCTTATGTGTTTATTCCTTTACCGCTTTCCTTAGGATTTTGCATTTAGATATCATGCTTATGTGTTATGTGCTCCTACTTGATTTTATATGATTTTATATGTTTTATTTACTTTTAATTCATGCTTTTGTCAGCTTTATTGTTCCGTCACTACACTAGTCCAACGCTAGTTGTGGTTCTCTCGCTCCCTTGCCTAGTCCAATGCTAGTGGGACTTTTTTAGAACGAGCTAGTCCAACGCTAGACCCTTAAGACATTTTAGTGTTAGGATCAGTCGTGTGCATTTCACATTTCACGCACTTTTAGTTTTCTTGCCATTCGGCATAATTTTAATTATTACTATTATTATTATTATTATTATTATTATTATTATTATTATTATTTTGACACGTTTTTAAAATACATGATGTAGACACCAAATTTTGGCACACCATTTATTTTCAAACACTGGGGGGCATGTTTGCACTTTTTAGGACAAATTTTAAATTTTAATAATCTCGGGGGGCAAAGTAGTAATTTTATCTGTAAATATTTTTCTATCAACTTTTGGGGGTTTAAATTCATATTTTTACTTTTATATGAATTTATTAATTTCTTATGATTTTTCCAGATTTAATTAGTATTTTTATATTTTTACCAGCATAAGGGCAAAATGGTAATTTCGTCTCGCGAATACCATTTTAGCTCATTTTAAGTTCCAAGTTCATTTTTCAAACTCTCGAGGCATGTTTCTGAATTTTCTTAATTTTTTGAGGTCAAAAGCTATTTTTCTGCTAATTTTCATTGCCCAAGGGCAAAATCGTCATTTTACAAATTAAATTCAATTTTCACCAATTTTGAGTCAAAAATGTATTTTCCAGTGTTTTAAGCTTATTTTTAGTTTTTGGTAATTTTTTGAGGCCAATAATTATTTTTCTATGAATTTTCATTGCTCAAGGGCAAAATCGTCATTTTACAAATTAAATTCATTTTTGTCAAATTTTGAGTCGAAAAGGCATTTTCCAGTGTTTTAAGATTATTTTTAATTTTTGGTAATTTTTTGAGATCATTAGCTATTTTTCCTCGAATTTTCATTGCCCAAGGGCAAAATCGTCATTTTACAAATTAAATTCATTTTTTGTCAAATTTTGAGTCGTAAATACATTTTCTAGTGTTTTAAGCTTACTCTTATTTTTTGGTAATTTTTTTTTATGTCAATAGCTATTTTTTTGTGAATTTTTGTCATCCAAAGGCAAAATTGTCATTTCACATCCCAAACTCATTTTTTACCAATTTTTGGGTTCCAAATTCTTTTTTAGATTTTAAGCACTAAGTTTCTAACTTTTTTAGGGTGAATTTTTATTAACAAATTTGTTATTTACATTTTTCTTAATTTTATTATTATCTTTTGTAAGAGAAAATAGATTTTTAAAGATAAAACTATAATTTTTGTAGTCAAGGGCACTTTGGTCTTTTAGCCCTTTCTTGGAGGTTAAGACTTGTGCAGTATAAATACCCCCTTAAGGATTTAAAAAAAAAAAAAAGGAGAAAACCCTAAAAACACTTTAGTTTTATGCTTAAAAAGATCAAAACACACACCAAGCCACCAAAAATCACACACACTAGCCGTTTGTTGTTTTTTTCAATTACTATTCATCAGGCTCGGCTACTGTTCATCAAATTCGCTGTTCATCATCGTGTTTGATTCTAAATTTTGAAAGGTGAGTTCTTAGTTTCTCTTCTTGTTTGATTTATATTTTTTGCAATTTTTTTTTCTTTTTCTTTTTTTTCTTCTCTCAATCTGTTTGTTCGTATGAATCCATTTGAAATTTTAATTAAATCCGTTTTATTTATGATTTTCCTTTCCTTTTGTTTCTGGGTTTGGGACGTATATTCTGGGTTTCGTTTTCCTGTTTCTGGGTTCTCCTCCCCTTCCCTCTTCTGTTCCACCATTCTTCAACCATCATTAGCTACCAGTAAACCTCCATCTCCTCCCTCATTTCCATCGCCTCACCACCGACCCCTCTCATCAGAACCCAGAACCACCTAAACATCCACGGTTCCACCAAAGCCCACCACCACCGTCCCACCCAAGCCCCCCACAGAACCATATCTGCAAGAAAAAGCCAAAACAGACATACACAGAACCACTAGCCCCTGTCACCGAATCACAGGCGATGCCTGAACCTATGCCGAGTTACCAGTCGAACAACCCAAGACATCACTCCCTACCATCACAGAACCACTAGCTACCATGAACGACACAAAACAACAATCATTCCACCCCCTTTCACTCCCTGTTACCCATTACCTGCAAACAACCAAACAAACAGAAAACAGAAAATACTATTCACCTCCCCTGTCATCATCCTTCCCTCCAGCTTGATCATTTTGTTCAATACTCAAATAGTTAATCACTTTAGGAGCCTTGTGATCCTTCATCCAAAGAACTTCTTCTTGCAAGTCTAACAGAAGACTTTGAAGAGCTTGCTTCATCTTTTTGGTCCTAGACCTTGTCATTGGCCCTCCAACACCCTCCAATGGATCCTTGGGACTGGTAACCTCCATTGGAACTCCTTGGACTCTATCAAGGAGCAATCAAAAGAGACAAAGGAATTGCAAAGACCAGTAGAGAAGTTGATGAGCAAAGGATGGGTTCGTGAAAGTTTGAGCCCATGTGCAGTACCGGTAATTTTGGTGCCTAAGAAGGATGGAACGTGGAGAATGTACGCTAATTACCAAGCTATCAATGCCATTATGGTAAAGTATAGACATCCAATTCCTAGACTTGATGATATGTTAGATGAGCTTCATGGTTCAAAATATTTTTCTAAAATTTGATTTGAAAAGTGGTTATCATTAGATTAGAATTAGAGAAGGAGATGAATGGAAAACTGCATTTAAGACAAAACATGTTTATATGAGTGGTTAGTGATGCCATTTGGTTTAACTAACGCACCTAGCACCTTTATGAGATTGCTGAATCATATTTTGCATCTCTTCATAGAAAAATTTGTAGTTGTTACTCTGATGATATTTTAATTTATAGTAAGTGTTTTGATGATCATATGTTACACTTAAAGAGTGTTTTAGAAGTACTTTGAAAGGAAAAGCTATATGCTAACATTAAGAAGTGCCATTTTTGTACTAACTAACTTGTTTTTCTAGATTTTTAGTTAGTAAAAATGGTATACAGTTTGATGAGTCTAAGGTTAAGGCAATCTAAGATTGGCCTACACCTAAGTCGGTGACAGAAGTAAGGAGCTTTCATGGATTGGCAAGTTCTACAGATAGTTTGTAAAAGATTTCAGTACCATTGCAGCATGGTATCTGTAAGGTAACAACATGAGTAACGCAGTGAAAAAATTAAAATTTTATTTCCTTAACCATGGATCTCTTTGGTATATCTATATGATTATAAGGGAGTTTGCACGAAGATTACCTCAAGTACAGAAGATTTCTATGCTACTAGGCAAAGATCCTTTGAATATGAGGTTAGATCTACCAACAAAAGCCCTCCAAGCATCGAGCCTCTAACGATATTCGTACGAACAGTTTCTTTGGAAACCTTGTAGCCTTGCTTGCTTTGACTTTTGAGTGCTAACTCCCTTAAATTAATTAAGAACACAAGAGAAGAAAAAGCCTAACAATTAAGAAGAAGAGAGAAAAAGAAAAATGCCACCAAGAGAGAGAAAGAATGGCGTGATTTTTCTCTTTCTATTTTCTCTCACTAGTTTTTCTTTTGTGTTGCAATAATCATTCAAGAGTCAAAGTATGGACATATTTATAGAGGTAGTATTCTAGTCTTTTAGGAAATAAAGCTAATTGGAAACCAAAAGGGTTTAGGTAACTTACTTTAAGCTAAACCTCTTCCTTTAGGAATTCTATTCCATAAGGAAATCAATTAGTTACTTTATTCCTTTTAGGAAACTAATTTCCTTCAAAACTTAGGATATTTATAAATAAGTCCTTTAAGTTACTTTATCTCATAAATTAACCCCATAAGTATCTCATACTTATCTTAATTACATTTTAACCTAGAGATTTTGTTCTTTATGTGTGTGACCCATTAGGTTCCATTCACATTGGCAATAAGTAAAAATTATAACTTTATAATTAGTTAATTAAGAGCTAGATAAATTAAACACTTCAATTTATCATTAATTCACTAATTAATTAATTTACACTTATAGATCATGAGTGGCGTCTAGCAACGTATCATGACCACCCAAGTGAATAGGAAAGTCATATGATAAACCATACCCATCAATGACAATGTTACCATGTAATTAATATCCTTTCACCATACTATATCCCAATTCGTTTAAAAGTATAGTGCATATTTTAAATGACTAATTTATATTTTTCTTGTTCTCGAAATATAACTCTCCATGATGTATAATCTTGAAACTACTTCCAAGTTATACTATCACTTATGTGGAAGATTTATGAGTTAGTATTTCTAACAAGTGGCCATAAAGGGATATACTCTCCTATTAAGGAGTGGTGCATCCTATATCGATTACTCACTATCCTTCCATGCTTTAAACTATACCCAACCTCTAACCTTTGGGCTACTCTTTTATGAGCACCAAGGAATTGAGTCAAAGTATAGCAATCCATACTCAAGATACTATGGTAATCTCAAGTCAAAGGATCAATTACACCATTGCCATTAAGCGTTCTACCATTGGCACTATTTACGATCTCTAATACACAGTCAATATTGTAGGGACTTTATCAAACAAACAAGTAACATGGAAATACAAGCATAGATGATAAAGAAAAAATTACCGCATAAATGATATTACATAAATAAGTGTAAATAAAAAGTGCCTTAAACCATCTTGGTTTTAGGAAATACATTAACAGTATCTGCTTGGCTTAACTATGGATACTATAGGAGTATACCTATCGTTCCGTAATATAGCGTGTAAGGAGTATCGAGTGTCGTACCCACAGGGACTTAGTAAGTACTAGTAATTGCTCGCAATCTATTATCTAGTCTAAATAACACAAGATGTTGAAATATTAAATGAACTAATCTAATTAAATTAACGAATGAGAAAGCCAAAAAATCAAATGTAGAGAATTGATAAGTGATAATGGCCAAAGTGACTAGGTTTTTAGGTGTGTTTAGGCTATGATTAACTTGGTTTTTTCCACAAGTTTTACTTGATAATTGCGATTTTTCTTTCTTTTGGATTCTTGAGTGAATTTTTCATAAGAGCTACTCATTTGGCTTGTTTTTCATACTTTTATAGTTTTTTGCCTTTGATTGTCGAACTCCAAAGTATGGTTGAGTGTATACTGAGATAGGGAAGAGATTTCGCGGGTGTAGAATGAAGTTTGAAGAAAAATGAAGTTTCTATTCTTATCCGTGCCACGGGTAAGAACAATCGCATCAATTTGAGGGGAATGGAGTTTTTGTCCCTAGCCGCAGCATCACCCGCGCTGCGGGCGAGGCCACGGCTGGCACCAAACAAATACTATTACTCCACTGATGAGGCCACGGATGAGTGGCATAACTCTACGATTTTAGTCTATTTTCAAGGCAAATTTGAAGGGAACCAACCCAAGTTTGGGAGAAACGAATTACAAGATATAAAAGACTCTTCTAGGGTAAAAAGAAGGGGAAAAAAGAAGAAAGCGGAGCGGAAGAGGAACGACAAAGAAGAAGACTCAAGAATTGAAGAGAGAAGAGAAATTACAGCAGCAAAAGGGGAAATTGCTGCAACAACAAAGAAGAGTAAAGAAACATCACATGAGAATGAGTTTCTCTATACTTTCTTTGTTGTCTATTGAACTTTCTTCTTTAACTATGGAGTAGATTTTTGTAAGACTTAGAAGGGTTGAACCCTAACCTTTGTTTCTTCAATTTTTGATTCATTGTTTAATGGAAAGGTTCTATCTTTAATTTATTTGATTGTGAGTTAATTGATAAATTAGATTGGGTTTTTTGTGCACAAATTCAATCTTGACAGTTTATATTGGTTGGGAAATGATACGTTCCTGGTAGTCCCAAACGTATCATTAAAGCCTCAACAGGGTTGATCATTCGTCTATGCTATTTTGAAAAGTTCAAGGACCTAGGGCATGACAAAAATGATCAATTTAGCATCCACTGAAGAGGCAAAGGATTGGAGCGTTGTGGAACAGTTGGATGAAGCAAGGAGTGAAGAAAATAGCACAAGAAAGGGTTCTAACCAAGGCCACCACTGACTTCCCCACGTCCTTCATCAGAAAGTGCGGACGTGTTTTAATTTCGTGTTTTACTTTATGATTAAGTTGTAATCTTTATGGTAATTATCTAATTGTGATAGGTTACAACTAGTGATAGGTTTTTAGTAAATTTTCTAGAATATTCTTCATAAGCCTATAAAAGGGCATTCATTGTATTATTTTAAGAACATGTTATGATGAATCAATAAAAATTGTGAGTTTTCTCCCTTTGAGTGTTTTCTTTAGTTCCTGGATTGGAACTAATTCCTGGTCTTATCGGAGTGATTCCATGGCGACCAAAACCTACGCCTAGAGTTTCTTCCACTTGATTTGATTCATTCTTTTGGGTTTGTTAATTAGGGATCTATTCCACGAGTTGGTTAGTATTTTATTCCACAAGTTAGTTAGGTGTCTATTCTACGGGTTGGTTGGGGGTCTAACTTGAAACGCAAAAGAAGGATTTCAACAATCTTCATTGAATCTTTGAAGCAACACATTCGAGTTGTTCTTGGGGTCTTCAACAAGTTATGAGGGGGTCAAGAAGATCGAGTGGTAACCCCAACTCAAGTTGTTCTTGTGGTCTTTGACAAGTTACGAAGGGGTCAAGAAGATTGGGTTGTTTTTGTGTGGATTTCTTTTTGAGATGGTCCTTTGGGGATGATATCCTATGATATACGAGAGGGCGCACCCCCCGATCATGTCAAGTAGTATCAGAGCTTTTGAGATCTTGAAAGAAATCAAGTTTTGTGTCAATCCGTTTGGGTATCTCCTTTATTTTTATTTCTAATCCACTTGGATATATGTTTTCTATTTGGATCTTATGTTTTTCATCGTTCTTGTTGGTTTCTTGAATTGTCCCTCATCAAGAAATATCAAAGTTGGAGTCTTTTGTTTAGTGTGTGAGTTTTGTAAAAAAAAAAAAAAAAAGAAGTTACTATTACCGACTGTAGCACACTATTCATTGGCACTGTTCATTGACGGCACTGTTCAGCGCCGAACTGTTCACGACAGAATTACTGATCATCGAATGATTGCTCATGATGGAATTACTATTCATTAACGGAGTTACTGTTCACCGCCAATTACTATTCATCGAATTTTTTTAAAGATTTTTTTTCCAATTTATTTTTTTTTTGTTTTTGAGAGTTGAATTTTGCATTTTGTGAGTTTTTTGTGTTGTTAAAAAAAAAAGAGAGAGGGTTGTTAGAATTGGAAAAAAATATCTTGAGTGGAAAAAGGCAAATTTGTGAGATTTTATAAGAAAAGACAAAAGTTGGGTGAAAAAAAAAAGATATTCTTACTGTTCTTATGAATTTTGCAGGGTTGAGCTTGAGTTGTGCCTATTCTTTGCATGCCATAGGCAACGATTCGAGGACGAATCGTTTCAAAAAAGGAAAGTTTGATACATTGCTGGTAGTCCCAAACGTATCATTCAAGCCTCAATAGGGTTGATCATTCATCTATACTATTTTGAGGAGTTCAAGGACCTAGGGCATGGCAAAAATGACCAATTTAGCATCCACTCAAGCGGCAAAAGATTGGAGCATCGTGGAACGGTTGGATGAAGCAAGGAGTGAAGAAAATAGGACAAGAAAGGGTTCTGACCACGGCCATACCCAAGGCCATGCCACAGCCTTCATCAGAAAGTGCGGACGCATTTTTAATTTCATGTTTTGCTTTATGATTAAGTTGTAATCTTTATGGTAGTTATCTAATTGTGATAGGTTACAATTAGTTATAGGTTTTTAGTAAGTTTTCTAGAATATTCTTCATGAGCCTATAAAAGGGCATTTGTTGTATTATTTTAAGAACATGCTATGATGAATCAATAAATATTGTGAGTTTTTTCTCTTTGAAAGTTTTCTTTAGTTTTTGGATTGGAACTAATTCCTAGTCTTATTGGAGTGATTCCATGGTGACCAAAACCTACACTTAGAGTTTCTTCCACTTGATTTGATTCATTCTTTTGGGTTTGTCAATTAGGGGTCTATTCCATGAGTTGATTAGGGGTCTATTCCACAGCTTGATTAGGTGTCTATTCCACGCATTGGTTAGGAGTCTAACTTGAAATGCAAAAGAAGGATTTCAATGATCTTGGTTGAATCTTCAAAGCAACCCATTCGAGTTGTTCTTGGGGTCTTCGACAAGTTACAAAGGAGTCAAGCAGATCTAGTGGTTACCCCAACTCAAGTTGTTCTTGGGGTCTTCGACAAGTTACAAAGGGTTCAACAAGATTGAGCTATTTTTGTGTATATTTCTTTCGAGACGGTCCTTTGGAGATGGTATTCTTATGATATACGAGAGGTTGCACCCCCCGATCGTATCAGGCAATGACACGAATCGGGATTATCTCCCTTTTCATGTGTCACAGGAACATCCCCAAAGGACCGTCTTGAAGATCAGGCAATAACCCAATCCAATCCCTCCATAGAATTGGACCAAATTATCAAAGAATACAAACTCTCGTCGAATCGCTCGATCCCAATCCAACCCCATGGAATGAAACTGTTTGAATCAAACAAGAAGAAAGCCTAAACCCTAATCACACCTGTTGATTAGAACTTAAGATATAAAGAAGACCTCACAAGAATCACTCTTGAAAGGCTCACGACAGTTCTCATCACCATAAACTAACAAACTCTCACACAGAGAGAAAACATCAATTTTCATTGATTATATCATTGTTCAACGATAATAATAATAATAATAATAATAAATGGCAATAGTTAGCCTAATCTAGGCCTTAAAACCCTACAAAAAAAATATGGAAAGTTTAAACTAACTGTAACTCAAAAATTAAACTAAAACTAATTAAAATAATAAAATCCCAAAGCAGAGGACGAAGGCCGCAGGCTAGGTCGCGTGGCGGCCTCAAGTGCGGCCTTGGTCAAAAGCTATTTTGGCCTTGGCACACTTTCTAACGGAGGCCTTGGCGAAAGCATGGCACGGCCTAGGGCACGGCCTTAGTTAGAACATCTAATTCATTTTTGGCTAGCTACTGGTTCCGTCCGTTGAAGATTTTATCTCGTACTTTCGACCTTAGATACGAACACCAGCCCTTGGTATCTTGAGTGAATACTAAATAAGCCATCTTCCGTGCTCAATTGCTATGTTTTGACCACTTTGAACCATCCAATTTGCACAAGATGACGATATTCATTGGTGAAGCTTTTAAGACTGAGACAGGCATCATCATGCATGTATCAGGTAATTGAGAAATCACTCAATTAACTAAGAACAACTCTCAAGTGATGGAACTTGCATGAATCGCTAGAAATAGGATTTCATAAGTTCTCCCAATTAGGTGTGAATCCATTTGTGAGATCAAATCCATTGATTCAATTGCATCTACTAGGGGTTTTGAGTTGGGAAGAGATTCCATTCAATCAACCTAGGAATAGGGGTTGCAATCTTGGGAAAGATTGCAACTTAACTAAGGGATTTTAGGGTCAATCAAGATTGGGCAATCCATTAGACATAAATTAATGCTAATAATCAGGGTTAGATGAATTCCACTTCTAAGTCTTGTGTTAGAAATTATTGCATTTCCTTTCTTGTCAATTCTCTGCGTTTGATTTGTTGGCTTTCTCATTCATTAATTTAATTAGACTAGTTCATTTTATTTCAACATCTCGTGTTATTTAGACTAGATAATAGATTGTGAGTAATTACCAGTATTTGCTAAGTCCCTGTGCGTACGACACTCGGTACTCCTTACACCCTATACTACGGAACGATAGGTATACTTGCCTATAGTGTCCATAGTTAAGCCAAGCGGATACCAAGTTTTTGGCACCAGTGCTAGGGACAGAGGCAATATTAGGAAAGCTTTAGGTTAATTACTCTAGTCATCGCTTTTTCATTTATACTGTTATATTTTCTACTTATTTCTTTTAATTCTTTATTAATTTGGTTGGTTTGCACTGCTGATAAGTAATAATTTTGCCTATTTAAGTATAATATTTTATATATGATTTCAGTATGATTTGAGTATGTCTTTAGTATTTTTTATATTAAAATGACTCAATTTCATTATTTTCCATCAAATCCGGGTTTGCTTCAAAATTAGGGTTTTAAGTTCGAAAATTTGGATTTTGAGGCGGAATTGTTATTTTGAACAAATTAATACCCAAGTTTATTTGATTTTGAAGGGAAATGATTACTAAATATATTTGGGATCAATTGGAGCACAAGGACTATCAACATCAAAGTTTATTCAATATATACCATTTTATCACTTAAACTTGGCAATTTCTGGAACAATTTTTCTTCATGAAATCCTACCAAGAAAATTATGATTCAAATGGTGGAAGAAGGTCTCAAGGGTATGGAAGGAATAACTAAATTCTAAAGAGGACAAAATGGAAAAAAGAGAGTGATAAGCGAGTCACAGCCCGCGGATCCCACCCGTGGATCGTCACCAACTTGCAGATTTTGGCTCTCCTCAACTTGCAGCTTGTTCACACTACTTTTGTAGATAAATCCAATATCCAGCTGCACTTTGGGATGCCCTAGAAGATAACAAAAAGTTCAAGGAAGACTTTTGAGGCCAAAGGAATCAAATTTCATCATTAAGTCTCCAACTTGGACAAGGACTTGAGCTAGATTTATTCTATAAATACATGCCTTTGTATTCATAAATGATATGCTTAGTTTTATGCTTGAAAAAGCTAGAATTAAAGCTTGGTAGGAGGAGCATTCCTTGTAAATACTTAGAGTAGATTTTCTTTCTTAGTTTTGTAGTAGGCAAAATCATATTCTTGTAACAAGACTTTGGAGGAACTACTTTGTATTCAACATGATCGATGAAATTGATACGAATCCTGTGGCCATGATTCCTATCATTCAAGCTTCACCAATGGATATCATCATTTTGTACAAATTGGAGGTTTCAAAGTGTTCAAGGTATGGCAACGGAGCATAGGAGATGGTTCATTTAGCATCCACTCAAGGGGCCAAAGGTTGGTGGTCGCGTCTAAGGTCGAAAGTACGAGGTAGAATTTTCAAAGGACAAGACCAGAAGCTAGTTGCTAACGTTCTGATGGAGGCTGCACTCCAGGCCATCCCGCGGCCTTCCCCCATGGCCTGGATCAGAATGCGTGCCAAGGCCAGAATTGCTTCTGACCAAGGCCGCGCTTAAGGGCGCCCCGTGGCCTTGCCCGCGGCCTTCGTCTGCAGTTTGGAATTTTTATTGTTTTAATTAGTTTTAGTTTAATTTATTTAAGTTATATTTAATTTAGAATTTCCATATTCAGTTTTAGGGTTTGTACGCCTATATAAGGCTAACTATCCTCGTTTAGTATTATTGTTATGTTGAATTATGATTTGATCAATGGAAATTGATTTTTCTCCCTTTGAGGGATTTCGTTAGTTCTTGAGATGAGAACTATCTTTGCCTTTTCAAGAGCGATTCTTGAGAGGTTTACTTTATACCTTACGTTCTATTCAACAGGTTTGGGTAGGGTTTAGGGTTTTCCTCTTGTTAGATTCAATCGGTTTCATTCCACAGGGGTTGGATTGGGGTCGAGTGATTCAATGAGAGTTTGTATTCTTTGATAATTTGATTTAGATCTGTGGGAGGGTTTGAGTTAGATTATCACCCTGATCTTCAAGACGGTCCTTTGGGGACGTTCCTGTGACACACGAGAAGGGAGACCAACCTGGATCGTGTCAAGTGGTATCAGAGCTATTGGATCTTGAAAGAAAATCAGGTTTATTCGTTGTGTTTAACCCACTTGGGTATATCTTTTCGTTGTTAATCCGTTTGGATATATCTTTTAATTTTTGTGTACGAGTTGTTTAGTGTTGTTCTTGGTTCAAGATTTGAAATTTTCTTGAATCAAAGTTGTGATCTTTTGGTTGTTGAACTTGAAAAAAAAAAAAAAAAGTCGTGTCAGTGTTCACGGTACTGTAGCTATCACTGTTCACGACGAACTGTTCATGCGGCGTTACTGTTCACACCTAGGGTTTACTGTTCATGACAGATACTGTTCATCCGACCTTTTTTTTTTTTATAGAATTTTTCCAGTTCTATTTTTGTTTCTTTTTGGAGTTGAATTTTTGTATTTTGTGATTTGTTAGTGTTGTTAAAGAGAAAAAAAAAAAGAGGAAGAAAAAAGAAAGAAGAGAGAAAAAAAGAGGGTTGTTATATTGAAAGAATTTTTTAGTGGAAAAAGGCTAATTGGTGAGTTATTTTCAAAAGCCAACAATTGAGATTGCTTTGTACATTATGGAATCTATTTGTAAGGAATTTTCGCAAGAATTTTCTGCAAGTTTGAAGAGATTATGTGTAAAGATAGGATCGTGAGCAGAAGAGTCAAGCCAAATCAAGATCTACATGCACTCGTTCAAGGAAGATGGATGTTGATGCCATTGTATCTGATTGCATGAGGACGATTAGTAACACTTTTGATTCTATTATTGCTGAAAAGGAAAAGAATCGTCTCAAAGAGAAGGAGCTTAAGGGAGTGAAGATGTCACCACCAACGGAGACCATTGCAATTGAGGAACCATCTTGCGAGTCCAAGGAGGAACAAGATGTCAAGGAACCATTGGAGATGATTCATCCATTAGAAGAATCGTGCAAAGCTGCAACACCATCTTTGGAGGAGCGTGTTGAGGTTGAAGATGAAGCACCATTGCCATTAGAAGAGCCACCAAGTGTTGAACAATCCCTTGTGATCGTACCTTGTTGCTTATCTACTATGGGCAACGATTCGAGGACGAATCGTTTTGAAGAGGGGGAGTTTGATACGAATCCTGTGGCCATGATTCCTATCATTCAAGCTTCACCAACGGATATCATCATTCTGTGCAAATTGGAGGTTTCAAAGTGTTCAAGGTATGGCAACAGAGCATGGGAGATGGCTCATTTAGCATCCACTCAAGGGGCCAAAGGCTGGTGGTCGCGTCTAAGGTCAAAAGTACGAGGTAGAATTTTCAAAGGACAAGACCAGAAGCTAGTTGCTAATGTTCTGATGGAGGCCGCACTCCAGGCCGATCCCGCGGCCTTCCCCCACGGCCTGGATCAGAATGCGTGCCAAGGCCAGAATTGCTTCTGACCAAGGCCGTGCCTAAGGCCGCCCCGTGGCCTTGCCCGCGGCCTTCGTCTGCAGTTTGGAATTTTTATTGTTTTAATTAGTTTTAGTTTAATTTATTTAAGTTATATTTAGTTTTAGGGTTTGTATGCCTATATAAGGCTAACTATCGTCGTTTAGTATTATTGTTATGTTGAATTATGATTTGATCAATGGAAATTGATTTTTCTCCCTTTGAGGGATTTCGTTAGTTCTTGAGATGAGAACTATCTTTGCCTTTTTAAGAGTGATTCTTGAGAGGTTTACTTTATACCTTACGTTCTATTCAACAGGTTTGGGTAGGGTTTAGGGTTTTCCTCTTGTTAGATTCAATCAGGTTTCATTCCACGGGGTTGGATTGGGGATCGAGTGATTCAATGAGAGTTTGTATTCTTTGATAATTTGATTTAGATCTGTGGGAGGGTTTGAGTTAGATTATCACCTTGATCTTCAAGACGGTCCTTTGGGGACGTTCCTATGACACACGAGAAGGGAGACCAACTTGGATCGTGTCAGAAATGCAATGAAAAGTTTTGGAACTAAGTTCATCTACCAAATGAGCAACTCTAACCTTATTCTTTTTAGTTTCATTCATGCATGCTTGTTTATATTCACTTATGTGCTTAAATTTATCTTAAATATGTTGAACTACGTTGATTTCCACTAGGTTTAGGATGAAGCTCTAATATGTTTGAATTGGTTTATGGCCTATTTATTCTTGTTTATTCATTTACTTGGTCTTTAACACTTGTTGTTGATTAGCTACCAACTTCAAGTCATCTAGTTGTTATTTGATAAAGAGATTTGCACTAAACAACGGAAAGAGTAAATGAAACTTATATTGAATCTCACGAGAGTAGTGATTCACATAGGTGGATTAGGGATTAAAGCCACAATTCATGAATTTAATAAACTAATGCATGCTAGACTTTACCATGAGAGTGGGAAAGTTCATGTATTGGTAGTCTTCTATTCATAGAGAGATCTAGTTTGGACTAAAATTGGAATTGAATCCTAAACCTAGATAAAAATCACATGACCATAAGCTAAACTTTCGTATTTGGTAGATTCTTAAGCCTAGTCAACTTTGTTTATCAAGTTTCTTCATATTTTGTCTACTTGAATTTGATTTTCCTACCATTTTCACCATCTCCAAAGTTTGATTGTTTAAATAATAAAGCAAATTAGCAGCTTTGGTAGTTGCTAGTTCACATTTCCCCATAGGATCAACCCTAATACTCGTCACAACTATAATTAACCTGTGCACTTGTGGAACGAGTATTAGGTTATAAATTTTATTGCTTGTTTGTGTGAATTGTGCTTTATTTTGATGGTAACCTAAACTCACAATCGACTGCTATTACAGGACTTAACCTATTGTATGACTAGGAGTAGCAGTTCAACTCCATTAGCGTTTGATCCAGAGGTTGAAAGGACATTCCGTCGAGCTCTCAGAGAGAGACTATTACAATGAGTAGCGGAGATTGACCAAGAATATCGAGAGCAATTAGAAATGGCTGATGAAAACAATCCCCAAGCTCACATTCGAAATCCTCTATTTGATGAGAATCCACTCAACCCAATCAATGTACCACCACCACCACCACCACAGCAGCAAGAGAGACATAGAACAATGTCAGACTATGCTAGACCCTTCCTCACAGGCATGGAGTCTAGCATAGCCCGGCCAAGAGTAGCTGCTAATAATTGTGAGATCAAGACGAATGTCATCCAAATGGTCCAACAGTTCATACAATTTGATGGCTTGCCTGATGAAGATCTAAATGCCCATATGGCGAGTTTCTTGGAGATCTAGTGACACCTTCAAGATCAAGGGGGCTTCAGATGATGCTATTTAGTTGAGGTTGTTTCCATTCTCACTTAGAAACCAGGCGAAGCAATAGTTGAGCTCCCTTCCAAGAGGGTCCACAACTACATGGGACTAAATGACAGAGAAATTCTTGGCAAAGTAGTTTCCACCCGGCAAGACTGCAAAAATGAGGAACGACATATCCTCATTTGACCAGATGGAGTTAGAGACACTATATGACACTTGGGAGTGGTTTAAGGAGCTTTTGCGGAAGTGTCCACATCATGAGTTGCCCACTTGGCTTCAAGTTTAGACGTTTTACAATGGGCTCACTAGGCAAATAATTGATGCAGCAGCAGGAGGGACACTTAATAGCAAAACACCGAAGCAAGCCCAAGAGTTGTTTGAGGAAATGGCCATGAATAGTTATCAATGGCAATCTGTGTAATTTCGGACCAATAGAGCAGCTGGTGTGTATGATGTAGATCCAGTCATAGCTCTAGCAGCTTAGGTGGAGGCATTGAGTAAAGAAGATAGATGGCATATTGGTTGCACCGAGACAACCTCAATTGATGCAATGTGAAATGTGTGGGGGTGATCATAACAGCCAAGAGTGTAAGGCCATCAATGCCGTGGAAAAAATAGATGAGCAATGCAATTTTATGGGCAATGCACCATCACAACAGAACAACAATCCCTATAGTAGTACCCATAACCCTGGATAGAGAAACCACCCCAACTTCTCATGGGGCAATCAAGCAAATCAACGACAATAGCCTCCACCAAGGTTTCAGCAGCAACACCAACCTCGAGAAAGAAAACCAAATTTGGAAGATCCCATGACCAAATTTATCCAAACTACTAAGACACGCTTCCAGAATATTGAGGCATCTGTGCGAAATCAATGAGCAAGCATCAATAACCTGGAGAACTAGATAGGTCATCTTGCCAAAAGTATTTCAGAAAGACCTCAGGGAGCTCTTCCTATTAATACAGAGACCAACTCAAGAGAACATGTGAATGCCATCACGCTGAGGAGTGGAAAGCATTTATCTCGAGGGGAGAAGGAGACGAAAGTGGGAGGAGCTACTGGAGGAATAATCAAGGAGGAAGATGTTGCTGAAACTAAGGAGCAAATGGAGGGGGTGTCAAAAGAAGAAGTTGATAAAAAGTTGGAGCAAAATCTTTGCACATTAATATGCTAATATGCCCTTCATCGATGTTATCCTACAAGTACCCTCTTACGCAAAGTTTTTGAAGGAGATCATTACGTGCAAGGGGAAAATTGAAGACCTACAACTGGTAGCACTATTGGAGGAATGCACCACATGTGTCCAGAACAAGTTACCACCGAAACTAAGTGATCTAGGGAGTTTCTCCGTCCCCTACACCATAGGTAACCTTACTTTTTCCAATGTCTTATGTGACCTAGGTTCGAGTGTCTCCCTGATGTCATTATCAGTGGCTAAGAAATTAGGGCTTACCAATTTTAAGAAGTCTAATATGACTTTGCAGTTAGCTGACAGATCGGTGAGACATCTACATGGGATTATAGAGAATGTATTAGTAAAAATTGATAAATTTATAGTTCTTGTGGATTTTGTTGTGCTTGACATAGGTGAGGACACTAATGTACCTCTAATCCTAAGCTGACCCTTCTTAGCTTCTGCGGGTGCCATAATAGATGTAAAGAGGGGTAAGCTTCGATTTCAAGTAGGGGAAGAAGAACTCGAGTTTAGCCTACATTCTAATTCTATGGATCCTTCTCCTACTGACAATGTTTGTTCTATTGAGCTAGCTCAAATTCAGAACCAAGAACAAAATACAGTCACTAAAGACTCTAATTCTCTTGGAGTACTTTCTCTTGATGCAGGGCCTCCCAAGCATAATCAAGAAGATAGAGGCTTTCAAAAGGTTTTAGAGGTGGAAGTATTGAGTAAGGATTCAAAGGAAGGGCAAAAGAAGAGTCCTAGGCGAAGAAAGAAGAAGAAGCGGTTTTGGCTAAAAGCCAGTGAAGGGGTCAAAGCACTAAAGTTAGGACTTAAGAAGTGGGTACCAAAAACCACCGTGGATAGAGACCATGACCCTAAGGGAAGTCTCATACATTTAGGGGGTAGTGCTGCGATCTTCTGAACAACAAGGGTGTTGAGCTAATGACGTTAAACAAAGTGCTAGTTAGGAGGCAACCCAACCTTTGTTTTGGTATTTTTTAGTTCAGTTTATTCGTGATTTTGTTAAATAGTTTTATTAGTTTTTCTTATGTCTTTGATGTAGGTCCTAAGTTAGAGGGAAAGACTTGCACTTGAATGATGATAAGATTTGTGGATCGAAAGGGGATATTCAAATTGAAAAAGGGAGTTTTCACTCAAATTTTCATTGTGCTCTTGAGCCTTTATTTTTAGAGTTGATTTCTCTGATTTCGTTTAATTCTTGGGTGGATTTGTGTTTTGCTTTGACTTAACTTGGGTTCATAGAATGGTTGTACAAGAAAAGATAAAAGACTTGAAATTTCTGTTGTCACCCGCGCGACTGCAATTAGAAAGATGGGCAAAACTTTCTATCCCCATCCGCACCGTAATCTGCACTGTGGATGAGGTCGAGGATGGGAGCAGAAAATTTAACAAAGTTTTTGTCCCTAGCTGCACTGTCAACTGCACCGCAGATCACACCACACCTGGGGATACGAAACTAAAAAAAAATGGTTTAGTGTGGGTGGGTCCGTGGCAAGTAGCAGAAAGATTCACCATTCCATCAGCGGCTCCATCAGTGCCACAGATGGCGTCGCGGATGGAATTGCCGACAGACTTAAACTCCCTTTTTTCCCAATTTTCTGCACTCTTTCTCCTTCCATTCAATCGAAAGCCCTAATCCTTTCCACCCAAACCGCTCAATTCCTCCCATTATCACTCAATCCTTCTCTAAATCCTCATCACCCATGCACTTTACACCACAACAACCACATACAACTCAAGAATCTCACTTGTAGTTGTGCAAAATATTCACTTTCAAGGCACAAAAGTTTTTGGGTTCTTAGGCGATTTTCTGTGAGAATTGTGGTTGTTTTATTGGATTATTTCCCTTGCTAATACATTCTTGAGGTATAGGCTTCCATATTCTTGATTATTCTCTATGCTTTATGTTATTTCATGGCCTATATTATCTCTATTTGAAATCTATGTGGTGGGTTGCTTGAATGACTATTTATGTGCCTTCATTGATGTTTTCGGAGGAGCTAAACTTTAGGCTAGTTGATTTTTGAGCAATTTGGTTGAACTAAGCTAGAAATACCCAATGGTAAATTATATCTAGAATGGTGCTTTCATAGTAACATTGGGATTTCCATTGCATTATTCATTTCATAATTTGTATCTTTCTAGCCTAATTGATGTGGGTATGTGTTGCGTCCTAAAAAATTGTGGGCAAAGGGTTTTGGTGGGGTCATTGACTGTTGCGTCCCGAAAAGACGGTCCGGTCTCAGGTGACCCTTTCGAAAATAAAGGTTTCTGGAAAAATCATGCGTGTGCGAGAAAAACTGAATTTTTATTTAAAAAATGTATTTTTAGAAAAAACGGTATTTTAAAAGAAAGTAAGGCCAGGACTAAAAAATGCAACAGTTTTGGCCAACTAATTTTTGAAAAAGGGTTTTATTTTAAAAGAAAATAGAGTCGCCACTTGGTAATGAGTTAGGGTGTACTAAGTCACCCAAAAAATCGTTTAACAAAATAAAAATTTTAGAAAAATATTTTAAAAACCCTTTTTCAACTCCGGTCTACGAAAAACGAGAGAAAAAGGTCTGGGAGTCACATTTGAAGAAAGGGAAGGCAAAGGCTTGCGCCTAAGGCACCCTTTCAACTTAGCCGAGGCTAGTTGTGAGGTTTAGTCAAAATTTCCTACTTTAACTCTACATTCTATCGTGTTCGAATGTATCTATATGAATGCAAGTCCTAAGTCTAAATGTGACTATCGGGAGGGTTGAAATGTTCCGTCAAGGCTTGGTCAGAATTATTGCATTAATTGCAAAACCCGAGTCGAGAACTCAGAGAGTCACGAGTTTTTATGCAAAGTGTGATGCAAACAAAAGAAAAGAAAATAATAATATATAGTAAGTGAAGACAGAAGGTGGGTATGCAACATGACGGGTGCGGGGGACTAACATCTCGTGACGGAATATTCCTACTCACGGAGGGGGGAACGGCATGTACGCCACCGCTTCCCACGTGAGTAGGCGACTATTTCTAGTCGAATCACACAAATGTCCTAAAGTCTAAGTGAGATGCAACCTAGACGTTATGCATTTTAAAATGTGTCAAAATAACAATAATAATAAGAATAAAAATAATAATAAATCATGCCAAAATAGAAAGAAAACTAAAAGTGTGTGAAGTGGGATGTAAAAATGCACACGAGTGTACCTATCACTAAAATGTTGTAAGGGTCTAGAATTGGGCTAGCCCGTTCTAAAAAAATCCACTAGCGTTGGACCAGCGAGAAAAGAGAAAAAAGCCACAACTAGCGTTGGACTAGTGTAGTGACGGAATAACAAAACCGATAAAACATGAATTAACATAGTAAAATATAAATCAAAAGCAAATAAACATAAAAAGACATATAAGATCACATAGGAGCACATAACATGTAAGCATGATATCTAGATGCCAAATCCTAAAGAAAGCATTAAAACATATAAGCACACAAACACGCAAAAACACAAAAGCCCTAACTATTACACCGGGAGTGCTTAATTTACAGTTAAAAGGGGAAAATAGTAAAATGACCTATCTATTACACTTTCTATATAATTACACAGTTTTTCACTAAAAATATGAGAAATATTACCTAATTATTACATTGACTAGCTAAATACAAAATATTATATTTTCCAAAATAATAAAAATTCAAAATTAAATAAATTAAACAAATAAATACGCAAAAAGTATGTAAAAATAAGAAATAAACAAATAATAAAAAAAAACAATGCATAAAATCACATTGGAGCATATTGGAGCACGTAAAGAGGAAAATAACAAGAAGTCGAGATATCTCTTTGGTGACCCGGTACCAAAGCTTAAAAAATGAACACACAAGTTAAAGGGACAACTATTTAATAAGATAAAAAAAAATACAAAATACTAACAATTAGAAAAATGTAAATTATAGCAAGTTAGAAGGGGAAAAATAAGAAGTATAGTAAACTGGGGCCAAATAGTAAATTTAAACTAATTGGGACAAACATTAAAAATATACACAAGTCTAGGGATAAAGGCACAAATTAAAGCAAATTTGGAGATCAAAATAAATTTCAACAAAAATGGGGTAAAAACATAAATTTTAGGACCTAATTGAAAGAACATAAACTCAAAGGGGATCAATCTAAGAATTAATGGGGACTTAATTGCATAAAACGAAAGTCTATGGTGGTCATGCTAGTAGTTCTTAGAATAAACAAGGGCTGCTACCTAAATATTTATCCAGTAACACAAATAACCGAAGGAAAAAAAATGCTAAATTAAAACTAAACTCCATCAGTTAGCCCAAAATCAATCTAGCCTAACTACTATTAATTAACTACTTAGCTAAATGAACTAAAGATTAACTGATGAGAAAACAAAAAATGGATAAAAACAACACAGATTAACTTAAAAATATGGAACCAAAATTAAGCCCCCCAAATCATCCCCTTTTAGTGAAAGGTAATAGCATAGGTAACGCAGCGGAAAAATTTATTACCTTAACCATGGATCTCTTTGACATATCTATATGATTAACAAAGGGGTTTGCATGAAGATTACCTTAAGCACAGAAGATTTATATTCTTCTAGGCAAAGATCCTTCGAAGAAGATGTTAGATCTACCACAAAATAGCCCTCCAAGCGTACAGCCTCTAACGATGTCCACACGAACAACTTCTTTGGAAACCTTGTAGGCTTGCTTGCTTTGACTTTTGAGTGCTAGCTCCCTTGAATTATTTAAGAACACAAGAAGAAGAAAAACCTAACAATTAGGAGAGAGAGAGAGAGACGCCTAGAGAGAGAGAACAGGTGTGCCTTTTTCTTCCTTCAGTTTTCTCTCACTAGTTTTCTTTTGTGTTGCAATAAATAATTCAAGAGTCAAAGCATGAACCTATTTATAGAGGAAGTATTCTAGTCTTTTAGGAAATAAAGCTAATTAGAAACCAAGAAGGTTTAGGTAACTTACTTTAAGCTAATCCTTCTCCTTTTGGAAATCTATTCCATATGGAAACCAATTAGTTACTTTATTTCTTTTAGGAAACCAATTTCCTGCAAGACTTAGAATATTTATAAATAAGTCCTTTAAGTTAATTTATCTCATAAATTAACCCTATAAGTATCTCATACTTATCTTAATTACATTTTAACCCAAAGATTTTGCTCTTTATGTGTATGAGCCATTAGGTTCCTTTCACGTTGGCAATAAGTATAAATTATAACTCATTAATTAAGCTAGATAAATTAAACACTTTTAATTTATCATTAATTCACTAATTAATTGATTCATACTTATAGATCATGAGTAGCGTCTAGCAATGCATCATGACCACCCAAGTGAATAGGAAAGTCATATGGTAGACCATACCTTTCATTGACAACGTTATTGTGTAATTAATATCCTTTCACCACACTATATCCCAATTAGTCTAAAAGTATAGTGCATACTTTAACAACGACTAATTTATATTTTCTTGTTCCAGAAATATAACTCTCCATGATATATAACTTTGAAACTACTTCCAAGTTATACTATCACTTCTGCAAAAGATTTATGAGTTAATATTTCCAACAAGTGGCCATAAAGGGATATACTCTCCTATTAAGGAGTGGTGAATCCTATATCGATTACTCACTATCTTTCCATGCTTCAAACTATACCCAATCTCTAACCTCTGGGCTACCCTTTTACGGGCACCGAGGAATAGAGTCAAAGTATAGCAATCCACACTCAAGATACTATGGTAATCTCAAGTCAAAGGATCACTTACACCATTGCCAATAAGATTTCAACCATTGTGGCACTATAGTTGAAACTCTTGGCAGATCAATCCAATGAACTTGTTCTCAAACAAGCATCCACATACCAGCTTAAGTGTCACGCACACCATAGTCAATGAGATCAACTACTACTTACCATAAGTAGAGCCAAAGTATGTGCTAGTTTATCTGCATTAATGATGTCCAATCTCATTAATACTATGACTAGGGATATTTAAGAATATGACTTTATGTATTAGAGTCTCATAATTGTAACCCTTACAATCTCTAATACACAGTCAATATTCTAAGGACTTTATCAATCAAACAAGTAACATGGAAATACAAGTATAGACGATAAAGAAAAATACCACATGGATAAATATAACATAAATAAGTGTAAATATAAAACACCTTAAATCATCTTGGTTTTAGGGAATACACTAACATTTAGATCATCTTCTTCTTCTTCTCTCATTTTTCAGACACCTTTCTCTCTCGCTCATTCCCCTCTGTGTTCCCTTCTCTTTATTTTCTTTCTCTCTCTTTATTTTTTCTTTCCTTTTCTGGCTGCCCTCTTCTTCTTCACCTCTGCTCTTTCTATTTCCCTTCTGTCCCCAATTTCTTCTTCCATGGCCCCCTTCTCTCTTTCCTCTCTCTTTTATTTGACTCTCATTTGTTTTTCATTCACTCAAACTGTGTCTTTTCTCGTCACTCACCAGAAATAGCAAGGTAAATTTCTCTCTCTCAATTCCCCCTTTGAAATAGGGGAGGCATAGACACGGGGGTGGCTTTTACAATTTCAGGCCGTTGTTTGGTAGTGTGCAGTGGCTTTATATGTGGTTGGGGATGGTGATTCTGTGGACTTGATATAATGGGTATTTTGATGACTGATCTGGGGTGTTTTGGGTGGTGGTGAATTGATTTTCCGATGGAGTTTGGGGAAGATTGGTGGAGGTAAGGCCGTGGTTGTGCTACTGTTGTGCTAGTGGAGGAGGTGAGCGTGATGTGTGGTTGTCACTGGCGGTGGATTGTGGTGATCGGATGGAGGTGGATTTGGGGCTGCTGTCGTTAGGTGTTCTTGGCTATTGCAGATGGATTTTAACTAGGCATTGCTCAGTTGAATTGTAGTGTGTTGGTTTGTGGGTTACTGATGATTAGAATGGGCTTGAATTGGGTGGTTTGAGGATCGAGCTATGTCAATTTAACTGTTTTTCTGCATGGATTGATGGTAGTTTGGAGGATTTCGATTTTTTGGTGGTAGTTTTGTTTGATTGGTGGAAGATTGCTAGTGGATTTGGCTGGTAGAAGGACTGAAAATTGGGCTTAAGGTAGAGGTTCTTGGTTGACAAAGAATTGGGTTCGTTTTCAAATTGGCTGTCTGGTTGTTTTCTTTTGCAGGTAACGGGTGGCGATGGGATTGGAAGGTTTTGAATCTGTTATCATGGTTGATTTTTTTTTTTTGAGCTGTTTTGCAGGTCATGATTCATGGTGGAGGGATAATGACGAAGCTTGGTGAAAAATAGTGGATGAGCTGTGGCTTAGTAGTCATGGTTGTTGTGAAATGGTTATGGTATTGGACTGATTTAGGTTGAATTTGCAGATTATGTGTTGCGGATGGTGTTTCAATGGTTAAGGTACTGATGGTGGAGTAGTGGGTTTTGGACAGTTGAGAAGTGAGCAATAGGGAGGTAGACAGTGGGAGAAAAAATTTAACGGTGGGTTTGAGAAGATGAAGAACAAAACCTTTTGAGAACAGAACCCAGAAAACGATAATAGAAAGAAAAGAAAAATCCAAAACAAAAAACAAAAGACTCAAACTCAACTGGAAAGATTCAATGGATTCAATATCTAAACTAATAAAATTACACATTATAAAATGAAAAAAGATGTAAATCAAGACAAACAAATTAAAAAGTTACTTGTGGATCCTGAAGCTGAGGATGGAAATGAAGATGAACAACGGTTTATTCTGGTAAAATGAAGACAAGAACGAACGGCGGCTTGTATAGCGTGTGTTTTGAGATAAAAAATGTGTGTGTTTGATTCTTAAAGCACAAAAACCAAAGTGTCTGTAGGATTTTCTATCTTTTTCTTTTTGCTAAAAAAAGGGGTATTTATAGGCCACTTGTCTTGGTCATCAAGAATGCTATAAAATAACGAAAACGCCACCGGTAATAAAAATACTGATTTTATTTAAAAAAAATATTTTTAACCCCAAAAATTAAAAATTAATACAAAGAATTTATAGAAATCTCTAAAATTTTCAAAAGAGTTCAAAGTAGATTTCCAAAAATAAAAAGATAGAGCTTAAAACTGATAAAAATGCGCTTGGGGTGTAAAATGACAATTTTGCCCTTGGACAACGAAAATACACAAAAAATAGATATTAGCCTCAAAAAATTATCAAAAATTAAAAGTAAGCTTAAAACATTAGAAAATTCCTTTTTGACTCAAAATTTGACAAAAAAAGAATTTAAGCTGTAAAATGACGATTTTGCCCTTGGAAAATAAAAATTTGCAAAAAAATAACTATTTACCTCAAAAAATTATCAAAAATTTAAAATAAGCTTAAAACACTGGAACATGAATTTATGACTCAAAAATTGATGAAAAATCAATTTAGATTGTAAAATGACGATTTTACCCCTAAATAAGGAAAATTCACAGAAAAATAGCTATTGATCTCAAAAAATTACCAAAAATTAAAAATGGGCTTAAAACACTAGAAAATGCATTTAAGGCTCAAAATTTGACAAAAAATGAATTTAGACTGTAAAATGACGATTTTGCCCTTGGGTTAAAAAATATAAAAGAATACCAATTCAATTTGGAAAAATCACATAAAATTAAAAAATATGTATGAAAGTAAAATGTGAATTTAAAAACCCCGAAAACTAATGAAAAAATATTTATAGATAAAAATTACTATTTTGCCCCCCAAGATTATTGAAAATTTAAAATTTGACCCCAAAAATAAAAACACCTCTCCAATGTTTGAAAAGTAAATGGTGTGTCAAAATTTGGTGTCTAGGTGCTAACCGTTGTTATGGGGATATTGTAGACACCAAATTTTGACACACTGCTCATTTTCTAACATTGGGAGACCTTTCCCTACTATTTGGAGTCAAATCCTGATTTTTTAGTAAAAATAAGAAAGTCAGTAATTTTGGAAGGCAGAATAGTAATTTTTTAATTGTAAATATTTTTCATTAGTTTTGGGGGGTTTAAATTCATTTTTTTGTACTTTCATATACATTTTCAAATTTTTGTATCTTTTCATATTTAACTGATATTTTTCGTATATTTTGACAATACAGGGGCAAAACAATAATTTTGCCTCCTGAATATTTTTTTCACCATCTTTGGGTACCAAATTTATTTTTAGGTTTTTAAGCATGTTTTTTAAGTTTTTCTAACTTTTTTTCGGGCGAATTGCTATTAACAAATTTATTATTTATATTTTTTTAAATTTTTTCATTTTTGTGAGAGAAAATAGATTTTTAATGTTTTTGTAAGGGTAAAGTTATAATTTTGGTAGTCAAGGACGTTTTGGTCTTTTGGTCATTTCTTGAAAGATAAGACTTTTGTGCACTATAAATATCCCCACTTGGGGATTAAAAAGAGGAGATAGGAGAAAAAAGGAGGAAAATAGAAAAAGCCAAAAGAGAGTTTTTAGTTTTTAGTTTTTAGTTTTATCTATTACACCAAGAACACCAAAAACACACACCTTTTCCTACATTTATCTTCAAGTTTTCACCAAGAAAACCTACTAGGTTTTAGTTCATCTTCAAGCCTACACCTAGAACACATACTAGTACATCTTCAAACCTACTCCTAGAACACCTAGAACACACACTAATACATCTTCAAACCTACACGTAGAACACCTAGAACACATAATAGTACATCTTCATACCTTACACCTATTACCCCAAGAACACACACTAGCTAATCTCTCACACTTATTCACTTTCTCTCTCACACACTACACATACTCTTTCACACACTTCTTACATTTTCTCTCTAACACAACCACATGGTCACTCAAACACACACAAAGGCACAACCCCTCACACACACTCATACATTACATGTGCACAAACACAAATTCCCACTATTCTGGCACATACTACCACAGATACCATCACACACACTTCACACATTGGTTCACATGCATAGCCACACACACATTCACACATAGTTCATAATTCACACAATCAGATACACACACAACACACATAAACACATACTCACACACAAATCATATAGCTCTACCACAAACACTCCCACACACATCACTTACAACCAAAATAGTCACAAAAACATTGCAAAACAGTCCCAAGAACAACCTCCAAAAACAGCCTTCAAACGCCATCCATCACCACCTCTAAACCACCACTTTCAACTTCATAATTAGCCCCAAATTCCTACAAACCCAACCCCAAAATCTTGCAAAATTAGCCCCCAAAATACTACAGAAACAACCCAAAAACCCTGCAATTTCAACCCAAAAAATCTGCAAAAACAGGCCCCAAAATTCTGCTCAAACCACCAAATTCTTGCAATTATAGCCAAAAAAAATTCAGCATTAACAGCCACCATTACAGCCAATTTAGCCCCAATTACCCATAGTAGAAGTACCAAAACATTAGAATTATAGCCAAAAAAAAATTGCAAAACAGCTACCAAAATCTTGCAACCAAACACCAAAAGTCACCCAAAAATCAGTCCATATCAGCCTCATAAAACAACCAAAAAATAGCCTATCGCTGCCCAAAAAAAAAAATTAGTCAAAACAATTGTGATGTCCACCATCGCACACACTCACCCACCACAACGACACCACCACCGTGCTTCTACAATCGACCTCTGTCAACAACTAGCGTCGTCGGCTCCATCTCTTCCACTTTTGCGCCCCCAACCAGGTGAAATTCTTGAATTTTCTGACAATTCCTTTGGATGATAGTTCGTGTGTGATTTCTAGGTGTGAATGTTAATGGGTTTTGTGACGATTTGAACGATTTGTTGAGTAAGTTGAAGTGATTTTAGAATTGGAAATCAATCTGTTAAGATTTCAACCGAATTGGAAATTGGGAGAATTGGAGTTTTGATCTTAATATTTATGGTTTGAATGGTTTGTGTTTCTTTAGTTGGGTTAGGATGACTTCGGGTTTCTGGTGGGTCAAAGAATGATTTGGGACATTTCAAATTCTAGGCATTTATCATTGTTTCTTTAAATGTTATTTTATTCATTTAATTAGGAAAGGAGAGAAACCAGATTGGGGGGATAACGAATGTTAAAAGATTTAACTTTGGATTTTGGGTATTCGGTCTAAAGGAAAAAATAAAATTGGGGTAGGGAAGGCTACTGTTCATTTTTGTCTTTTTGATTCTTTAAGTTTTTCTTTGCAATTTAGCCCATATAGTTGATGAAGCTTTTGATTTCAAACCTCGCTAGTTACAGCAATTATCATTTAACTCTCTCCTAACTTGCTGGAATTTTTGTTTTTTAGCCCTTTAAGTTGTTGAAAAGTTCATTCCTAGTCTTCATAATTGCTGGAATTTCAAGTTTGAACCATTATTATTGCTGGAATTTTCATTTTTTGAGCTCCATATTGCCGGAATTTTCAGTTTTTGAGCTACACGTCGCTGGAAATTCATTCTAAGTGATTAAGCTTCGCTGCAATTTTAAATTACTCTTAGAGCTTGTTGTATTTATGACTTAGTCCCTATTGCTGCTGAAATTTCAATTTCACCTCCACATGTTGCTAAAATTTGTATTTTTAGTCTTTATTGCAGCTGGAATTGAGTTTTTAACCCCATATCTTTGTTGGAAGTTGTGTTTTAGTACTTATGTGTTGCTGTAATTTATATTTTACCTTACTAATATTGCTGGAAATTATATTATCACCCCCAAACTTGTTGAAATTATGTCTTTTGTCCTCTGTACTTGCTGTAAATTGTGTTTTTCATCTTAGTTTGCTAGAATTTACATGTTTACCTCCCAATTTGTTGGGAACTTATATTTTATACTTTATTTTACTTAAATGGTGATACTTTGACCCGTTTGTTTATGATTTTAGCATTTGTGTCTCGTCATCAAGAAAAAGGTACCCCCATGACTTGTTAATTTCTCTTTACGTGCTCCAGTGTGCTCCCATGTGATTTTTATGTATTTTCTTCATTATATTTTGGTTTATTTTATTTGTGTTTTTACATACTTTTTGCGCATTTATTTACTTTACACTACTTAGTAACAAATTTTATTGTTTGGCGAAAAAATGCAATAGAATAGATCACAATTTCTTTTACTTTGGTTTATTTTTGTATTTAGTTAGTAATGTAATAATTAGGTTATATTCTTATATTTGCACTTGTATTAAGATAGTGAGTGTAATAGATAGGTCGTCTTTTCTTTTTTTCCCTTAAAATTGTAGCTAACTCCCCGGTGTAATAGTTAGGGCTTGTGTGCTTTTGTGTGCTTATGTGCTTATTTGTTTTACTGCATTCATTAGAATATTGCATCTAGATATCATGTTTATATGTTATGTGCTCCTACGTTCCCCTATATGTCTTTATATGCTTATTTGCTTTTGATTTATGTTTTACTATTTTAAATCATGTTTTATGTTATTTCGTCACTACACTAGTCCAACGCTAGTTGTGGTCTCCTCGTGTCCCCGCTAGTCCAACGCTAGTGGGGAATTCCTAGAAATGGCTAGTCAAACGCTAGACCCTTAAGTCATTTTAGTATTAGTTTCACTCGCGTGTATTTACTCTCATTTCACACACACTTTTTCTTAAAATTTTTCATATTTACATGTTTTTTTTGGTATATATTATTATTATTATTATTATTATTATTATTATTATTATTATTATTATTATTATTATCTATTTTAGCATTTAATAGTGTATGACATCTAGGTTGCATTTCGCTTAGAACTTAGATCATTTGTGTGCTCCAACTAGAAATAGTCGTCTACTTACGTGGGAAGTGGTGGATTGACAGGCCGTTCCCCCCTTCGTGAGTAGAAAAATGTCAGTCATGAGTTGTTAGTCCCTCGTACCCATTGTGTTACATTCCTTCTTTCTTTAGCCACTTATTATCTATATTACTATTTTTCTTTTCTTTTTACATTCCATTTTGCATCTACACTCGTGACTCCCTTGAGGTCTCGACTCAAGTTTTCTCTAAATATTTTTTTTTTGTTTTGTTTTGTTAAACAAATTTTTGGGTGACTTGGTACACCCTAACTCAATACCAAGTGGCGAATCCATTTCTTTAAATAAAATCCTTTTTCAAAATTATTTGCCAAAACTATCGCACTTTTAGTCCTGGCCTTATCTTCTTTTTAAAATATCATTTTTTTAAATAACACTTTTTCACTAAAAACTCGATTTTTTCTCACACACGCTGATGCGAACCACGGTCGCGAGATGCCCAACACTCCTTGAAGATCCTGTGGGAACCAATCCAATCTTCTTGACCCCTTCGTTACTTGTCGAAGAATCCAAGAACAACTTGAATTGGGCGCTTTGAATGCCACCAAAGATCGTTGGTTCTCCTTATGGGATGCAACCTAGACTCCTACCCAACCCGTGGAATAGACCCCTAGTTGACGATCTCACAAGACGAAGAGCAAACCCTTTTGGAAGAACAATCCTAAGCAAAGAAAAGGCTTGATCTTAACAAGTCGATTGTCAAGAACAAGAGTAGTTTTGTTTTACCAAAGAACTAGGGTAACCCTAATTTGAGAGAAAACTCACGTTTAATTCATTCAATCATGTTTTCTCGTTCATTACACCAAAATACCTTATATAAGGTTTACAACTCACTATGCTATTAAAACTCGTAAAAAACAAACAAACGCGTTCGCGATTTCTGATGAAGGCCGCGGGGAAGGCCGCGGCGCGGACTTGGGCGCGGCCTTGGTCAGAATGCCTGTCTCGCGTTAGGCAGTTTCGAATCAACTCTCTGATGGAGGCCGTGGGGAAGGCCGTGGCGCGGCCTTAGGTGCGGCCTCGGTCAGAAACTTCAATTCTCCTTCATTTGGCTTGGTTTGACTACCTTGCTCACTTCCCTTGGCGTCAACATCAATCCAAGCATACGTAATCATCCGAACCGGCATGTTCTTAGCCCAAGTAGCTTCTTCTTCCTGCAATTGCGTAAGAAGTCCTTGCATAGCTTGTTTCATCCTCTTGGTTCGAAGCCTCGTCATTGGACCTCCTATGCCTTGTAAAGGATTGGCCTTGAATGTGTCCTCACCTTGGCTTCCACGATCCTCATCATTCCCTCCTTCCTCAGGAAGATTCGTCCTCGAATCACCTGCATCATACAAGGACAAATCAGCCACATTGAAAGTCGCACTAATATTACCATACTCACCTGGCAGATCGATCTTGTATGCATTATCACCGATCTTCTCAAGGACTTGAAATGGACCATCTCCACGAGGTCCAAGCTTGGACTTCCTTTGCTGAGGGAACCTTTCTTTTCGCATGTGAATCCACACCCAATCTCCTGGTTCGAAAGTCACCTTCATACGTCCCTTGTTTGCTTGCTCAGCATATCGCTCATTTTTCCTTTCTATGTTAGCTCGAACTCTGGCATGCAAATCCTTGACAAACTCTGCCTTTCTCTTACCGTCCAAATCTGCACGCTCACTAGAAGGCAAAGATAAGATATCTAACGGAGTCAAAGGATTAAAACCATAAACAACCTCAAATGGAGAATAAGAAGTAGAAAAATGCACAGCTCTATTATAAGCAAACTCAATATGAGGCAAACATTTTTTCCAATTTTTCAAATTGCGCTGAATGATTGCTCGCAAGAGCGTGGTAAGTGTGCGATTGACAACTTCCGTTTGTCCATCTGTTTGAGGATGTGCCACGGTAGAAAACAGCAACTTAGTCCCTAATTTACTCCAGAGAGTACGCCAAAAATGGCTTAGGAACTTAACATCCCTATCACTAACAATAGTTCTAGGTAGCCCATGCAAACGCACTACTTCCTTAAAGAACAAATCAGCTATATGAGAGGCATCATTGGTCTTAACACATGCGATAAAATGAGCCATCTTACTAAACCGATCTACCACAACAAAAATACTATCCTTACCAGATTGAGACCTTGGGAGTCCCAACACGAAATCCATAGAAATATCAACCCAAGGATGGGATGGCACAGGTAAGGGTGTGTAAAGCCCGTGTGGTCTAACTCTAGACTTAGCCTGTCTACATGTAATGCATTTGTCACACAACATTTGCACGTCTTTTTTCATGTGAGGCCAGTAAAAATGTTCTTGCAAAACATCTAGAGTTTTTAATACACCAAAATGACCCATTAATCCCCCTCCATGCGACTCACGCACAAGCAATTCACGCAAAGAGCTTACAGGCACACACAATTTATCCTTCTTAAATAGAAAACCTTCATGCCTATAATATTCGCCAAAAGACCCTTTTTCACATGCATTCCAAATTGACTCAAAATCATGATCAGATCCATACAAGTCTTTCACAAGTTCAAATCCAAGTAATTTGGCATGCAATGAGGTAAGAAGAGTATACCTTCTTGATAACGCATCTGCCACTACGTTCTCCTTACCTTGTTTGTATTTGATGACGTATGGGAACGTCTCAATGAACTCTAGCCACTTGGCGTGTCTCTTGTTCAACTTACCTTGGGACTTGAGGAATTTGAGGCTCTCGTGGTCTGAGTGTATGATAAATTCCCTTGGCCAAAGGTAATGTTGCCATGTTTGGAGCGTCCTCACCAAAGCATACAGCTCCTTATCGTAAGTGGGATAGTTAAGTGCCTGCCCCTTGAAGCTTCTCGCTAAAATAGGCAATAGGCTTGGAATCCTGCATCAAAACAGCTCCTACACCAATACCACTAGCGTCACACTCAATTTCAAAAACTTTATCAAAATTAGGTAGGCTTAACAAAGGTGCATTAGTCAACTTATCTTTCAGCAAATTAAAAGCTCTTTCATGCACACTTTTCCCACTTAAATACTACATTCTTTTTAACAAGCTCATTTAAAGGTGCAGCTATCGAAGAGAAATCACGTACAAACCTTCGGTAGAAGCTTGCTAAACCGTGAAAAGATCTTACCTCATTGGCGTTCTTAGGTGTAGGCCACTCCCGAATTGCCTTCACCTTGGATTCATCTACACTTACGCCATTAGTACTAACAACAAACCCAAGAAAAATAATAGAATCCATACAGAAGGAACACTTTTTCATGTTGGCATATAATTGGTGCGATCTAAGTACATCAAGAACAGCATGCAAGTGTTTTACATGATCATTCAACGACTTGCTGTAAACCAAAATATCATCAAAATAGACCACAACAAATTTTCCAATGAAAGGGCGGAAAACATGGTTCATTAAACGCATAAAAGTACTAGGAGCATTAGTTAAGCCAAAAGGCATAACTAACCACTCATAAAGGCCGTACTTAGTTTTAAAAGCAGTTTTCCACTCGTCACCTTCTTTCATCCTGATCTGATAATAACCACTCTTTAAATCAATTTTGGAAAATATTTGTGAGCCATACAGTTCATCTAACATATCGTCTAGCCTAGGGATGGGATGACGATACTTTACCGTTATTTTATTGATGGCTCTGCAGTCCACGCACATTCTCCAAGTGCCATCCTTCTTAGGCACTAAAATGACTGGTACTGAACACGGACTCATGCTCTCCCTAACGAACCCTTTCTCCATCAACTCGTCCACTTGTCTCTGTATCTCCTTTGTTTCCTCGGGGTTGGCCCGGTAAGCTGGACGGTTAGGAATGCTTGACCCCGGTATGAAGTCGATCTGATGCTCGATGCCTCTAAGTGGTGGTAACCCCTGTGGAACATCTTCGGGGAACAAGTCTTGGAATTCCTACAACAAAGAAACTACGACACTTGGTACAGAAGGGTCAATGTTGTTAGTAGAAAGGTAAATATCCTTATACATAAGCATAAGGAATGGCTGCCTCGCTATCAGTGCACTCTTGACCTCTCCTTTTTCTGCAAATGCACTCACTTTCTTCTTTTCTTTTGATACAATCCTCTCTTTTATTTTTCTCTCTTTTTTCCTCGACTCTTCTCTCTTTTCTTCTAACTCACCATCTCTTTTGTTTCTCTCCTCACTCACACTTTGTTGCTTTTCTCGCATTTTACATTCCTGGGAGATCCTGGCTTGATCAGTATAAGCCTCAGATGGCCGTAGAGACTTCAGTACATACTCCTTCTTCTTCCAAGTCAATCGATAGGTATTCTTATACCCATCATAAATCACCTTTCCTATCAAATTGCCACGGTCGGCCGAACAAAATATGGCAAGCATGCATAGGTATGACATCGCACAAGATCTCATCCACATACCCTCCTATGGCAAATGACACCATGACTTGCCTCGTCACTTTAATGTCACCATGATCTGTCAACCACTGCAAATAATAGGGCTTGGGATGCTTGATGGTAGGTAGCCCCAGCTTCTCTACGAACAAGGTAGAGGCAACATTCGCACAGCTACCACTATCCACTATGACATTGCATAACTTATCTAGGACCACACATCTGGTATGGAAGATGTGTTCCCTGTGCATCTCTTCGCTGTCCTCTTTAGGCTGGATACTAAGGGATCTGTGGGTAACCAGCACCGCTCCACTTGGTGGATCAACTTCACTAGGCCCTTCATTTTCATCACCACTGGGCCCCTCAAGCGGTGGCATCTCCTCATCACTGGAGTGCTCACTCTCTACATCCCCATTATCAAGGATGATCATGCTTCTTAGACTGGGACACTGAGAAGAAATGTGCCCGTATCCCTGACACTTGTAGCATTTGATATCTCTCTGTCGTGGTGGTGGTGCTTCACTTCTGCCTTTGACGGGTTGTTTGGAGGATGGTAACTCGACCTTGCTTTTACTATTAGAGGGCGTGTCATTTCTCTTCCATGGCTCCCTAGGTTTCTGATTGCTCTGTTCAGGCCTCCTCTCACGGGAGTTACTCCATTGGGAACGAGTTTGATTGTTGGAGTAGCCTCGTCCTCTTTCTTGATTTGAGTTGCTGCTCAACTTTCTCGGCCTTATCAACCAAGTCTTGAAGCTCAACATAGTTGTGCAATTCCACAACATCAGCAATCTCTGAATTTAGGCCTGCAATAAACCTAGCCATGGTGGCCTCCTCATCCTCTTGTACATCAGCCCGGATCATGAGGGTCTCCAACTCCTTAGCATATTCATCTACAGTAGACGAGCCTTGCTTCAAGGTCTGAAGCCTTCGGTGTAAGATCTCTAGAGTAATGACTCGGGATGAATCTCTTCCTCATGATTGTCTTCATGGTTGCCCAAGTTCGAATTGGTTCATCTCCACATCTTCTTCTAGACTTCACCAATTGGTCCCACCAAATGCTCGCGTATTCCACAAACTCTACTGCTGCAATTTGCACTTTCTTTTCCTCAGAGTAGTTGTGGACTTCAAACACTTGATCAACCTTCCTTTCCCATTCCAAGTAAGCCTCTGGATTGTTTAGGCCCTTGAAAGGAGGAATGGACATCTTGATGCTTCCCAAATTGTTATCACGATTGGGTTGCTGTAGTGGCACCCTCCTCCCTCGGCGGGAAATAACTTCTTCAGACTCATAACCTTCATCTTCTTCTTCTTCAGGTGCAATTCGTGACACCTTGGTTTTCCCTTTTACAGCTGAAGCAATGTCATCCATACGAGCATACATACGTCTGAACTCATCTTGCATAGCCTTCATAGAGAATTCTAGGCTAGCAAACCTTTGCTCACTATGGTCAGACATGATGAGCTTACCTGCAAAAAAATGTTAGCAACAAAAGTAAAACAAATAAAAGAACCTCACTCCCTCACTAAAGGTATCCGCTCGTCTCTCGTGTATCACTCTAGGTATATAGGCTTTTTCCCGATGCTAATCTCACCCCTTAGCCTTTTACCACTCTTTGAGGTCACACTGTAGGCCTTTGGTAAAGAACCTGCTCAATTGGACTTAACAAGACTTACGTTAAATGATCAAGGAGGATTTAGGAAATAATAGGAAATTGCTTAGGAAAGAGTAATTTTCAAGAACTTTGAGGAAATCGAACAACACAGAATTGAATGCAAAGATCTCGAAAAGACTTCCTAGTGTGTGGTTCTCTTGGTGAGAGTCTTGATTTTCCAATAGTCTTCCTTTTCAAGATAACGACCAACAACCCCTTGTGCCAAAGCCCATTCAATCTCACAAGAACTCAAGAAATCCGGGTCAATTAAACTTTCGTACGTGGCGTTGTTTTCTGTCCAACGATCTGATGTTTCACCAGGTCTATTCGGATGCACAAGGACAGTATTCCAGCCAAATATACTTTAGTTTAATTGATTTAGTTCGTGTGCTTGGCTTTTACTCCCTTCAAGCACGCCTCTTCTCTTTTCTCTTTTTTATTTTTATTTTTTTAAACAAATCCCAGATAACCCACACTCAATCAACACAAAATAAAACAAAAACAACCAAAATTCGCCAAATGAACAGTGAATCGTCGAATGAACAGTATCGCTACAGTTCCGCTACAGTATCGGTGAACAGTAGCGTGCTACAGTACGAGAACAGTACTTTCCCCTATTTTTTTTTTTTTAACAATTTCAACACCAGAAAGAATAGGAAGCAATTGAGAAATTATCAAGGCAACAGTTGAACCACACAAGAAACCCTAGAATTCTTGGTTTAGACAACCAAGAACGACTCTAACAAAAACCCTAATTAGATATCAATAAAAGATAATCAAAGAGGATACGAAAGGAAGAAATCACAAGAATACAATCAAAGACGATTACGAAGATCGAATAACGAGAAAACAAAGAAAAAGGGATATAGCCAAAATTTTCCAAAGGAAAAATTTGACTTGGATAACCTGGAAAATTCAAGGAAAACCCTTGGCTCTGATACCAATTGATGCGAACCTACGGTCGCGAGATGCCCAAGACTCCTTGAAGATCTGTGGGAACCAATCCAATCTTCTTGACCCCTTCGTTACTTGTCGAAGAATCCAAGAACAACTTGAATTGGGCGCTTTGAATGCCACCAAAGATCGTTGGTTCTCCTTATGGGATGCAACCTAGACTCCTACCCAACCCGTGGAATAGACCCCTAGTTGACGATCTCACAAGACGAAGAGCAAATCCTTTTGGAAGAACAATCCTAAGCAAAGAAAAGGCTTGATCTTAACAAGTTGATTGTCAAGAACAAGAGTAGTTCTTGTTTCACCAAGGAATTAGGGTAACCCTAATTTGAGAGAAAACTCACGTTTAATTCATTCAATCATGTTTTCTCGTTCATTACACCAAAATACCTTATATAAGGTTTACAACTCACTATGCTATTAAAAACTCGTAAAAAACAAACAAACGCGTTCGCGATTTCGGATGAAGGCCGCGGGGAAGGCCGCGGTGCGGACTTGGGCGCGGCCTCGATCAGAGGCTTTATTTCACTTCACTTCATTCGGAGTAACATTCTGATGAAGGTCGCGGGGAAGGCCGCGGTGCGGACTTGGGCTCGGCCTTGGTCAGAATGCCTGTCTCGCGTTGGCAGTTTCGAATCAACTCTTTGATGGAGGCCTTGGGGAAGGCCGTGGCGCGGCCTTAGGTGCGGCCTCGGTCAGAAACTTCAATTCTCCTTCATTTGGCTTGGTTTGACTACCTTGCTCACTTCCCTTGGCATCAACATCAAACCAAGCATACGTAATCATCCGAACCGGCATGTTCTTAGCCCAAGTAGCTTCTTCTTCCTGCAATTGCATAAGAAGTCCTTGCATAGCTTGTTTCATCCTCTTGGTTCGAAGCCTCGTCATTGGACCTCCTATGCCTTGTAAAGGATTGGCCTTGAATGTGTCCTCACCTTGGCTTCCACGATCCTCATCACACGCGCAGCTTTTCCAAAACTTTATTTTTCAAAAAGAGTCACCAGACTGGACCACCTTTTCAGGGTGTGACAGTCAACGATCGCACCATGCTTATCGTTTTCGGACGTGACAGATATATGATGTTGTCATTCACACTTTGAACACATAATGGGATTTTTCACCTATTATGTAGAATTGGGATGATTTTGTTTTGACCTATGGGTACTCTACTTGTTTTGATCTTGCTGATCTCTTCTCTTTGGGGTATGAATGTATTGAGTGATAAATTACGGATGCAAACCAATCTCATGATGTACTTGGTTCAGGTAGGAATATTATAGTCTTTTGGGCAATTGGCATCCTTTTCTTACTTTCCCTAATTGCATCTACAGGTACTAATCATGCCAAGGAAGTATGTTGCCCCATAAAAGGTCTCGCGGTGAAGGATCCTCTACTAGCCAACCACAATGGAATACCACACGCTTCACTTCGGTGGATAATAAACAATGGTATCACAAGCATGAGCACAGGGAACTAATCATTGAGAAGATAGTGGATGAAGCATTGGACAATATCCTCCACATTATCGAGAATTTTGCCTAGCTAGATTGGGATCCCATTTTGAGGCTCCCAAATCACTATTACCCTACATTTGGTTCGTGAGTTCTACGCGAATGTAGACAAAACTGAGTATATTGCAACAAGCTTGACTACTACAATTCGCGAAACATGGATTGAGTTAGACCATGCATCTCAGTATTCTGGGCTGTAGGAATGAAAGACTTCCAGTTTGGTATGTCAAACAATTTCAGTGGAAGGCCAGTGGACTATACAATAGGAGGCTACCAAGTTTGGTATAACGAGCAAACTGGCTAGATATGATAATCTTGAAGTGTACTATGCCAGTAACTTTGATGCCCGTATCATGTTATCATCTACACCTTTGGCCATAATGTTTTCCTAAGGAGGAGTAGTCTCAATGAGTCTAAAGCCAGCGACATCTACTTCCTGGATGAGATGGTGAATGGCAGCATGCATGACCCTAGCCCTTTGCCAAGTGTGATAATTGCTTATATGATGAAGACAACTACGTCGCAGAGTGTTACCACCGGACTTGGTTTCCCTAGACTCATTTTCCTAATTATGGGGCATTATGGAGTTCATCTTGATGACCAACATAGATTGGAAATAGAGACTAGAGACATAGTGAATCTCTGGGTGCTGAAGAGCATCGATGTCAAAAGTTGGGCCATTGACATACTACAGGGATGAGGCCAACACGACGAGGAGGATGAAGATGCAGCTAACATGAAGCCTACTGCTGGACCCTCATCCCAACCGGCACATTCTCAAGGCCATTCCCAACCGCATGGGAATGATGAGATCTAAGCAACCATTAGTACTCTCTGGACTAATTTCATGGGTGAAGTGGGCGACTTAAGGACCAAATTTATGGGCACCATAGGACATATCCAAGGGCACATAGAGAACCTTGGCAATCAAGTTGGTGGTATTGAAGTCCTTCTCCGTTCATTTCACTTCGGAGGGCCGGGAGCCAGTCATGATAGACAAGGCGCACCGCCTCCATGATCTTACTATTTCTATAATTTTATTTTCTTTTGTTTTGCTTTGGGCCTGTATAAGACATCTTTGTTTTCTTATTTTTCTCTTTCTTTTGTTTTCTTTACTTATTCACTTCTGGCATGTACTAATTAAGGGGACAATGTAGTTCTTTTGTCTTTTATTATTTATGTGATTGCAGTAGTTTGTGCAACTCAAGGATTTACACTCTTAGTGTAATCGCGTATCAAGTGGCAACATCTACTAAGGGGAGTAACTGTCTATTTTTACTTTACTTTTCATTACTATCTTACCTTCTTTTCACACATTGGGGCTAATGTGTGATTTAAGTGTGGGGGGGGGGGAGTAGGTAGATTGGTTGTTTACTTGTGTGATGCTTTATTAGATATTGGTTGATTTGAAATTTTGTGGGTAGGGGGTTGACCCTAAAACGAGGAAAACTTTGTTAAAATTTTTGCACAACAATGGTCCAACTTATGTGTTTCATGTTTTGTATCCTTTGAGTTGTTAGGAAGTTATGTTATTTTAATTACTTAGGGTCAGTTTTCCTGCATGAATGGAACCAATGCATGCTATACTTAAGGAGAAATTATTATGTGTACAAGAACTCGTACTTTAGTGAAAGTATAGTAGGCAAAATAGAGTTAATTATGCTATAATTTTGAGATTTGAAGAAGTTCCTATAAATTATTTGATCCAATAGAGTAGTTAATGGATATAGTTGGTGGAGTGAAGTATACCCTATGACTAGTATAATAGAAGGAGAAGGGACAATGGAAAAGAAACAAATAATAATATTTAGCTTAGGATCTACTCTACTCGTTTTAGTGTTGAGTAACTTGGGGTCTTCATTTACCAATGTCGACTTTCGTGTCAAAAGGCTACTGAAATTATGAGTAAGCATAGCTACTTGAGCATACGAAGAGTTGAGTAACTGGAGATCTTCTTCACTAATGTCGTTCTTCAGCGTCAAAAGATAACTTCATGTCTCAAGGAAAGGCTAAACTGCTTTGGGAGAAAAAAAAAAGAAGAGAAAGAGAAGAGTCCTCTTGTTGATTAATAGCGAACTAATCATAGGTATATGGATTTATCCATAAACTGTGGTAGTTGATTACTTAAGAAGATCGAGTATGAAGGGAATGGATTCATATTGACAAGGATTGACGTATATTAACCTCTATTTTGCCTAATATGATGAGTAATTGAAGTAAGAGTAACTGTGTGCAAAGTATTTCTCTTGGTTGTTAAGTTTAAATTCATGTCTGGTTTTCCTTGGTTTAAACCATTGTTTAAATAATAAAGTTTTATTGCTTGAGGACAAGCAATGGTTTAAGTGTGAGAGCGTTGATAATGACCAAAGTGAATAGGTTTTTAGATGTGTTTAGGCTATGATTTACTTGGTTTTTTCCACAAGTTTTAGTTGTCAATTGTGATTTTTCTTTCTTTTGGATTCTTGAGTGAATTTTACATGAGAGCTACTCATTTGGCTTGTTTTTTGTGCTTTTATAGGTTTTTTGCCTTTGATTGCCAAACTCCAAAGTATGGTTGACTGTACGCTGAGATGGGGAAGAGATTTCATGAGTGTAGAATGAAGTTTGAAGAAAAATGAAGTTTTTGTTCCCATCCACACCGAGGATAAGGCTGCGGGTGGGAACAATCACGTGGATTTGACAGGAATAGAGTTTCTGTCCCCAGTCACGACATCACCCGCGCTGCGAGTGAGGTCACGACTAGCACTAGACAGATACTATTACTCATCCATGGCCTCAGCCGCACCGCAGATGAGGCAGCAGATGAGTGATGTAACTCTGCGATTTCAATTTGTTTTCAACATAAATTTGAGGGAAACCAACCCAAGTTTGGGGGAAATGAATTAGAGGATATAAAATACTCTTCTAAGGCAAATAGAAGGGAAAAAAAGGGGAATGGAAAAGGAACGACAGAGAAGAAGACTCAAGAATTGAAGAGAGAAGAGAAATTGCAACAACAAAAGGGGAAATTTCTGCAACAACAAAGAAGAGTGAAGAAACACAACATGAGAATGAGTTTCTCTATACTTTCTTTGTTGTCTATTGAACTTTCTTCTTTAACTATATAGACACTAAATTTTGACACACCATTTATTTTTCAAACATTGGGGGCATGTTTATGTTTTGGGGTCAAATTCTAACTTTTTTCAATAAAAAGGAGGAACAAAATCATAAACTCAAGGGGTAAAAAAGTAATTTTAGCTGTAAATATTCTTCCATTAGCTTTGGGAGTTTTTAATTCATATTTTGTTACTTTCATACGTATTTTTAACTTTCTGTGATTTTTTTGGGCTTAATTGGTATTTTTCTGTATTTCGGCAATACAAGGGCAAAATGATAATTTTGCTCGCAAATACTAGTTTTGCTCATTTCAATTCCGAAATTTATTTTTCATGTTTTTAAGCATGTTTCAAAATTTTTTTATTTTTTTGGGGACGATTGCTATTTTTTTTGTAAATACCGCGTTTAGGGACAAACTTGTCATTTCACATTCCAAATGTATTTTTTAACCAATTTTTTCGTCCTAAATTCATTTCCTATGATTTTCAGCTTATTTTAATTTTTGGCAATTTTTTGAGACCAATAGCTCTTTTTTTGTGTATTTTTGTTGGACTAGGGGCAAAATCATCATTTTCACATTTTAGATGCATTTTTCGCCAATTTTTGAGCCATAAATGCATTTCCCAAGATTTTAAACTTATTTTTAATTTTTGGTAATTTTTTGAGACCAATAGCTTTTTTCTCTATATTTTTGTTTATCTAAGGGCAAAACAGTCATTTCACGTCCCAAACGCATTTTTGGCCAGTTCTAACCTTTAATCCTTATTTTTTTATCTTGAAATTTACTTTGAATTTTTCGGAAAATTTTGGAATTTATTGTCAATTCTTTGTATTAATTTTTGAATTTTTTGGTCAAAAATATTTTATAAAAATAAAATTAAGATTTTTATTTCCAGTGACATTTTTGTTATTTTGTAGTATTCTTAGAGACTAAGACTGCTAGCTCTATAAATACCCCCATTAGAATCAAAAAAAGAGAAAAAAATAAAAACCCTAAACTTGCATTTGTTTATATGATTAGAGATCAAAAGCACACACACTACACACACCTGAGGCTGCCATCTTCATCTCATTGTTACTGTTCATCGTTTTCAATCTACTGTTCATTCAATCATCAAGAAGGGTTGAGAGACATTCAAGACCATCATCAATCCTAATCTTCATCAAGTAATTTCTTATCTTTTATTTTTTAGCTTTAAATTGCTATTTGATTCATATCTTTTATCTAATATGATGTTTCATGATTTTTGGATTTTCTTGATTTGGTTTTATCGTTATCCCTTTTTTGGGTTTTTGGATTTTCTAGGTTTTTGGGTTTGTCGATATTCTTCATCTTCTCCACTCTATGCCTTCACCGATTCAGCCCCTCACCCTTTTTCTTCCTCCTCCCTCAACCGTCATTCCTCTTCATCAATCCAGCTAATTGAACCACCAACTCACAGCTAACCATTTTCAACCCCAAACGGCCATATCATCAGCTCCTCCATACCACAACCAAAGCCAATCTCTCTGCGCTTCATCACTAAACCACTGACTAGCCCAACTCACAATAGACAATCAGACTCACCACCAACAAGCCACCACATCCCTTGTTACCATCAACAGAACTACCAAAAACACACCACCCAACATCACAATTCCAATAGACCCACCACCAACAGCTATCAAACCATAGCCCTATCAGTCCCAACTATATCAGTTCCCTCCAATACAGCCCATAGTAGCTGTAAGGTAATAAGGGGAGTAACGCAGCGAAAAATTTAAAATTTATTCCCTTAGCCATGGATCTCTTTAATATAATCTATACGATTAAAGGGTGTTTAGCACAAATACCTCAAACATAGAAGGTTTCTATGCTTCAAAGGGCAAGATCCTATTCGATGAAGGTGTTGATCTACCATGAAAAGCCCTCCAAGTGTCGAGCCTCCAACTGTATCCACACGAACATGATCTTTATGAACCTTTGGGCTTGCTTGCCTTGCCTTTTGAGTGCTAGCTCCCTTGAATTTCATGAAGAACACAAGAACAAGAAGAGGAAGAAGACAAAACCCTAACCCTTAGGGAGAAGAGGGTGTGGCGTTTTTCTTGGGAGAAAACACGCCTCTCTCAATTTTTCTCTCTCTAGATTTTATCTTGTGTTTCATCAATCTTTCAAGAGTCAAGGCATGGACTTATTTATAGATGTAGTATCCTAGTCTTTAAGGAAACAAGAGCAATTGGAAACCAAGAAGGTTTAGGAAGCTTACCTTAAGCTAATCCTATTCCTTTAGGAAACCTATTCCAAAAGGAAACCAAATAGCTTCTTAATTCCTTTTAGGAAACTAATTTCCATCAAGCTTAGAATATTTATAAATAAGTCCTTTAAGTTAATTTATCACATAAATTAAGCCCAGAAGTATCTTATACTTATCTTAATAACAATTTAACCCAAAGACCATGTTCTTATTGTGCGTGACCCATTAGGTTCCATTCACGTTGGCAATAAATACAAATTATAACTCATTAATTAATTAATTAAGAGCCAGATAAATTAACACTTTAATTTATCATTAATTCACTAATTAATTAATTTGCATTTATAGATCATGAGTGGCGTCTAGCAATGCATCATGACCACCCAAGTGAATAGGAAAGTCATGTGGTAGACTATACCTATCAATGACAATGTTACCGTGTAATTAATATCCTTTCACCACACTATATCCCAATTAGTCTAAGAGTGTGGTGCGCACTCTTTAAATGACTAATTAACGATTTTTTGTTCCCAAAATATAACTTTCCATAAAAGTATAACCTTGAAACTCTTTCAAGTGATACTTTCACTTTTGCGCAAAAGATTCTTTAAGTCATATTTCAACAAGTGGCCAATCCAGGATATACTCTCCTATAATAAGGATTAGTGAATCCTATATCGATTACTCACTATCCTTCCATGCTTCATACTATGCCCAATCTCTACCGTATGGGCTACTCTTTTACGAGCACCGAGCAATAGAGTCAAAGCATAGCAATCCACACTCAAGATACCATGGTAATATCAAGTCTAAGGATCACTTACACTATTGCCATTAAGAGTATAATTCATTAGCACTATGAATAGTAACTCTTGGCGGATCAATCCAATGAACTTGTTCTCTAACAAGCATCCACATACCAGCTTAGGTGTCGCACCCCATAGTTGACGAGATCAACTACTACTTACCCTAAGTAGAGGCAAAGTATGTGCTAGTCTTCCCATATTAATGATGTCCAATCTCATTAATACTATGACTAGGGATATTTAAGAATATAACTTTATGTGTAATAAGAGTCTCATCATTGTAACTCTTACAATCTCTTATACACAGTTAATATTCTATGGACTTTAAACAAGTAATATTAATAACAAGTATTAAATGACAAAGAAAATGCCACATATATAAGTATAACACGAAATAAGCGTAATAAAAATCCCAAAAACCAACTTGGTTTTAGGGCATACACTAACAGTAGCCTTCAGTATTACCATAACTTCACAACCTGTGAAAGCAGCTCCAACACCACGAAAGCCACTAGTCATTATCCAAAATTAACCACAAAATAGAAACCAACAAAATCACTGCTAGCAGACCGCCGTTAACTACCTCTCACCACCACAAGCTCTCCTCCAATTACAGCCCACCAGTCACAGTCCAATTGCAGCCCCAAATAACCAACGCCATGAGCTACCATCAAACCCAGATGTAGACACCAAATTTTGACACACCATTTATTTTCAAATATTGGGGGACATATAACATCTCGCGTCTGGGCTGGCCCAATAACTTTTGAGCTTTAAACCACGGGCTCAAAATGCTTCAGCCAAAGTTATTTAGTAACCCAAACGTAGGATATTATATATCATTTCTTTTCTTTTGTTCCCACTATGTAGGATATCACAGGACATGTTTGCATTATTTGGGATCAAATTTTAAATTTTCAATAATCTCGAGGGGGCAAAATAGTAAATTTTTATCTATAAATATTTTTTCATTAGTTTTGAGATTTTTTAAATTCACATTTCACTTTCATATGTATTTTTTAAATTTTTTGTGATTTTTTTAAATTTAATTGGTATTCTTTTTATATTTTTTAGCACAAGGGCAAAATGGAAATTTCGGCTCACGAACACCATTTTAGCTCATTTCAGGTCTCAAATTTATTTTTCTAGTTCTTTAAGTATGTTTCTAAATTTTCTTGATTTTTTAGGAGACGATCACTATTTTTTTCTGTATATACTGCATTCAAGGGTAAAATCATCATTTTACAGAATAAATTCATTTTTTTGTCAATTTTGAGTCGGAAATGCATTTTCTAGTGTTTTAAACTTATTTTTAATTTTTGGTAATTTTTTTGAAATCAATAGCTATTTTTTTGTAAATTTTCATTGTCCAAGGGTAAAATCATCATTTTACAAATTAAATTCACTTTTCATCAATTTTTGAGTCACAAATGCATTTTCCAGTGTTTTAAGCTTATTTTTAATTTTTGATAATTTTTTGAGATAAATAGCTATTTTTCTGTAAATTTTCATTTTCCAAGGGCAAAAGGCATTTTTTAATGTTTTAAGCTTACTTTTAATTTTTGATAATTTTTTGAGGCTAATATCTATTTTTTGTGTATTTTCGTTGTTCAGGGGCAAATCGTCATTTTACACCCCTAGCGCGTTTTTATCAATTTTGAGCTATAGTTTTTATTTTTGAAATCCACTGTGAATTATTTTTGAAAAATTTAGAAATTGCTATCAGATTCTTTGTATTAATTTTTAATTTTGGGGTTAAAAAATATTTTTTTAATAAAATTAGCATTTTAAATACCGGTGGCGTTTTCGTTATTTTATAGCATTCTTGGCCAACGAGACAAGTGTGAAGGCTCATAATTAGTGTTTACTCGATTATATGATTTTTGGCATTGGATCGTGTGGTGGTGGTAGTAATAAGTTAATAAAACCCAAATATTTAAAGTGATCATCTTTAAAACCTCTAAACTTAGTTGTGGTGCTCCGTTTGGGTTACTTATGAATTAGGTGCACATGACATACTATGACAAACAAACTAGCAAGATAATGTGGGGGCTTGCATTAAACATTGTTAAAATTTTACTTGTTTATCTACTTTACTATTTTTTAATGCAATTATTAAGGTTAAATTAATTGGATAACGTTGGTGATCAAACTAGATAAATCTAGTCGTTAAAGTGTTACACTTGAAAACTCTAGGATTAAATAGTGATAACACAATTAAGTTACCAAATTTTAGTTGTTCATGTTAGCACCTAATACTAATACAATTTTATTGTCCAATAACTTATTTACTTTTGAGGGAATACATTTATTAGGTCAAGATGAATAGGATAAAAATTAATAATCGCATTGGTTAACTCGAGTTAATAAACTTGTTGTATTTGGAAATCCTAAACTTGGTGGTGGTATTATATGTTATTAGTTATAAGACACACATGCATGGTAACTGAAATAATAAAATTTAACACTTGCAAAGCATCTTAATTGATATATTACACATTACCAAAGCAAGAAAATAAAATGAAAGAAAGAAATGGCACGACAGATAGCTGGAGTTAGAAATGGGCTAAGCGAGTAGGAGCATTCCAAGTAGGAGGTGGCAAGAGTTTGGAAGTTGTGGGGTGAAGTTGAGAGGTGAAGCTGGCTGCTCAAACAAGGATTGGGATCTGTCAAGCCAAGGAAACCGTGAGAGCAAACAAATGAAAAAAAAAAGGGTTAAGAAACCTAGAGATGAGGCCGAGAGAAAGAAAGAGAGAGCAAAACCAAGCTAGATAATTGGGATTGAGCAACCAGATTGAAAGGAAAGCTACATCTTGCAAGGTATAGAGGTAAACATTCTAGATATCTTGATGTATTATGCATGTTACGGAGTTACTAAGTTTCGTAGGTATTGATTTGATTAAAGAAACTCAACTAAAAATTGTAAAAACTAAAGCTTAGAGGAGTTGCATAGCATGAACCCGAATGTGTCGGGAACTTCGAGCAGTCTGAGTAAATCGACCATAACTGTGTCTAGGAAAGTTGAAATTGAGTGAATTTTGCTGTGTTATAAACTATACTCAAGGGGCTTTCTAGGGCTGTAAGAATCTTGGCTTGGTTCGAAGCATGTGATCCTCAAGAACACAAACAATATGACTGAAATCTTGGTACTCTTTGAGTGAAGGTTTTGAACTAACTGAAGTTGTGGTGGAATTTTAACAGGGTTATGATTAAAATCAGGGGATGATGCCTTTTAGAAACTTGCTCCATATTGAACATAGTTTATAAGAGTGCAAAGATTATGAATTTTCATTGATTGTAGCTCGAGATATCTTGATTTTGTTTCCTATGATTGAGAAACTGGTACGTACAATCGTTGATGCGCAGTTTTGGAAACATAGCTATAACTTGGTGTAGGAAGCTTAGCATTGAATGATTCTTGTTGTTCTAGAAACTAGATTCATAGGGGTTTAATATGGTGTAAAGCTTGCACTCTATTTCTTTGTAGTTTAATCACAGAAATTGAGCAAATCTCGATGGACAGACAACTCTGCTTAAACAGAATTGGTAAACAGCCAACTTTAGCCATAGTTTTGAACTTGTTATAGTGGGAATTTGGGCTGGTGATCTTCACAAAATTTATAGCCCTTATAATTTAGTTTTTAACCATGTAATCCATAGGTATTGATTCTCGATACATTGTCCCCAGAATTCGTGGGAATTTGGGCTGGTGATCTTCACAAAATTTATAGTCCTTATAATGTAGTTTTTAACCATGTAATCCACAGGTATTGATTCTCGATACATTGCCCCCAGAATTCGTGTGAACTAGACTGGAAAGCCAGCCCTGCATGAACAGGCTTGGTGATGAACCAGATTGGGAGTCGATTTTGGGATTGTTGTTATTATAATTCGACTTAGTGCCCTGAATGAAATATTTAATCATTGGAATGTAGTTTCTATACATGTAATCTTTTCTCTCATACGACTTGTCAATTGAGAGTTATGACCTGTCGAAAGTGGGTACTCAATGAAACTGAAACCATGTTTTACAGGGGAAGGAACAGATTTTTGATGGCAATTTAATCAGCTTATGATTGGAATCAGAATTTGGTGTCTTCAAGAAAAATGTAATAAAATGAGTCTAGTTTCCAAGGGTACAAAGATTGTGGGAATTGGTTGTGCAAGGATTGAGTAAGCCATGTTTGAACAAACTCAGGCCAAGTGGTATTGAGGTCACGGTTAGGTTCATGGCTTCCCATTTCAAGGGAAATATATATAGGTGATAGAAATAATATAAATAAATAAATTAAAACAAAACAAACCTTTTAAGTACCAATGGTTATTCATTCGCTTGGACTTATCTTTAATCAATGCACTTTTTATTCATAAGTGCTTCAGAACCTCAAGGAACAAACGTGAGAAGAACTTGAGGAAACCTAAAGATTACCTGTGAGTGTCCATTAAATTATTTTGTTTACCAATTTTAGTTTTACAAAAACTACGCGAATTTTTGTAAAATTTTAATAGACCTTTTCTAATATAAATACTATGACCTCCCGGCGAGTTTGTTTATATAATATATGATTAGCATGCATTTATGCGAAATGTATGACCGCCGGTGAGTCTTTTATACATGTGTTGACTAGTCAACATTATAATTTGTTATTATATAACTTGATATTATATTTGCTACTTGTACCTGGTTTTTAAATATTGGTAGTACTTGATATAAGTCCGGTTGTGTACTTTATCTCACCGGCAGCACTTGTACTTGTTAAATTCAAAGTGTGCTTGTGCATGTTATACTTGTGCATGATTTGGGACCCGGCCTTGGTAGTTGGTCTTGGCTGAGCCGGCAACGGGCTTGGTCACCAAGTTCTGACTACCTTGGTCTCTCGGCACCTTCCGGCCTACAAGGAGGTTTTGTAGGTTAAGGGGGTGTACGAGAAAAGTACTTGGGTAGAACTCGAGCTACCAAAACAGTGTAGTGCCGGAGGCAATAAAATTGGTGAAGGGACCGGAGGCCAACGTACTTGATTCGCCCATGGGCAGTACTTGACATAACAATCCTGTATCCTTTTATGGTTCTTGAGAACATGTTATTTGATTCAGTTATATTCTTTTATGCTATTAATGCGAATGAATTTCGATCCAACTACACAATTTTAAAAGATGTTTCCAACGTGATTTTAAAATGGACCTCACTGGGCGATAAGCTTACCCTTCGTTAAATTTGTTTTCCTTACATGTGCTAACCCATGGGAAATAGGGCAAGAAGTGAAAATAGAGGGTTTTCCTTTGGTTAGGATTAGCCGTCGAATCAATGTAATTTGAGATTCAAGTTATGCTTGTAATTATTTTTGAATATATATGTAACTTTTAGCGTTTGATTATATTTCTAGTGTATGACTATTTGTACTTGAGTCTTGGCGCGAGCCAAGCAGGCGTCCTGATCAGGATTCTGGAGTAGGGCTTGGTTGGGGGCGTCACAACAAGTGGCCTATAAATATCTCTTTTAATCAGTAAAACAGAAAAAGAAAATTTAGAAACCCTAAAAAAACACATTCGATTTTTACCCTAAAAGATCAAACACACACATATACACTACAAAAACACACACAAAGCTACCTTTTTTTTCTCTTTCTGGTTACCGTTCATCTCCACTACCGTTCACTACCAGATCAATTTCAAGATCCAAAAGGTAACATCTTCAATTCTTCTCTTTTATCTTTCATTATCATAATTCCATTTTCATTATGAATAATCTGATTCTTAAGTTTATGCTTTTATTGATTTTTTTTCTGAGTTTTGTTTTTTCTTAGTTTTTTGCTGTTTGTTCTTTTTTAGTTTTCTTTCTCTCTGGTTGGTTTCTTTTTCTGATTCTCATTTTTCTGGGCTTATGTTCTGATTCTTCTGGGTTTGATTTTTGCTCTCTCTTCTCTTTCCCTCCTCCCTTCTCCACCACCGTAATTCACCACTCCACTGCCTTGCAAAGCTACCCAGAAATGGCTTAAATCACCCACCAACTCCAATTTTTCCACCATAAACTCCATCCAAAACCAAGACAACCACCTTCACCACCAAAATCCCACCGTGAACATAACAACCGCCAGCTTTAACAATTTCCACGGGAATCCCAAGATCATCATTCAGCCTCCTGCTCCACCTCCCTTTCCCTCCAGTTACAACCCACCAATTTCAGTCAATTCACAGTTCCATAAACTGCAATTAGACCTGCAAAACAGAAAATTCCAATAGCAAAATTATTAATTAAATCAATCAACCCTCCTACTCTCCCACTTCCACCGGAATCTTCCAACCAACCACCATCACAACCTCAGAAAACACCACCAATCACTACTGCTAACCACTGTCCAAGGCCAAAAACAGTCGCCTGTAATCAAAAACCAACTCTCAGAACCACAAAACCAACAGCAACAAATTCAAACTCCCAACCCACCCCTCAATCACAATCACCACACCACCAGCCCCTGCTTCCACCTGAACAACTCACCACCGAACCACTAACACCCCCTAGCAGTCACCAAATTCATCCTCCCATCACCACACCACATCCATTACCTGCAAAAGAAAACAAACAAAGCCATCAAAACAACCCACAACCACTCAATTCAACCACCACTGCCCAAAATCAAAACCCCACCATCAACCCCTGGTCGTCAGCCTTCGACAGCGCCGCAACTTCCTCCCCTTCCCACGCAGTTCATTGCAAATCATAGCCCAAACTCCAACCTCTGCCAAGACACACCATTTTTTTTAGCTCCAAAACCATCTCCGCTGTCAAGCCTTCACCACAGCCTCCACAACCTCCATCGGAGCACTTCAACCCAAAGTCCAAGTTTCAATTACCCCAGAACAGCCACAAACCCCTCACCTGCAAAGAAAACAACCGAAATTAACCATCAACCATCCAAAATACTCACAACCGAAGACCAACAAAAACCACTACAACAGCCCAGTTTACAGCCGACTCCACAACCCTCGAAAACACCACCGCCAACAGAGCCTCCCACCATCAGTAGGCACCTCAAGCCCAGCCACAACACCATACCCTTCCATTCTCCGACTAGCAACCCACCATCATACTACTGCCACCTCCTCAAGCTTCGATTCGAAGGGGATTCGACTTGGGAAAAGTCGATTTAGCTATTCTGGAAATAATGAGAAAGAGAGATACGGAGAAAAGAGAGGCAGAGACGAACGAGAAAGAGAGAGAGAGAGAGAGAGAGAGAGATAGAGAGATTGAAAAGAACAGAGAGCGATTCTGAGAGAGAGAAGAATCACAGGAGGAATTGGAAGTGAGAAAGAGAATGATCGGTGGGGAGCAAGAATAGGAGATAACCAGAAAAAATGGGGAGAAAAGAAAGAAAAGAAGGAGAAGAAGAGAAGAAGAAAGAAAGGGAAAACCAGAAACCGGGGGAGGGGGGGAAGAAGCAGAAAATAGAGAGAATCTGGAAGGGAGAGAGAGGAAGATGCGAGAGAAAAACAGACTAGGAATATTTTGTGGTAATTATTTTTTATTTAATGCAGCTAATTTATTTGCTTAACTGTGGATGAGTAATTTGTTATTTTTTATTTTGATTGAGCTTTAATTTAGTTAATTAATTAAATTAATTAGGTTGATGTGGTTAACTGATTTAGTTTAGCTTAATTTAACATTTTTATTTTTGGTTTTTGTCGTATATAATAAAAATGAATATTTGCATTCAAGTCCTTCTTTTCTTTGAGCATCATCAATATGCCTCCAAAAATTTTGTTTCATGCATTTAAAGGTTTCAATTTAATAGACTAACCCCACCCAGATTTTATGTCCTTTCAATTAGGTCCTATAAATTACAGTCATGCTTTTGCACTTGTTGAAATTTACATTTTACGCCTTCACTTTCTAGAATTTATTGTTTTGCCCCCTTCCCCAATGTATGTTAATTTTCAGTCATGACCCCTTGATTAGTTCGAATTTTTAATTCTTACCCCTTGGGTTTTATAGAATTTTATTTTTAGCCCCCTTAGCTGCTAGAATTTATTTTTTATCTCAATTTATCAATACTCATATATCTTAGGTTTTATTTGTTTATACCATGATACATTGACGTGTGTGTTTATTTTCTTAAGTATTGGTACCGAGTCTTCAAAGAGGTATCCCTATTCCTCGTCAATTTCTCTTTTATGTGTTCTTTATGTGCCCCAATATACTCCAATATGATTTTATACATTATTTTTATTATTATTTGTTTATTTCTTATTTTACATACTTTTTTTGCATATTTACGTATTTAATTTATTTTGAATTTTTATTATTGTTTTGGAAAAATATAATATTTTGTATTTAGCTAGTCAATGTATTAGTTAGATTATTTTTTTTAGCAAAAATTATGTAATTAGATAGAAAGCGTAATAGATAGGGTAGTTTCAATTTCCCCCTTTTTAAATTGTAAAATTAACCCTGTGTAATAGTTAGGGTTTATTTGCTTTTGTGTGTTTATGTGCTTATTTGTTTTACCGCTTTCATTAGGATTTTGCATCTAGATATTATGCCTATATGTTATGTGCTTCTACTTGACTTTATATGTCTTTATATGTTTAATTTGCTTTTAATTCACGCTTTATTATTTAAATTCATATTTTATGTTATTTCGTCACCACACTAGTCCAACGCTAGTTGTGGCTTCATTCATTTCCCGCTAGTCCAACACTAGTGGGATTTTTTAGAACGGGTTAGTCCAATGCTAGACCCTTAGGGCATTTTAGTGTTAGGTGCACTCGTGTGCATTTTGCATCCCACTTCACGCATTTTTAATTTTCTTTCCATTTTGCATGATTTATTATTATTATTATTATTATTATTATTTTAACACATTTTTCAAATGCATGACATCTAGGTTGCATCTCACTTAGAAATTAGGAGATTTGTATGATTCGACTAGAAATAGTCACCTACTCACATGGAAAGCGGTGGCGTACATGCTGTTCCTCCCTCCATGAGTAGAAACATTCAGTCACGAGATAGTAGTCCCCCGTACCCTGTCATGTTGCATACCCACCTTCTTCCTTCACTTACTATATATTATTATTTTCTTTTCTTTTTGTCTCACATTTTGCATAAAAACTTGTGACTCCCTCGAGTCTCGACTCGGGTTTTGCAATTAATGCGATAATTCTGACCAAGCCTCGATGGAACATGCCGACCCTCCCGATATTCACATTTAGACTTAGGATTTGCATTCATTTAGACACATCCGAACGCGATAGAATCTAGGGTTAATTTAGGAAATTTTGATTAAACCTCGCAACTAGCTTCGGCTAGATTGAAAGGGTGCCTTAGGACGCAAGCCTTTGCCTTCCCTTTCTTCAAATGTGACTCCTGAACCCTTTTTCTCTCGTTTTTTGTAGAACGGAGTCAGAAAATGGTTTTAAATAATTTTTCTAAAATTTTTATTTTTATTTTTATTTTGTTAAACTGATTTTTCGGGTGACTTGTTACACTCTTGTTGCGCCCTAAAAAATTGTGAAAGTAAAGGTAAAAGCGTGTTAGTGGGGTCATTGACTGTCACGTCTCGAAAATACGATCCGGTCCAAGACCCTGTTTGAAAAGCAAGTTTTTTGGGAAAAATCGTGCGCATGTGTGAAAAATCAAATTTTTATTGAAAAAAGGGTATTTTAAGAAAAAATGGTATTTTAAAAGAAAACAAGGCCGAGACTAAAAGTGCGAAAGGTTTGGCCAACTAATTTTTGAAAAAGGGTTTTATTTTAAAAAAATGGAGTTCGCCACTTGGTACTGAGTTAGGGTGTACCAAGTCACCCATAAAATCGTTTAACAAAATAAAATAAAAATTTTAGAAAAATATTTTAAAACCCTTTTTTGACTCTGGTCTACGAAAACGAGAGAAAAAGGTCCAGGAGTCACATTTGAAGAAAGGGAAGGCAAAGGCTTGCGCCTAAGGCATCCTTTCAACCTAGCCGAGACTAGTTGCGAGGTTTAATCAAAATTTTTCTAAATTAACCCTATGTTCTATCGCGTTTGGATGTATCTAAATGAATGCAAATCCTAAGTCTAAATGTGAGCATCGGGAGGGTCGACATGTTCCGTCAAGGCTTGGTCGAGATTATCGCATTAATTGCGAAATCCGAGTTGAGACCTCGAGGGAGTCAAGAGTTTTATGCAAAATGTGATGCAAAAAGAAGAGAAAACAATAATATATAGTAAGTGAAGAAAGAAGGTGGGTATGCAACATGACGGGTGCGGGGGACTAATAACTGGTGACTGAATTTTTCTACTCACGGAGGGAGGAATGGCCTGTACGCCACCGCTTCCCTCGTGAGTAGACGACTATTTTTAGTCGAATCACACAAATGTCCTAATTTCTAAGTGAGATGCAACCTAGATGTCATGCACTGAACATTTGTTAAAAATAGATAATAGATAATAAGATAATAATAAAATAAAAATATATACAAATCATGCAAAAATGAAGATTTTCTAAAATATTAGTGGGTGAGATGATATGAAATGCACACGAATGCTCCAACACTAAAATGTCCTAAGGGTCTAGCATTGGACTAGCCCGTTCTAAAAAATCTCACTAGCGTTGGACTAACGAGAAAAAGAATGAATCCACAACTAGCGTTGAACTAGTGTGGTGACAGAATAACATAAAATGTGAATTTAATAGAAAAAAATGAGTTAAGAGCAAATTAAACATATAAATGCATGTAAGGTCAAGTAAGAGCACTTAACACGTAAGCATGATATCTAGATGCAAAATCCTAAAGAAAGCGGTAAAACATATAAGCACATAAGCACAGAAAAACAAATAAGCCCTAACTATTACATCGGGGAATTTAATTACAATTTTTAGGGAAAAAATTAAAAATGCCCTATCTATTACACTTTCTATCTAATTATACAATTCTTGCTAAAATATGAGAAAAATAACCTAACTATTACATTGATTAGCTAAATACAAAATATTATATTTTTCCAAACTAATAAAAATTCAAAATTAAACAAATTAACTATGTGAATACGCAACAAGTATATAAAATAAGAAATAAACAAATAATAATGCAAATAATGAATAAAATCACATGGAAGCATATTGGAGCACATAAAAAGGAAAATAACAAGAAGTCGAGATACCTCTTTGGAGACCCGGTACCAAAGCTTAAAAAAATGAACACACACGTATCACAATACAAATAAATAAAACCTAAATATATGAATATGGACAAATTGGAGTAAAATGTAAAGTTCTATAAAATTTGCAAAGAGCTAAATGGCCAAATTGCAAATTTAAACTAATTGGAGTACAATTGAAAATCTACACAAGTCTAGGGGCCAAAATATAAATTAACACAAATTGGGGGGGCAAATAGTAGATTCTAACAACTAAGGGGACTAAGAATAAAATTTCATAAGACTTGAGGGAAAAATAAGAACAAAAAATCTAATTGGGGTAGAGATGCAAAATCAAAGTAAATTGAGGGAATAAAATAATAAATTTCAACAACTAATGGGGCTTAATTACAATTAATAAAGACTTAATTGAAAGAAATCAAACCTAAAGGGACAATCTGCAAATAGTGAGGACTCGATTGCAAGACATATGACAGTTTAGAAGGCCATCAAACAAGATTACAGAAAGCAGGGATTAGACTATAAATATCATTTTTTATGAACATAAAATGACAATGCTAAAGATAAACTAACCACAGATCAACTGACTAAATTAATTTAATCAACTAAATTAACTATTAGCCTAAACTTAAATTAACCAAAACATCAGAGAAATAACTAAATTAGAGATTAAACCAAGTGGAAAAGCAAAATCAAAATCTCAAAAACCTCTTCCCAAATTCCGCTTATGCTTTCTCCCTCTTCTCTCCTTCTCTTTTCTTCTATCGTTTCTCCTCTGTTTTATTTTCTTTTTTTTTAGCCCCTCCTCTGATGTCTTTTTTTTCTATCTCAGCCTTTCTTCTCTCTTCTACTTTCTTTTTTTTATTTCTCTCTCTCCCTAAATTTTTCCCTGATTCCCGTTTCTCTGTTTTCTCTTTTTTTATTTTTCTTTGTTTTTCTTTTCTCTTTTCACTCTCTACTCTCTGATTCTCTTTCTCCTCTCTCTATTTTCCCGATTCTTCCCTTTCTCTCTGCTATGTCTCTCTCTCAATCTCTCAGCTTCTTCTTCCAATCCTCCCATTTTCTCTCTGTCCGAATCACTCCCTCACTCTCCCTCTTCTTAGCAGGAACGAATTTCTCCAAATTCAGCTCCCCCTTGGAATCAGAGGAAGGGGAGACGCAATGGTGGTGCTATATGGGCTATAAATAGTGGGAACAGGGGCGGTTGGATACTGATTTGCACTTCTTTTGTTCACTGGATTTTTCTTTTTTTTTTTTTGGGGCAGGTGGCAGTGCTTAGGTGTTCGGCAGTGGGGGAGTGTAGGAGTGGCAGTGTAATGGTAGCTGTGGGTAGCTTAGGGATGGCATTTTTGTGTTGTTTTGTTGTTGGTTTTGTGATTTTTGTAGGGGATTGGGCGGTAGAAAAAGGAGACAGGGGACGGTTTTGGAAGTGGTGTGGGCAGCCTACGGTGGTGATTGATGGAGGCAATGTGTAGTGGTTTTCTTGGTTTTGCTTGTTGAATTTTTATTTTTTATTATTTTTTGCAGGTGGAGGCCTTATCAGTGATTGAATGGTTTTAGTGGGGAGTAGTTTTTGAATGGGAATTGGCCTTGATGTGATTGTTGTTGAGGCCTGATAAATTGGTTCTCGGGGAGGCTTTAGGTAGTTTCTGTTGTTTTGTGTAAGTTTATGGTGTTTCAGGCCAGGTATAGTGGTTTGTAGTAGGGGTTGCTGGCTTGGTTGTGGTGTGACGAGGCTAAATTTTACTAGTGATAGGATCTTGATTCCAAATGGTGGTGAATTTGAAATTGTGTTGTTTATCTTGCTGGATTTTTTGGCAGGTTGTAGTGATTGTGGGGGTGAGAATTTGTGAGGAGGAGGGATGAAGCAAGGGAGATTTTGGAGCTGAAATTTAGGGCTGTGGCATGGGAGGCTCCTGGTGGTCGTGTGGCTGGGTTTGGGTTGTTGGTGGTAGTGGGAATTGATTATTTGTTAGACTGTTTTTGCAGGTTGGGATGGTGATGGTTGAATGGCTGGAATTTGATGATTTGAGGTGGTGGAAGCGGTGGAGCCTGGTGGCTCTAGGTAATTTTTATGGGTTGGATTTGTGCTTGTTTTGACAGAATTTGTGTGTGTGTGTGTGTGTTGTCTGTGTGTACTAAATCTGTTATGTGTGTGTGAAGCTATGTGTATCTGTGTGTGTTTATGTGCTTGTGAAGCTGTGTATCTGTGTGTGCTGAATCTGTTGTGTGTGTAAAGCTGTGTATGTGGTCAATTGTGGTCTGTGAAAGATGAGAGATGATGATTCAGTATTAATGGTGGATAATTGTGGCTGATGACAGGTGATTTTCGAGAGGTGAACTGAGAGATATGGCCATTGGTTGAGGGTGGCTTTGTTGATTTGAGGGTAGTGATGAAGGGAGGAGGATTTGCTGGTGGTTATTTCTTGGTCTTTGTAGGTTAATGATCAATGTAGTGTAGCGTGGTGGTTTACTGGTCATGGGTGGTTTGGTGGCCAACTATGGAGGTTGACTAGGTGGTGGAGGTTGCTTTTGATTTCTTGGTAGAAGATGATTAAGGTATAAGGGAGGACGTGGGTAGAATTGAGCAAGAAGGAGAACCCAAAAAAACCATAACCCAGGAAAGAAAGAACAAAATTCAGAAAGAACAAAACTCAGAAAACAAAAAATAGGAGAGAAAAAAAAATCTAAAAGATTCAACTCAAATTCCAGAAGAATAGACACAATTAATCAAATTAGCATAGGAGGATAGTGAAAAAGTGAATCAAAACAAAAGAAAAGAACTTACCTTTTCAATCTTGAAAATGGATTGATGACTGAACAGTAGAAAAGAAAGAACCAGTCGTTGTTGGGCAATGAACAGTACCAGACTTGATGAACAGTAGCCGGAAATCAAAAAGAAAATGGAGTGTGTGTTTTTTTGGTGTATAGTGTGTGTTTTAATCTAAAACTCACAAAAAAAGCAAAGTGTTTTTAGGGTTTCTAAATTTCTTTTTTTCTTTTCTGCTGATTAAAGAGGGTATTTATAGCCCACTTGTCTTGTTGGCCAAGAATGCTGTAAAATAACGGAAATGCCACCGGTATTAAAAAATGCTAATTTTATTAAAAAAATATTTTTTAACCCTAAAATTAAAAAGAATCTGACAAAAATTTCTAAATTTTTTTAAAATAATTCGCAGTAGATTTCAAAAACAAAACTAGAGCTCAAAACTAATAGAAACGCGCTCGGGTGTAAAAATGACGATTTTGCCCATGTATAAAGAAAATACACAAAAAAATAGATATTAGCCTCAAACAATTATCAAAAATTAAAAGTAAGCTTAAAACATTAGAAAATGCCTTTTTGACTCAAAATTTGACAAAAAATGAATTTCAGCTGTAAAATGACGATTTTGCCCTTGAAAAATGAAAATTTACAGAAAAATAACTATTGACCTCGAAAAATTATAAAAAATTACAAATAAACTGAAAACACTATAAAATGCATTTTTGACTCAAAATTTGTGAAAAATGAATTTAATTTGAAAAATGACGATTTTGCCCTTGGGCAATGAAAATTCACAAAAAAATAGTTGTTGTCCTAAAAAAATTATCAAAAATTACAAATAAGCTTAAAACACTAGAAAGTACATTTTTTACTCAAAATTGGTGAAAAATGAATTTAATTTGTAAAATGACGATTTTGCCCTTGAGCAATGAAAATTCATAGAAAAAATAGTAATCGTCTTTGAAAAAATCAAGGAAATTAAGAAACATGCTTAAAGAATTAGAAAAATGAATTTGGAACTAAAAATTAGCTAAAATGGCATTCACGGGGCGAAATTACCATTTTGCTCTCGTGATGGTAAAAATATAAAGAATACTAATTAAATCTAGAAAAATTATAAAAAAATTAACAAATTCACATAACAGTAAAAATATAAATTTAACACCCCCAGAAGCTGATAGAAAAATATTTACAGATAAAATTACTATTTTACCCCCTAAATTATTGAAAAATTAAAATTAAAAATTGTCCCAAAAAGTGCAAACATGCCCCCCAGTGTTTGAAAATAAATGCTGTGTCAAAATTTGGTGTCTACAACCCTAACTCAGTACCAAGTGGCTACTCTATTTTCTTTTAAAATAAAACCCTTTTTGAAAAATCAGTTGGCCAAAACTGTCGCATTTTTAGTCCTGGTCTTACTTTCTTTTAAAATACCATTTTTTTCTAAAAATACATATTTTAATTAAAAACTCGATTTTTATCACACACGCACCATTTTTCCAAAATTTATCTTTTCAAAAGGGATATCGGACCGAACCATCCTTTTCAGGATGTGACAGTCAATGACCCCACTATTAGTAAACCTTTTTATTTATGATTTTTTAGGACGCGACACCAGAAATCCACTAAAACTACTTCATTACAGCCCCAAAATCACCTCAATTCGCCACTTAATCAGGTCAATTACTATTATCACCCACGCATCACAGTCACACAAGTCACTGCCATTAGCAACAATCGGCCACCTTCTGATGTGATCCTAGGAGTGCTTACAATCTTGATGCTTAGATATTCTCATGGAGCAACTCGTTTGAACCAAGATGAGATCAAATCATGGCTGATCATGAGGGGAACGTTCGAGCTTTGTGACTACCATGGTGTAATTCATGACTTTGGGCCTCTCAATGGACTTGGTGATCAAGTTATTCAATTGTGTTCATTGGGCCAAGAGTTTATGCATTGGTTATGGATTAAATACACATTCAAAGAAGGTCCAATTAAAGCTTCTAAGTGGTCCATAACATATTTCTAAGGTGCTGGTTTGGTTGGACTTGTTGGAAAGCCTTTTAAAGATGTAAGATGGAGGCCTAATGGTGCTTAAAAGGAGGAGTCCAGCCCATTAACAATTTTTGGACGAATTTTTAAGTTTAATTCTTTTATGTTAATTTTTCTATTTTGTTTACAAGTTGTAACCTCTTAGAAAGTTACCATATTGTGTTAGGTTACAACTAGTGCTCTTTGTTAAGTTTCTAGAACTTTCTACAAGTTGTTATGCAAGCCTATTTATAGCTCAAAACACTGTTACGAATTTTATAAGTTTTTGATGATTAATTAATTTTGTGAATTCTCAAATTGAGTGCTTCTTTCGTTCTTTGCTGATTAAGAACAACCCCCGAACGTGTAGAGTGATTCCAAGTTCAAAAACCCTAGCTTAGAGTTGCCTTATTGGTTTGATCAAGCATTCTAGGTGCTGATTCCTCGAGTTCTTGTTCGTTCCATAAGGAGGTTCAAAGCTTCCTTGAATTTTCGAGTTGTTCATCTTGCATGTTCAAGACTTTGGTGCTGATTCTAGAGTCTAGTTCATCCAAGGGGAATGGTTCGAAATTCATACTTGGTATTCAAGCAATTCCACGTACGTCCGCGCGTATTACCTTCCCATCATCTTCACCGCCAAGACGCCACAATCATGATGCGAATCCAAGGATGCCTACACAAGTTAAGCAAGCTAAGTATGGATTTGATGATCACTTAACATGTTTTGCACTTAAAGTGGATTTGATCATCATTGGAGTAAACGTGCATGGTTACTATTCGAGGCTTATGCATTGGTTGTGGATCAAGAGTGAGTACAAAGACAGTTATGTTAAGATAACCATTAATGGTTGGCTTGATGGAGGATCAAAGGAGAATGAGCAAAGTGTCCCAACCAAGCCAAAAGATGGAGAGTCGCACCTTCTGACCAAGGCCGCGCCTCAAGTCCTGCCACGGCCTTGGTCACGGTCTTCATCAGAAAGTTGTTGTGGACGAGATGAAGTGGGATGAAGCATCTGATCGAGGCCGTGGACAAGGCGCCGGCACGGCCTTCCCCACGGCCTTTATCAGAATTGAAGAAATGCATTTTACTTTATTGTTTTACTTAGTTTGTGAGTTGTAACTTTTTCTTAGTAGTATTAGACGTGATAAGTTACGACTAGTGTTTCACTTTGGTTAGAGTTTCACTAGTGATTTTCTTTCCATATTTGTAATATGCAACTTATGCCTATTTGAGGGATGATTTTCATTTGTTAATGAGATAGATTATTGTTCATTGGAAAAAAAACGTGTGTTTTTTAGGGCTCTTTTTGAGTGCTTCTTGGGTTCTTGAATTAGAACCATCTTTGGTCTTATCGGGGTGATCTCGTAGCGACCAAACCTCTCTACTTAGGGTTCTTCCAAATGGGTTTGCTCTTCGTCTTGTAAGATCGTCAACTAGGTGTCTATTCCACGGGTTGGGTAGGAGTCTAGATTGCATCTTAGAAGGAGAACCAACAATCTTTGGTAGTATTCAAAGTGCCCCAATTCAAGTTGTTCTTGGATTCTTTGACAGGTTACGAAGGGGTCAACAAGATTGAATTGGTTTTCTTGGATCTTCAAGGCGTCCTAGGCTTCAAGCTTGTCCGTCACGCATCAAATCATTTCCAAAACAGACCCAATTGTCCAAACGCACGCAACCAGTAACTTCTAGCACCAAATACCTGCACAAACAACCCAAAAATCCTACACAAACGACCCCAGCCACACTTCTTGAACCACTAGTCAACAACCAAAACAACCACCGTAGTCCTCCCCTGCTACCAGACTATTCCACCACCTTTCCACCGTAGCTCCCCAACCACCATTGACAACTTGCAGAATACAAAACAGAACCAACCAAATACATCCAATATCAACCAAAAATTTCAACTCCGATTAACCCATCACCAAGGCCCTGTAACCACCAAAATCCACAAACCAGCCTGGCCAATCCACTCCCACCACCGTTTACCACCCAAACCATACACATAGCCATACCCTCGCCACCATATCTTCCCCTTTGATGATTCGAAAGGGGCAATTCTCTTGGAAATCGAAGAGAGCAATTAGAAAGAGGAACAAAACAAAGAAAGAGAGAGGGCTGGGGAAATAGAAGAAAACCAGAGAGAAATGCCAGAGAAATGAGAGAAAGCAAGGAAGAAGAAAGAGAGAAAGAGAGACAGTAAGCTAGAAAGAAAAGAAAGAAAGAGAAAGACAGAACGGGAAGAAAAAAAAGAAAAAAAGCAGAGACTAAAGAGTGAGAAAGAAAAAGAAAGGCAATCAGAGAAAAGAGAGAAGTGAATCAGAAGATGGAAGAAGCAGAGAAAAAAGAGGGGGGCGAATCAAGAGGGTGAGAGAGAGAAACCAATTAGAAATATGGTTGAAGAAGAAGATATCCAGGGGTTGGGTTTTTGCTATTTTATGCTAAATTGTTTCCGTTTTTCTTTAAATGAAGTTTTTGCCTTTAGTTTTGATTTTTCTGATTGTTTTAATGTAATTTTGTTTTAGTTAATTGCCTAAATTAATTAGCTTAAATTGTTTAGTGTAATCTGGCATAGTTCTGTTTTAGGTGTTTGTTTTATTAGTAGATAATGCTGTAAGTATTTATGTTTAGCCTTTGGTCTTGTTTGTTATCATTGTGCCCTCGGGAATTTTACTTTCTGCAATTAAGTATTCATCTTTTTATAGATTAGACCACCTAAGTTTTAGCCCCCTTTCAATTAGGTCCTTAATTATTGAATTCACTCCCTACTTGTGTGAATTATTGTTTTGCCCCTAGTTAGCTTTATTTTGCATATGACCCCCTTGATTAGTTGAATTTCCAATTTTACCCTTGAGCCCCTTAGAGCGATAATTTGTCTTTAGCCCCCTTAGTTGCTAGAATTTATTTTTTATCTCAATTTGTCAACATTTATATATTTTAGGTTTTGTTTGTTTATACCGAGGTAACTTGACTTGTTTGCTCATTTTGATTAGTATTTATACCGAGTCTTCGAGAGGTATCCCTATTCCTCATTAATTTCTCTTTATGTGCTCCAATGTATGCTTATATAATTTTTTTTATGCAATTTTCTTCGTATATTTCTTATTTTTCATGTTTTTTGTGTCTTTATTTTCTTTATGCTATTTAATTTTTTGAATTTTATTCGTTGACAAAAATGTAAGATTTTGTATTTAGAATAGTCAATGTAATAGTTAAATTACTTTCTTTCCGTATTTCTCTTATAAATATTTTGTATTTAGATAGCAAGTGTAATAGATAGGCTGTTTTTATTTCTTTCCCCCTTAAATTGTAAGTTAAATCCCCAGTGTAATAGTTAGGGTTTATGTACTTTTGTGTGCTTGTGTACTTATATGTTTTATAGCTTTCTTTAGGATTTCGCATTTAGATATTATGCCTAAGTGTTACGTGCCCCTTTGTGCTCTTATATGTCTTTATATGTTTATTTTCTTTCAATTCATGACTTATTGCTTTGATTTATGTTTTATTAGTTTTGTTATCCTCTCACCATACTAGTCCAATGCTAGTTGTGGTTTTCTTGCTTTCTCGCTAGTCCAACGCTAGTGGAAATCTCTAGAAAGGGCTAGTCCAACACTAGACCCTTAAGTCATTTTAGTATTAGTATCACTATTTGTGTGCATTTCATATCCCATTTCACACACTTTTAGTTTTCTTTCCATTTTGTATGATTATTATTATTATTATTATTTATTTATTTATATCTTTTGACACATCTTCAAGTGCATGACATTTAGGCTGCATTTCACTGAAATTAGGTCATTTGTGTGATTCTACTAGAAATAGTCGCCTACTTACGTGGGAAGCGGTGGCGTACATGCCGTTCCCCCCTTCATGAGTAGGAACATTTAGTCACGAGTTATTAGTTCTTTGTACTCGTTATGTTGCATACCCACTTTCTTCGACCACTTATTATCGATATTACTATTTTTTTTCTTTTTTACATTCCATTTTGCATCCACACTCGTGACTCTCTTGTGACCTCATTTCGGGTTTCGTAATTAATGCGATAATTCTGATCAAGCCCGACAGGACATTTCGACCCTCCCGATGCTCACATTTAAACTTAGAATTTGCATTCATATAGACACATCCAAAACGCGGTAGAAGCTAGGGCTAATTTAGAAAATTTTGATTATATCTCGCAACTAGCCTCGGCTAGAAAGGGTGCCTTAAACGCGAGCCTTTGCCTTCCCTTTCTTCAAATGTAACTCCTGAACCTTTTTCTCTCATTTTTCATAGACCGGAGTCGAAAAAGGATTTTCAAATATTTTTTCTAAAAATTTATTTTTTTCTTGTTTTGTTAAATGATTTTTCGGGTGACTTGGTACACTCTAACTCAATATCAAGCGATGACTCCATTTTCTAAATAAAACCCTTTTTCAAAATCAGTTGGCCAAAACTATCGCACTTTTTAGTCTTGGCCTTATCTTATTTTATTTAAATACTATTTTTTTCTTAAATAACACATTTTCAAGAAAAACTCAAATTTTTCTCACATGCACAATTTTTCCAAAACATTCTTTTCAAAAAGGGGCACCGGACCAGACCACCTTTTCGAGGCACAACAGTCATGACCCCACTGTGCGTCGATTTTGGGACATGACAAACTATGGAGTAGATTTGTGTAAGACTTTGAAGGGTACAACCCTAACCTTTGTTTTATCATCTTTTGATTTGATGTTTAATGGAAAGTTCTATCTTTAATTGATTTTCTTGTGAGTTAATTGATAAATTAGATTGGGTTTTTGTGCACAAATTCAATCTTGACAATTTATATTGGTTGGGTAATTGAGAAATCACTCAATTAACTAAGAACAACTCTCAAGTGAAGGAACTTACATGAATCTCTAGAAATAGGATTCCATAAGTTCTAGTTGTGTGTGAATCCATTTGTGAGATAAAATCCATTTATTCAATTGCATCTACTAGGGGCTTTGAATTGGGAAGAGATTCTATTCAATTAACCTAGGGATAGGGGTAATATTGAGAAAGATTGCAACTTAACCAAGAGATTTTAGGGTCAATCGAGATTGGGCAATCCATTAGACACAAATTAAAGCTAATAATCGGGGTTAGGAGAATTCCACTTCTAAGTCTTGTGTTAGAAATTATTGTACTTCCTTTTTTATCAATTCTCTGCATTTGATTTGTTGGCTTTCTCATTCATTAATTTAATTAGACTAGTTTGTTTTATTTCAACATCTCATGTTATTTAGACTAGATAATAAATAGTGAGTAATTGTTAGTATTTGCTAAGTCCCTGTAGGTACAACATTCGGTGCTCCTGACACACTATACTACAGAACGATATGTATACTTGTCTGTAGTATCCATAGTTATGCCAAGCGGATGCCAATAAGAAAGGAAATGCAATAATTTCTAACACAAGACTTAGAAGTGGAATTCTCCTAACCCCAATTATTAGTTTTAATTTGTTTTTAATGAATTGCCCAATCTCGATTGACCCTAAAATCCCTTGGTTAAGTTTCAATCTTTCTCAAGATTACAACCTCTATCCCTAGGTTGATTGAATGGAATCTCTTCCCAAATCACAACCTATAGTAGAAGCAATTGAATCAGTGGATTTTATCTCGCAAATGGATTCACACCCAATTAGGAGTTTCTTGACTTGAGAGTTGTTCTTAATTAATCAAGTGATTTCTCAATTACCCAACCAATATAAACTGTCAAGATTGAATTTGTGCACAAAAAACCCAATCTAATTTATCAATTAACTCACAAGCAAAATCAATTAAAGTAGAAGCTTTCCATTAAACAACAAATCAAAACATGATAAAACAAAGGTTAGGGTTCAACCTTTCTAAGTCTTTCACAAATCTGCTCCATATTTTTTTTTGGCTAATCCCGTACATGGGGGTGGGCGCCACTCCATATTTTATTAATAATAAAATAAAAACAAGAAGGAGGGCATAAATCATACCTTCATTCTACATGGGAAATCCCAAAAAAGAAAATTACCAATAAAAAACTAAAAAAGGAGTACTACTCCCTTATATATTATTCAATGCACTATTCTAATATTTGGGATACCTAACCTATCCATGAAAATCTGCTCCATAGATAAAGAAGAAAGTTCAATAGACAATAAAGAAAGCATAGAGAAACTCATTCTCATGTGGTGTTTCTTCACTCTTCTTTGTTGTTGCAGAAATTTCCCCTTTTGTTGCTACAATTTCTCTTCTCTCTTCAATTCTTAAGTCTTCTTCTCTATCATTCCTCTTCCATTCTCCCTTCTTTTTGCCCTAGAAGAGTCTTTTATATGCTGTAATTCATTTTCCCAAAACTTGGGTTGGTTCCCTCAGGTTAGGAAAAACCAAGTAAATCCTAGCCTAAACACATCTACAAACCTAGTCACTTCGGTCATTATCAACTTCCCCACACTTAAAATATTGCTTGTCCTCAAGCAATAAAACTTATTGATCATACAATGGTTTAAACCAAGGAAAACCACACATGCATCCAAACTCAACAACCAAGAGAAATACTCTGCACACAGTTACTCTTATTTCGATTACTCATCATAATAGGCGAAATAGAGGTAAATATACATCAACCTTGCCAATATGAATCGATCGTGTCCAAAAATCAATAAGCATGGTGGTACTATGCTAGTGGGGTCATTGACTATCACGCCCCTAAAAGGTAGTCTGATCCGATGACCCTTTTCGAAAAGAAAAGCTTTTGAAAAATATACATGCGTGTGTAAGAAAAAATTGATTTTTAGTAAAAAAGTGTGATTTAGAAACAATAGTATTTTAAAAGAAAATAAGGCTGGGACAACAAAAAGTACAATAGTTTTAGTCAACTTATTTTGAAAAAAAAAGGGTTTTATTTTAAAAATGCAGTCGCCACTTGGTATTGAGTTACGGTGTACCAAGTCACCCGAAAAATCATTTAACAAAAAAAATAAAAATTTTAGAAAAAATATTAAAAAACCCTTTTTCGACTCCGGTCTACGAAAAACAAGAGAAGAAAGTCTGGGAGTCACATTTGAAGAAAGGGAAGGCAAAGGCTCGTGCCTAAGGCACTCTTTCCATCTAGCTGAAGCTAGTTGCGAGGTTTAATCAAATTTTTCTAATTTAACCTTAGCTTCTATCATGTTAGGATGTGTCTATATGAAAGTAAATCCTAAATCTAGATGGTGTATCGGGAGTGTCAAAATGTTCCATTGAGGTTTGATCGAGATTATCACATTAATTGCGAAACCCGAGTCGAGATATCAAGGGAGTCACGAGTGTCTATGCAAAATGAAATGCAAAAAGAAAAGAAAAATAGTAATATAGATAGTAAGTGGTCGAAGAAAGTGGGGATACATCATAACGGGTACGGAGACTAATAACTCGTGACTGAATGTTCCTACTCACAGAGAGAGAAACGGCATGTACACCACCTCTTCCCACGTAAGTAGGTGACTGTTTCTAGTCGAATCACACAAATGTCCTAAATTCTAAGTGATATGCAACCTAAATGTCCTGCATTGTCAAAATACTAAAATAGGTAATAATGATGATTATATATATACAAAAATTATGCATAATGATGAAAAACTAAAAAAGGAATAGTGTGTGAAATGATGGTAATGCACACGAGTGCACCTAGCACTAAAATGGGCCCCTAAGGGTCTAGCATTAGACTAACCCTTTTTTAGGGATTCCCCACTAGCGTTGGGACTAATGGGGAAGCGAGAAAACCACAACTAGAGTTGGACTAGTGTGGTGACGGAATAACATAAAACATGAATTAAATAATAAAACATGAATCAAAAGCAAATTAAACATATAAAGGCATATAAGGTCAAGTAGGACCACATAACACATAAGCATGATATCTAGATGCAAAACCCTAAAGAAAGCGGTAAAACATATGAGCACATAAGTACACAAAAACATACAAGCCCTAACTATTACACCGGGAGAACTTAGCTACAATTTTAGGGGTGAAAAAGTAAAAACGACCTATCTATTATACTTATCTATCTAGATACAAAACTTTTGTAAAAATATGAAGAATATAACCTAACTATTACATTAATTAGCTAAATACAAAAATATTACTTTTTGGCCAAATAACAAAATATGAGAATTAAATAGCATAAAGTAAATAAATACGCAAAAAGCATGAAAATAAGAAATGTGTGAGGAGCATGCATAATAAATCACATAGGGAGACATAAAGGAAAAATTAACGAGAAATAGGGATACCTCTCGAAAGCCCAGTACAAATACTAATCAAAATTAACAAACAAGTCAAGGTACCTCGATATAAAGAAATAAATGCTAAAATATATAAGTATTGACAAATTGAGATAAAAAAAAATAAATAAAAATTCTAGCTACTAAGGGGGCTAAAAATAAAATGCTATAAAATTTTAAGGGGTAAAATTAAAAAATTCACAAAGTCTAAAGGGGTAGAAATGCAAAATTAAAGTAAATCAGAGGGACAAAACAGCAAGTTCAAGCAAGTATGGGGGGAATTGCAAATTATGGGGCTTAATTAAAAAATGAAATATGGGGGAGTGAAATTACAAGCATCAGAGACTTAAATGCATGGAGCAAAAGAATCTTGAAGTCCTATTGAAACTAAATTAAAATCCTAGGACTCAAAACGTAATTACCCCTTTTATATTAAAACCAGCAAAATCAGAAATCGTCCAATTAATCTGACCAGATTAAATAATAATAAAATAAAAAAAGTTATCCAACTAATCCAAGTTTGCAATAATGCAAATGACCAAATTAACTAATTAAACTAAAGATTGAACTAAATCAAGATCATGAAATAGACCAATTTAAAACTAAAGTAAAAATTAGCAACAAGAAAGTAAAAGAAAGGAAAAAGGAACTAAGTCTAAAGAAACTAATAGAAATCCAAAATTTCCATTTTTTTATTTCTCTAGTCATCTCCTTCATACATTCCCTTCCCCCAATTTTCCTTTTTTCATTCACTCACTCTCACTCACCCTTGCCATTGCTCTCTCTCTCTGCTTTCTCCCTCAATTTCTCTCTGTTACCCCTCTCATCCTTGCCGTATCTCTTCTTCTTTTCTTCTTCTTCTTCAGCTTTTGTCTTCCCAGATTCTCTTCTCTCCCCTACCTCTATTTCCTGCTTCTCCCTCACCTATATCTCTCTGTTTTCTGCCTCTATTCTTTGCCCCTGTTTCTTTTTCTTTCTCCATCTTTCTTTCTCGTTCTCACTCTGTCTTTCTATCTCTTTTTTTCCTTTCTTTTCCCCTTTCCCTCGTCTGTCTCTCTCTCTCTGATTCATCTATGAATCTCGCCCTCTCACTTTTTGTTCTGTCTCTTCCCCTGATCTCTCTGTTTTTACTGTGTCTTCTTCCTCTCCGAATCACTCTCTTGCTCTCACTCATTCTGAAATCCCATAATTCTTAAAGCCCTTACACTTCTCTTAGTCAAATTACAGCAAATACACCAGCGTAAACTTAGATCTTCACACAAATTCGCCCAAGGGATATCTCACTTAATAACCGAATAGAAAATTCGAGGGCTTAATCACCTATTTTAGGGGGATTGGCGGTGATGGAGATTTGTTGAAGTGGCTGCATGACTGGTGTGAGATGTTTCTGGTGGTGTGAGGTTGAAGTTCAGGCGTCCTGGTGATGGAGGTTCTGTGGAGGTGATTTGTGGCTGATTGTTGTTTTCCTTGCAGGTTTGGCGGCGAAGTGGAGTTGATGATGGAGGCATAGGTTGAGGTTTGGTGGCGATAGGGACTGAATATGGCGGGTTGTTTCGGTGGCATGATGGTTTCAAAAGATTGGAAACAGATTGTGGGTATTTGGGGAATTATTTTGAATGATTGGCATGTGGTGATTTTAGTGGTTGGGAAGGGCCTTGAAAGTGTGGTTTTTTTGGTTGTTCTGTAGGCTCGTTTTTTGGTTATTGTTTGGTAATTGCAAGTTGGGAGAGGCTATTATTGGGCTTTTGCAAGATGTGGCAATTCCGTGAGATTGACTGGTGGTGGGCGTTGCTGGTGATGGTGGCTTATGATGAGAGTCTGGGGTGGTAGTGGTTAGGAGTAGTTCTGTTGAAAACGGAGGTTACACTGATGATGGGTGATTCCAGTGGAAATTAGGTAGAGCAGTGGTTGTTTAGAGAGGTTGAAAGGATTGAGGTTCATGGTGGTGGAGACTTGCGAGTAGAAGAGATGATTTGGAAGGTTGCTGTGAGTGGTTTTTGAAGGCTTGTGTGTTACTGATTTCCCTGCAAGTTTTTTGTGATGGTGGTATGGTGTTAATGGCAGTGAATGGATTGGAGCTGTGGTTTCTGGTATTCTTGAATGAAGGCTGTGGTTGATTGGAGTTTGGAGAAATGAACTAGGGGTCACAAGTTTCTACTGGAATGGGTTAATGATTGTTGGTGGGTTGAAAGAGAGAAGAGGGGTTGCATTTTGCTTGTCAGTCTAGTGAATTAAGGGAACGGTGGAAGAAAAATCAAGAAGAAGGAACCAACCAAAAATAAAACCAAACCCAGGATGATAAACATCCAAAGAAAAAAAAGAAAAGAACTGATGCGTTCAACAGAATAGATGACGGTCCAAGACTCTCGAATTCCAAGTATGCAACCCAATCTTCTTGACCCCTTCGTAACTTGTCAAAGACCCTAAGAACAACTCAGATTGTTTTGCTTCAAATTCAACTAGATTCGTTGAACTCCCCCCCTTAAGAAACGATCCTAGACCCCTAACCAACAACGTGGTGTAGACACCTAGTCGATAATCCTATTGGACAGATTCAAACCCTAAAAAATGAACCCTAAGCGAGATTCTTGAATACTCAACAAACGCCTTGCCAAGCAATCAAGAGTAGTTCTTTAGCCAAAGAACTAAGAAAACTCAATTTGCACTCACGCACAATTGAAGAGAAAAACTCAATATTATTGATTAATGTTCTAAAATTCGGATGAATAGTAACACCCTCTATAAAGAGGCGCATAACATCAAGATATAAACTAAATATGGAAACTAACGTAACCCTAGTTGCACCATAACATAAACCTACAACTAAAGATACAACTTGGGCTATTAAACTAATGAATTAAGCCCATGAAACCCATAACCTCAAGTGGCAAACGGGCTCTTCAATCAAATCCAAGTCCACGACCTCCAAGCTCCTCCAACTCTAGCCCAAAATAAGTGAATAGCGTTGTAGGTTCTTGTTTCAACCAAGTAGCTTCATCTTCATGTAATTCTATAATCAAACCTTGCAAAGCTTGTTTCATCCTTTTAGCTTTCAACCTAGTCATTGGACCTCCCATATCTTGAAAAGGACTCTTTGTAGCACCTCCATGATCACGAGCCTCTCCAACTTGACCACGACCATTGATGTCCTCATCAAGAACAAAACCTCAAAAAGAAAAAAAAATCCAAAATTAATAATCAGATTAAAATGGACTAACAACACAAAAGTTAATATGATAAAATATCTTTGTAAAAAGGTTTGATGATGGCCTTGTCTAGAGCCTGGTGAAGCCTTTCGAATCTTGAAACTAGTCTTTTGAAGCTTGAAGTTGATCTTTTAAGCTTGAAAATGGATTAAGATGAACAATAAAATGGGACTTTTGGAAGGACGATGAACAGTAACCAAACAATGAAGAAGACGGCTATTTTTGTGTGTTTTTTTGTGGTGATCTAATGTGTGTGTTTGATCTTTCTTTGGAGAAAAAGCATGTATTTTAAGGTTCTTTTTTCCTTTTATTCTTCTTATTTTAACTGAGGGTATTTATAGAGTTAGTTGTCTTAGTCAACAAGAATACTACAAAATAACAAAAATGCCACCGGCAATAAAAATTCTAATTTTATTTTAAAAAAATATTTTTAACCCAAAAAATTAAAAATTAATACAAACAAATGACAGTAAACTCCAAAATTTGTCAAAAAATTTCAAAGTAGATTACAAAATAAAGGTTAGAGTTTAAAACTAGTCAAAATGCGTTTGGAGTGTAAAATGACGATTTTGCCCCTAGACAACAAAAATACACAGAAAAATAACTATTGGTTTTGAAATTTTACCAAAAATTAAAAATAAGCTTAAAATGATAGGAAATGCATTTATGACTCAAAAATTGATGAAAAATAGGTTTAAAATGTGAAATGATAATTTTGCCCCTGAATGTAGTATTTATAGAAAAAATATCACTCGTCCCCGAAAAAATCAAAAAAATTTAGAAACATGCTTGAAAATTTGAAAAATAAATTTGGTACTAAAAAATGGGCGAAAATGGTATTCGTGAGGCGAAATTACCACTTTGCCCTTTTATTGACGAAATGTACAGAAAAATATTAATTAAACCTGACATAATCACAAAAAAATTTAAAAATACGTATGAAATACAAAAATAGGAATTTAAAACACCAAAAATAATGAAAAAATATTTACAGCAAAAAATTACTATTTTGCCCCACGAGATATTGATTTTGTTCATTTTTTATCCAAAAATTAGGATTTGACTCCAAATAGTAGGAAAAGGTCTCCCCAATGTTAGAAAATGAGTTGTATGTCAAAATTTGGTGTCTACAGAATCAATTACCTTCATACTCGATCCTCTTAAGTAATCAACTTCCACAGTTGGTGGATAAATTCATATACCTATGATTAGTTCACTATTGATCAACAAGGGGACTCTTCTCTTTCTCTCTTTTTTTTTTTTTTTTTTCAAAGTAGCTCAGCCTTTCCTTGAGGCACGAAGTTATTTTTTGACGCAAAGAACGACATTGGTGATGAAGATCTCCAATTACTCTACACTTCGTACGCTCAAGTAGCTATGCTTCTTCATAATTCTAGTAGCCTTTTGACGCGAGAGTCAACATTGGTAAATGAAGACCCGTGGTTACTAAGCACTAAAACTAGCAGAGTAGATCCTAAGCTAAATATTATTTGTTTTTCTTTTCTGTTGTCCCCTCTCCTTCTATTAGACTAGTCATGGGTATGCTTCACTCCGCTAACTATATCCATTACCTACTCTGTTGGATCAAATAATCTATAGGAACTTCTTCAAATCTCAAAATTACAGCATAATTAACTCTGTTTTGCCTACTATACTTTCACTAAAGTACGAGTTCTTATACACATAATAATTTCTCCTTAAGTGTAGCATGCATTGGTTCCACTCGTGCAGGAAAATTGACCCTAATTAATTAAGATAACATAACTTCCTAAAAACTCAAAGGATAAGAAATACGAAACACATAAGTTGGACCATTACTATGCAAAAATTTTGACAGAGTTTTCCCCTTTTTAGGGTTAACCCCCTACCCACAAAATTTCAAATCAACCAATATCTAACAAAGTATCACATAAGTAAACAACCAATCTACCTACTACACTCCCTCCCACACTTAAACACACATTGTCCCTAATGTGTGAAAAGGTAAGATAGTAATGAAAAGTAAAGTAAAAATAGACAATTACTCACCTTAGTAGATGTTGCCACTTGGTACGAGATTGCACTAAGAGTGTAAAGCCAAGAGTTGCACAAACTACTACAATCACATAAACAGAATAGATAAAAGAACTACATTATTCCATTAATTAGTACAGACCAAAAGTAACTAGATAAAGAAAACAAAAGAAAGAGAAAAAAAAGAAATAAATATGTCTTATATAGGCCAAAAGCACAAACTAAAAGAAAATAAAAGGATAGGAAATAGGAAGAACGTGGAGGCGGTGTGACAAGCCCCACCTTACCCAAAGGCGCACCAAAGGGCTTAGCGGACTGTCTGCCTAGCTCTCGCCAGGACTCAAACACGCACTCGCTTAAACATCCAACCATACTTAACTTAAAATAAAATGCACTCATAAATAAATAATTCATAATATTTACTTAAAAGTGTAAATATTACTAGAGTTTTACATCCCAAAATATGACAATATTTACAATAAAAGCCTACACATTTAGGCTATCAAAACACAATAAACAAAATATCCACTAGGTCCAAATCAGCTTTTCCAGCCTTAGTAATTTTGGAAACCTGGTTAAAGAAAACAAATAAATGGGATGAGCTAAAATAGCCCAGTGAGTGCTCAAGTCATACAACCATACCAGTAAAATGTGATTTTTGTTCAATAAAATATTTAACGAGTAAATAAACAATTTGTGAACAATTTAATTTAACAAGTAGTCACGGGCGGATACGGGGCTCAACTACGGGAGCAAGCTCAACCGTAGAAGTAGCAAGCACTGAATATGTAACCAAGACATTCGAACCGAGATAATAGCTCAGGTCCTCGTCAAGGAACATACCAGTATAAACAAGCAAGTACCCTAACCGCTGTTCACCTTATAACCTCCAAACAAGCTACCACCTCCAAGGAGTAATCTCAACCTTGGAAGGGCCAACAAGCAAGAAAGTTCTATCCGGAGTTGGCCTCTTAGAGGAATTCAACTCATTTAAGGAAAGAACGTCACGCCCTAAAACACCCAGCACCTTATATCCTCCCAAGTCACGTCAGGGTTGACTAACCGTGAAGTAACGGTGAAGTTAGTCACGGTAGTCTCACACACAATTAACACATTTAATAATGAAAGCATGTAACACGTTGTGAAATAGATGCGATAAAGTACACACCTTTTCTCAAGTAACACATTTTATCAAATAATAATATCAAGTAGAACATGGCATTTCATGCATCATGCACACATAAGAACACTCACCTGAATTGTCTATGAAAAGATTTCGTGGTAAGGTTGCGTCTCACTACCGGATCCTGAAATTCACTGAGAAATAACCGTATAAAAATCCTGACTAAAATCTAAGAAATTTCATAAGGAAATTCAAGAAATACCCCAAGTCTTTCTAGGGTTTAATTTCTATGGTTTCGGAGCTTAGGGTTTTACCCTAGGGTTTAGGGTTTTCAAAATTAGGGTTTTCTAACTTTCTAGGGTTTTGCTCGGAAAGGTTTAATTCACTAATAACTAATCTACGAAAATTTTTGCACACTTAAATCACTAAATTATAGCTTATAAGCCTAATTATTTTTATTTCCTAGGTTTTACCGAAATTTCGGCAGCATTTCCTCTATAATCGGACTAAACCAAAAATTTTCCCTGCAAAGAAAACAACCAAACCAGCCCAATCTCACATAGTTCTACCAAATTTCACATCAAACTCACTTCAATTTCACTCCAATTCATCACAAAAATACATAAACTACTCCAAGTTCTTTAACCATATCAAGCCTAAATCATGCTATTTCAAGTTTAAATCACTATATACAAGTCATACAAGCCCATAAACAATCAAATCATGGCATAAAACTTCATATTTCATGGCCAAAAATAAATCATACTCAACCCATAAAACATAACTTAAGAGCTAAAAATTATAATTTTTCACTTGAAATTAGAAGAGAAAATTCAAGGGAATACCTCTAGATAGACAAGATAGTTGCTTAGGAGGAGGTTTCACTCAATTTCTATGGTTGAAATATGAGTAAATGGAAGTAAAAGATCCAAGAAAATTGAAAGAAAATGGAGAGAAAAGAGGGAAAAAGCAGCCGGCCAGCAAGAAGAAAAAAGAAGAAAACTAAGCTAAGTAAAAATGAAAAGAATTGGAGATAAATTGGAAAAAGTAGTGGCCAATCAAAACAAGACAAAACCAAAGTAAGTCTTGACTTTTTAACCATGGAAGACTCCACTTGGCACTAGGTAATTAGAAGTGATTTTCATTAGTTATCCCATAATTAATCTTGCAAGATTTCCTAGGTACAACTCTTAAGGCACTAAGTACAACATGCTCATCATTTTTTTTTCCACAAATTCGGCCATCATTTTTTTTTCCTAATGAACATAATACAAAATGAAGGGTTTTTCATGAATTTCTAGGGTGTTACATCCTCCCCCCTTAAAAGAATTTCGTCCTCGAAATTCTACCTGGATTTTTGAAGAGTCGGGGATAACTTCGCCGCATCTCTTCCTCTGTTTCCCAAGTGGCTTCTTCGAGTTCGTGGTGCTTCCAGAGAATTTTGACAAGTGGGATTTGTTTATTTCTTAGCTCCTTCACCTTTCGATCTAGGATGCGAACTGGTTGCTCTTCATAGGCTAAAGTCTCGTCAAATTCAATTTCATCTGGTTAAAGTACATGTTGTGGGTCTGGGTGGTATTTTTTCAAGACAGATACATGGAAGACATCGTGCAATTTGGCCAATTGTGACGGTAATTCCAACTGGTAGGCAACATGACCGACACGCTTAACGATTTTAAATGGTCCCACGTATCTTGGTTGAAGCTTCTTCCTTTTTCCAAATTTAATTCCTCCTTTAAATGGAGAGATTTTGAGAAACACTCTATCTCCCACTTCAAATTCCAACTCTTTCCTTCGATGGTCAGCATAACTCTTCTGGCGGTCTTGTGCAGTTTGGATTCGTTGCTGAATTAGCTTGACCTTCTCATAGGCTTCTTCTATCCACGGTACCTTTTTCGGACCTAATACTCTTCGTTCACCCACTTCATCCCAGTAGCCAGGTGTTCTGCATCTCCTTCCATACAACGCCTCGAACGGAGCCATCTGGATAGAGGCTTGATAGCTGTTATTGTAGGCGAACTCTATCAAAGTCACGTGTTGATCCCAACCACTACCAAAATCCATCACACTTGCCAAAAATAAATCATACTCAACCCATAAAACATAACTTAAGAGCTAAAAATTATAATTTTTCACTTGAAATTAGAAGAGAAAATTCAAGGGAATACCTCTAGATAGACAAGATAGTTGCTTAGGAGGAGGTTTCACTCAATTTCTATGGTTGAAATATGAGTAAATGGAAGTAAAAGATCCAAGAAAATTGAAAGAAAATGGAGAGAAAAGAGGGAAAAAGCAGCCGGCCAGCAAGAAGAAAAAAGAAGAAAACTAAGCTAAGTAAAAATGAAAAGAATTGGAGATAAATTGGAAAAAGTAGTGGCCAATCAAAACAAGACAAAACCAAAGTAAGTCTTGACTTTTTAACCATGGAAGACTCCACTTGGCACTAGGTAATTAGAAGTGATTTTCATTAGTTATCCCATAATTAATCTTGCAAGATTTCCTAGGTACAACTCTTAAGGCACTAAGTACAACATGCTCATCATTTTTTTTTTCCACAAATTCGGCCATCATTTTTTTTTTCCTAATGAACATAATAAAAAATGAAGGGTTTTTCATGAATTTCTAGGGTGTTACAGGTGGTGCGCCTTGTCCATCATGATTGCCTCTCGATCCTCTGAAGTGAAATGAGCGAAAAAGGTCTTCAATACCACCAACTCGATTGCCAAGGTTATCTAGGTGCCCTTGGATATGTTCTATGGTGCCCATAAATTCGGTCCTTAAGTCATCCACTACACACATGAAATCACTTTGGAGAGTACTAATGGCTGCCAAGATCTCTTCATTCCCATGCAGTTAGGAATGGCCACGAGAATGTGCCAGTGGGGATGAGGGTCTAGCAGCAGGCTCCGTGTTAGCTTCATCTTCATCCTCCTCGTCATGTTGGCCCCCTCCCTACAATTCCACTAACCTTCCTTGTGACAGCCCCACCTTACCCAGAGGCGCACCAAAGGGCTTAGCGGACTGCATGCCTAGCTCTCGCCAGGTCTCGATTCACGCACTCACGCAAACGTCCGAGCGTACTTAACTTAAAATAAAATAAACTAAAATAAAATGAAATAAATAAATACATTCATTTTATTTATCATAAGGTACAATTCACATCAAAAGTTTACATGTCATAATATACATGATTTTTCACAAAGATAGCCTAATACAGTTTGGCTATTACAATAACAAAGACATCTAGCATACTCAAAATCAGTCGTTCCAGCTTTAATTTTTCAGGTAACCTGAGTAAAGGAAAACAAATAAAATGGAATGAGCTATAATAGCCCAGTGAATGTCCAAGTCATGCAATCATATCAAAAACTCATTATTTTGGTAATTAAAATAATCGATAAATTAAATAAACAATATATGAACAATTTAATTAACATGTAGTCAATGGCGGATACAGGGCTCAACTACAGAAGCAAGCTTAACTGTAGAGGAGCAAGTACTGATCATGTAGTCACGATATTTGGACCGAGATAATAGCTCAGGTCTTTATCAAAGAACATATCAGTTTTTATCAAGCACAAACCCTAACCGCCAATCACCTTATAACCTCCGTACAAGCTACCACATCCAGGGGAAAAACTCAACCCTGGAGGGCCAACAATCAAGCAAGAAAGTTCAATCCGGAGTTGGCCTCTTTGAGGATTCACAACTCAAAAGGGAAAGAACATCACACCCTAAAACACCCAGCACCTTATGTCCTCCCACGTGCAGCCGGGTTGACTATCCGTGAAATAACGGTGAAGTTAGTCACGATAGTCTCACGCACACACAAATAACACATTGGTCAATGAAAGCAAGTAACACATTGCGGAATAGATGTGATAAAGTACACACCTTTCCTCAAGTAGCACAGATATTCACATAGTAATTGCAATTTTCGCATAATATTTATCAAATAAAATATCACATTTCATGCATCATGCACACATAAAGACACTCACCTGAAGCCTAAGAAAATATCTCGTGAAATGGTCGTGATGTGTTTTCGGACCCTGAAATATAAAAGAAATAATAACATAAAAACTCAATTAAAATCCTAGTAAATTTAGTAAGAAAAATTCAAGAAAATACCCCACTTACTTCTAGGGTTTTGGTTTTAGGGTTTTCTAGGGTTTAGGGTTTACTTATTCTAAGGAAGTCAATCTATCACTAGATCATTTCTAAAAATTCCTACACTTCAATTTCCCTCAATTGAATATATTCTAGTCTTAAAATCTCACTTATCTATTTTTCTTCTTTTAATTCTACAAAAATTTCGGCAGCATTTCCCCTTAAATCGGACTAACCCAAAAATATTTCCCTGCAAGAAAACTCAACAATCCAACCCAATTCAACAAGTTCTACAACTTCTATGTTCAATTTAAACTCAAATTCAATCAAGATTCCACTCAAATTCAAAATCCTTACTCCAAGAATCATCACCCAAATCTGCACAGGGTTGGTTTTCAGCCAACTTCGTGCCATTTCTGGGGTCAATCCATTAAGAACTAAGAAATTGTGATTACATGGTTTGAAAGTACGTTTATAGGGCTACAACTTTCATGAAGATCATCACTTAAAATTCCAACTAGAACAGGTTCAAAATCAGCCCCCAAGTTGGCTCTTCATCAAAACTGTTTACGCAGAACCGAATTTTCAGCCAACTTTGCAAGCTTTCTGCGGTTAATACACAATGAACCACCGTGCAAACTTTATACCGTTTGAAAGCCCTATGAATCTAGTTTCTAAAACAACAAGAATCATTCGAATCCAAGCTATCTACACCAAGTTATGAAAGTTTTACTAAAACTGGTCCAGCATGACTGTTAATGTAAAACTTGAACAAAACCCTAAATAAAACTTAAATAAAACTTAAATAAACTTGAAATTAATAGCAAAAATTCATAGTACATACCTTAAACAAGCTTAGAACCTTGCTTAGGAAGAAGTTTCACTCAATTTCTATGGTTGAAATATGAGTAAATGGAAGTAAAAGATCCAAGAAAATTAAAAAAAAATGGAGAGAAAAAGGGAGAGAAGCAGCCGGCCAGCAAGAAGAAAAAAAAGAAGAGAAAAATTGAGTAAGTAAAGAAGAAAAGAAATGAAAAAGAATTGGGAAAAAATTGACCAATCAAAATAAGACAAAGACAAAGTGATTCTTGACTTTCTTTCCATGGAAGACTCCACTTGGCACTAGGTAATTAGAAGTGATTTTCATTAGTTATCCCATAATTAATCTTGCAAGATTTCCTAGGTACAACTCTTAAAGAACTAAGTACAACATGCTCATTTTTTTTTTCCACAAATTCGGCCATTTTTTTTTTTCCTAATGAACATGATACAAAATAAATGGTTTTGGCATGAATTTCTAGGGTGTTACATTCCTTCTGTTCTTTCAAATGACTCTTCTTTACAGGTTACTGACATTCCTATTGGCGGAGAGATGAAGAAGTTAGATTCGAGGACGAATCTTCTTGAAGAGGAGGGGAATGATACACACCAAAGGGCCAAAGCTCAAGTTGACCAAGGTGTTCGTTTGATCTCAAGAGCATAGCCCAAGCAAAGGCCACCACCGACCCCTAATAGAGGCTTAGGGGCACCCAAGAGGGGCAAGAAGGGCCAGGGAAAGAGGTCTTTCATGGATGGGAGGAGTTTGCCTGCGAGTGGGAGGCAAAAGAAGGCTAGAGTAATCTTCTTGTAGACATCAAATTTTGACACACTATTTATTTTCAAACACTAGGGGCATGTTTATATTTTCTGGGTCAAATTCTAATTTTTCAATAATCTCGGGGGGGCAAAATAGTAATTTTTATTTGTAAATATTTTTTCCATTATCTTTGGGGGTTTTTAAGTTCATATTTTCACTTTCATACGAATTTGTTAATTTTGTGATTTTTCCAAACTTAATTGATATTCTTTTTATATTTTACCAGCATAAGGATAAAATGGTAATTTTGCCTCACGAACACCATTTTAGCTCATTTTAGGTCCCAAATTTAATTTTCTAATTCTTTAAGTATGTTTCTAAATTTTCTTGATTTTTTTCAGGGACGATTGCTATTTTTTCCGTAAATACTGCATTTAGGGGCAAAATCGTCATTTACAGTTTAAATTCATTTTTGTCAATTTTTGAGTCATAAATGCATTTTCTAGAGTTTTAAACTTATTTTAATTTTTGGTAATTTTTTGAGGTTAATAGCTATTTTTCTGTGTATTTTCATTATCCAGGGGAAAAAACATTATTTTACAATTTAAATTTATTTTTCGTCAATTTTTGAGTCATAAATGCATTTCCTAGGGTTTTAAGCTTATTTTTAATTTTTGGTAATTTTTCAAGGTTAATGGCTATTTTTCTGTGTATTTTCGTTGTCCAGGGGTAAAATCATCATTTCACACCCTAAACACGTTTTTGATCAATTTTAAGCTCTAAATTTTATTTTGAAATCTACTTTGAATTTTTTGGAAATTTTTGGAGATTATTATCATTTCTTTGAATTAATTTTTTGGATTAAAAAATATTTTTCTTAAATAAAATTAGAATTTTTATTACCGGTGGCATTTTTGTTATTTTGTTATATTCTTGGTGACCAAGACAAATAGCCCTATAAATACCCCCTTAAATCAGAAAAAAGAGAGAAAAATTAAAAACTCTAAAAACCACACCTTTTTATCCATTAAGGATAAAAACACACACTCATACACCAAAAATATACACACTTGTATCCGTTTCTTTCAAGAAAATTACTGTTCATCACAGGGCACTGTTCATCATCAGATCTTGTTTCCACCGTTGAAAAGGTAAGTTCTTAGTTGTTATGTTTGCTTTGATTCATTTTTTTTCATCCATTTTCCTTTGTTTATCTGATTGTTTGTATTCATTCATTTGGGGTTTTTTTTAGTTGAATTTGCTTTGTTCTTGTGTTTCTCGTTTTTGAGTTCATATTTCTGGGTTCTTTCATTTTTCTCTTTTGGGATTTCTTTGCTTCTCACCGCCAGTCTCCCTCTCAATCCATCAGACACACAACATGACGCCCCCAGTCACCACCATCAGTTTCCCTTACCAAAAAATCCCACCACCAAAGCCAAAACCTTCACAGTCCTCACGTCACCATTACAAAGCCATCACCTCTATAGTCTCTACCACTATCCACCTCCTCAATCATCCACAACCTACAGACAAAACATAACAACCCCAATTCCTTACCTATTCATCAACCATTAGTCCTTTATAACCCCAAAACAACCCATCGAAAATCCCTCATTCACTACCATTGTCTGCTGCCCAGCCAGTTAGGAAATCAATAACCCAAAATTAGAACAATTTCATCTCTTCCAGCCCCATCCAAACTACCAATTCACCAAAGCAGCAACCATCATCACAAATTTGCCCACAAAATTTCACCCAAAATTAGCCTAAAAATTTCAACAAAAATCAGAAAAACAACCACCAAAAGCCCCCTTAAGCAGCCCTTAATCACCTCTCTCTCAACATAACCACCCACGGCCATACAATCATCACAAAATCACCACCACTACCTACACATAAAGCATCACAGCCCCTAAACCTATCACCTCATCAACCGAAACCCACTCCTCCATCACTAGTAGCAAACACAACCCTCTCCTGTAATCTCAAACCAGCACCGACACCAACAGCCCAACTGTCTATATACACCACACACGGTCACCCAAATCAAAATTCACAACAGTACCAGCAAGCTCCACCCTAGACCTGTACCATCAACCCCTCCCTTGTCTTCTCCATTTCCTCCAAATCCCAAAACCAACCAAGCCTCACTCCCTTCCGCAAGTCTAATACCCTAAGTCACCAGTAATAACCGAATCAGACAAGTAGGGTCAACTCACCACCACTCCCCATTTTTTCTACCACCTGCAAAAGCAATCATAGGTCCCAACCAACCATCGAAGTGCACAATCCACCAAACAAATCGCCACCATCTGAAACCCCTGCTGACTCAATGACACGTACCGCCTCGAAATTGTTCAAACGAGCCACCTACAGCCACCAACAGCAAGAACCATAAACCCAATCACCCACCCAAAGCCAATAAAGTCCGACTCCATCACCTGCAAAAAAAAAAAAAAAAAAGAACGCAACAGCATCACACACCACACCACCTCGCCACCCAATTCTCGAATTTCCTCGTTTGTATCTCCACCCTTTAACAACCATAATTTCACAATACAAGGGAAGGGGTAAATGGAAAGAGAAAACAAAAGAGGTAAGTGTTGAGACAAGAAGAGAGACCAGGAGAAAAAGGAAGAAAGAGTGCGGGGAGAAGAAACAAAACTAGAAAAAAAATGGAAAAGAGAAATTAGAGAGGAAAAAGAGAAGAGAAGAGAGTGAGAAACGAAAAGAGAGGAGAGAATATAGAGAAAGAGAGAACGATCTGGAAATTGAGAGAGAAAGAGAGATGTGGAGGGAGAGAGAGAATAACAGAGAGGAGAGAGAGGAAATTAAAAAAGAACAGAGAGAAGGAAAGAAATCAGGAGGGAAAGAGACGAAAAAAAGAAATAAATCGGAGAAGAAAAAAGAAAAGAGAGGAAAAAGGAGAAAGGGAAAAATAGAAAAAGGGAAAGAAGGGTGTTTAGTTTTAGGTTTTGATTTTGTTGCATTTATTTCCTCTGCTGATTGTGTTTGCGTTTATGTTAAATTCTAATTTGTCTTTCTAACATTAATTTAGTTTAGTTTAATCTAGCTATTTAATTAAGTTTGAGCACTCTTGTGACAGCCCCACCTTACCCAGAGGCGCACCAAAGGGCTTAGCGGACTGCCTGCCTAGCTCTCGCCAGGACTCAAACACGCACTCGCTTAAACATCCATCCGTACTTAACTTAAAATAAAAATGCACTCATAAATAAATACATTCATAGTATTTACTTGAAAATATAAATATTACAAGAGTTTTACATCCCAAAATGTAAATAATATTTATAATAAAAGCCAACACATTTAAGCTATCAAAATACAGAAACAAAACATGTACAAGGTTCAAAATCAGCTCCTCCAGCTTTGATAGTTTTGGAAACCTGGTTAAAGAAAACAAATACATGGGATGAGCTATAATAGCCCAGTGAGTGCTCAAGTCATGCAACCATACCAGTAATATGTGATTTTTGTTCGATAAAATATTTAACGAGTAAATAAACAATTTGTGAACAATTTAATTAACAAGTAGTCAATGGAGGATACAGGCTCACTACGGGAAAATGCTCAACCGCAGGAGTATCAATCATGAACACGATAACATGAGTATCGGGACCGAGGTAAAAGCTCAGGTCCGAGATACTTGTAAAAATTCAATCCCGAGTCACCCTCTTAGAGGAATGAAACTCATATAGGAAAGAATATCACGCACCTATAACCCACAACACCTTATATCACTCCAAACGCTCCCGGTTGACTAACCGAGGAGTAACGGTGAAGTTAGCCCCGGAAGTCCAAGATCAAGAATAAAATTCAATCATGAGTTAGCCTTTTCAGGACTTTACTCAGATATAAAATTAACACGCACCAAATAACGCCCAACACCTTATATCTCTCCCATACGCTCCCAATCTGATTAACCGTGGAAAATAGTAAAATTAACCATGGAAGTCACAAGCACAAATAACACATTAGATAGTGAAAGCATGTAACACATTACGGAATAGATGCGATAAAGTACACATCTTTCCTCAAGTAACACATTTCATTAGTTAATCATGTCAAGTATAATCATACCATTTCATGCATGGAAATAATAATGTCTAGTATTACATGGCGTTTCATGCATCATGCACACAGAAGAACACTCACCTGATGTCTAAGAAAATATCTCGTAATACGGTCGGGTCTCACTTCCGGATCCTGAAATTCACGAGAAAATAATCGTATAAAAACCCTGACTAAAATCTAAGAAATTTCATAAGGAAATTCAAGAAATACCCCAAGTCTTTCTAGGGTTTAATTTCTAGGGTTTTGGAGCTTAGGGTTTTACCCTAGGGTTTAGGGTTTTCGAAATTAGGGTTTTCTAACTTTCTAGGGTTTTGCTCGGAAAGGTTTAATTCACTAATAGCTAATCTATGAAAATTTCTGCACGCTTAAATCACTAAATTACAGCTTATAAAGTCTTAAATCATAGCCTAATTACTTTTATTTCCTAGGTTTTACCGAAATTTCGGTAGCACTTCCCCTATAATCGGACTAACCCAAAAATTTTAAACCTGCAAGAAAATGTCCAACAACCCAATTTCAACTAGCTCTACTATTCTCACATCAAACTCAATTCAATTCCATTCAAATTCATCACAAAAATACATAAACCACTCCAAGTTCTTCAAGTAAATCAAACCTAGATCATGCCATTTCAAGTTTAATTTACTATCTACAAGGCATACAAGTTCACAAGCTTCACATTCATGGAATAAAACTTCACTTTTCATGGCCAAAATCAATTATACTTAACCATAAAAACATGTCTTAAAAGCTAGAAAACTATGATATTTCACTTGAAATTAGAAGAGAAATTCATGGGAAAATACCTCTAGGTAGACAAGATTGTTGCTTAGGAGGAAGTTTCACTCAATTTCTATGGTTGAAAAATGAGTAAATGGAAGTAAAAGATCCAAGAAAATTGAAAGAAAATGGAGAGAAAATGGAGAAAGAGCAGCCGGCCAGCAAGAAGAAAAAGAAGAGAAAATTGGGTAAGTAAAGAAGAAAAGAATTGGAAAAGAATTGGAAAAAAAATGGACCAATTAAAACAAGACAAAGATAAAGAAGTCTTGACTTTTTCTCCATGAAAGACCACACTTGGCAAGAGTTAATTAGAAAGGAATTTTGTTATTTATCTTCCAATAAGTCTTGCAAGATTTCCTAGGTACAACTCTTAAGGAACTAAGTACAACATGCTCATTTTTATTTTTTTTCCACAAATTCGGCCACCATTTTTTTTTTCCTAATGAACATGATACAAAATAAATGGTTTGGGCATGAATTTTTAGGGTGTTACAACTCTACTTTTTTGGCCTTAAATATAAAAAATGGATATTGTATCTGAATCCTTGTCTTCTTTGTTAATGCTGTTATGTCTTGGAATATTTTGTTTTATGTGATCAAGTCTTCATAATCATAGAATTGCCACCCAGATTTCATATCCTTTCAATTAGGTCATGTAGCTTGCAATTAGCCCCCACTAACATTGCTGGAATTCACATTTTTGAGCCCTTAGTTGCTAGAATTTACATTTTACCCCAATCTATCAATATTTACATATTTCTAGGCTTTATTTATTGGGATAATTTCAGAAACCTCCCCTGAGGTTTTTGACAATTACACTTAGCCCCCTGAAGTTTCAGAAATTACACTTACCTCCCTTCCTTAGTCAAAAAGACCATAATGTCCTCATTAAAAAAACATATTACCAACTTTCTCTTCACTCCACCCCTTCTCCCTCTTTTCTCTTTTATAAAAAAATCCATTTTCTCTTCACTACATCCCTTCTTCCTATTCATAAAAAACCTTTAATAAACTACAAATTTATGTTGAAAATATGAATATTTGGGATTTTCTAAAATTAGAATTTGGGTGATATAATCTTTATTGTTAATTTGTTTTTTGTTTTGGTTATTAAACTTGTCGCAAATGCCACAAAAGAAAGATGATGTGGGTTTTGCTATAAATTATTTATATACTTGTTGAAGGTGTTGTAGGATTTTTTGGTATGGGTTTGGCTATCTCAGGAATTTTTCTTAAAATTATTTATGCCCTTGTTTTGTGAAATCCTAATTTGGAAATTATAAATTAGTATATAAGTAATGAAATTTGTATATTGCAAGATTTATTTTTGTAATTGTCAATTTATAGAAACAATAGATCATGAGGAGGTAAAGTATGCTTTGGTAGTGTTTTTTTTTTTTTTAAGAAGACAAGGGCAATTTAGGATATTCACTATATATTTTGAAGTTTTGTTATTGAAACAGTAAAAGTAAGGGAGGTAAGTGTAATTTTTGAAACTTCAGGGGGCTAAGTGTAATTGTCAGAAACCTCAGGGGAGGTTTCTGAAATTATCCCTTATTTATTTATTCACTATGGAACTACATTGATGTTTGTGTTCATTTTATTAGTATTTGTACCGGGTCTCCGAGAGTATCCCTATTCCATTAATCTTTCTTTAGGTGCTCCATGTGTATTTTTATGCATTTTTATTATTATTTTCTCTTATTTTTACATGCTTTTCGTGTCGTTACTATTTAAGTTATTTAATTTTGAATTTTATTATTTTGACAAAAATGTACTATTTTTTGTATTTAGCTAGTCAATGTAATAGCTAGGTTATAAATATTTGTGTTTTTAGATAGCAAATGTAATAGATAGGTCGTTTCTATTTTTTTCCATTTAAATTTGTAACTTAAACCCTCCAGTGTAATAGTTAGGACTTATGTGCTTTTGTGTGCTTACGTGCTTATATGTCTTACCGCTTTCCTTAGGACTTTGCATCTAGATATTATGTATACATGTTATGTGCTCTTATATATCTTTATATGTCTAATTTGCTCTTAATTCATGTTTTACTGTTTAATTCATTCTTTATATTATTCTGTCACCACACTAGTCCAACGCTAGTGGGAATCCCTAGAAAGGGCTAGTCCAACTGCTAGACCCTTAGGGCATTTTAGAGTTTGGTGCACTCATGTGCATTTTACATCCCACTTCACACACTTTTAGTTTTCTTTCCATTTTGCATGATTTTTATTATTATTACTATTATTTATTTATTTTGACACATCTTCAAATGCAGGACATCTAGGTTGCATCTCACTTAGAATTTAGGTCATTTTTGTGTGATCCGACTAGAAATAGTTGTCTACTTACGTGGGAAACGGTGGTGTACATGCCATTCCCCCCTCCGTGAGTAGAAAAATTCAATCACGAGTTGTTAGTCCCCCGTACCCGTCATATTGCATACCCACTTTCTTCGATCACTTACTATTTCTAGTATTATTTTCCTTTTTTTCCTTTTGGCATTTCATTTTGTATCCATACTTGTGACTCCCTTGAGGTCTCGACTCAGGTTTCTCAATTAATGCAATAATCCCGACCAAGTCTCGATGGAACATTTCAACCCTCTCGATACTCACATTTAGACTTAGGATTTGCATTCATTTAGACACATCCGAACGTGATAGAACTTAGAGTTAATTTAGGAAATTTTGATTAAACCTCGCAACTAGCCTCGGCTAGGTGGAAAGGGTGCCTTAGGCGCGAGCCTTTGCCTTCCCTTTCTTCAAATGTGACTCTCATTTTTCGTAGACCGGAGTCGAAAAAGAGTTTTAAATGATTTTTCTAAAATTTTACTTTTGTTTTGTTAAACGATTTTTTTCGGGTGCCTTGATACACCCTAACTCAGTACTAAGTGGCGACTCCATTTCAAAAATAAAACCCTTTTAAAAAATTAGTTGGCCAAAACCGTCGCACTTTTAGTCCCGGCCTTATTTTTCTTTTAAAAATACCATTTTCCTTAAAATACACTTTTTTCTCTAAAACTCGATTTTTATCACACACGCACGATTTTTTCAAAACTCAACCTTTTCGAAATGGGTCACCAAACCAGACCATCCTTTTGGGACGTAACAGTCAACGACCCCACCGTGTGTCATTTCGGGGCGTGATAGGATTTTGGCATCTCCACTAGGGATCACTAGTGAGTCCGAGCACAAGGCTTAATCACTTTTTCCTTCCTTAACCCTTCTATTCCATCGTGTTTGGATGTTAGGATTGTATTTTTCTTTTCTAGGTTTTTAGGTTTTTCTTTTGCGTCTCACACAGTCCTCGGCTCTCCGTTGCTTATGTGATGTATGTTTTATTTACTTTTGCTTTATCCGACCACGTTTGCATTTAGGGAAGGGGTCAGTTGCCCTTAGAGCCCACACATGTTTGTCGCGCCCCATTTTTTTCGAAATGATAGAAAAAGGGAATTATTGTTGTGGTGTTTATTGTTTGGAAAAAGAGATTTAGGCTTTCGTAAAATGACTTTTTAGAAAATGCTTTATAAAAAGGTAGTTTGACAAAAAATGTGATTTTTAGAAAATGCTTTATTTTGAAAACAAAAAGAAAAGGGCCTAAAATGGGACTTTGAAAATGTGACGATTTTTGGGCCCAAAAATAGAGTCTAAAAAGGGTTTTTAGTGAAAAGAGAGTCGCCACTTGGTATTGAGTTTTGGTGTACCAAGTCACCGAAAAGTATTTATAAATGTAAGAAAATTGATAATGGTTTATTTAGAAAAATAATTTTTGGGGAAAAATGTAAGAAAAACAAAAACCCTTTTTGACAACTCCAGGTCTTTGAAAACAAGAGAAAAAAGGATCGAGAGTCACAGTTGAAGAAAGGGAAGGCAAAGGCTCATGCCTAAAGCACCCTTTCAACCTAGCCGAAACTAATTGCGAGGTTTAGTCAAAATTTTCCTAATATAACCCTAAGATTTTATCACATTTGGATGTAACTATCTGGATGCAAACCTAAACCTAAAAAATAGGTTCCGTTAAGGGACAAAATATTCCATTGAGATTTGGTCAGGATTATCGCATTAATTGTGAAACCCGAATTTAGACCTCGATGGAGTCACAAGTATAGATGTAAAATGAAATGTAAAAAGAAAAGAAAAATAGTAATATAGATAGTAAGTGAACAAAGAAAATAGGGATACAACATAACGGGTATAGGGGACTAATAGACTCTTGACTAGCTATTCCTACTCACAGAGGAGGGGAACGGCATGTATGCCACCACTTCCCACGTGGGTAGATGACTATTTCTAGTCAAATCACACAAATGATCTAAGATTCTATGTGTAGTGGAGTCTAAATGTTATGCATTTGTTTAAGATAGATAATAAGTGATAAAGTATATACAAAAATCATACAAAAATGGAAAAGGACTAAAAAAGGGAAAATATGTGTGAAATGGCATGCAATGCACACAAGAAATGATTTTAATACTAAAATGACCTAAAGGCCTAGCATTGAACTAGCTTATTTTCTAGAAATTCTCTGTTGGCATTGGACTAGCAAAGAAACCGGAATTAACCACAACTAGCGTTGGACTTGTGATATCCCACATCAGTGGGAGAAAGAAAAAATGTATAGTATATAACATCCTACGTTTGGGCTACTAAATAACTTGGCTTAAGCATTTTGAGCCTGTGGTTTAAAGCTTAAAAGTTATTGGGCCAACCCAAACGCAAGATGTTACAGGACTAGTGTGGCAACGATACATATATATTATAACAAGTAAGTAAATAAATAAATAAGGCATAGATTAAAGCAATAATCATATAAAAGCAAATAATAACACGTAGGAGCACATAGTACACAAGCATAATATTCTAGATGCAAAGTCCTAGGGAAAGCGAATAAAACACATAAGCCCATAACACACATAGCACACAAAAATCCTAACTATTACACCGGAGAAAAACCTAATTACAATCTAAAAATGGAAAAGAGTAAAAGCTAACCTATCTATTACATTTTCCATCTAAAATACAAAAAGCTCTTGTTAACTAGATGAAAATACAAACTATCCATTACACTTTCTATCTAAATACAAAAATTTTGCTAAATAGAATGTTACCTATCTATTATATTTCTTTGAGTAATTAAAATTAAGCTCAAATAAATAACATAACATAAATAAATGCTCACATATAAATAAAATAATAAACACTTAAAAAAATACATAAAGAAAACACATAAAAAAACATAGGAGCACGTGGGAGCACGTAAAGAGAAATTAAAAGGATAACAAAGGTACCTCCCATTCAAAGACTTGGTATCAATTGCTAATAAAATGAACACACATGTCAAAAATACCACTGTTTAATAAATAAACTAGAAATTAAATAATTTCATACCAATCACTACGAACATGCCACAATAATTCAAACAATTATAGCAATAATAAACAAAAATAAAAAATAATAATAGTTAAATATTTAGGAAGAAAAATGAAAAATTTTTAAGTAAAAATAAATAAGTAAATAATAAATAAATAATAAATAAAGTAAAATAAGGAAAATAAAAATAGTAAAAGATAAAAAACCATAATACATACTTAAACTTTTAGCACCCAAATAAGGATCATTAAAATAATTAAAAGAGAAATAAAGAAACTAATTTGAACATTAATTTAGATAAAAGACTAAATTTTGGAACATTAAAATAAAAATAAGATATGAAAAGAAAATAGTTTAAAAAAAAAGAAACTTGAGGAATTAATTAAATTCTTTTTTTTTACAAGAAATAAAAAATATTTCAAGGTTTTAGGTTGAGAGTGAAAATTTAAGCAATATTTTTAGAGTAAAAATATAATTTACAACAAACAAAAGGGTAAAATTACAATTTTAAACCCTAATTAAGGTAATAACATAGTTTACAACAAATTTAAAATGTTAAAATGTAATTTCCAGCAAGCACAATGCTAAAATAAAATTTTCGAGCAATACTTAAGGTCAAAAATGTAATTTCAGCAAACTTGGGGGGTTAAAAATGCAATTCTAGCAACATTCAAGAGTAAAAATAGAATTGTTAGCAACATTGAAAGGCTAAAATTCAAGTTCTAGCTTCTTGGGGGGCAAAAATATAAATTCCAGCAATGTTGGAGGGCAATAATGTAATTCCAGCAAAGTATAATGACAAAAATAAAATTTCAGCAAGGTTGAGGGACAAAAATGCAATTTTCAGCAACATGAGGGACCAAATTACAAATTTTCAGCAACTTTCAAGGGTTAAAATACAATTCCAGCAATATTCTAGGGCTAAGATAGAATTTCCAGCAATGCATAGGGTTAAAGTACAATTCTAACAATGCATGGGGAGTAAAAATGAAAACTAGAACAAACCTAGGGGGGTAAAATGTAATTTCAGCAAGATTTAAGGACAAATTCGCAATTTCAGCAAACTTAGGGGTATAAAATTGCAATTTCCAGACATATTAGAACCATATTGCAATTAATTTGGACATAATTGAAAGGAACTACAAATTCTAGGGGCCAACTAAAATAACTAAGGACTTAAATGAAGTAAACTAAAAGTATTGAAGGACATAATCAAACAATTAAGAACCTAAGGGAGCAAAAATGTAAATATATATAATCTGATGAAAATAATAAAAATAAATAACTAAAAAATAACCAAAACTACGTCGTTTCAGGCCAAAATGATGTAGTTTTGGCTAAGACTTTTTTTTTTCTTTACAATTTTTTCCCTCTTTTTTTTTCCAGATTTCTTTTTACTTTTTTTTCTTCTTTCTAGGTTTCTCTCCTCTTTCTTTTTTTTTTTTTTTTTCTTTTCTCCCTTTCATTTCTTCTTCCTTATTTCTCTATTTTTTTGTCTCTTCTTCTTTTCTCTCTTCTTCCTTTCTTCCTTCTTTCTCTTCTTCCTTGCCATTCCTCTCTGTCTTTTCCTCTGGTTCACTCTCTCTGTGTTTAACTCTCCGATTTCTCTCGTTCTCTCACTCACTCTCTCGGTCCATCTCTCTCTCTCTCTCTCTCTCTCTCTCTCTCTCTATCTTATCTATCTATCTACCCGAATCAATTTTCTCTTCCCTAAATTATTTTCTTCACCCAAAATTAGCATAAACCTAACTTATGCACCAGAAATTGAAAGGGAAGCCATGAATTTTACCTGGTTTGGCCAAGAAATTGGCAGAGTTTGCTGGCGGTGTCGTTGATGGATGGCGGTGGAGCTTGTATTGGTTGTAGGCAATGAGGGTGAGAAGCAGGGGGTTAGTTGTGCTTATGTGTGTAATGTTTGAGTGGCGTGTTTGACTGTGCGTGGGTGTATGTGTGGATGTGTGTGACTGATTGTGTATGCAAATGTGCATGTGTGTGCCTGTGAATTGTTTGTGAATGTTTGGTTGTTTGGATTGTGCAAGTGTGTGTAAAGTGTGTGCTTATGTAGATGAACTGAATGTGAAATGTGTGTGTGTTTGTGATGCAGGGAATGAAAATGATTGCAGGTGTGCGTTTTGTGAGTTCTGTGTTTGTGAGTTCTGTGTGTGGGTGTGTATGAATTGTGAGTGTATTGTGTGTGAGTATGAGTTATGTGTGCGTATATGGCTTAATGTGTGTGCAGGTGTGCGTTTGAATGTGTGAATGTGTCTAGTGTGTGGTTTGTGTGAGTTGCAGGTGAAGGAAACTGTGAGAAAGTTGGGGTGAAGTGAGTGAACTGGTGTGATTTCCGTGCAGGTGGACTGATGAAGGTGGTGTGTGTGTGTGTGTTTGTTTGTGGAGTGTTTTGCAATGTGAGTGAATGTCTGTGTGGTTGTGTGTGCGATTGGATTGTTTTCAGTTGTGTGTTTGAATGTGCAGGGGTGAGTGTTGAGTGAATGGAGTGTGTGTGTGCTATGAGAGCCGAGAGGGATGAAGAATGGAAGAGTGTGCTAGTGAGGAGTCTTGTGTGTGCAGATGAATGAAGTATGTGAGTCGAGAGAAGTGAAGGGCAGTGAAAAATGGTGTGTGTCTGCCGAGGGAGAAGAATGGGAAGGATAGAGAGAGTGAAAATGTGTGAAGTGCAGGTGCAAGTGAAGTGTGTCTTGTGAAGGTGAGAGAACCGAAAAAGAATGTGTGTGCTGTGTCTGATGAGTATTTTTGTAGGTCTCAAAATTGTGAGAATTGAGAGGGAAGGATTGTGATGATGAGGGTGGGTGAAGAAGTAAAGAAAATCTCCCAAAATCCCCTCAAATCTGGTTTTGAAAATGAAAGTGGTGAGGGGAGTTGGTGATGTAGTGTAGTTGTCAAAGGAATGGTGTTTGTAGAAGCAATCACCTTTGCAGAAGCAACAGCAGCAGAAACGCTGCTGCTGTTCCATTCGGTTTCTTTCTCTTTTTTTTTTTGTTATTTAAGGAAGAAATTTGTAAAAGAAAAGAAAAAAAATGAAATAAAATAAAATAAAATAAAAGATATTTGGATTCCCTAAAATCAATAAGAAAAATACTAAAATTTAGAGTTATAAAAATGAGTAAATAAAATTTACCGCAAAAATTCAAAAAATTAATATAACATTAAAAATGTGCAATTAATAGAAAAAAAGTAAAGTATTAAAATAAATAATAAATGATTTCTAAAACTCATGAAATTTATACAGCAAAATTTATGAATATATAAAATGTGCATGTAAAAATTTTCACTTGAAAATTCTCATAAAAAAATAAAATAAAAAATACATTGGAAACGTGCCATTAAGTTAAAAAAATACTAAAAATTTAAATAAATACTAAATGATTCCAAAAAATCATTAAAAATTAGAAATAATGATAAAAATAGTAAAATTATGTATTTAGGAAATAAAGTAAAAATAAAATAATATTTACGTGATAAAATTACCATTTTGCCCCTAATACATCTAATTAGACATAATATGCACAAAAATTATAATCGAACTCCGAAAATAAAGAAAGAAAATCCCAAAATGAAGTAAAATACATTTTTATATAAAGGGTGTGTCAAAATTTGGTATCTACAACTTGCCCCTCTTTGTCGGGAATCTTGCAGAGATTTCAGACAAAGATGTAGACAACACCAAATTTTGACTCACTTAAACACGAAAACAAAAGCAAATGCGAAATGAGACAAATATGTAACATACAACGTAGGAATGTAAATAAATGAAAAAATGAGAATGTGACCGAACTCTTTAAGAGCTGCCTACGTATCCCACGTAAGGGAATCAGGTCAAAACGTAGTTCGGATGCAGGTGAACTGTTGACGTGAAAGATAACACAACTACAGTTGGTAACACAAGCATTCATTTCATTTTTGTTTTGGGTGATCAAAATACAGAAGGGAAGGTAATATTCAAACTGCTGAATAACGATAACATAAAGTAGTAAAACCTGTAAGACCTAATAAAGTGCTTGAATTAAATGACACAAAAAAAAAAGAGTCCAGGCTGCTGGACAGAATAAATATTGATAAGTTAGATGCAATGTTTGGACTATCAGACTCGAAAAATGTAAATAAACAAATGCCGACCAAGTTGCTGGACGGATGAATGACTTGGGCTGCCAAGGTTGATGAATGCAAAGTTTGAGTTGCCAAACATGAAAATATAAATGAATGATCCTGGGCTACCAGGAATCATGGAATACAATGCAAGGTTTGGGCTGCCAGACTTGGAAACGTAAATAAACAGATGCCGACCAGACTGCTGGACGGATGCATGACCTTGGGTTGCCAAGGTTGATGAATGCAAAGTTGGGTGCCAACTTGAAAAGGTAAGAGAATGATCCTAGGCTGCCAGGAATCATAGAATACAATGTAAGGCCTGGGCTGTCAGACTTGGAAACGTAAATAAACAGATGCCGACTAGGCTGCTGGACGGACGCATGACCTTGGGCTGCTAAGGTTGATGAATGCAAAGTTGAGCTGCCAACTTGAAAACGTAAAGGAATGATCCTGGGCTGCCAAGAGTCATAAAAATGCAAGGTTTGGGTTGCCAGACTTAGAAACATAAATAACAAGATGCCAACCAGACTACTGGACGGATGCAAGACCTTGGGCTGCCAAGGTTGATAAATGCAAAGTTGGGCTGCCAGCTTGAAAAGGTAAGGGAATGATTTTGGACTGCCAGGAATCATAGAAATGCAAGGTTTGGGCTGCCAAACTTGGAAACATAAATAACAAGATGCTGACCAGACAACTGGACGGTTGCATGACCTTGGGCTGCCAAGGTTTGATGAATGCAAAATTGGGCTGCCAACTTGAAAAGGAAAAGGAGTCATAAAAATGCAAGGTCTGGGCTGCCAGACTTGAAAACATAAATAGAAAGATGTCGACTAGACTGCTGGACGGATGCATGACCTTAGGCTGCCAAGGTTTAATGAATGCAAAGTTGGGCTGCCAACTTGAAAAGGAAATAAATGATCCTAAGCTGCTAGGAATCGTAGAATACAATGCAAGGTCTAAGCTGTCAAACTTGAAACATAAATAAACATATGCCAATCAAGCTGCTGGACGGATGCATGGCCTTGGGCTGCCAAGGTTGATGAATGCAAAGTTGGGCTGCCAACTTGAAAAGGTAAGGGAATGATCCTGGGCTGCCAGGAATCATAGAAATGCAAGGTCTGAGCTGCCAGACTTGGAAACATAAATAACAAGATGCCGACCAGACTACTGGACGGATGCATGACCTTGGGCTGCCAAGGTTTGATGAATGTAAAGTTGGGCTGCCAACTTAAAAGGGAAATAGACATGTGCTGTTATGACATAAGAAAACTTAGAAACAATTATCAAATGTAGCGTCCAGATCAACAAAACTATCAAAAATTTTTCCTAAAAAATTTTTGCCCCAGTGTATGGAATCAAATGAATTTGAAATCATCATTCATCATCATTTTTTTTTAGAAAAATTTGTCCCAGTATAAATCAAATAAAATCAATTTGTTGTCTTCTTTTTAACTTGTCTCAATGTAAATCAATTTTGCCTTAAACTCAAAGCATCAGAATCAATTTTGGAAAATCAGATTTTTCTCAAAAAATTCGCCCCAGTTTAAATCAATCTTCTACAATATTTTGCTTTAAACTCAAAGCATTAGAATCAATTTTGGAAAATCAATTTTTTTTTCTCAAAAATTTGCCCCAATTTTGTATCTTCGATGAAGACCTTCAATGATGGTGATGTAACTTCATCTGCAAAACAGAGAAAACAGCTGCAATTGCTAAAAGTGATGCCACCACTTGACAATCCCTTCACTCTACTAATACATATAAACATGAGTATTGCCCTTTTGAATCTTTGATTTGACTTTTTACTTTATGTTCTGCAAGTCTTCCTCCTTCAATAGATTTTGATTTGCGGCTCAACTCAAATATTCCAAATAATCGTTCAATCGGTGTATACTTCTGACTTTCAATAAATTTAGAATTGTCTTTGTCTTTTATTCTAGTAAAATAAAATAAACATCAAAATTTTAACACACAAATTTATCAAAATATTTCATATGCAGTAATGTACGAGCATTTTTGTACAAATTTTTTTTTTATAATAGAGTACATGCAACTCTTAACTATAGAAAATAAATAAATAAATAAATAAATACTAAATAAAAACTGTTACACTTAGTTGGAGAAATGAATTTTCAAGGGACAGCTTTGAAACATCTGCCATATGATCCTTTAGATGTCATCTTGTTCGAACTCTGAAAGTCACAAAACAATCAATACTGAAGAAAAACCTCAAATAACTATAGTCACCAGCTTCCAACAAAATTCAAATCCAATGCCGGTATACTTGACTTCTCGCTTGTGAACCTTTAACTGCAATTTCCAACCACAGCACCCTTTCGGGTTTTCACTGTGGTGTCCCCCACCCCTTTCTTTTTTTTTTATTTGAAGGCGCCATTCGTGGTTTTCACCTTTGTGGAGTAGGATGAGAGCCAACAACATTCAAGTTCTGGCCAATCCTTCCCCTTATCATTAAAGTAGACTATTATTCAAAAAATATTTGGCATTAGTAAGGCAATCTTCCCTTGATGATTTAGGATAGACATATTAACATCATATGCCATTTTGATTTGCAAATTTTCATGATAAAAAATTATTGTAAAATAAAGACGGATGTTGGTAACATTCTCGACTTTTGTAACGGAGTCAGGTTAAAGTATCTGAGATGGTTAAGGTTAGAAAGCAGAATTTATGAGAAGGTTGATTGTCTTGAGGTCGCACTTGCAAAAATTTATTCCAACATTTGCCAATCGTTTTTTCCTCAAGAAAAATCCATCCCAACTCTGCTACTTGCTTTTGGGGCTCTCTTTTCATTTCCTAAACAATATTTGCCCCATTTTTATTTTCTCTCCCCCCCCCTTTTTTTTTAATTGAGAAAAACTAGCAAAATAAATTTTTTTTGCCCCAATATGGGATAAGAATCAAGGCAAAGAAATTGCTCAAATGTAGGATAAATTCAGTACCAAAATTGTCTCAGTGTGAGATGCGACCTTCAAGTGGGTTGTCAAACGAAATTATAAATTCTGAAAGCTCAAAGGGGACAACGAGGGGAAGAAATGTTTTATGGAAAAGAAAGAAGGCCCGCCTTCGACCCGTCTTCTTCTTGCAATAAAAATTATTTGAAAGAAAATTTACAAAATCAAATATAAAACTTTTTCACTATGTCTGGATTAATGATTTGGGGAAAGACCTGACCATCCATTTTGGCCAGGACAAGACCTCCTCCTGATAATACTTTTTTGACAATGAATGGACCTTGTCAATTTGGAGCGAATTTTCCTTTTGCCTCCTCCTGGATTGGAAGGATTCGCTTCAAAACTTTGTCTCCTATTTCAAATTGATGAGGTTTAACCTTCTTCTGATAGGCACGGGCCATTTGCCTTTGGTAACACTGTTCATGGCAAATGGCATTCAACCGCTTTTCATTAATTAATGCCAACTGCTCATGACGTTGCTTGATCCATTCAGCTTCTTCTAACTGGGCTTCCATCAATATATGCAGAAAAGGAATCTCAACTTCTGCTGGTAACACTACTTCCATCCCATACATAAGAAATATAGAGTCGCCCCAGTAGAAGTTCTTATAACAGTTCTGTATGCTAACAACGCATAAGGCAACTTCTCATGCCAATCTCGATGCGTGTCAGTCATTTTCTGAATGATCTTCTTCAAATTCTTATCGGCAGCCTCTACAGCTCTATTCATCTGAGGTCTATAGATGGCAGAGTATCGATGCTTGATCTTGAATTGTTCACACAACCCATCTACCATGTCGTTGTTGAGATTTTTTGCGTTATCCGTAATCAATGTTTCTGGCATCCCAAAACAGCAGATAATGTGATTTTTCAAAAATCAGCTACCACTTTCTTAGTCACGTGCCTATAAGACTCGGCTTCGACCCATTTAGTGAAATACTCTATTGCCACTAGGATAAATCGATGACCACTTGAAGCGGGAGGATCAATAGTTCCAATCACATCCATTCCCCACATTGAACAAGGCCAAGGAGTGGTCATACTGTAGGAGATCCGAATGGGGTGCATGTATCACATCACCATGCATTTGACATTTAACGCATTTTCTGACAAACTCAATACAGTCATGCTCCATGGTAAGTCAGAAATATCCTGTCCTCATGATTTTCTTTGCCAATAAGTGCCTGTTCATATGCGACCCACATACGCCACTGTGTATCTCCTTCATCAAATATTCAGCTTCCTTCTCGTCGATGCATCTCAATAAACCCAAATCACTAGACCTTTTGTACAGAACTTCTCCGTTCAAGAAAATTCTCATATACATCCTTCAAAGAAAATTCTTAGCCCCAGTATCGGCATCTGGAGGATTAAACCCATTTTTTATATATTCCTTCATATCATGAAACCAAGGAAAGGCCATCAGGTTCCTGCTCAATGCGAAGGCAGTGTGCTGGTTCCTTTTGAATCTTGATGAAAATGGGTTCGATTACAGTACCATTAGGATGAGAGATCACGGAAGATAAAGTTGCCAAGGCATCTGCAAAGACATTTCGGGTACGCACGATATGCGTGAATTCCAAAATTCTGAATTTTCGAGCCAAAGTGAGCAAACAACAATGATATGTGATTATTTTAGAATCCCGAGTCATCTATTTTCTCAACTGTTTGATGGACTAGTAAATCAGAATCACTGAATGCTGTCAAATCCTTGATATCCATATCCAACGCCATTTTCAAGCCCAGAATGTAAGCTTCGTACTCTGCCATGTTATTAGTGTAGGCAAATTTCAGTTTGGCAGTAACAGGGTAATGTTTTCCTTCAGGTGACACTAAGACTGCCCCATTTCCAGCTCCAAAAGAGTTTGAAGCACCATCAAAGAACAATCTCCATCCTGAAGATTCTTCATTAATATCCTCAGCTGTCCCCACAAACAAAATTTCTTCATCAGGAAAAATAGGTATTCAAGGGCTCATAATCATCTTCCAAAGGGTTCTCTGCCAGGTGATCAGCAATTACTTGACCCTTGACTACCTTTTGAGTTGTGAACACAATATCAAATTCACTGAGAATCATTTGCCTACTTAGCCATGCGTCCAGTGGGCATTGGCTTCTCAAGCAAGTACCTCAACGGGTCTGATCGAGATATGAGATAGGTGGTATGGTCAAGGAGATAATGTCTCAATTTTTTAGCAGTCCAAGTCCAATGCACAACACAATCTTTCCAAAAATGAATAATTCGCCTCATAGGCAGTAAATTTTTGCTCAGATAATAGATTGCCTGCTCCTTTTTGCCTGAATCATCATGCTGACCGAGAACACAACCCATAGCTCCATCCAACACTGAGAGATACATGATAAGTGGTCGACCTGGCTTTGGCGGTACTAAGACAGGAGGATTCAACAGATAATCTTTGATTTTATCAAAAGCCCGTTGACAATCTTCCATTCCAACTCATTGGGGTATTCTTTCTTAACAGCTTTAAATAGAGGCTCACAAGTAAGAGTCAACTGAGCAAGTAAATCTGCCAATGAAATTAAGCTTTTCCAAGAAACTCTTTACATCTTTCTGCATCTTTGGTATCGGCATTTCTCGTATGGCCTTTATCTTGGTGAGATCTATCTCAATACCCTTCTTACTAACAATGAAACCCAGTAACTTGCCAGCAGGAGACCCGAAAGCACATTTTGTAGGATTCAATTTCAGATTATACCTTCTTAATCTTTCAAACAACTTTCTCAAATCTTCCAAATGGTCCTTCTACTCTTTTGGACTTGACTATAATGTCATCCACGTAAACTTCTATCTCCTTGTGTATCATGTTATGAAACAGTGCATTCATAGTCCTTTAATAGGTAGCCCCAACATTTTTCAGTCCAAAAGGCATAACTCTGTAATAAAATATCTCCCACGGAGTCATGAATGCCGTCTTTTCCCTATCTTCCTTTGCGACCAAAAGTTGATAATATCCAGCGAAACAATCAATAAATGAATCCATTTCATGTCCAGCAATATTGTCCAACAGGATGTGAATGTTAGGCAAAGAAAAATCATCTTTTGGACTGGTTTTGAATAAATCTCAGTAATCCACACAAACTCGCACTTCTCCTGACTTTTTGGGAACCGAGACCATGTTCGATAGCCAAATGGAATAGTGAGAGACAATAATGATTTGGGCATTGAATTGCTTGACTATCTACTCTTTAATTTTGAGGCTCATTTCTGGTTTAAATTTGCGAGATTTCTGCTTTATTGGAGAAAAATTTGGGTCTGTAGGTAATCTGTGAACTACTATGTCTGTGGAAACCCCAGGCATATCATTATAGGAGTATGCGAATACATCCTGGAACAATGTCAAAAATTCAATCATCTCTCCTCTTTGCCTCTTGTTTAAATGAACACTGATTTTAACTTCTTTAACTTCTATCTCAGTGTCAATATTGATAGTTTCTATTTCTTCCAAGTTAGGCTTGGGTTTTTCTTCGTATTGTTCAAGATTCTTAAGTACAGAGTCATAATCTTCTTTGATATCGCTCTCACTCTTATTAACGGTTTGCATTATTTCGAGAATTAGAGAGATATCGAAGTTAAACTTGTCAGTTTCAAACAAAGTGACATCCAAAGGATCATAGACAATTATTTTCGGCCATCTGAAAATGAAACAAAATATGCAAACATAAATAAATAAAACACAAATAAACAACTTCCCAATTTATTGAATGAAAGCTTGCATTTTCAAAAGAAGATATTTACAATCATAAGCTAGCATTAGCTTTTGAAAAAAGATAAAAGTCATTTCAATAGTTAGACAAAAACTTTCTCGTATAACAAAAGAAATTGAGAATAGTTTCTTTCAAAAGCTAATGCAAGAAAATCAGACCCTAATACTAAAACAAACTTTGAGAAAGTAATTCATTTCAGGGCTCCATCTAGAAATGAATTTTGAACAAAAGACAGTCCCAAATTTACCGAAACTCCCTCCGAACAGGGAGATAATCAGATGTCCAATTGTTCAATGATTTTTTCCCGATTTCCTCAAAGTCAGTAGCATCAGACGATCCTTCTGTATCAGTCATTCCAATGAAAAGATGGCTCACCCCTTCTTCAACATCATAGTCCTCATTGCATACTTCAGAAATAATGACCCTAGATGACCTTGAGAAACTGTGATACAATGGGGGAATATAGAGTGAAACCTGCATTCCTTCCTTTTCAGCTCTCTTCTTCTCCCTTATCTCCTTTAAGTCCTTACCAGTTGGGTGAAAACCAAGCCCAAAGGTATTTTTCTATTTTAGCAGCTGAATAGGTTCTATAATTCCTTGCAGCATCTTTTTAATGCCTTTCCCTAGTTGGTAGTCTGCCCTAATCAGCTCCTTAGCTATCATGATACTGGCATTAGGCAATAATGGCTCAACAGGTGGCTTTCCTTTTAGAATCTAATTAACAGATACAATATCTGAAGCACGGAATCCCCGATCAGTTGATGACTCGTCCTTCGTCTTTTCAGAATACCCCCGATTTACCACCATAGTGCAATCATCTTCAGCGAAAATAGTAATCAGTCTATCATCCATAATGAACTTTACCATTTGATGCAGAGATGACGGTACCGATCCGGAAAAATGAATCCATAGCCGCCCTAACAAAACATTGTATATCCCAGAAAAGTCCATGACCTGGTAGGTAACCTGATATTGAGCCGGACCCATCTCGAGCACCAAATCAATCTCTCCTATAGTCTTCTTTCTTGAACCATCGAACCCTCTAACAACGGTCAGTGACTGGTGAACTTGTGACCGTGAATATCCTAGCTTTTGCAAAGTGTTCTATGGGTAGATGTTCAATGCAGATCCGTTGTCAATCAAAACTCTAGGCAAGTATCTTCCATTGCACCTCACAGAAATGTATAAAACCTTGTTATGCCCTTTCCCTTCAGGAGTCAATTCATCTTCAGAAAAGGCAATCTAATTGGATGCCAAAACATTCCCTACTATCTCGGCTAGCTTCTCAGTAGGAATGTCTTTGGGAACGTGAGACTCATTCAAAACTTTTAAATGAGCCTCTCGATGCAGTTCAGATGTCAACAAAAGACTTAGAATTGAAATTTGTGCTGGCATGCGACTCAACTGCTCCACCACTTTGTACTCACTCTTTTTCAAAATCCTCAAAAATTCTTCAGCTTCCTTCTTATTAACTGGCAGTTTAGGGGGTAGTGTACTCTCCTTTCCCTTAGCTGGAACGACAGTCTCTGGTTCAGCTATCACTCTCCTAGATCTCAAAATTGTAGAGACATCATTATTCAATTCAGAGCTTTCGTAATTCCATGGCACCCTCTGCAGATCTTCAACGGGCATTTGTTCGGGCACATCAATGATTTCCAGTTCTGAAATTTTCAACTCAAATGGTGCAACATCCAGGATAAATGGCTGGGTTGATGAGTTGGCGGCAGACAATGCTTCTTCTAACACAACAGGTTCTTTTGGTTGGGTTACAGGTGATGCCAACTTTCTGGCAAAAATGTCATCCATATACTGACTCATAAATTCTTTTCCTAACATCATCATTCTAACTCACCTGTCATCTCCATCAGTAACACCCACTGTCTCTTCAATCACGACTATCATCTCAGAAGGGTCATCAAGCACTTCATCTAAAGTAATCATCCCAACAATAGACCCGTGTTGAGGCAAAGGATTGTTATCTACATTTGGGGCATGTCCTCTCCCTCTCCTCAATACTATCTCTCCATCGTCAATCATATCTTGGATCTTATGCTTCAAAGCCCAACAGTGAGTTGTGGGGTGCCCACGACCTCCCGAATGGTAAGCACAGACAGCTTGATGATCATAGTCGTGGGGTAACCTGTTAAGAAAAGTTTTATGCGGTATGGTGCCAATTTTGCCCGCTGCTCTCAATTGGTCATATATCTGGTCCAAAGGACGACCAAGGGGAGTGAAAGTCCTAGGCTGTCTCGGTGGAGGGTTGGCCGGACTTATTGTATTTGGAGGCTGATTGGGTGGAGTGTAATTGTTAGGGTAAATAGGTCTCGGACGGTTTTTCATGGGTGGGCGGAAGTTATTTTGTGTGGGTCTAGGGTTTTGGAACATAGGTTGGGTATTTGGATAAAATGGTTGGCCATTTACTGGTTGAGCTTGGGTGTTAAAAATAGGTTGTGGGTACTGGGGATAAATAGGTGATGGATGTGCCAACTGAGGGAATCGTGGGTATTGAGAATGGTAATTTGGCTTGTTTTGAAACCTGGGGTTAGGATTTGGGTCTTGATTTATCACAAAAGATATTTCTTCTTCTCTTTTCTCAAACTTTTTCCTAACTGCTTTCTTCAGATTGTTACCATTTTGCAACGATTTAACTTGCAACTTCATAGCAGCCATGTTTACTACCATTCCTTTCTTTACCCCTCTTTCAATAGCTTCTGCCTGTTCAATAACCTGGGCAAAGGTCTTTCCAATTGTACCTACGATGGCCTAGTAGTAAGGCGGGTCTTGGGCATCGATAAATAATTTTTCCATTTCATTCTCATCAATTGACGGATTTACTTTAGCTTCTACACTCCGCCAACGCTGCCCATAAGCTACATAGCTTTCTGAAGGCTTTTTCTTCAATTCTACTAGCGAAAATCTATCTGGCACCAGATCACAGTTGAACTCGTACTGTTTGATAAATGCTCGGGAGAGGTCGGTCCAATTTCGGATATTTGAAAAATCCAACTTTAAGTACCATTCCAATGCATCCTTCTCCAAACTCTCTTCAAATAGAGTCATTGGCAATTTCTTATCCCAGTCAGTTTACCCAACTTGTTGTCGAACATCTTGAGATGCACTACGGGTCGCCTGCACCGTTGTATTTAGAGAATTCTGGTACCTTGAACTTTGGAAGTAGTTGAGTATCAGGGAACATACAGAAATCATCATAGCTCAAACCGCCGTATCGATCCAATCCTTGGCTTTCTTTTGATGAAATCATCAAACCTATCCAATCTTTGCAACAAGGCTTTTTCTACCATACTTAGATTCTCATCTCTATTATAAGGCTCCACATCCACTCCTACTTGATACTCCGGGTGTAGCACGAACTGATATGTATTGGGGATTGGTGGTGGTTGAGTGTTCAGAGGAAAATGGTTGGCTTGTTGGGGGTATTGGAGTTGGTTCAGAGTATTTTGGGTGTGTCTAGGACTGGGTGGGATTGGAATGGTTATTTGAGGGTTTTGAGTGTTTGGAGATGGAGGAGGCATTTGTGTATTTTGGGTATTAAGGAGTGGGGTTTGCACTAGAATAGCTGAGACATTGTTGTTTGCATCTGGAGCATTTTCGTTCACATCAGATTGGAATTGCGGAGGTTCTTGAGTGACGGGTGCAACAGAAGTAGAGTTGTTGTTGTTCATGTTACTGATGAAGTGGGCAATGATTTGGCTATGGGAAGACACTTCATGAGTTATATTATTCATTTTGGTCAACATCTCATCCATTTGAGCCCTCAATGCTGTTAACTCTGAAGATTGATTTCCAGCATGTCTCTCGAATGATTCAGCGCAGGCACTCATGTTTATATATAGCTGTCTAGTATGGGACCGCGTACGAATGGGGCTTCGATGAAAAGAATCTATGTTTTACACGTACCTGAAATGTACATTAGAAAGAAAGAAGGTTTAGTTGCCCCATCGTCATTGTCACTATCAATTTTATTATTACAAAGAAAAAGAAAAAGACTAAAGTTAGTAAGTATATAAATGATTCGGATGCATGTCCTAGGGGGTGCCCTTATTATGCCAAGGGTAGGCCAAGTATGAGATGCAATCCTTTAGGGTGAGACCCCCCTTCAGCATTGGAGTGAGAAGAATTTCAGTTTGGTAATTTAGTCAATGTTCATACCACTTGAGCATTAAAAGAAAATATTCCACTACTTTTACAGCCGATCAGATACAGTGAAGCAAAATAGTACATCATTCTGTCAACTCTCCTACACAATCTAAAACTCTCTTCAGTTGGTCCTCTAGGCGCTGAGCTTTGCTACGATCTGGCTCCCAAGAGTATCTGTTCATCGTACGGTTGATGTCATCTTTCAACTCCAAACATTTCCTTTTTTTCTCTCGTAACTCCTGTTTTGTTTCTGTATAAAGTTGCTTGACAGATTCATATGCCTCCTTATTCTTCTCAGAATCCTACTTTTGTGACAGCCCCACCTTACCCAGAGGAGCACCAAAGGGCTTAGCGGACTGCCTGCCTAGCTCTCGCCAGAACTCAAACACGCACTCGTGCAATACGTACAAACATACTTAATACAAACTAAAACACATTTATATAATTTACTTGAAAGTACAAATATCAATAATATATTTTACACACTAAAATTCACATAGTATTTACAAGAATAGCCTAAACAAGTAGCTATCAAAATACATGAAACAGAACATGTACAACATCCAAAATCAGCTTTTCCAACTTTAGTATTTTCAGAAACCTGGTTAAAGAAAACAAATAAACGGGATGAGCTATAATAGCCCAGTGAGTGCTCAAGTCATGCAATCATACCAGAAACTCATGATTTTATTCAAAAAAAATATTTAACGAGTTAAATAAACAATGTATGAATAATTTAATTAACAAGCAGTCAATGGCAGATACGAGGCTCGACTACGGGAGCAAGCTCAACCGCAGAAGTAGCAAGCACTGAACATGTACCCAAGACGTTCGGACCGAGATAATAGCTCAGGTCCTCGCCAAGGATCATACCAGTATAAACAAGCAAGTACCCTAACCACCTTCACCTTGTAACCTCCGTACAGGCTATCACAACCAGGGAGTAATCTCAACCTTGGAAGGGCCAACAAGCAAGAAAGTTCAATCCAGAGTTGGCCTCTTTGAGGAATTCAACTCAATTGGGAAAGAACAACACGCCCTAAAACACCCAGCACCTTATGACCTCCCAATTACGATCGGGTTGACTAACCGTGAAGTAACGGTGAAGTTAGTCACGAAAGTCTCAAGCACAAATAACACATTTAATAGTGAAAGTATGTAACACATTGTGGAATAGATGCGATAAAGTACACATCTTTCCTCAAGTAACACATTTCATTAAATAATAATGTCAAGTATAACATGGCATTTCATGCATCATGCACACATAAAACACTCACTTGAAGTGCCTAAGAAAAGATTTCGTAATATGGTCGGGTCTCACTTCTGGATCCTGAAATTCAAGAGAAAATAGTCGTATAAAAACCCGACTAAAATCTAAGCAATTTCATAAGAAAATTTGAGAAATACCCCAAGTCTTTTTGGGGTTTAATTTCTAGGGTTTTGGAGTTTAGGGTTTTATCCTAAGGTTTAGAGTTTTCAAAATTAGGGTTTTTAACTTTTTAGGGTTTTGCTCGGAAAGGTTCAATTTACTAATAGCTAATCTACGAAAATTTCTGCACACTCAAATCACTAAATTACAACTTATATAACTTTAAATCATAGCCTAATTACTTTTATTTCTTAGGTTTTACCGAAATTTCGGCAGCATTTCCCCTATAATCGGACTAACCCAAAATTTTTTAACCTGCAAGGAAAATAGCTAAACAATCCAATCTCAAGTAGTTCTATCATTTCCATACCAAAATCAATTCAATTTCACCCAAATTTGTCATAAAAACACTTGAACCTCTCCAAGGTTCTTCAACCAAATCATACTTAAATCATGTCATTTCAAGATTCAATCACTATCTACAAGTCATACAAGGCCATAAACCTCATCTCCATGGAATAAAACTTCATTTTCATGGCTCAAATAAATCATGCTTAACTTTGAAGACATGGGTAAAAGCAATAAAACTACAACTTATACTTGAAATAATAAGAAAAGTTTATGGTAAATACCTTTAACAAGGTAAGATCTTTGCTTAGGAGGAAGATTAACTCACTTTCAATGGATGAAAAGTGATCAAATGGAAGAGAAAGCTCTAAGAAAATGAAAGCAAATAAGAGGAAAAAGAGAGAAGAAGAACCGGCCAAGAGTGAAGAGAAAAGAAAGAAAAATGGCTAAGTAAAGAAGAAAAGAAATGGAGAAAGAAATGGGAAAAATTTTGACCAATCAAAGCAAGACAAAACCAAGTATAGATCTTGACTTCTTGCAACTTTAGACTCCACTTGGCTAGGCTTAATTAGAAGGGATTTTTATCATTTATCCTCCTATTAATCTTGCAAGACTTATAAGGTACAACTTCTAAAGGAAATGGTACAACATGCTACCTAAAAATAGAAATCATTTCCTTATTTATTTTCAACTAATTTTCGGCCCTCTTTTTTTTTTCTCTACTAATGGAAATAATACAAAATAAATGGTTTTGCATGAATTTCTAGGGTGTTACAGCTTTGCTTGTATTAATTCACGATCTTTGGTTTCCAACAGGGCTCTCAAACGAACAATTTCCTCAACGGGGTCAATGACAGCTTGTTCCATTAGATAGCTTTGATTCTCAAGCCATTCGTCATATTGCGGAGTAGTTACAGGGGTACTCTTGTTCTTCATATCGAACGGGAGATCTCGATCTGTACATTGACTTTCCCATGCTTTCACAAGTTCTGATCTTCTAGGGATATCGCTGGGACAAATGCCCTTGTCAAAGATGATAAGAAAATCCGCTAAATCAGGTGTCAGTGGTAACCCTTGCATACGCCCCATCTGTCGAAGAAACCTTTTTGGAGTGTAAGTTGCAATGCCTTGAGTCCCCAACAAAGGTATGAAGTCCGCCAGCTTGGTGCGAAGAGTTGGTTTGATACAATCCGTCCAGTCCAAAACCCACCGAATCTTTTGATCTGGTATCATCATCAGAAAATCTAGACATTCTAAAGCTGTTCTCATCGGGCTATTTCCCTCAACCCTTTTATGATGCGTTACTATCCAATTATATCTGATCAATGGCAAACTGTTGGGAATAGCCGAGTGACTCTTAAAGTGTTCCATCGCCCAAATGTGCAAGATCCTGTTGGATGCATGAAAGAAATTGGTTCTCCTTTGGCAATTGGTGCAGGCAGTGAATCTATCGGCTAACACAGTTGGCACTATAGAAGTCCTTTGACCTCCGATTCTGGAGAAAAGATCGGACATGAGCTTAGTTATCTTAAAACTGATTTTCTTGTCTTCTCTTAGAAATAGGTAAGTTCCTGCCATGACAAACCCATAGACCCAAAGTCTCTTGTATGCCCATGTTGTCTTGGATGCAAGCCTGAAGTCCCCTAAATACTTCTCAAACCCATCCTTATCTGCAAACCTATCAAACAAGAATTTCACACTTATACTCTGATCGGAACCTTGTAATGCAGACTCCTTCAACCCAGCGAAATAGCAGAACTGGGCTTTTCCAGAAACAAATGGAAAGATCACGATCGTCCGTTCCATTGGCAAATTAAGTAGGCCGGCTACCTCTTCAACTGTAATGGTCAATTCATTGTCTCTAATCCTAAATGCTGAACAATCAGGGTCCCACAGATGAATCAAAGCTTCCACCAAACATCCATTTGTCTCTATTTCCTTAAAGTCACTAATGGGTCCTAAGAACGCTGCTACTTGGTTGATCTCACTAGGCAAGAGGAGCCCTCGGCCACTTCCGGTTTTCGGGCAGGACTATTAGCATTTGCTTGATGCGTCGTGGGCTATTCATTCTGGTGCAAAAATATGACTTTGTCAAATCACCTTACCTAGGGTCTCACCCACTAGGATTTACTGACAATTTAAATGTGCAATGTCTTTTCAGGGTTACGTACCTGAGACAAAAAGATGGCTTTCCTATCATGGGATTCCCGAAATGGCTTTCCCTCTAGGGTTTATGTATGATGTCAGTTTATTAAAGCAAGTTAAAATATGCAAAAATGCCCAATTTGAGAAATATTTTAAGGATTTTTTTTTATCTAACAATGATGCAAAAATTTCTTTGAGAAAGACGGACCATAAACTGTACAAAAAAAATCATTGACTCTGAAAATATTTGATTGAAAAATCGAACTTCCAAAAGGTTACGGGACACAACGTCGAAAGAAATAAAAATCATGACTTTATATAGAGACGTACAAGTCAAAAATGTCAGTTTATTAAAGTCAAATGAAATATATGTTAAAATTACTTTTTTGTGTAATGTGGGTTGGGAGGGTGGGGGATACGACAAAAATGACACATTAATTTCTTTGAAAAAAAGGATAAATGCAAATTGTGCAAAATTTCGACCACTTAAGTGCATTTATTGACTCTAAGAAAATTAAACTGACAAGTGCAACAAAGATGAATAAACTTGATTTTTTTTTATTTTTAAAAATGAGAATTTTTATTCAAGAATATACAAGACGAAAAATCAAAATATATATATATTTAAAAGATTCACAATGATTGATCTCTCGGGCATTTATAGCAAAAATGCAATTTGCGAAAAATTTATAAAATTTCACTTTCATCTTTCTCGAAGAAATTAACTATGAAAACAAAATTTAAACGTGTCAAAAGAGGGTTGGCTTCCTACGAGAGCACCATGCCAGGACTCTTTATTCTATGGTTGTGAATGCGACCAAAAAAGAAAGAAATCGTGTTAGTTCATTTAACAAAATATCACATAACACATTGATAAAGCAAAAACAGTAAACAATATAACAGAAAAATAAAGGGGGTGAATTCCCTCCTCTTGTGCCTGGTGTACCTGATATGGTAAGGCCGACTTTATCCTAGGTTTATTTTACATGGATGCATGAGGTTGGGCTCACTAATGCATCTAGACTCAATTAAGGCTTCGGTTCCCGAACCTTCAGACTGAGGGATCAAAAAAGTAACAAGTCCGTCAATTCCAAGGATCCCGAGTCGGTGGTTCGAGTGATTCCCTGGACACTACTACGCGCACGTCAGGCCACGGCCACGTGTCTAAGCGAATCGATTTTTTAAAACCCAAATCTCTAGACTTGTGGACTCAGGCCGAGAGTTTGGGTGATCACCTAGACAATGTTACGTGCACGTTGTGCCACGGTCACACGTCTAAGTAGATCGATCCTAATTCCTAAAAGGACCACCAAAAAGAGAAAAAAAAGGGTAAAAGTATATCGTATGCATGTATGAAGTGCTCCCTGTGAGAGGAGAGAATAATAATATTTACAGGCGAAAGGCTCTAAGGGTGATTGACCCCCTCCTCAAATGCAAGCGCGATACGGACATACATCACAAATAAATAAATCATCCATCATATAGAAACGGGAGACGAAAAGGCGTATGTGAAATATAAAGCAAAAATCCTAAAGGAAAAATGCAATCCTAAGCATCCAAATGCGATAAAATGAAAGGGTTAGAAAAGAAAAGAAGATGACTAAACCTAGTGCTCGGACTCACTAGTGATTCCCCAGTGGAGTTGCCAGCTGTCGCGCCCCATTTTTTTCGAAATGACAGAAAAAGGGAATTATTGTTGTGGTGTTTATTGTTTGGAAAAAGAGTGTAGGTTTTCCGTAAAATGATTTTTTAGAAAATGCTTTATAAAAAGGTAGTTTGACAAAAGATGTGACTTTTTAGAAAATGCTTTATTTTGAAAACAAAAAGAAAAGGGCCTAAAATGGGACTTTGAAAATGCGACAATTTTTGGGCCCAAAAATAGAGTCTAAAAAGGGTTTTTAGTGAAAAGGGAGTCGCCACTTGGTATTGAGTTTTGGTGTACCAAGTCACCGAAAAGTATTTATAAATGTAAGAAAATTGATAATGGTTTATTTAGAAAAATAATTTTTGGGGAAAAATGTAAGAAAAACAAAAACCCTTTTTGACAACTCCAAGTCTTTAAAAACAAGCGAAAAAGGTTCGGGAGTCACAGTTGAAGAAAGGGAAGGCAAAGGCTCGCGCCTAAGGCACCCTTTCAACCTAGCCGAAACTAGTTGCGAGGTTTAGTCAAAATTTTCCTAATATAACCCTAAGATTTTATCACATTTGGATGTAACTATCTAGATGCAAACCTAAACCTAAAAAATAGGTATCGTTAAGGGACAAAATATTCCATTGAGGTTTGGTCGGGATTATCGCATTAATTGCGAAACCCGAATTTAGACCTTGATGGAGTCACGAGTATAGATGTAAAATGAAATGTAAAAAGAAAAGAAAAATAGTAATATAGATAGTAAGTGAACAAAGAAAGTAGGGATGCAACATAACGGGTACGGGGGACTAATAGACTCGTGACTAGCTATTCCTACTCACAGAGGGGGGAACGGCATGTATGCCACCGCTTCCCACGTGGGTAGATGACTATTTCTAGTCGAATCACACAAATGACCTAAGATTCTATGTGTAGTGGAGTCTAAATGTTATGCATTTGTTTAAGATAGATAATAAGTGATAAAGTATATACAAAAATCATACAAAAATGGAAAAGGCCTAAAAAAGGGAAAATGTGTGTGAAATGGCATGAAATGCACACAAGAAATGATTTTAATACTAAAATGACCTAAAGGCCTAGCATTGAACTAGCCTATTCTCTAGAAATTCTTCGCTGGCGTTGGACTAGCAAAGAAACTGGAATTAACCACAACTAGCGTTGGACTAGTGTGGCGACGATACATATATATTATAACAAGTAAGTAAATAAATAAATAAGGCATAGATTAAAGCAATAATCATATACAAGCAAATAATAACACATAGGAGCACATAGCACACAAGCATAATATTCTAGATGTAAAGTCCTAGGGAAAGCGAATAAAACACATAAGCACATAACACACATAGCACACAAAAAACCCTAACTATTACACTGGAGAAAAACCTAATTACAATCTAAAAATGGAAAAGAGTAAAAGCTAACCTATCTAACCTATCTATTACATTTTCTATCTAAAATACAAAATTCTCTTGTTAACTAGATGAAAATATAAACTATCTATTATACTTTCTATCTAAATACAAAAATTTTGCTAAATAGAATATTACCTATCTATTACATTTCTTTGAATAATTAAAATTAAGCTCAAATAAATAACATAACATAAATAAATGCTCACATATAAATAAAATAATAAACACTTAAAAAAATACATAAAGAAAACACATAAAAAAACATAGGAGCATGTGGGAGCACATAAAGAGAAATTAAAAGGATAACAAAGGTACCTCCCATCCAAAGACTTGGTATCAATTGCTAATAAAATGAACACACATGTCAAAAATACCACTGTTTAATAAATAAACTACTAATTAAATAATTTCATACCAATCACTATGAACATGCCACAATAATTCAAACAATTATAGCAATAATAAACAAAAATAAAAAAAAATAATATTTAAATATTTTGGAAGAAAAATGAAAATTGTTTAAGTAAAAATAAATAAGTAAATAAATAAATAAACTAAAATAAGGAAAATAAAAATAATAAAAGATAAAACACCATAATACATACTTAAACTTTTAGCACCCAAATAAGGATCATTAAAATAATTAAAAGAGAAATAAAGAAACTAATTTGAACATTAATTTAGATAAAAGACTAAATTTTTGAACATTAAAATAAAAATAAGATATGAAATGAAAATAGTTTAAAAAAAAAGAAACTTGAGGAATTAATTAAATTCTTTTTTTTTGACAAGAAATAAAAAATATTTCAAGGTTTTAGGTTGAGAGTGAAAATTTAAGCAATGTTTTTAGAGTAAAAATATAATTTACAACAAACAAAAGGGTGAAATTACAATTTTAAAGCCTAATTAAGGTAATAACATAGTTTACAACAAATTTAAAAGGTTAAAATGTAATTTTCAGGAAGCAAAATGCTAAAATAAAATTTTCTAGCAATACTTAAGGTCAAAAATGTGATTTCAGCAAACTTGGGGGGTTAAAAATGCAATTCTAGCAACATTCAAGATTAAAAATATAATTTTTAGCAACATTCAAAGGCTAAAATTCAAGTTCTAGCTACTTGGGGGGCAAAAATATAAATTCTAGCAATCTTGGAGGGCAATAATGTAATTCCAGCAAAGTATAATGACAAAAATAAAATTTCAGCAAGGTTGAGGGACAAAAATGCAATTTTCAGCAACATGAGGGACCAAATTACAAATTTTCAGCAACTTTCAAGGGTTAAAATACAATTCCAGCAATATTCTAGGGCTAAGATAGAATTTCCAGCAATGCATAGGGCTAAAGTACAATTCCAACAATGCATGGGGAGTAAAAATGAAAACTAGAACAAACCTAGGGGGTAAAACGTAATTTCAGCAAGATTTAAGGATAAATTTGCAATTTCAGCAAACTTAGAGGTATAAAATTGCAATTTCCAGACATATTAGAACCATATTGCAATTAATTTGGACATAATTGAAAGGAACTACAAATTCTAAGTGCCAACTAAAATAACTAAGGACTTAAATGAAGTAAACTAAAAGTATTGAAGGGCATAATCAAACAATTAAGAACCTAAGGGGGCAAAAATGTAAATATATATAATTTGATGAAAATAATAAAAATAAATAACTAAAAAATAACCAAAATTACGTCGTTTTAGGCCAAAACAAAGTAGTTTTGGCTAAGACTTTTTTTTTTCTTTACGATTTTTTCCCTCTTTTTTTTCCATATTTCTTTTTACTTTTTTTTTCTTCTTTCCAGGTTTCTCTCCTCTTTCTTTTTTTTTTCTTTTCTCCCTTTCATTTCTTTTTCCTTATTTCTCTATTTTTTTTCTCTTCTTCTTTTCTCTCTTCTTCCTTTCTTCCTTCTTTCTCTTCTTCCTCGCCATTCCTCTCTGTCTTTTCCTCTGGTTCACTCTCTCTGTGTTTAACTCTCTGATTTCTCTCGTTCTCTCACTCACTCTCTCGGTCTGTCTGTCTGTCTCTCTCTCTATCTATCTATCTACCTGAATCAATTTTCTCTTCCCTAAATTATTTTCTTCACCCAAAATTAGCATAAACCAAATCTATGCACCAGAAATTAAAAGGGGAGCCATGAATTTTACTTGGTTTGGCCGAGAAATTGGCGGAGTTTGCTGGCGGTGTCATTGATGGATGGTGGTGGAGCTTGTACTGGTTGTAGGCAATGAGGGTGAGAAGCAGGGGGTTAGTTGCACTTATGTGTGTAATGTTTGAGTGGCATGTTTGACTGTGCGTGGGTGTATGTGTGGTTATGTGTGTAACACCCTAGAAAATGCACATATAAGAAGCATTTTTACTATTATTTAGGGTTAAGTGATAATCATAGAATTACTAGTTGGAAGATTTCTTGAGTTAATTAAGTTAATTAGTTAAGATTTTCATTCTAAGCAAGAACACTTAGGTACTAAAGTTAGAATAATTTTCTTGACCAATTAACTTATAGTAGGGTTTAAATTTTTACTAGTTCATTTCACTATTTTCTAGTCTTTTGACTACTTGGGATTTTGCCCAATTTTATTCAAAAGTTTCACTTAATTTCTTGTCTTATTTTCCTTTTCCCCTAGCTGGAATTTTTTTTTTTCTTCTTTCTTTTCTTTCTTTCTTAGCCGAAATTCTTTCTTTTCTTTTCTTTTCTTTTGGCCGAAATTTTTTTTTTTCTTTTCTTTTACTTCATGTGGCCGGTTCTTGCTTTTCATTTTTGTTCTATTTTGCTTTAATAATTTATGTCTAACTAATGAATTTATTAAGTGGTAAGAGTTATTAATTTTCACCAATTAAACTAATCCAAGTAGCAACTCTTGCATTAATAAGACTACTTTTTACTTTACTCTTGTGAGAATTTTATTGGACCACCATTTTCCCATCTTTTCTTCATTTCTTTTTCATTTTTCCTAGACTATTTTTCTCTCTCTTTCCTTCACCTTGGCCGGCCAAACTTCTCTTCTTCTTTCCCCCATTTTTGCTCTCAACTTCTTGGACTTTCATCTCTCAAGTTAACACAAATCAACCATAGGAAGTGGATTTCTATCAATTCTAATCAAAGTTCTAAGCATCTTTAAGGTATTTACTATGAACTTGCCTTATTAATTCCATGTTTTAATTAGTTTTTATTCAAGTTTAATTCCAAGTTCTTGTTAGTAAAACTTGAAGAAATTAGTTAGAACTTGATATATACTTGTTAGATAAAGTGTTCTTATGATTGAATAGACTAGTATGTGGCCTTGGAACTTTGAAATTTCATGAAGAACATGTTGTTTGGGTGAAAGTTCTTGGACCTTAATTCTTGAAATTTAGTGAGGTTTTGATTGAATTTGAGGTTGGATTGAACTAGGAAGTTGTAGAACTTGTGGAATTGTGGGATTAATGATTGAAATCTTGATGAAAAACAAGATTGGGAGTGCTGAAATTTAGGGGAAATAATGCCCAATTTTTGTTAGAAAACCCTAGAAAAACCCTAGAAAACCCTAAAATATAAACCCTAAACCCTAAACCCTAAACCCTAAACCCTAAACCCTAAACCCTAGAAAAAAAAAAAAAAAACCTAGAATTTAATGGGGTATTTCTTGCATTTTCTTACTAGGTTAATTAGGGTTTTAAATCGGGTTTTCATTAGATTATCTCTTCCAAATTGCAGGACCCGATAGTGAAACCCGACCATTCCACGAGATATTTTCTTAGGCTCTCAAGGTGAGTGTCTTTATGTGTGCATGATGCATGAAATGTGATAATTTTACTTTTTGACTATTATGCTTAACTTGCAATTATTATGTGAGTACATGTGTTACTTGAGGAAAGATGTGTACTTTATCGCATCTGTTCCACAATATGTTACATGCTTTTATTATTTAAAATGTTATTTGTGTGTGAGACTACCGTGACTAACTTCCCCGTTATTTCACGGATAGTCAACCCGGCTGCAAGTGGGAGGACATAAGGTGCTGGGTGTTGTAGGGAATGATGTTCTTTCCTTTTGAGTTGTGAATCCTCTAAGAGGCCAACTCCGGATCGAACTTTATTGATTGAGTGTTGGCCCTCCAGGGTTGAGATTTTTCTCCCCCGGATGTGGTAGCTTGTACGGAGGTTATAAGGTGATTGGCGGTTAGGGCATTGTGCTTGATAAAAACTGATATGTTCCTTGATTAAGACCTGAGCTATTATCTCGGTCCAAATATCGTGGCTACATGTTCAGTGCCTGCTCCTCTACGGTTAAGCTTGCTTCTGTAGTTGAGCCCTGTATCCGCCATTGACTACCTGTTAATTAAATTGCTTATATATCGTTCATTTAATTTATTGATTATTTTAATGACCCAAAATAATGAGTTCTTGATATGTTGCATGAATTGGACATTCACTGGGCGATTATAGCTCATTCCATTTTATTTGTTTTTCCTTACTCAGGTTACTTGAAAAACTGAGCGGGACCGATTGGTTTTGGGTTCTTATAAGTATTTTAGTTATTGTAATAGTCGTACGGTGTTAGGCTATTATTGTGAAATTATGTAAATTATGACATGAGACCTTTTTTATGTGACTTGTATCTTTAAGTTAAGTAACAAGAGTGTATTTTCTTTTATTCCATTTTAATCTATGATAGTTTATTTTAATGTCTGTACTCTTGGATGGTCGCGTGAGTGCGTGCATCGAGACCTGGCGAGAGCTAGGCAGGCAGTCCGCTAAGCCCTTTGGTGCGCCTATGGGTGAGGTGGGGCTGTCACAATGTGTGACTGATTGTGTATGCAAATGTGCGTGTGTGTGCCTGTGAATTGTTTGTGAATGTTTGGTTGTTTGGATTGTGCAAGTGTGTGTAATGTGTGTGCTTATGTATATGAACTCAATGTGAAATGTGTGTGTTTGTGATGCAGGGAATGAAAGTGATTGCAGGTGTGCGTTTTGTGAGTTCTGTGTGTGGGTGTGTATTAATTGTGAGTGTATTGTGTGTGAGTATGAGTTCTGTGTGCGTATATGGCTTAATGTGTGTGTTTGAATGTGTGAATGTGTCTGGTGTGTGGTTTGTGTGAGTTGCAGGTGAAGGAAATTGTGAGAAAGGTGGGGTGAAGTGAGTGAACTGGTGTGATTTCCATGCAGGTGGACTGATGAAGGTGGTGTGTGTGTGTGTGTGTGTGTTTGTTTGTGGAGTGTTTTGCAATGTGAGTGAATGTCTATGTGGTTGTGTGTGCGATTGGATTGTATTCAGGTGTGTGTTTGAATGTGCAGGGGTGAGTGTTGAGTGAATGCAGTGTGTGTGTGCTATGATAGCTGAGAGGGAGTAAGAATGGAAGAGTGTGCTAGTGAGGAGTCTTGTGTGTGCAGATGAATGAAGTGTGTGAGTCGAGAGAAGTGAAGGGCAGTGAAAAATGGTGTGTGTCTGCCGAGGGAGAAGAATGGGAAGGAGAGAGAGAGTGAAAATGTATGAAGTGCAGGTGCAAGTGAAGTGTGTCTTGTGAAGGTGAGAGAACCGAAAAAGAATGTGTGTGCTGTGTCTGATGAGTAATTTTGCAGGTCTCAAAATTGTGAGAATCACGAGAGGAGGATTGTGATGATGAGGGTGGGTGAAGAAGGAAAGAAAATCCCCCAAAATCTCCTCAAATCTGGTTTTGAAAATGAAAGTGGTGAGGGGAGTTGGTGATGTAGTGTAGTTGTCAAAGGAATGGTGTTTGCAGAAGCAATCACCTTTGCAGAAGCAACAGCAGCAGCGTTTCTGCTGCTGTTCCATTCAGTTTCTTTCTCTCTCTTTTTTTATTTAAGGAAGAAATTTGTAATGGAAATAAAAAAGAAAAGAAAAAAATGAAATAAAATAAAATAAAATAAAAGATATTTGGATTCCCTCAAATCAATAAGAAAAATACTAAAATTTAGAGTTATAAAAATGAGTAAATAAAATTTACCGCAAAAATTCAAAAAATTAATATAACATTAAAAATGTGCAATTAATAGAAAAAAAGTAAAGTATTAAAATAAATACTAAATGATTTCTAAAAATCATGAAATTTATACAAAAAAATTTATGAATATATAAAATGACCATATAAAAATTTTCACTTGAAAATTCTCATAAAAAAATAAAATAAAATAAATACAATGGGAAACGTGCCATTAAGTTAAAAAATACTAAAAATTTAAATAAATACTAAATGATTCCAAAAAATCATTAAAAATTAGAAATAATGATAAAATAGTAAAATTATGTATTTAGGAAATAAAATAAAAATGAAATAATATTTACGTGGTAAAATTACCATTTTGCCCCTAATACATCTAATTAGACATAATATGCACAAAAATTGTAATCGACCCTCGAAAATAAAGAAAGAAAATCCCAAAATGAAGTAAAATACATTTTTCTATAAAGGGTGTGTCAAAATTTGGTATCTACAATATTAATATTACATTCCCTCCTCTTATACGAAGCACTCCATACGTGCATTCGATATTTTTTACCCTTTTTCTATTTTTGGTAGTTGTCACTCGCCCGTCCCTTTAGGAATTAAGATCGATCTACTTAGACGTGTGACCGTGGCACGACGTGCACGTAACATTGTCTAGAAGATCACCCAAACTCTCAGCTTGAGTCCACAAGTCTAGAGATTTGGGCTTTAAAAATCGATTTGCTTGGACAAATAGCCGTGGCCCGACGTACGCGTAGCAGTGTCCAGGGGATTCTTGGAATTGATGAACTTGTTACTTTTTGGATCCCTCAGTCTAAAGGTTCGGGAACTGCCAGCCTAATCGAGTCTAGATGCATTAGTGAGCCAAACCTCATGCATCCATGTAAAATAACCTAGGGTAGAGTCAGCCTTACCCTATCAGGCACATTAGGCACGAGAGGAGGGAACCAACCTCCTTTATTTTCCTTGTTATGCCATTTATTGTTATCTATGTGCATTATTCGTTTCTGCCAATGTGTTATGTATTATTTGTTGAATAAACTAACACAATTTCTTTCCTTTTTTGATTACATTCACAACCATAGAATAAAGAGCCCTAGCATGGTGCTCTTGCAGGAAACCAACCCATTATTGGCACATTTAATTTTTTGTCTTACCATTAATTTTTTCGAGAAAAATAGAAATGAGATTTTCATAAAATTTTAGAAATTACATTTGGTTATAAACAAAGCACCCCAAGGGTCCGATCATTGTAAGTTTTGTAAAATCTCAAGAATCTGATTTTTCAACCTGTACCTTTTTGAATAAGAGTTGTAATTTTTAGACCTTTTTCAAAATTTACTCATTTTTGTGGTGCCTGTCAGTTTTGTTCGAATCAATTTTTCTCAGAGTCAATAAATGAGCCTAAGTGGTCAAATTTTTGCACAATTTGCATTTATCATTTTTTAAAGAAATTAGTGCGTCATTTTTGTTGTATCCCCCACCCTCCCATCCCATATTGCACAAAAGTGATTTTAAAACATGTTTCATCATACTTTAATAAACTGACATTTTTGACTTGTAGGTTCCTAGATAAAGCCATGATTTTTTATTTTTCTTTCAATGTTGTATCCGTAACCTCATGAAGGCTCGATTTTTAATCAAATAAATTTGAAGCCAATAATCGTTTGTACAGTTCATTTACCATCTTTCTCGGAGAAATTACACACCATTATTAGAATAAAGTCTTTAGGACATGTATTTTTTACATTTATTTAACCTTTTTAATAAACTAACATCATGCATAAACCGTAGAGGAAATGCCACTTCGGGAATCCCGAACAGGAAAGCCATCCTTTTGTCTTGGGTACTTAACCATAAAAGACATGCACGTTTATATTTTTGGTAAATCCTGGCACGTGAGACCCTAGGGAAGGTAATACGAATAGAATGGAGGCATCTCTTCTCAGCGGATTTGGCCTATCTACGATTAAAAAGGGGGGTCTCACCCTAAAGGATTGCATTTCATGCTAGGCCTACCCTTGGTATAATAAGGGCTCCCTCTAGGACATGCATCCGTTTTTATTTTTACTTATACTAATTTTTATTTTTTTTCATTTTACAGGTCCTCTAACGGAAGCAGTAAAATAAGAAAGACATCTGATACATATTTGGTCCTACGTTCGAGTATTTTTTTTAAAATTATGATCCAATTCCAAATAAACCGTCACATGCTTGAGACCCATAAGGCCATCAAAAGTATGAGTGCTCTTTTGAATTATTCGAGAGATTATGGACGACTGATTTTTTTTTAGAATTGATAGTACCTAGAACCTAGATAGGTGAGTTTGGTTAGGATAAGTAATGTGATAAATGAAATTGTATTTCATAACTGGACAATTGTAACAAGAATAGAAATAATTTGGATGCTAATAATTGCAATCCTTCTGTAAATTTAAGATTGCCTTGTGTCCAAAATTTTTCTTAGATGAAGTGTTAAATAAGTTACTTTCTCAAATTTGTTTATAACATTTGATTTTCCCTTCATATCTTGCATTTAGCTTTTGAAAAAGTTTTCTTCAAATTTTTTGAGCAAATGATTCTTTGATGAGATCTCGAAATAAGTCACATTTTTCTCAAAGCCTAATGTTAGGCTTGTGTCATTGTAAAGTATCTCTTTTGATGAGTGAGTGTAAGCTCAAATTGAATGAAAAGAAAAAAATTTCTTGTATTTTTTGATGGTGAAAATAAATGCCCATGATTTTCGGATATCATTTTATTTGAAGTTGATAATTCCCACTTCGGTATCTTTCTAATCCCAAAACAATGCAAATTGTAAGGGAGAATTAAAATGATGTTGAAAAGAAATTTGGACTCCGTGTTAAGGATTCTGAATGGTACAAAAGGAAAATCCAAGTTTAGAAGAAACCATGAACATTGACACCAAGACATCGGGTAGGGAGTTAAGTCAAAATGCACTTTTGCTTCGAAGATCTACAAAATGTCATGCCAATTTGGATGTGTGTTTGGATGATTCAAACACAATAAAAGAACAAACATGTAGGGGATACAACTTCAACCATTCCACAGGAGGAGTTTATTGTTTCATAATCACAATTTCTCATTTACCTGTGGAACGTGTTGTATAAGTTGTTGTAAGATTAAAATAAGGTGATGTCACATGCTTGTGAGGTATTGCTAGCAATTGTGATTTTTGTCTAAATTCCCCTACTTGTTGAAATTACTTTATGTGCTTTGACAAATGCTTTCTTCAAGTACTAAGAAATAATTATTATGTAGTTTGGAGTTTTGTTCTTGGAGAAAATATGTCATGTAAAGTGGTTGAAATTATTATGTCATGTAAAGTGGTTGAAATTATGTCTAAATTTTGTATGTTTGATGAAAATTTCTCTTCTTTACTTAATTTTACATGTTAAATGCTGATTATGGTCAATTAGTACACTCATGTGATTTGTGATGTAATATCTATTATGAAGGGTTTTTATGCTACAAAAAAAAAAACGAAGAAAGAAGAAGAAGAAAAGAAAAAAAAAAAGAGGAAAAGAAAGAAAAAAGAATAATGTAGTTTTGTTTCTACTCCAATGATTCTTATGCTTAGTAACCGAAAGCCTTCATCTAAAAATGTCGACTTTTGCGTCAAGCGGCATTTAAATTATGAGTAATGCGTTGCAAATTTGTGCAAATAAATTGTTGAGTAACCTGGGTTCTTCATCTAAACAATGTTGATTTTTGCATCAAAAGGCAGTTTTACTTCTCAAATACAGTTTTTGCTATTTGCTTAAGATTGAGATGTTGAGTAACCGAGAACCTTCATAACCAATGTCGGTTTTCGCATCAAAAGACACTCTTGTATTTTGAGTGATTAGTTCACTAAACAAAACTCCCTCAAGTGAAATTCAGTAAGGTGAAGAAATTAAATTGAGCTTGCTTAATTGTGATATAATTCCTTCCCTTTTGCTTGATATTATGAGTATTAAAGATAAGATGATAAATTGCATAATGATTATTTGCTTGGTATTGGGGAAATATTTTTTAGAACGCACATGTGTGATTTCAATGCTTGAATCATTAGTTGATCTCGCACTTTCTGTTTGCTTGAGGACAAACAATGATTCAAGTGTGGGGGAATTGACAAGTGTTAAAATGATGCATTCTAGCACATTGGTATATGATGTTAATATATCTATCCCAAATTGTCAAGGGAAAATTGCCTTACTGATGCCAAATATTCCTTGAACACTAGTCTGTTTTTATGAAAAAAGGAAAGATCATTTCAATTTTGGACAATGTCATTCATTTCATTTCTTCCGTTGAAGTCAGTAATCCGAAGGGATCCATGGTTAGGAGAATGTGATAGTTTAAAGATCATGGATGAGAAAACCAGTATGCCGACATGGAAATCATTGAGAAGTCGATGACAACAGTTGATTGCGGTTGTTCGTCTGCATTGATCAGTTTGTGGCAATGTCAGAATTCAAATGGGAGTGACATCCAAAGATTAAAAAGTATCTTTTAAGCCATTATTTCAAAATCGATTTTTGAAAAATGTTTCATTTAATTGTATTTCATTTAGTCTTTGTGTGTTGTTTACTGTACATAATTTCTTTTACATTATTGCATGTGAAGCATTTTGCTAACCAATTCATGTTTTGAAAATTTTGTCATTTGCTTTGTTTGAATTTGAAATAAAAGTGAAGGCAATCCTAAATTTATCAGAAGCCAGAATCATGCATGAATTGCAAGACTATTTTAGGGGATTTGATCTGAGTCGTGAATCAAATTTCACTAAATTGGAAAACTTGCAGAAGGTAAGGCAAGAAATTGGTCAGAGACTCAAAATGGCAATACTCATATTTATATGCACTAGTGGAGTCAAATGATCGTCGAGTGGTGGCATCACTTTTGCAATTTTCGTTGTTTTTCACTTTTTGCAGGTGTGATTATATTGTCATTAATTGAGCCCTTCGTCAAAAATAAAAACTGGGGTAATTTTTTTAAATTAGTGATGGTTTAATTAAGGCTACAACTCAATTCAAAAATTGATTTCAAAATTGACACCGGGGCAAATTTTTTGAAAAAATTTGATTTTAAGATTGATTTATACTGGGTAAATTTTTTGCAAAAGTTTAATTTAAATGGATTTTGATACTAAATTTCAAAAAGAGTGGTTTTGAGTTAGTTTGATGCCATATACTGGGGCAAAACTTTTTGAAAAAATTTTGATCTTTGGGATGATTCAGATACAATTTTTGATAATTGTTTTAAGTTTTCCTATGTTTCAAATTTCTTTATACATTTTTCTAGCAGCCTGAATCTCATTTTGTTCATTTTAGTTTGGTGTATTTTGTTCATCAATTTAGGATCATTTATTCATGCATTTGGTCTAGCAGCCTGTGTTACATCATCTTGTTTTGCTTTTTCAAACCGACATTTATTCATTATTTGTTTAGTATGTTGCATGTTGTTTTGATTTTTGTCCAGCATTATACATATTTTACTTTTTTGTTTAAGTTCCAACTCGTCCGTTGGATTTTAATTTTTGTCTGGCAACTCAAATTCTGCATTTTTATTTATGCATTTATGCATTCGTTCGGCAACCTGAAATCCATTAACATATTTTACTTTTCTAAATTTGTATTTATTTAGTAACTGTCTTGCATTTGTTCAGCATACTACACGGTGTTTTAATGTATTTAGTAGCTCATATATTGTGTTCGCACTTTTTCGTCTTATTTTCATTTTGCAATAGGCTCAATTGTCAGTATTGGGTACCGTCTTATTTTCAGTTCTCGATAGGTTCAATTTTAGCATTGGGTACCGATTTTCGTTTTCAGTTCGCGATAGGCTCAATCGTCAGCATTGGGTACCGTCTTTATTTTTAATTTTCGGTAAGTTCAATCCTTGCATTGGGTACCAATTTTCATTTTCAATTTGCGGTAGGGTCAATCGTCAACATTGGGTACCGATTTTCATTTCTAGTTTGCAGTAAGCTCAATCGTCAGCATTGAGTACCATCTTTATTTTTAGTTTTCGGTAGGCTCAATTCTTACATTGGGTACCAATTTTCATTTTAGGTTTGCGGTAGCCTCAATCGTCAGCATTGGGTACCGATTTTCATTTCCAGTTTGCGGTAGGCTCAATCGTCAGCGTTGGGTACCGCCTTTATTTTCAGTTCTCGGTAGGACTCAATCCTTACATTGGGCACTGATTTTCATTTTTAATTCGTGGTAGGCTCAATTGTCATTATTGAGTACTGTCTTTATTTTCAGTTCTCGATAGGCTCAATCCTTGCATTGGGTATTGATTTTCATTTTCAGTTTGCGGTAGGCTCAATCGTCAGCATTGGGTACCGTTTTTATTTTCAGTTTTCGGTAGGCTCAATCCTTACATTGGGTATCGATTTTCATTTTTAGTTTACGGTAGTCTCAATCGTCAGTATTGAGTATCGTTTTTATTTTTAGTTTTCGGTAGGCTCAATCCTTGTATTGGGTACCGATTTTCATTTTCAGTTTGCGGTAGGCTCAATCGTCAGTATTGGGTACCTATTTTCATTTCCAGTTTGCGGTAGGCTCAATTGTCAGCATTGGGTACCGTCTTTATTTTTAGTTCTCAGTAGGCTCAATCATCAGCATTGGGTACCGATTTTCATTTTCAGTTTGCAATAGGCTCAATTGTCAGCACTCTGTATCGTCTTTATTTTCAGTTTTTGGTAGACTCAATCCTTACATTGGGTACCGATTTTCATTTTCAGTTCGCGGTAGGCTCAATCGTCAGTATTGGATACCGTCTTTATTTTCAGTTTTCGGTAAGCTCAATCCTTGCATTGGGTATCGATTTTCATTTTCAATTTGCGGTAGACTCAATCATCAGTATTGGGTACTGTCTTTATTTTTATTTTTTGGTAAACTCAATCCTTGCATTGGGTATAGATTTTCATTTTCAATTTGCGATGGGCTCAATCATCAGCATTAGGTATCATCTTTATTTTCAGTTCTCAGTAGGCTTAATCGTCAGCATTGGGTATCAATTTTCATTTTTAGTTTGCGATATGCTCAATCGTCAACACTAGTATCTTCTTTATTTTCAGTGATCAGTAAACTCAATCCTTGCATTGGGTACTGATTTTCATTTTCAATTCGCGGTAGGCTCAATCGTTAGCATTGGATACCGTCTTTATTTTCAGTTCTCAGTAGATTTAATCCTTACATTAAGTATCGATTTTCATTTTCAATTTGCGGTAGACTTAATTGTCAGAATTGGGTACCGTTTTTATTTTTATTTTTTGTAGACTCAATCCTTGCATTGGGTATAGATTTTCATTTTCAATTTGCGGTAGACTCAATCGTCAGCATTGGGTACCATCTTTATTTTCAATTCTCGGTAAGCTCAATTCTTGCATTGGATATCGATTTTCATTTTCAGTTTGCGGTAGTCTCAATCGTTAGCATTGGATACCGTCTTTATTTTCAGTTTTCGGTAGGCTCAATCCTTGCATTGGGTATCGATTTTCATTTTCAATTTGCAGTGGACTCAATCGTCAACATTGGGTACCGTCTTTATTTTTAGTTTTCGGTAAACTCAATCCTTGGATTGGGTATCGATTTTCATTTTCAATTTTGTAGTAGGTTCAATCGTCAACATTGGGTACCATCTTTATTTTCAGTTTGCGGCAGGCTCAATCATCAATATTGGATACCGTCTTTATTTTCAGTTTTTGGTAGGCTCAATTCTTGCCTTGGGTATCGATTTTCATTTTCAATTTGCGGTAGGTTTAATCATCAGCATTAGGTATCGTCTTTATTTTCAATTTTCGCTAGCCTCAATCATTGCATTGGGAATCGATTTTCATTTTTAATTTGCAGAAGGCTCAATTGTCAGCATTTGGGTACCGTCTTTATTATTAGTTCTCGGTACGCTTAATCCTTGCATTGGGTACTAATTTTTATTTTCAATTTGCGGTTGGCTCAATCGTTAGCATTGGGTACCGTCTTCATTTGCAATTTTTGGTAGGCTCAATCCTTGCATTGGGTACCGATTTCATTTTCAGTTCGCAGCAAGCCCAATCGCCAGCATTGGGTACTGTCTTTTTTTAGTTCTCGTTAGGCTTAATCTTTGTATTGGGTAATAATTTTCATTTGCAGCTTATAGTAGGCTCAATCGTCAGCATTAGGTACCATCTTTATTTTCAGTTCTCAGTAAGCTCAATCCTTGCATTGGGTACCAATTTTTATTTTTAATTCGTGGCAGGCTCAATCGTCAGCATTAGGTACCATCTTTATTTTCAATTCTCGGTAGACTCAATCCTTGCATTGGGTACCGATTTTTATTTTCAGTTTGCCGGTAGGCTCAATCGTTAGCATTGGATACCGTTTTTATTTGCACATTAAATATCATGTCATTTCAATTGCATGCTCATACATCTTACTTTAATATTCTTATTCTTCTTATGTAATCATGCAGTAGTCGTCATATTAATCTATTTATTTTCATGCTTTAAAAAAAAAGAATTTTTTTGACTTTTGAGTTGAATTGGATCCTATGTTCAACACTTGTTTTGTTCTATTTTAAAATCTTTATTGTATTTATTTTGTCCAGCAGCCTGGACTCACTTTTGTCATTAACTTTTTCAAATTTGACAGCCCAGACTTTGCATTCCATGATTCCTGACAGCCCAAGATCATGTATTTGTCATTTACTTTTCAAAGTCTGATAGCCCAAACTTTGCATCTCATGATTCCTGACAGCCCAAGATCATGGATTTGTCATTTACATTTCGAAGTCTGATAGTCCAAACTTTGTATTCCATGATTCCTGACAACCCAAGATCATATATTTGTCATTTACATTTCCAAATTTGACAGTCTGATGTGATCCTAGGAGTGCTTACAATCTTGATGCTTAGATATTCTCATGGAGCAACTCATTTGGACCAAGATGAGATCAAATCATGGCTGATCACGAGGGGAACGTTCAAGCTTTGTGACTACCATGGTGTAAGTCGTGACTTTGGGCCTCTTAACAGACTGGGTGATCAAGCTATTCAAGTGTGTTCATTGGGCCAAGAGTTTATGCATTGGTTATGGATTAAATACACATTCAAAGAAGGTCCAATTAAAGCTTTTAAGTGGTCCATAACATGTTTCTAAGATGCTGGTTTGGTTGGACTTGTTGGAAGGCCTTTTAAAGATGCAAGTTGGAGGCCCAATGGTGCTTAAAAGGAGGCGTCCAGCCCATGAACAATTTTTGGACGAATTTTTAAGTTTAATTCTTTGATGTTAAGTTTTCTATTTTGTTTACAAGTTGTAACCTCTTAGAAAGTTACCATATTGTGTTAGGTTACAACTAGTGCTCTTTGTTAAGTTTTTAGAACTTTCTACAAGTTGTTATGCAAGCCTATTTATAGGCTAAAACACTGTTACGAATTTTATAAGTTTTTGATGATTAATTAATTTTGTGAGTTCTCAAATTGAGTGCTTCTTTCGTTCTTTGCTGATTAAGAACAATCCCTGAACTTGTAGAGTGATTCCAAGTTCAAAAACCCTAGCTTAAAGTTGCCTTATTGGTTTGATCAAGCATTCTAGGTGCTGATTCCTCGAGTTCTTGTTCGTTCCATAAGAAGGTTCAAAGCTTCCTTGAATTTTTGAGTTGTTCATCTTTCGTGTTCAAGGCCTTGGTGCTGATTCTAGAGTCTAGTTCATCCAAGAGGAAAGGTTCAAAATTCATACTTGGTATTTCAAGCAATTCCACGTTCATCTGCGCGTATCACAATCCAGACTTTGCATCTCATGATTCCTGACACCCCAGGATCATGCATTTGTTATTTACTTTTCCAAGTCTGATAGCCCAGACTTTGCATTCTGTCGCGTCCTAAAAATCGTAAGCAAAGGATACTAGTGGGGTCGTTGACTGTCGCGTCCCAAAAAGACGGTCTGGTCCAAGACCCTTTTGAAAAGATAGAGTTTTGAAAAACCGTACGTGTGTGAGAAAAAATTGTGTTTTAGTGAAACAATGTTATTTAGTAGAAAATAATATTTTAAAAGAAAATAAGGCCGGGACTAAAAAATGTGACAGTTTTTGCCAACTAATTTTGAAAAAGGGTTTTAGTTTGAAAAATGGAATCACCACTTGGTACTGAGTTAGGGAGTACCAAGTCACCCGAAAAAAATCGTTTAAACAAAACGAAAAGTAAAATTTTAAAAAAATTATTTAAAACCCTTTTTCGACTCTGGTTTACGAAAAAAAGAGAAAAAGGTTTGGGAGTCACATTTGAAGAAAGGGAATGCAAAGGCTTGTGCCTAAGGCACCCTTTCAACCTAGTCGAGACTAGTTGCGAGGTTTAATCAAAATTTCCTAAATTAACCCTAGATTCTATCGCATTTGGATGTATCTAAATGAATGCAAATCCTAAGTCTAAATGTGAGTATCGGGAGGGTCGAAATGTTCCATTGAGGCTTGGTCGGTATTATCGCCTTAATTGCGAAATCTAAGTCGAGACCTCAAGGGAGTCATGAGTGTCTATGCAAAAATAAAATGCAAAAGAAAAGAAAATAATAATATATAGAAAGTGAAGAAAGAAAGTGGATATGCAACATGACGAGTTTGGGAAACTAATATCTCGTGACTGAATATTCCTAATCATGGAGGAGGGAACGACACATACATCACCGCTTTCCACGTGAGTAGACGACTATTGCTAGTCAAAACACACAAAATGACCTAAATTCTAAGTGAGATGCAATCTAGATGTCATGCATTTTAAAAATGTGTCAAAATAATAATAATAATAATAGTAATAATAAAATCATGCCAAATTGAAGGAAAACTAAAAGTGTGTGAAATGAGATGTGAAATGCACACGAATGCACCTAACACTAAAATGTCCTAAGGGTTTAGCGTTGGACTAGCCCATTTTAAAAATTCCACTAGCGTTGGACTAGCGGGAAAAGAATGAAGCCACAACTAGCGTTGGATTAGTGTGGTGACAGAATACCATAAAACATGAATTAACTATTAAAGCGTGAATTAAAACAAATTAAATATATAAAGACATACAAAGTCAAGTAGGAGCACATAACACATAGGCATAATATCTAGATGCAAAATCATAATGAAAGCGATAAAACAAATAAGCATGTAAGCACGCAAAAGCACACAAGTCGTAACTATTACATCGGGGAGATTAGATACAATTTTAAAGGGGGAAAAAATATAAACGACCTATCTATTACACTTGTTATCTAAATACACAATTTTGCTAAAATATAAGAAATATAGACTAACTATTACATTGACTAGCTAAATACAAAATATTACATTTTTGCCAAAACAATAAAATTCAAAATTAAGTTAAATACGTAAATACGTGAAAGGTATGTAAAATAAGAAATAAATAATAAATAAATAAGTAAGGCATAAAAATCACATTTGGGCACATTTGGGCACATAAAGAAAATTTAACAAGTAATAAGAATACCTCTTTGAAGATCCGGTACAAATACTAACAAGATGAACAAACAAGTCAAGGTACCATGATATAAAGAAATAAACCCTAAAAAAGTATGTAAGCGTTGACAAATTGAGGATAAACATACAAATTCTATTAAACTAAGGGCTTGAAAGCAAATTCAAACAAGCCTAAGGGCCAAATAATAATTTAAAGCATTACTCTTAAGCTAAATTTGCAAAATTCTACCAAATTGGGAATCAAACCATAAATTTCAGCAAGTAAAGCGGGCAAAGAAATGCAAATTTGAGCAACTTAAAGGGCCTAATTGCAAGCTACATGACTTAATTGAAAGAATCTAAAATAAGGAGGGGTCAGTTTGTAATTATTAGGGACTTAATTGTATAAAACAAAATATTTAGAGGACATACTAGTAAATTCCTGCTAATATAAAAACCAATACCTGGATATTTAATTTACATAATCCAAAGTAAAATACTAAATAAGGATAAAAATCAATGAACCCTATTAACTTAGCTAATTGGGGAAATCAATTAAACTAAATTATGCAAACTAGGAAAACAAAATGAGGGAAACTGAATCAGGAAAATTAAAATAAATTATATACATAATTCTCAAATTCCCATAGTCAGTTTTCTAAAAACAAGAAAAGAAAATCAAAATTTTAAAGCCAGACAAATTAGCTTCCAAATTTTCTTAAATAATTTTTCTTTAAAAAAATCCCAAATCAAATACCCACCCCAAATCTCAGCTCCTCGTCCTTTCTCCCGTCTTCTTCCCCTGTTTCTCCAACTCTCTCTCTCTCTCTCTCTCTCTCTCTCTCTCTCTCTCTGTGTGTGTCTCTCTTTTCTTTTCTTCACTTTCTCTGTTTTTTTTTCTCTTTTTTCTGATTTTCTCCTACCATTCTCTCTTTCTATCGTCCTCACTCTGCTCTCTTTTATTTCTTTCTTCCCCTCCGCCCCTCTCTTCTCTTGATTTCTCCCTTTCTAAAACCTCTCTTCTCTAATCTTGTTTTTTGCTTGCTGCCGCTTATCTCTTCTCTTGCCCACTCCCTCTCTATTATCGATTCTATTTGCTCTTTGTCCCTCTTTTATTTCTTCCTATTTCTTTCTTTCAGCTCTCTTCTCTTTCTCGATTGTTGCTCTCTCTTTAAACAATTTCTCTTGTGAAGCAGGGAAAGAGGGCCGTCATTTTTACAGGTGGAGCTGGATGGGTGACGTCAGTAAGAGACAGGGGAGCAAAAGGTGGTATGCGCTTGTGGTTTGATGTTGTTGATTGTGGGTTTTGATGGTCGTTTTTTAGAGTATTTGTGAGGAGAAAGGTGATGGTGTGTCTGCGAGGAAGGGACCGAGAGGCGGTGCGATGGTCATGGTGTCTGTGCAGTTGAATTGGGCTGTGAAGGGGTTGAATTGTGGGAATTTGGGGTGAAGAATGGCTTGGTTGTGAGGGTAATTGATGGCAAACGAAAAGGACTACTGGTGGTGCTTTTGGTTGTTGGTGACTGTTTTCTTTACAGGTGGGTGGCTCGTGGGCGTTGGTGGAGAATTGGATGATGATTATGGAGGCTAGGATTGTGATTTGAGGGTGGCTGATTTGTTTGGGTTGTTGGCATTATTTGTTGTTTATTTACAGGTTATCAATGGTGGCTAGAAGATTGAAGTTGAGCCTAATGACTTTGGTGGTTTTTGCAGGCGAAGAGGGCCTCGGTTGATGGAGAGATAATTAATGGTGGTGGAGGGGGCACTTAGGGGTTGTTTAATGGCTATCGGGCAGTAGGCAATAGTTCAATTTCATGAGATTGTTGATGGTTTTGTAACAATGTTAGCTGAAGGTTGATATTTTGTGGTGGCGTTATTGAATTGTGGTGGCAGGTGGTGATGGGAGAGGTTATTAGTGGAGGCATGACTGTTAATTGGCTTGCCAATTGGGGATGGGAGGTGGTTTGATTGTCATGGTTGGAGGCTGTCTACAGGGATTATGATCTTGGTTGTGAATGGAGGGGTTTTGTGCTGGTGAAAAGGGGCTGGGATTTATGTATTATTTATGGTGGTTCTGTAGTTTGGCAGGGATGGTGGCCGTAACATTTGAGAGGGTTGATTTTGGGTTTATGGGCTTCATTGGTTGTTTCTAGTGATGGTGGGTGGAAGTGGCAGTTAGCAAATGGAGGCTGGTTCTGGTGGTGGAAGGAGGAGGAGGTCGTGGTTTAATTTTACAGGGGACACGGTAGTGATTTGGGGTTGAAAGAAAGCTGAGAGAAGAGAACGATGAAGATGGCAAGGAAAAAAGAAAACCCAGAAAACGAACGAAAAGAACAAAAATAGAAGAACAATCTAACAAAACTAAAATAGAAATCCAAACAACTAAACAAATAACCAGAGTTTCATAGGAAATAGAAGACAATTGAATTAATCAAAAGAACAGTTTAGTAATAACTTACCTTTTGGACTTGGAAGACGATCTAATGATGAACACTTGCAATTTCTTTGGATGAATAGGCCACTTGTCTTGGTCACCCAGAATGCTATAAAATAACAAAAACGCCACCGGCAATAAAAATACTAATTTTATTTTAAAAAAATATTTTTTAACCCCAAAAATTAAAAATTAATACAAAGAAATGACAGCAATCTCTAAAATTTTCAAAAATAATTCAAAGTAGATTTCAAAGCTAGAGCTTAAAGCTGATAAAAATGCGCTCAGGATGTGAAATGATGATTTTGCTCTTGGACAACGAAAATATACAAAAAATGGCTATTAGCCTCAAAATATTTCTAAAAATTAAAAATAAGCTTAAAACACTAAAAAATGCCTTTATGACTCAAAATTTGACCAAAAACTGAATTTAAACTGTAAAATAACAATTTTGCCCTTGGACAATGAAAATTCACAGAAAAATAGCTATTAGCCTCAAAAAATTACCAAAAATTAAAATAAGCTTAAAACACTAGAAAATGCATTTACGACTCAAAATTGACAAAAAATGAACTTAAATTGTAAAATGACGATTTTGCCCTTGAGCAATGAAAATTCATAGAAAAAATTGCAATCGTCTTCAAAAAAATCAGAAAAATTTAGAAACGTGCTTAAAGAACTAGAAAAATGAATTTGGAACTAAAAATGATCTTAAATGGTATTCACAAGTCAAAATTACCATTTTGCCCTTATACTGGTAAAAATATAAAAGAATAAATTAAATCGAAAAAAATCATAAAAAAATTAACAAATTCACATGAAAGTAAAAATATGAATTTAAAACCCCCAAAAGCTGATAGAAAAATATTTACAGATAAAATTACTATTTTGCCCCTCGGATCATTGAAAAATTAAAATTTGGTCCAAAAAATGCAAACATGCCCCCCAATGTTTGAAAATAAATGGTGTGTCAAAATTTGGTGTCTCCACATTCCATGATGCCTGACAACCTAGGATCATGCATTTGTCACTTACTTTTTCAAGTCTAACAGCCCAAACTTTGCATCCCGTGATTCTTGACAGCTCAGGATCATGCATTTGTCATTTACTTTTCAAAGTCTGATAGCCCAAGCTTTGCATTCTGTGATTCCTGACAGCCTAGGATCATGCATTTGTCATTTACATTTTTAAGTTTAACAGCCCAAGCTTTGCATTCCATGATTCCTGACAGCCCAAGATCATGTATCTACCCAACAGCCTAGTCGGCATTTGCTTATTTACATTTTCAAGTCTGGCAGCCCAGACATTGCATTTAGTTTATTAGTATTTATCTTGTCTAGCAGTTTGAATTCATTTTTGGTCTATTAGTTAAGCATTTTATTTTATTTTGCAGTTTTTATCATTTTATGTTATCTTTGTTTTACAGTTCGAATGTTGCATTTCCTTCTTTACTTTGATCACAAGTTTTGAAAAGTTGGAATCCTTTTATTCTCATTTGCAGTTGTGCCTTGTGTGAAAACCCTAACACGGGAATAGTGCCTTAGGGCTTTACTATTCAAATTTTCTTATTACATGTCATTTTATGCATATTATTTTGAATTAATGTTAGTTGAGAAAGGTTTTCCATTTTGGAAAAAAAAAAAATCGGAAGAAGAGAAAGAGAAAACACCGTGAGTGTGTGTTAGTGTGTGTTTTGCATAAAATAGAGTTTTGAACCACTTTCATGATTTTCAAATATTTGACATGCTCAAGTTTCACAATTTCAAGTATTAACTTGGAAAAAAAAAATAAAAATAATAATAATAATAGGTTTTACGCTAAAAACACTTTTGTGCAAAAATTACGCGTTCGACGTTTAAACGGGTATTTCATTTAATGACTTTATTAGAAGACCTTAAACCACTTTTAAAAACACTCAAACATGCCATGTGCTTGAGGAAACACAACCCTAATTTCACTCCTTGGTTTAAGCTAAGCTTGACACCTAACCTTGCATTTTGGCCAAACCTTAGCCAAGTAAAATGATTTCCATTTTCTTTCATTTCTTTGCAGCCAAATCTCTTCCATTTTTCCCTCAAAATTTCGTGCCTTATAGCTCCATTTGCAGCTGAAATATCTCATTTTGCACCATTCCAAAAGCTCACAAAAGCTCAAGACAAAACACAACTTCTAGCAACCAAAACTTCACCAAGAAATTTCAGCTTTCTTCCTGCAATTCCAGTCGAATTTCAGCAGTCTTTGGAGGGGTTGTTGCACCATCAATTGCACCTACAACTACCTAACATCTTGTGGTACATATCTCTTCAACTAACTTGTAAAATTGAGCCCTTAAATTTCTGTTTTGGAGCTGAACAAAAACCGGCAGCAAAGCTGTCAAAATTTCCAACTTTTCACTTCTTGTTTAGCTTCTTGTTTTGATAGTTGAATTTAGTTCTTTTGGCACCATTAATTCTTGTATATTTTAGCTAACTTATGGTTTATGATTACACCTTTGATAGCCTATAAATACTTGGTTAGATTAGAGCTTAATTAGTGGAAGTTTAGCCATGGATTCCTTATGAAACTTTGCTGAAAATTTTCTGATTTTGGGACCTTCTTCTTGGACGAATTTTGTGGACTGTTTTACTCCATCTTGCACCATATATTTACTGCAATTGTTAGCTCTTTTAATGCTTTATATAATGCCTTAGTTGCCCAAGAAAAGTTGGAGGATTTGGTAGATGAATTGGCTAGGGAATTAGCTATCAAATTTGATCTTCAAATCTGGAAATTTCTGGTTTGATCTTCTTATTGTTGGCTGAACCACTTTGCTTCATGTTCTTGACATTTTTGCATCATTTTATGTCATTTGATCTTCCAAGAACTTGAATGTTAATATAGTTATTGTTTATTGCAAGTTAGACCCTTAACTTATTAGTTATATTTGTTTATGTCTTGATTAGTTTTACTTATTCCATATAAGTCCTAAAAATATCTAAACCCTAAACCCTAAACCCTAATAGTGTTTCAAAACCCTAAACCCTAAACCCTAATAGTGTTTCAAAACCCTAAACCCTAAACCCTAATAGTGTTAAAAAAAAACCCTAAACCCTAATAGTATTTATAAACCCTAAACCCTAATAGTAAACCCTAATAGTGATTTTCCAACTTTATACCTAATTAAGTTTCCTTTCTTTTAGAAACTAGTTTTGATCCAAAACCTTAAAATGTTCACTTTAATACTTTTAAACAAAAACTATATTTATATAAGGTTTAGTTTCGAATTTTACTTATATTATTAAGACTTGGTGTGACTTAATTTGGGATTTTAGGATCTAATTTCCCTAGAAAAGTGTTAAACTCATTTTAGCCATAATTAAACATAAATTTTCGACACATACGCTAAGTTAACATATAACCTTCTAGTATGATTCCTTTTATTAACGTTTTGGAAACCTTAGTTAAATTTCTACAAATTTATGGATTTAACCTTAGAATAGTAACTAAACCTAATTCTTTGAACTTCCAGGGTTCCAGTCAAATATTTCTCCTTATCCCGAATTTTCCTGAAAATCTCTTGAGGTGAGTGTTCCTTTACTTGCGCTTGCGAGTGTTTATTTGCTTTTCCTATTAGATTCCATGTGTTATTTGCCATACTTGAAAGCATGAAAATGTGGTTACAAGGGCGAATATGTACTTTATCGTATTCGACCCTAGCTTTCGATTATAAATTATATTTGACTCAATGATCTTGAACTATACTTGACTCATTGATATTGGACCATATAAGTGGTTGGAGGTTATAAGGTGTTGGGGTAAGGGAATTTAAACTCTCTCCTTACGAATGTAAGTCCTGGACAAGGCAATTCCTAGGTTTGAGCTACCCTATCTTTAGCCCTCCATCATTGAGGACGATCTCACATGGAGTGGTGGTCTTGAGGAGGAAAGGTGAATTGGTGGGATGGAGAATTACCTTGATCATTGGCAAGGACAAAATGAAACGTCCAAGCACTATTGCCATTTGATCCAAACAATGATGTGAATCTTATTTGCCTTGAATTACTTGACTTGTATCTTAATTGAATATTTCTCCCTTTGGCGAAAGTTAACATTGTTTGCCAATGGTTGAGAAGACACTTATCCTTATACTTGAAGTAACATTGAATTATCCTTCCCGTGGTCGAGTGACTCCCACGGTTGATCTGTATCCTACTTTATCTTTACTTGTCTTTTATATACTTTATTGCTTTGACAAGTTACTTGTATGTTTGCATGCTTTGGAACCTCATTGAGCTTCTAGCTCACCTGCTTTTATCCTTGTTTTCCTTAGCAGGCTCCGATTGACATGAAGGTTGGTACGAGTGTGAGTGCTAGTCTTCTAAGTCATTTCTCTTGATGTATATTTTGATGTTGTACTAGGATTTTATCTTAGCTAGGTTAGAGTTGTAATAGTTTGGGATTCTATATATTTGTATGGCAACTAGTTTGAAAATATTGCAAGTTTATTTATATTTTGAAGTTTAGTTTACGTGTTTATTACTTTAGTGACTCGAGTCCTGGCGAGAGCTAGGCAGGCAGTCCGCTAAACCCTCTGGTTCGCCTTAGGGGAAGGTGGGGTTGTCACACCTTGCATCCACAGTTCACTTACATCCGAATTACGTTTGACCTGATTCCCTTCACCAGGATACGTAGGCAACACCTAGAGAGCTCGGTCACATGTTTTCATATATGCATTTGTTCTTTGGTCATTAGTTTACATCTCATCACATTTTCACATTATACTTGACTAGATATTTTGTTTACAGCAATACTTATTTTTAAATTTGGGTGAGTCAAAATTTGGTGTTGTCTGCGTCTTTGTTTGAAATCTCTACGTGATTCTCGACAAAGAGGGACAAACTGTAGACACCAAATTTTGGCACACCATTTATTTTCAAACATTGGAGGCATGTTTATATTTTCTGAGTCAAATTCTAATTTTTCAATAATCTTGAGGGGCAAAATAGTAATTTTTATTTGTAAATATTTTTTCCATTAGCTTTAAAGGTTTTTAAGTTCATATTTTAACTTTCATAGGAATTTGTTAATTTTGTGATTTTTCTGGACTTAATTGGTATTCTTTTTATATTTTACCAGCATAAGGGCAAAATGGTAATTTTGCTTCTTGAACACCATTTTAGCTCATTTTAGGTCCCAAATTTATTTTTCTAATTCTTTAAGCATGTTTCTAAATTTTCTTGATTTTTTCGAGGACGATTGCTATTTTTTCTGTAAATACTGAATTAAGGGGCAAAATTATCATTTTACAGTTTAAATTTATTTTTCATCAATTTTTGAGTCATAAATGTATTTTCTAGATTTTTAAGCTTATTTTTAATTTTTGGTAATTTTTCAAGGTTAATAGCTATTTTTCTGTGTATTTTCATTATTCAGGGGCAAAATCATCATTTTACAATCTAAATTCATTTTTTGCAAATTTTTGAGTCATAAATGCATTTACTAGGGTTTTTAAGCTTATTTTTAATTTTTGGTAATTTTTCAAGGTCAATGGCTATTTTTCTGTGTATTTTCGTTGTCCAAGGGCAAAATCATCATTTCACACCCTAAACACGTTTTTGATCGGTTTTAAGCTCTAACTTTTATTTTGAAATCTAATTTGAATTTTTTGGAAAATTTTGGAGATTATTCTCATTTCTTTGTATTAATTTTTTAATTTTTTGAGTTAAAAAATATTTTTCTTAAATAAAATTAGAATTTTTATTACCGGTGGCATTTTTGTTATATTCTTGGTGACCAAGACAGCTAGCCCTATAAATACCCCCCTTAAATCAGAAAAAAGAGAGAGAAAAATTAAAACCCTAAAAAACACACACCTTTTTAACCATTAATGATAAAACACACACCTTTCTAGCTTGAAGGTTGAAATTAAAGCAATATTGTATGGGGTTCGCATGTGTGCTATGAAGGGCATTGAACAGTTTCATTTGGAATTTGGCTCACTTGTTTTGGTGAATATGGTAAAAGGGTTGGTATCTAGTCTATGGTATTTGTCTCATCAGGTTGTAGAAATTAGAAAATTTTAGCACTTAATCCTTTCGATTGAGCATTGTTTTAGACAGGGTAATCAACCAGCAGACGTATTATCGAATGAAGGTATTAAGATTAAGAAGGACATGATCTTTGAAGTTTTTTCTGCTTTACCTAGAGAGGTACGTGGTGCGGTTTGTCTTGACCGACTGGGTTATCCATCATTTAGATTTAGTAGTATCTAATTCTTTTAGTTAAAAATTTTGTGTTATATTGTAAGGGAATAGTACTCCTGGTTTATGTTTCTTTAAGGATGTAATAATGAGGTTAGGTTTATGTCCCCCTCAATGATTTTATTTTAATAAAATTTTAGAGTGGTGCCCATCCTCGTGTACGGGGTTAGCCAATTAAAAAAAAAACTCATACACCAAAAATACACACACTTGTATTCGTTTCTTTCAGGAAAGTTACTGTTCATCATAGGGCACTGATCATCATCAAATCTTATCTCCAACGTTGAAAAGGTAAGTTCTTAGTTGTTATGTTTGCTTTGATTCAATTTTTTTTCTTCCATTTTCCTTTGTTTATCTGATTGTTTATATTCATTCATTTGGGATTTTTTTTAGTTGAATTTGCTTTGTTCTTGTGTTTCTTGTTTCTGAGTTCATATTTCTGGGTTCTTCCATTTTTCTCTTTTGGGATTTCTTTGCTTCTCACCATCGTCTCCCTCTCAATCCATCAACCACACAACATGAAGCCACCAGTCACCACCATTAGGTTCCCATACTAGAAAATCCCACCACCAAAGCCAAAACCTTCACAGTCCTCACGCCACCATTACAAAGCCATCACCTCTATATTCTCTACCACTATCCACCTCCTCAGTCATCCACAACCTGCAGACAAAACATAACAGCCCCAATTCCTTACCTATTCATCAGCCATCAGTCCTTTACAACCCCAAAACCCCCATCGAAAATCCTTCATTCACCACCATTGTCTGTTGCCCAGCCAATTAGGAAACCAATAACCCAAAATCAGACGAATTTCATTTCTTCCAGCCCCCATTGAAATAAGAATTTCTATCTCTTTCTCTTTATTTCCTTACTTGTTGTGAATTACTTTAATGAATTCTTATACTTTCAAGTTTTGAATTTCATGTTTAACTAAATACATGTCTTAGGGTTAGATGAAGCTAATTATATGATTTGAATGTTATTATACTTTCTATAACTTGAATTTGCTTGTTCATCTATCAAGTTTTAACATTTATAGTAGCTTGATCAACTATTGCAAATCATTTAGATGTTATTTGACAATAAGAAATGCTTATAACATTGAAAAATGGTAGATGAAATATATGTTGTACACATGCAAATAGTTGTACAAGTAGGTGGATTGAGGTTGTTTAATACCACAATTCATGCATTTCACAAGAGTTCATCATGAACATAATTGAACTCTTTATCAATTTATTCTGAAAACAAGTCTTGATTTCATATGGAATTGCAATCCTAAGCAAGACAAGATTAATATAGCAAAGTATTAATTCATTCAATCGTATTAATGACAATTAGTGGATTCTAAACCCAATTACTTGTGTTTGTGAATTTCTTCCATTTGTGTAGCTTCAAGAAGTTGAATTTTCTTATTTTGCACACCACCTATTTGATGTATTGTCTAGATAATAGAGTAAGTTAGTAGCTTTGGTACTTGCAAATTCTTATTTCTTCGTGGGATCGATCCTAATACTTCCCCTACTACGTTTGATCCGTGCACTTGCGGAAAGGGGTATTAGGTTATAAATTTTATTACTTGTTTGTGTGAATTTTGCCTCATTTTGATAGTACCTAAATCTCACAATCAAGTTTTTAGTGCCGTAGCCAAGGAACATCAAGAGGACATTGAGGAATCTTCCTACCATGCAGGGCCTTCCTCATCTACATAAGCCAGCCCTTCTACCGCGGCTCCTCCAAGGCGACGTGCAACTCCATGGCAGTCGCGTATCCCAGCCGTGTATTAGGTTCTGGGAGGTATAGCAAATACGCGTCAACAGTGATACGTGGCAACTCAACAGGATACGCGGGCAATCAAACGCGTATTGCTTGAAATTTTTGGCAAATAACAGTGATCCGAACAGGTATGCTTCTTCCCTCTTTTCTACAAAACTCCAATTCCCCATCCCAACTCCACCTACATCCCTTCTCCTTCAATTTAACAACAAAACCTCACCATAAACACCACAAACAAGACACGCTAGTCAAGATTCTCCGTCAAATTTGCACAAAAAGGGGACAAATTCACAAAAATTCTCCAAGAACCCTAATCCCCCTTTTTCACTGTAGTGTCAAATCAACGCCATCCATGGACAAATTTCCACCTTTGACACATCATTGAAGCATTTGCATGACATTCAAGGTAATCTTTCATTATTACAATTCAAATTAAAGTCTTCAAATTCCACTTTAGTGTTTATATGTGAAAATTCATAGACATTGAATTTGTGTTATGCTATGTTAATTTTAAGATGTAGATGCCTTATTTGCACTAGATTGAGCATGGGTAATACTTGTTTAGAGTAATGTGGAGCATGAACATGAGAATTTTGAATAGAACAGTGAATTCTTGTGAAATAAGAAGGATGAAATCATTACATTCATTTGAATGGAACTAAGGCTTAATTCTTTCATAAAAGGACATTGTTAGCATGTACAAAGAGTAAAATCTAGCTACATTAAGTTAGCATGTCCAATTTGAAATAGGCAAATTCAAACAGGAACAAAGGCAATCATCCCAAACCAAATTATAGTAAGTGTGGATATCGTGAACCTAATGCATAAAGGGAAGAAAAGATGTAAACTACCATGAAGGAATAAAGTAACATTTTAAGGGTAAGAAGTAGGGTGATAAAAGTAAAGGGAAGAAAACATACTAAGATGTATGCTAACTTGGAGAAAACTATAAGCAATATCAAGGCTTGCATTCATTCTTTAATCATGAGCTCAACTTTACTTGTGTTTTAGGAAAAAATGTCTCTAAGACGCAGTAGAGCACGGATTACACAACAAGAAGAGGAGGAACCTGTACGCCAATTTGACACTCGGTGGTTCACATCCTTGGAGAATAAAGAATGGTACAATGCCCAAGTACATAAAGAATTGATCAAAGAGAAAAGCTTGGACAATGAGGTGGACCAATTCTTCCAAATAAGTGCCCTATTTGCACGAATGGGATGAGACCCAATCCTAAATCTACTGGAGCTAATCTACCAAAATTTGGTGCATGAGTTTTATGCCAACATTGATGACAAGGAAGGACATAGCGCATCCTACCTACAAACCACAGTTCATGGTAAAAGGATTGTGTTGCTACGGTCCCAGATTGCGGAGATGCTCTATTGCAGAAATGAGGGGATGGATGTAGACTACAAAAAGGAATTCAAGTGGGACAAGCAAACATGGAACATTCAAGTAACCAAAAGACAGTTTGGGGTCCAAGACGAAATAACCCGCCATGGCGATTATGAACGAACCGGCTTCTTTACCAAACGATTTGACAATGCTTATCATATTTGCATTTTCATCTTTGCTCATAATGTTATGGCTAAAAGAAGTATAAAAAATGAAGTTAAGAATGCCGACTTGTATCTGTTGGACAAAATGGTAAATGGGCAAGGAACCGACCTTCGTCGAATTCCTTTGCCTAGTATCATTATCGATTACATGTGCACTATTGCACGAGCTCGGGTTCCGGAAACTTGTTTTGGTTTTCCCAGGTTATTGACTAGGGTCTTTGAGTTCTATGGAGTCAACACCCAAGGAGAGGCCCCCCAACTAATTCTCAAAGTAGACATCATCACCATCTCTTTCCTCTGTCGCTTTTAATTGAAGGATCCAAGTGTATTGGAGCCAATTCCAGGACAGTAAGTAGGAGCACAACCCAGGGAACATCAAGAGGACATTGAAGAATCTTCCTACCATGCCGGGCCTTCCTCATCTACCTAAGCAGGCCCTTCTACCACGGCTCCTCCAAGGCGATGTGCAACTCCATGGTAGCAATTGATGGAAGAAATGCAACACATCAAAAATGACCAAAGAGAAGCTTTCCAATCAATCACTCAACGCCTTAACACCATAAATGGATGACTGCACACCTTGGAGTAGCGATAAAGTAGCCAACATGATCAACCTCCCTCTTCGTAGTTATTTAGGATATCTTCTTTAGTGTTTGGTTAAAAACAATTTCAGTTAACGTTGTCATTTCCTAGCAAGATGTTACATTAACTAATATGTTTCTATTTGATATTTTTCATATTAGTGAACTACTCAAGGAGCGTGATAGCTTATTCAAACTACTCAGACATATGTACAAGGGAGTTTCAATTGCTTTCATACTTCCATGTCACTTTTTTTTTCTCTCACATTAAGGATAATGTGCAAGCTAAGTGTGGGGGGAATAAGGTAACGAGGGTTATATTCATTTATTTGAACTTGAAGAACATAGAATGTGGTGAAAATTTGATTGGGAAGTTGATATTTGCTTAAGTTTGATAGGGAGTTTAATCATTTTATAGGGGAAGCTTCGTCAAAATTTTTCAAAAAATCTTTTTTCAACTTAACTTTTTCACATGATTCCAAAGTTTGGAAAGCTATCATGATCTTCATGATCTAATTTTGTTTTAGGCAAAAAGTTAGCTTGTTAAAATCTTCTAGTTATTGAAATTATTACATGTAGTTCCTTGAAATAGTTTGATCCAGATAAAAAGTAGTAGTTATTATGTGATAAACATTCTTGTTTTGAGGAAAGTATACTAAGAGAAATAGAAGTAATTATGCCTAAAAGGACACAAGTTTATAGTAAGCTTCTTTTCTTTGTTCGGTCTTACAAACAAAGCAAGGAGTATAGAAGGTTAAGGGGTCAAAATGCTTTATGATTATTAGTTTAAGAGGGAAAATAATCATAAAAAGAAGAAGAAATGAAGAAAACAATTGCTATCTAGTACTTAGTAACTGAGAATCTTTATCTAAAAATGTCGATTTTCGCATCAAACAGTACTTAGAAAAAGAAAAAGCAAAAGCAACTTGAGAGTGGAAATTATTGAGTAACCGGGGGTCTTCATCTAAAAATGTCGATCTTCACGTAAAAAAGACAACTTCATAATATGACAAACGCATGTGAACTCTCCCTCTTTTATGACATAATCATAAGGTGTAAAGACTACTTGATCAGCTATATGCATTGTTGTTTGTAAAACTTAGTAAGGCAAAGAAATTTACTCCAAACAAGTGAAAATTATGGTATAATTACTTTTTCCTTCACTTAATAGTAGGAGTACCAGAACAACAAGATGTCACATAAGGATTATTTACTTGCATAATTTTGGACGAAACTATTTGAGAAACACACATGAATTATCTCAAGACTTGAATCATTATTTGGATCTCTTGATTTTCTAATTGCTTGAGACAAGCAATGATTACAAGTGTGGGGAAGTTTGACAAGTGCAAATTTGCCTATATTCATATATATATTAGTTGGTATTTTAGTATTTTAGTTAAGTTATTATATTTTTTTTACTTTGAATGACATGTTTTCATTCAGTAAGGTTTATTTTCTAGAATTAGGATTTTTTCATTTAAAACTATTATTTTGAGTATTTAATATCTATTTTTGCAGAAACATCAAGTAAGGCCAAGATCGAGGTGATAAAGTGAAAAAAATAGCAAAAGAATTACCTTGATAGAAGAAAAGAGCAAAGGAAGGAAAAATAGAAAAGTCAGCAAAGATTCTAAAAGAAGTCATGAAAAAGGTATTAGGACACTTCGAGGGACAACTCAGCAAAAATTTACACAAGTGGGACCAGGACATGCGATCCGCAGCTGACGATACGTGGCTAACCAGCCGCATATCGCCTCCAACTTGCCAAATTTTGACTGTTGCAACTTGCTTCATCCCCTAGCTGTTCTTGTACACTTTTGAACTGTACCCAGGTTTTGCAAGTTGAAGATTGCATTGGAAGAGCAAGTGGAGACTTTTAAGCCTTCAACTAGGGTTTTCATCATTCCAACTCATTAAATGTAAATTGCAAGTTGGAAAATGACTTGTAGTATCCATGTCTATAAATAGAAGTCATTTGTGAAGAGTTAGAGACATGCTAGGTTAGAAATTTTGTAGAGAATTGCTAGAATTCACTTAAGTCATAATAGAGATATTGTGAGTTAAGAGTGTTTCTATATTCAAAGACCCTTGTAGCAATTCTTGTGGAAGGAATACAAGTTCTTGAAAGCCATTCCTATATTGAATAAGCTTTCTTTAACTTTGTATCATTCATTTATCTTGATTGCTATGGATGGATGTTGTCAATTCATATGTTTTGATTTGGAAACAATTATGTTGAGCTAAATTCTTATTTCTAGGGTTTTGATGACACTAATGCATCTATATTAAGGCTTGTAGTTGGTTAACTTGCCATTTCTTGCTTGTGTTACTTCAATTATTCAAGTGTTAATCTTTGTATATGAAAGGCCATCACATGCAAAGCATCCTAGTTATTAGGATACAATTAAATTTGATCTTAAGAATGGAAAGTGAATAATTGAACTTAAGTACTAACACATGTAAATAGTGTTATGCTTATGAGGACTTAATTAAGCAATTCATGCATACAAAAGCAATTCTATCATGGTAGTAGATAGATTGAATCAATTCATTGTGAAAACAAGTTTTGATACAAATGGAATTGCACTCCTAAACAAGGTAAGCTCACTTTGGCAAGAGTTAATCTCTACACCTTAATTTAGATCATTAGTGAAATCATTACCCTAGAACTTCTTCATTCATATTTTCTAAACAAAATTCTTGCATTCGCACAAAATTTCTCCTAGTCTAGTAGATACTAGCAAAACACACTTGTTCAAATTTATGATTGCTTAGATAATAAAGAAGGTGACAAAACTCTAGTAATTGCACATCAGTGGTTCCTTGTGAGATTCGACCCTAATTTCTGTTACTACAACTTGTATACTTGCGGCAATAGTTGGAGATTAGGTTTTATTACTTGACCTTTGTGTATATTTGACTTACTTTTCTATACCTAATCTACACCACGTCAATTTCCATTTAGCTCTTGTGCTGGTAAAATATAAAAAAATACCAATTAAATCTGAAAAATCACAAAAAAATTAAAAAAATACGTATGAAAGTAAAAATATGAATTTAAAACCCTCAAAGATAATGAAAAATATTTACAAATAAAAATTACTATTTTGCCCCCCGAGATTATTGATTTTGTTCCCCCTTTTTATTAAAAAATTAGAATTTGACCCCAAAAATATAAACACCTCCCCAATGTTTGAAAAATAAATGCTGTGTCAAAATTTGGTGTCTACAGAAACCATTGATATGCCAAAACAAATGCTAGTTGAAGATCTACAGAGAGTGCCATGGAATTACAAGAGCCTTGAACTGAATGATGATGTCTTTGCAATTATGAGGTCTGGGAGAGTGATTGTTGAACCAAAGATTATTGTCTCGACTTAGGGAAAGGAGAGCACACTACCCTCTAAACTGCCAATTAGTGAGAAAGAAGCTAAAGAATTTTTTAGGATTTTGAAAAAGAGTGAGTATAAGGTAGTGGAGCAGTTGAGCCGCATGCCAACACAGATTTCAATTTTAAACCTTTTATTAACATCTGAACTGCACTGAGAGGCTCTTTTAAAAGTTTTGAATGAGTCTCATGTTCCCAAATACATCCCTACTGAGAAGTTGGTGGGGATAGTAGAAATGATTTGGCATCTAATCAGATTGCCTTTTTTGAAGATGAGTTGACTCCTGAGGGGAAAGGGCATAATAAGGCCTTATATATATATATCTGTGAGATGCAATGGGAAACACTTGCCTAGGGTTTTGATTGACAACATATCTGCTTTGAATAGCTATCCATGGAACACTTTGCAGAAGCTAGGTTATCCACATTCGCAAGTTCGCCAATCACTAACCATTATTAGAGGATTTGATGGTTCGAGAAAGGAGACTGTGGGAGAGATCGATTTGGTGCTCGAGATGGGTCCAGCTCAGTATCAGGTTACTTGCTAGGTTATGGACTTTCCTGGGGTATATAATGTTCTATTGGAGCGGCCATGGATTCATTCTTCTGGGTCGATACCATCATCTCTACACCAAATAGTAAAATTCATTATGGATGATAAACTGATTACTATTTTTACCGAGGATGATTGCACCATGATGGTAAATCGTTGGTATTCTAAGAAAACAAAGGATGAGTTATCACTTGATCGGGGTTTTCGTGCTTCTAATGTTGTATTCATCAACTGGATTCCTGAAAGAAAATTACCTGTTGAGCCAGTATTGCCTAATGCCAATATCATGATAGCTAAGGAGTTGATTAGGGCAGACTACCAACCGGGAAGGGGCATTGGAAAGATGCTGCAAGGAATTACAGAACCTATTCAGCTACTTGAACGGAAAGATATCTTTGGGCTTGGTTTTCATCCAACTGGTAAGGATTTAAAAGAGATGAGAGAGAAGAAGAGAGCTGAAAAGGAAGGAAGGCAGGCTCCCCTCTATATTCCCCCACTATATTACAGTTTCTCAAGGTCATCCAAGGTCATTATTTCTGAAATATGCAATGAGAACTATGATATTGAAGAAGGGGTGAGTTGTCTCTTTATTAGAATGACTGGTACAGAAGGACCATCTAATACTACTAACTTTGAGAAAATCGAGAAAGAATCATTGAACAATTGGACAATTGATTATCTCCCTGTTCGAAGGGAGTTTTGGTAAATTTGAAATTGTCTTTTGTTCAAAATTCATTTCTAGATGGAGCCATGAAATGAATTTCTTTCTCAAAGTTTGTTTTGGTGATACGCTCTGACTTTCTTGCATTAGCTTTTTGAAAGAAACTATTCTCTGTTTCTTTTGTTATATCGAGAAAGTTTTTTTTTTATCAAAGTCTTGAAATGGTTTTTATCTTTTCTCAAAGGCTAATGCTGGCTTATGATTGTAAAAATCTTATTTTGGAAAATGCAAGCTTTCATTCAATAAATTGAAAAGTTATTTATTTATGCTTCATTTATTTATGTTTGCATATTATTGTTTTATTTTCAGATGGCCAAAAATAACTGCCTATGATCCTTTGGATGTCACTTTGCTTGAAACTGAAGAATTCAACTCTGATATCTCTCTAAATTCTAAAATAATGCAAATCGGTGATAAGAGTGAGAGCAATATTGAAGAAGATTATGACTCCATACTCAAGAATCTCGAGCAATACAAAGAAAAACCTAAGACTAACTTGTAAGAAACAGAAACTATTAATATTGGCATTGAAACAGAAGTTAAAGAAGTTAAAATCAGTGTTCATTTAAACAAGAGGCAAAAAACATAGATGATTGAATTTCTCACATTGTTTTAGGATGTATTTGCATGGTCTTATGATGATATGCCTGCGATGTCCACAGACAAAGTGGTCTACAAATTGCCTATTGATCCAAACTTTCCTCCAGTGAAGCTAAAATCTCATAAATTTAAACTAGAAATGGGCCTCAAAATTAAAGAGCAGATAGTCAAGCAATTTAATGCCAAAATTATTATTGTGTCTCACTATCTTGTTTGGCTATCGAATATGGTTCCAGTTCCCAAAAAGTCAAGAGAAGTGCCGGTTTGTGTGGATTATCGAGATTTAAACAAAGTCAGTCTGAAAGATGATTTTCCTTTGCCCAACATTCACATCTTGCTGGACAATATTGCTGGGCATGAAATGGATTCATTTATTGATTGTTTTACTGGATATCATCAACTTTTGGTAGCAGAGGAAGAAAGAAAAAGTCGGTATTCATTACTCCGTTGGGAACATTCTATTATAGAGTTATGCCTTTTGGACTCAAAAATGCTAAAGCTGCCTATCAAAGGACTATGACTACACTATTCCATGACATGATATACAAGGAGATAGAAGTTTATGTGGATGACATTATAGTTAAGTCCAAAAGATCCAAGGATCACTTGATAGATTTGAGAAAATTGTTCAAAAGAATAAGGAAGTATAATCTAAAATTGAATCCTGCAAAATGTGCTTTTGGGTCTCCTGTCGGTAAGTTACTGGGCTTCATTGTAAGTAAGAAAGGTATCAAGGTAGGTCACACAAACATAAAGGCTATACGGAAAATGCCAATCCCTAAGACACAGAAGGATGTGAAGAGTTCCTTGGGAAAGCTTAATTTTCATTGGCAAATTTATTTCTCAGTTGACTCTCACTTGTGAGCCCCTGTTTAAGCTGCTAAGAAAGAATGCTCCAATGGATTGGAATAAGGGTTGTCAGGGAGCTTTTGATAAAACTAAGGATTTTTTGTTGAACCCTCTTATCTTAGTGCCACCAAAGTTAGGTCGACCACTTATCATGTATCTCTTGGTGTTAGATAGAACAATGGGTTGCGTTCTAGGTCAGCATGATGATTTAGGTAAAAAGGAGCATGCAATCTATTATTTGAGTAAAAAGTTTACTGCCTGTGAGGCAAATTATTCGTTTTTGGAAAGATTGTGCTTGTGCATTTGCTTGGGCTACCCAAAAATTGGGATATTATCTCCTTGATCATACTACCTATCTCATATCTCGGTTAGATCCGTTGAGGTGCTTGAGAAGCCAATGCCCACTGGATGCATGGCTAGATGGCAGATGATTCTCAGCGAGTTCGACATTGTCTTCGCAACTCAGAAGGCAGTCAAGGGTCTAGCGATTGCAGATCATTTGGTGGGAAACCTCCTCGAAAATGACTATGAGCCTTTGAATACTTACTTTCCAGATGAAGAGATTTTATTTGTAGGGATAGCTGGTGATATGAATGAGGAATTTTCAGGGTGGAGACTGTTCTTTGATGGCGCTTCAAACTCATTTGGGGCTGGAATAGGTGCAGTTTTGGTATCACCCGATGGAAGGCATTACCCTGCTACGGCTAAGTTGAAGTTTGCTTGTACTAACAACATGGCCGAGCACGAAGCTTGCATTTTGGGCTTTGAAATGGCATTAGATATGGATATCAGAAAGTTAGCAGTGTTTAGTGATTCTGATCTATTAGCCCATTAAACATTGAGAAAATGGTTGACTCGAGATTTTAAAATTATTCCATACCATTGTTGTTTACTCACCCTTGCTTGACAGTTCAGAACCCTAGAATTCATGCAAATTCTATGTATCCGAAATGTCTTTGTGGATGCCTTAGCAACTTTATCTTCCATGATCTCGCACCTCGACAGTACTGTAATAGAACCTATTTCTATCAAGATTCAAGACGAACCAGTGCACTGTCTGTGCATTGAGCAAGAATCTGATTATCTTCCCTGGTTTCATGATTTGAAAGAATATCTAAAAAATGGATTTTATCCCCCAGGTGCCAGTACAGCGGCTAAGAATTTTCTCTGAAGAATGTCTATGAGGTTTTTCTTGAGCGGAGAACTTCTGTACAAAAGGTCCAGTGATTTGGGTCTTTTAAAGTGCGTCGACGAGAAGGAAGCTGAGTATTTGATGAAAGAGATACGCAGTGGCGTATGTGGGCCACATATGAACGGACACTTATTAGCAAAGAAAATCATGAGGACAGGATATTTCTGGCTCACCATGTAGCAGGACTGTGTTGAGTTCGTCAAAAAGTGCGTTAAATGTCAAATGCATGGTTATGCGATATATGCACCTCCCTTGGAGCTCCACAGTATGATCGCTCTTTAGCCCTGTTCAATGCAGGGAATGGATGTGATTGGAACTGTTGATTCTCTTGCCTCAAATGGGCATTGATTCATCTTAGTGGCAATAGAGTATTTCACTAAATAGGTTGTGGCCGAGTCTTACAAGCACATAACTAAGAAAATGGTAGCTGAATTTCTAAGAAATCATATCATCTGTCGTTTTGAGGTACTAGAGATGTTGATTACGGATAATACAAAGAATCTCAACAATGACATGGTAGATGGATTGTGTGAATAGTTCAGAATCAGGCACAGAAACTTTGCCATCTATAGACCTCAGATGAACGGAGCGGTAGAGGCGACCAATAAGAATTTGAAGAAAATCATTCATAAAATGATTGAAACACATTAGGATTGGCATGAAAAGCTACCTTATGCACTGATGGCATACAGAATTGCTATAAGGACTTCTATTAGGGCGACTCCTTATTCTCTTATATATGGGATGGAAGCAGTGTTGCCAACAGAAGTTGAGATCCCTTCTCTGCATATATTGATGGAAGCCCATTTAGAAGAAGTCGAATAGGTCAGGCAACGTCATGAGCAGTTGGCGTTAATTGATGAAAAGTGTTTGAATGCCGTTTGCTATAGACAGTGCTACCAAAGATGAATGGCCCATGCATATCAAAAAAAGGTTAAACCTTGCCAATTCGAAATTGGAGACAAAGTTTTGAAGTGATTCCTTCCAATTTAGGAGGAGGCAAAAGGAAAATTCACTCCAAATTGGTAGGGTCCATTCATTGTCAAAAAGGTATTATCAGGAGGAGGTTTGGTCTTGGCTGAAATTGACGGTCAAGTCTTTTCCCAAATCATTAATTCAGATATGGTAAAAAAGTTTTATATTTGATTTAGTAAATTTTCTTTCAAAAATTTGCTGCAAAAGAAGACAGGTCAAAGATGGGCCTTCTTTCTTTTTTATAGAACATTTTCTTCCCCTCGTTTTCCCCTTTGAGCCTTCAGAATTTATGATTTTCGTTTGACAACCCACTTGAAGGTTGCACCCCACACTGGGCAATTTTGTAATGAATTTATCCTACCCTTGAACAATTTTTGTTTTGATTTTATCCCACATTGGGGCAAATTTCATTCTATTCATTTTCTTTTTGTTTTTCATTTCTTTCTTTCTTTCTTCTTCCTTCTATAAAAAAAAATAAAAAATGTAAAAAAAAAAAGATGAGGAATGCCCAGAAGAAGCAACAAAACTAGGGCAAATTTTTTATTTGGAAGACGAAAAGAGAGCCCCAAAAGCAAGAAGTAAAGTTGGGATTTCTTTTTTAAGAAAAAGGCAAACATTGGGATAATTCTTTGCAAATGTGGCCTCAAATTGTTTAAACCTCTTATAAATTCTATTTACCAGCCTTAACATTTTTGACATCTCACCTGACCCCATTACGAAAATCGAGAATGTTACCGACTTCCATTTTTATCTTGCAATAATTTTTGAAATAAAAATTTTTGAATAAAAAAGGGCACATGATGTTAACAGGTCTATCTCAAATCATCAAGGGAAGATTGTTCAACTGATGCCAAATATTTTTCAAATACTAGTCCGTTTTAATGAAAAGGGAAATGATTGCTCAGGACTTCAATGTTGTTTCCTCTTATCCTACTCCACAAAGGCAAAAACCTGAAAGGGCGCCTAAAAAAAGGAAAGAAAAAAAAAAGAAAGGGCTGGGGAAACCGTAGTGAAAACTCGAAAGGGCGCTGTGGTTGGGAACTACAGTTAAAGGCTCACAAGTGAGGGAAATAAGATACACCTGCATTGGGTATTGGATTCTTTGTGGAAGCTGGTGACTATAGTTACTTGAGATTTTTCTTCCGTATTGATCATCTTGTGACAATCTCGGGGTTCAAATGAGATGACATCCAAAGGATTGAAATGACAAATGTTCTGGAGTTGTCGCTTGAAAATTCATTTTTCCAACCAAGTGTAATAGTTATTTTTTATGTTTCTTTAATTTAGAGTTTCATGCACTTTATTTGAAATAACATTTACTGTACAGAAATTTTCCTACATTACTTCATGTGAAATATGCTTGACAAATTTATGTTTTTAAATTTTGACATTTGTTTTACTTCAATTGGAATTAAAAAGCAAAGGCAATCCTAAATTCATCGACAGTTAGAAATATGCATGGATTAAATTATTATGTGGAATATGCAATCCTAACCATGAATCAGAGTCCATTGAATTCGGGAAACTTACAGAAAGCAAAGTAAGAGACCACGTCAAAAAAATCAAAAGGGGCAATACTCATGTTTATATGTACTAGTAGGGTCAAGGGACCGTCAAGTGGTGGCATCACTTTTGCAATTGTAACTGTGTTCTCTTTTGCAGGTAAAATTACATCATCACTGGAGGCCCTCATTGAAGACACAAAATTGGAAAAGATTTTAGTTGTGTTAATAATGATTAAAAGCAAGCATTCTTTTGAGATATTGGTTTCAAATTAACACTGGGAAAAATTTTTTGAAAAAAATTGATTTTTGAGAATAATTTTGATGTTTTACCTTTAAGGCAAAATGTTGTGAATAATTGATTTGTGCTGGGAATGAACTTCAAATTGATTTCGTTTATTTTATACTGGGGCATATTTTTCAGGTTGAAAAAAAAATGATTGTGAATGGATTTTTATGTTCTATCCAAGTGTGAAAAGGGGATTTCAAATGAGTTTGAAAAAAAAAAGAAAAATAATTTTAAGTTGATTTGGATGCTACGTTTGACATTTGCTTTAAACCTCCTTCTATCTTAAAATCTCTTTCTGTCTATTTTATCCTGGCAAACTAGGATTCTTGTATTTATTTTGTCCAGCAGCTTGGACTTGCTTTTTGTGCATTTTAGTCTGGCAACCCAGACTCTGCATTTCAATTTACGAACTTATTTTGTCCAGCAGCCTATACTCGCTTTTTGTTTATTTTAGTTTGGCAGCTCAGACTCTACATTTTATTTTATCCTAGTAGCCCAGGATCATTACGCTTATTTTGTCCAGCAGCCTGGACCTACTTTTTATTTATTCTAGTCTGGCAGTGTAGGCTCTGCATTTTATTTTATCCTAGCAGCCCAGGATCATTGCATTTATTTTGTCCAATAGTCTGGACTCACTTTCTATTCATTTTAGTCTGGCAACCTAGATTCTGCATTTTATCTTTATCCTGGCAGCCCAAGATCATCATATTTATTTTGTCCAGCAGCCTGGCCCCACTTTCTGTTCATTTTAGTCTCACAGCCCAGATTCTGCATTTTTTCTTTATCCTAACAATCCAAGATCATCGCATTTATTTTGTCCAGTAGCCTGGACCTGCTTTCTATTCATTTTAGTTTGGCAACCCCGAATATGCATTTTATTCTTATCCTAGCAGTCCAGGATCATTGCTTGTAGTTTATTTAGTTGTTTAGACCTTGTCATCATGTTTTGTTTTCCAAATATGCATTAATCTTGTATTTGTCTAGTGGTTTGCACGTTTGTTTTAATGTAGTTCTGATTCTTGCGTTGGACATTTTGTTTTGTCTCAATTCCTGGTAATCTTATTTGCAACATTATTGAATATTTTTTTTCATATGCATGTTTAGTTTCAATTCAGCATTTATGATCTTCCCTTGCCTTAAAAAAAAAAGAAGGAAAAAAAAAGAAAAAAAGTATGCTTCAATTCTAGAGCATTAGTTGTTGCCACGGTCATCTTCACATAGTTGTTCATACAACTTTCATTTTTATATTTCATGTGTCTTCATCATTCTGAACAACGTTCGACCTGATTCCTTGCTTGGGATACGTAAGCAGCTCCTAGAGAGCCTGGTCATTTCTTCTGCATTTCATACATTCATCTTTACAGGGTCAATGTGTTTGTCTTTCTTGTGTAGGTGAATCAAAATTTGGTTTCGTCTACGTCCTTGTCTGGAATCTCTTCGACCTTCCGACAAAGAGGGGCAAGTTGTAAATACCAAAATTTGACACACCTTTTGTAAAAATGCATATTTTACTTCATTTGGGGGTACAATTTGTTCTTTCGGGGGTCAATTGTAATTTTTTGTGTATATTATGATTTATAAGTGATATTAGGGGCAAAATAGTAATTTTAGCATATAAATACCTTTTTATTTCATTTTAATTTCAAAATTCATATTTTTTATGTTTTTTTTATGATTCTTCTAATTTTATGATTTTTCGGAGTCGAGTAATTATTTAAAATTTTAGTATTTTTTAAGTTAATGGCACGTTTTCTAGCGCAACCTTTTTACTAGAATTTTCATGTGAAGAATTTTATGTGTGCATTTTATATATTTATAAATTTTATGTAAAAAATTTCATGATTTTTAGAGAGCGTTCGGTATTTATTTCAAAATTTTGACTTTTTGTTTATTAATAACACGTTTTGCATTATTGTCGCAAATTCGAAATTTATAGTAAATTTTATTTCTTTCTTTTAATGCTAAATTTTAGTAGTTTTTGTTTTTTTAAGAGTCCAAGTGAATTTCATTTTTATTTTATTTTATTTTTGTTTGCTTTATTTTTCCTTAGAAAAGTTAAAAAAAAAGAAAAAAAACCTTGGCACCTCCACTGTCCCCATTCCTAACTCTACCAATGAAGCTCCAACACCACTGATGAACAAACCACCGGCACCACCACCTCCAGTTAGCCCCAACAACACCGTCTCCACCACCAAGTACCCTTCATTGAACTAAGGTACACCCCTTGATCTTTTTTTTTTTCAATTTCGTTCAATTAGCATCCATTAAATGGAATTTTGTGTGAAATCTGGTTGAATTTATGTTTACGAGTTTTGAGAATTGGGGTGTGATTATTTAATTTAAGAGAGGAAGGCTTTAAGGATGTTAAGAGTAAGAAACCAAATTTTGGGGTGTTCGGTAGAGAAAACAAAGTAGAAGATGGAAAGAGACAGAGAAGTGGAAGAGGAAAGAAGAAGAGAAATAGAGAGAGAGAGAGAGAGCGAAAGGAGAGAATGAGACAGAGAAGAGAATGATAGAAAGAGGAAGAGAAAAGAAGAAGAGAGAGAGAGAGAGAGAAGAGAGCCGAACAAAGAGAGAGCCTACGAGCGAGCGAGAGAAAGAAGAAAAGGAGAAAGCAAGGAGGGGAGGAAAGAAGAGAGAGAGAGAAGAGAGAGATATTAAGAGAGAGAGAAAGAAGGCTAAGAAGAAAGAAAAGAGGAATCTGGAGAAAGGGAGAAGAGAAGAAGAAAAAAGAAAAGGAAAAAAAAGAACAGAAATAAAAGAGAAAAAATTAAAAAGGAAAATAAGTATTAAAAAAAAATATGTTACCAAAACTATGTCTTTTTGACATAAAATGATTTAGTTTTGGTTAGTTTCTGTTTACTTATTTATTTTTATTATCAGATTAAGTATTTATGTTATGCCCCCTTAGGTTATTAGTTGTTGTCATTATGGCCCCCAATACTCTTCGTTTCCTTCATTTACATACTTGTTTATTTAAATTCACCCCTAAAATTTATGTTTTCTTTCAATTATGTCCAAAATAATTGCTATTTGGTTTTAAAGTTCTTGAAATTGCATTTTTACTTGCCAAGTTTTGCTAGAATTGCATTTTCACCCTTGAATGTTGCTGGAAACTACAATTTTGTCCCTTAAGCTTTGCTAAAATTACATTTTTACCCCCTAGGCTTGCTATAGTTTGCATTTTTAATCCCTAGGCTTGCTGGAATTTATATTTTTGCCCCCAAGCTTGCTGGAATTATATTTTTACCGTCCAATATTTCTGGAAATTGCATTTTTCACTCCCCAAGTTTGCTGGAATTACATTTTTTGCCCTTAAGTATTGCTGGAAATTTTTATTTTCATTATTATGCTTGCTAGAAATTATATTTTATCCTTTAAATTTGTTGTAAATTATATTATTACCTTGAGCATTGTTTGAAATTGTAATTTTACCTTTTAGTTTGTTGTAAATTACATGTTTGTTCCAGAATGTTGCTAAAAATTCCATTTTTAACCCCAAAACTTTGGAAAAATTTTATTTTTGCCAAAAAAAATTTCTTAATTAAGTCCTTAAGGCTTTTAGTTCTTTCTTTTCATTTTTTATTTTATTTTATTTTATTAAATTTTAATTAATGTCCCAAAATTTGGTCTTTATGTCTAATTAATGCTCAAATTAGTTTCTTTGTTTCTCTTTTAGTTATTTTGGTGATTTTTATTTGTGTGCTAGAAGCTTAATTATGTATTATTGTATTTGAAAATACAAATACTAGAGTTTAGAATCTACTAATTGTCACTTATATGTTTGAATGAATTAACACATTTCTATATAGCCCTAGAACTTCTCTCTCTAGAACTTCTCTCTCTAACTTCCCTCTCTCAGATCTTTTTGAATTTTAGGGTTACAACTTTCTTCTTTAATGGCTGCCCTTCAACAGCAAGTTGAAGGGCAACCACCAGTGATTAATAGATCCTTTGTAGAAGTTCTAGCCTACCACGCTCCATCTCCAATCAAAATCAATCCTCCTTCGCTATATAGAGGAAAGCCGGCAATCTCTTGTTCTCAAGCAGAAATAGCAAAACTTGCTACACCTTTTAAATTTGCTTTGGTTGGGAAATTTTCTCATGGCAGGCCAAGCATGGAGTTGCTGTGAAAAGCTTTTGCTTCTATTGGTTTCTCTAGCACCTAAATGTTGGGTTTGATGGATTTAAGGCACGTACTTATCAGATTCCATTTAGAAGATGATTTCCTTAGGTGCTGGTTGAGGGGAACTTGGATGATTCAAGAGTTTCCCATGCGTGTCTTTAAATGGAGCACTAAATTTCAGCTAGACAAAGAATCGACTCAAGCACCGGTTTGGATTGCTTTAGAAGGATTGCCTATCCATCTCTTTGACAAATTTGCCTTATTTATGATAGCCAGCATAGTAGGGACTTCTCTAAAAATTGATACTGCAATGGCGAGTCTAAGAAGGCCCAACGTGGCAAGGGTTTGTGTTGAGTTGGATGTCTCAACATAATTGCCTCAGCGTATTTGGATTGCAATGGGTCAAGGGGGGTTCTGGCAGAAAATAATCTATGTGGGTATGTTCCATTATTGCTCCAACTGCAACAAACAAGGTCATGAAGTGGGAAGCTGTAGATTTATGAAAAAAAATAATTTCTGCAGGAGGTGGTTGGATTGCAAAGAAAAGGCTGAGCAAGTGAATAATATGATTTTTGTACCGAAGAAGATTATGGTTAGAAGTGGATCAAAATCTGAAGGAGAGACGATGGAAATAGATGGTCTAAATACTGAAAATGATGCTTGTAATAAAGATAAAGAAGTTGCAGCAACGGATGAGAATGAGAAACGGGCTAAAGAGCATGTGTCATCATCACATGCAGAATATAGGGATAAGGAACCTATTCTTGTGTAGCCTGAGCGTGCTGCTGTTACACAGCCTGACTTGTCTCCAGGGGAAATGGGCCAGCAGATCATTGGATCAATGAATGATAACAGAAGCCTGGTCGTGGTTACGTTAGGAAATGATAAAGAAAAGCACTCCAAGGCTTTTACAGAAAATGGAAATAACAAGAAGGCAAGCAATGAGCAGCATTTGCCTGTAGAGCCTGCACCTTTTAATCAGGCTTTAAAGGAGTCGTTTTAGCAGTAGTAACTGAATAAGCAGTAGCTGACTGAGCTTATAGAAGGGCAGGCACCTATGGAAGAGAAAGATGGGGAACTGATAGCGAATGATCAAACAAACCATCAGCAACTGATTTTTGAAACTGAGATTGCAGCGAGGAGCCTGTCCCCACGAGGTGTTCTCGTTAACAGTGGTGAAGAGTTGCAGAAACTGAGCTTTTGTAACCTGGATGTGTCTCCTAGTTGCCTTCAACAATTGCAACAGCTACAAGGTGAGTGGATGCCTACTGACAAACAAAAAGGTATTCATCCTAAATACAAGTCGGATAGGATCTTACGTTCTCAGGTGAGATCATCTTCAAATTCTTTTGAGGTGTTATTTGATGATTAATTTTATGTTTTGGAACATAAGAGGGGTTTCTAAAGCTTCTCATTTAAAGACGTTGAAGAATTTAATTAAGATTTATAATTTGCAAGTTGTGGGTATCTGTGAACCAAAGAGTGGTATGTCTAAATTTGAAGAAATTAGACTAAAATTAGGGATGGATGCTAGTTTTTCCAATAATGCTAGATCAATTTGGGTGTTTTATAAATCTTATATTTCATGTTCTGTGGTGGCGGAGAGTGAACAACATATCTCGGTCAAGGCTTCTTTATCTGGGTTTGCTTCAGCATGTAGGATCTCATTTATTCATGCAAAATGCTTGGATGAACATAAAAGGGCGTTGTGGATCAATTTGCAAAATGAATGTGATAGGAGCTATCCATGGATTATTGTTGGTGATCTTAACCTTGTGACGAGTGGTGATGAGGAGAAAGGAGGTCGACTATTCCAGTTAATAGAGGCTGAAGATTTCTTGAGGTTCATGCATGACATGCAATCACTTGATGCTGGCTATACTGGCTCCCCTTGTACATGGTGTAGTAACCGACAGGGGATTGCTAGAGTTTGGAAAAGACTGGATAGGGTCTTAATGAATACTGCCTTCTGTGAGCTAAAGATGGATCTCTCAGTACAACATTTATCTCGTAGTCCCTCGGATCATTCTCCATTATTGATCAATATAAAGACAAGGTTGGATGATAAGCCTCGTCCATTTCGATTTCTTAATTTTTGGGGTTCTCATTTGCAATTTCTTTCTTTTGTTGAGCAGATATGGAACAACCTCAGACTGGATCCCCTTTGGTGGCGTTGGGTCTAAAATTGAAGGCTGTTAAGGAAGCTATCAGACCATGATCTAGGCAACAGTTTGGGAATATTTTTAAAAATGTTAAAAATCTTGAGGTTAGAATTGCAGAAAGGGAGAAAGTGTATGATGAGCAGAGATCAGACCAAGCTTTGGAGGATTTGCATACTACTCGTACAGAACTTAGCAAAGCTATTTGTATTGAAGAAAGCTTTTGGAGGCAGAAGGCCCATATCAAATGGTTGAAAGAAGGAGATCACAACACTAAGTTCTTCCACTCATTTGTGGCAACCCGTAGAAACATGTCGATGATGTAGCACCCTAGAAAATGCACATATAAGAGACATTTTCTTTTCTTATTTAGGGTTAAGTGTTAATTCTTGATTTATTAGTTGGGAGATTTCTTGAGTTAATTAGGTTAATTAGCTAAGATTTTCATTTTGAAGCAAGAACACTTAAGTACTAAAGTTAGAATAATTTTACTTGACCATTTAACTTATATTAGTGTTTAAATTTTGACTAGTTCATTTTATTATTTTCTAGTCTTTTGACTACTTGAAATTTTGGCTCAATTTGATTTAAAAGTTTCACTTATTTTCTTGTTTTATTTTTTATTCCTTGGCCGAAATTTTCGTCTCTATTTTCTTTCTTTCTTGGCCAAAATTCTTTCTCTTTTCTTTTCTTTTCTTTGAGCCGAAAATTTTCTTTTCTTTCTTTCTTCATGTGGCCGGCTCTCTCTCCCTAATTTACTCTAATTGTGCTTTAATAAATTATGTCTCTTTAGTGTTTATATTAAGTGATAAGAGTTAATAATTTCAACCAATTAAATTAAACCAAGTTGCTACACTTGCATTAAAAGCTCACTTTTTACTTTACTCTTGTTATGATATTATTGGTTACTTATTTTCTCACCTTTTCTTCAATTCTTTTTCATTTTTCCTAGACTATTTCTTTCTCTTTTTCTCCTCACCTTGGCCGGCCATGCTTTTTCTTCTTCTTCCCTCATTTTTTGCTCTCAACTTCTTGGACTTTCATCTCTCAAGTTGACACAAATCAACCATAGGAAGTGGACTTCTATCTTTTCTAAGCAAAGTTCTAAGCATATCTAAGGTATTTACCATGAACTTACCTTATTAAATTTCATGTTTTAATTAGTTTTTATGCAAGTTTAAATCCAAGTTTCTTGTTAATACTACTTGAAGAAATTAGTTAGAACTTGAGAATTAATTGCTATATAAAGTGTTCTTGTGGTTAGATAGACTAGTATGTGGCCTTTAAACCTTGAAAATTTATGTTTTATATGTGGTTTAGTTGAAGATTTAAGTTGGAACTCAAGAACACTTAAAACAGTCATGCTGGACCAGTTTTAGTAAAACTTTCATAACTTGATGTAGATAGCTTGGATTCGAATGATTCTTGTTGTTTTAGAAACTAGATTCATAGGGCTTTCAAACGGTATAAAGCTTGCATGGTGGTTCATTGTGTAATTAACCGCAGAAAGCTTGCAAAGTTGGCTGAAAATTCGGTTCTGCGTAAACAGTTTTGATGAAGAGCCAACTTGGGGCCTGATTTTGAACCTGTTCTAGTTGGAATTTTAAGTGATGATCTTCATGAAAGTTGTAGCCCTATAAACGTACTTTCAAACCATGTAATCACAATTCCCTAGTTCTTAGTGGATTGACCCCAGCAATGGCACGAAGTTGGCTGAAAACCAACCCTGTGCAGAGTTGGGTGATGATTCTTGGAGTAGGGATTTTGAATTTGAGTAGAATCTTGATTGAATTTGAGTTTAATTTGAACATAGAAGTTGTGGTACATGTTGAATGGATTGGGTTGTTGAATTTTCTTGCAGGTTTAAAAAATTTTGGTTAGTCCGATTTAAGGGGAAATGCTGCCGAAATTTCGGTAGAATTAAAAGAAGAAAAATGGATAAGTGAAAATTTAAGCTTAGAATGTGTTCAATTGAGGGAAATTTAAGTGTAGGAATTTTTAGAAATGATCTAGTGATAGATTAGACTTTCTTAGAATAAGTAAGCTTTAAACCTTAGAAACCCTAAAACCAAAACCCTAGAAGTAAGTGGGGTATTTTCTTGACCTTTTTCTTACTAAATTTACTAGGATTTTAATTGAGTTTTTATGTTATTATTTCTTTTAAATTTCAAGGTCCGAAAACACAACACGACCGTTTCACGAGATATTTTCTTAGGCTTTCAAGGTGACTGTCCTTATGTGTGTATGATGCATGAAATGTGATATTTATTTGGTAAATATTATGCTAAGATTTAAATCACTATGTGAGTACATGTGTTACTTGAGGAAAGATGTGTACTTTATCACATCTATTCCGCAATGTGTTACTTGCTTTCATTGACTAATGTGTTAATTGTGTGTGAGACTACCGTGACTAACTTCATCGTTATTTCACGGATAGTCAACCCGGCTGCACGTGGGAGGTCATAAGGTGCTGGGTGTTTTAGGGTGTGAATTCTTTCCTTTTGAGTTGTGAATCCTCAAAGAGGCCAACTCCGGATTGAACTTTTTGTGTGCTTGTTGGCCCTTCAGGGTTCAGATTTTTCTCCCCTGGATGTGGTAGCTTGTACGGAGGTTATAAGGTGCTTGGCGGTTAGGGTTTGTGCTTGATAAAACTGATATGTTCTTTGATAAAGACCTGAGCTATTATCTCGGTCCAAATATCGTGACTACATGATCAGTACTTGCTCTTTCTGCGGTTAAGCTTGCTTCCATAGTTGAGCCCTGTATCCTCCTTTGACTACATGTTAAACTGAATTGTTTATATCTTGATTTATTAATTTAATTGTTCGATTATTTCATTTACTAAAAATAATGAGTTCTTGATATGATTGCATGACTTGGACATTCACTGGGCTATTATAGCTCATTCCATTTTATTTGTTTTCTTTACTCAGGTTGCTCGAAAAATTAAAGCCGGACTGACTAATTTTGATTATTATAAATATTTAGTTAATGTAATAGCCGAGCTGTGTTAGGTTATTTTTGTGAAAATTATGTGAATTATGACATGTAACCTTTTGATGTGAATCGTATCTTTAAGTTAAATAATAAGAGTGTATTTTATTTTATTCCATTTTATTTTATGTTATTTTATTTTAATCTAAGTACGCTTGGACGTTTGCGTGAGTGCGTGTATCGAGACCTGGCGAGAGCTAGGCAGGCAGTCCGCTAAGCCCTTTGGTGCGCCTCTGGGTAAGGTGGGGCTGTCACAGATGATACACAGGATTAAAAACCTTGAGGGATAGTGGGTAGCTAATGAGGAGGAAATTGGGATGTTGTCTAGTCAATATTTCCAATCTCTTTTTTCTCAGGAGGAGATAGTGTCTGAAATGGAGCTGAATTATATTCCAAAACTCATTCAGGAAGAGGACAATGCTTTGTTGGAAAGGATTCCATCCATAGAGGAGGTAAAACACGCTGTCTTTTCCTTGGATGGAGAGAGTGCCCTTGGCGCTAATGGATTCACAGGTATTTTCTTTACTAAGGCTTGGAGTATTGTAGCTGAAGATGTGTTTAAAGCTGTGGTGAGTTTTTTTTTTGTGGGGCATGTCTACCTAGGAATTTCACATCTACCCTAGTTGTTTTAATTCCTAAGGTATCTCACCCACAAGATTTTTCTCAATTCCGTCCTATTAGCTTATGTACTTTTGTGAATAAAGTTATTTCTAGAATTTTAGCTGATAGGTTATCCAGCATTATACCTCGTATTATATCTCCTAAACAAAGTGGTTTCGTGAAGGGGAGACAAATTTTAGAAAATTTTATGTTGGCTCGGGAGGTTGTAAATGACATGAGAAAGAAAACTAGAGGGGGTACGATCGTCTTTCCTGGTTGTGTGTGGTTAAGGTTCTTCATGCTTTTGGTTTTGGTGAGGTGTGGATTGATTTGATATGGAGAATTATTTTGGATTGTTGGTTTTCAGTAATAGTGAATGGTGTACCAAAAGGATTTTTTAGAACGACTAGAGGGTTACGGCAGGGGGACCCTATTTTACCAGCTCTCTTTGTCATTGCAGCAGAGGGGTTTTCTAGAGCTCTTAATCTTTTGCCACAATATTGCAATTTCACCCCTTTTTGGGTACCCTCTGGTTGCCCAATTATTACGCATCTTGCTTTTGCTGATGATGTTATTATATTTTCAGGTGTAGCTAAGAGATCTTTGGAGATAGTTATAAAGGTGTTAAGGGAATATGATAGACAGTCTGGACAGCAACTTAATTTATCTAAGTGTGGTTTTGTTTGTCATCCAAATATGCCATGCCTAAGGAAGATTGTGATAAAGAGGAGTACGGGTATTGTGGAGAAATCTTTCCCTTTACGATATCTGGGTTGTCCGCTTTTTGTTGGTAAGAGAAAAAAGGATTATTTTTCTGATATTTGTGCTTCTGTTGCTTCTAGAATTTTGGCTTGGCAGAATAAATTCTTATCTACTCGGGGTCGTTTGATCCTTATAAAGCATGTATTGTCCTCTATTTCATTACACATTCTTGCAGCTACTAGTCCTCCTAAAGGGGTCTTGAAAATTTTGGAAAGGCAGTTTTCTACATTTTTTTGGGGTAAGGAAGGTGACAGGGGAAGCACCACTGGATTAGCTGGAAAAGTCTATGTTTCCTTACTAATGAAGGTGGGCTGGGACTGCAATCTCTCGAGGATATTCATAACGCTTTTTCTATCAAGCTATGGTGGAAGATCCGAGAACAGAAATCTCTATGGGCAAAGTTCATGGTTGCTAAATTTTGCAAGTCTAGTCCTCTTCATTCTATTCAGCAAACCAGACTGGATTAGTTGCTTGGAAACAAATTTTGGCCATCAAGGAGGTTGCAGAGGATCGAATTTGTTGGATGAATGGTGATGGTGAGGTGTCTAAGTCCTGTGAGGGATCCTCAGAGATGGTGTGGTCACTTACATCCTCAGGTTTGTTCTCTCTTAAATTTGCTTTTGATTGTGTTAGAAATTGCAAGCCTTCAGGTTTTTTCTTTAAACACATTTGGAATTCTTTTGTGCCTATTAAAATGTCTATTTTGACATTGAGGATGTTGCATAAAAGAATTCCAACTAATGATGTGTTAAACGGGATGGGTCTTTAGGGTCCCTCTATATGTTTTTGTTGTAAAAATCCCTCGATTGAGTTTATTGATCATATTTTCTGCTGGGGTGAAACTCCTTCTAAGGTGTGGGAATATTTTGGAGCGCCATTGAGCTTCAAGGTGGAATGGGATCAGGTTCGTAAAAGATTGATGAAATGGTGGCTTTTGATTGTAAAAAATGAATTCCTAGCTTCTTAATTTCCATTACATCGATTATCATTCTTTGGCATTTGCGGAAGGCAAGAAATGCCTTTTTTCACTCGACCATAGTGTGTGATTGGGAGAGAATTGCTGTGAACATATTTTGTGATATCAAAATGGCTTGCGAAGGCAGATTCAAATGTAGTATTACGCAATCTAATTGGCATGAGCTCTTGGAGTATGCTGCTAAAAGGAAAAAGAAATTGACCATTACTCCTGTCAAATGGATGCCTAGTAGCTATGGTCTTAAGCTAAACACGGATGGGTGCTCCAAGGGGAATCCAGGGGACTGTGGAGGTGGTGGCTTGCTGAGAGATGGTAATGGTAATGTCATTTTTGCTTTCTCTTGCTTCTTTGGCAGGGGTTCGAGTTTGGAGGCAGAGATGTAAGCATTACTATTTGGTGTCCGCCTGTGTGTTTCTAAGGGTTTTTTTAATTTTTCATGTTGAAACTGATTCTTTAACACTAGTTAATATTCTTATAGATAGGGGTTCTTGTCCATGGTACCACATCAAATTTGTGAAAGCAATTGGAAAATTACAACAGCATATGGTTTCTCTTAATCATTGTTTTAGAGAGGCGAATAAGCTCGCCGACCTACTCTCAAATGATGGTGCACGAGGAAAAACAAATATGGTTTATCAAGGATTTTCACAGTTACCAAGGGAAGTTCGTGGAGCTGTTAGAATAGATAAACTAGGTTTTCCTTCTTTTCGTTTTCATTAATTTTTCTTAAGTTGTCTTTCTTTTGCTACATGTAATAATTGGAGGTTAAGGCATAATGTCCCCCTCTTTTGTACTTAAGTTTTGTTTATTAATAAAATAATGGGAGTGGTGCCCCCCCTGTGAACAGGGTTAGCCAATTAAAATATATATATGTATTATTGTATTTTATTTTTTTATTTTTTTATTTTTATTTTTATTTTTATTTTTATTTTAAATTAAACACTTTCATTTTCTTCCTAAATGTTTAATTATTGCTTTTCTAAAATTTTTTATTATTGCTGTCATTGTTTTGAACTTTGTGGCATGGTTATAGTGATTAATATTGCATTATTTAATTAATGGTTTATTTATTTAAACAGTGGTACCTTAATATGTTTGTTCATGTTGTTAGCATTTGTACCGATTTTACGAATGGGAGGTACCTCTATTATCTTTTCAATGTCTCTTTATGTGCTCCTACATGCTCCTTTGTGTTTTTCCTATTTTTTATGGTTTTTTTTGTGTTTATTATTTTATTTATGTGTGAGCATTTATTTGTGTTATGTTATTTATTTGAATTTAATTTTTATTATTCAAAGAAATGTAATAGATAGGTGATATTTTTCATTTATTTACAATTTGTATTTAGATAGTTAATGTAATAGATAGGTTATATTCTTCATTTATCTAACAAAAATTTTGTATTTTAGATAGGAAATGTAATAGATAGATTAAATAGGTTATTTTTCTTACCTTTCTCTTCTTCTAGATTGTAATTAGGCCTCTATGGTGTAATTGTAGACACCAAATTTTGACACACCCTTTATAAAAATATGTGTTTATTTCATTCAGGGGTACTTTTGTTTTTTGAGGGTCAAAAGCAATTTTTGCGTAAATTATGACTCATTAGTCGTTTTTTTTTTTTGGCTAACCTCGTTCACGAGGGTGGTCGCCACTCCCAAATTTTATTAAATTGAATAAAAAGTAAGAGGGGGACATAAACCTTACCTCTGTAAATACATGATTAAAAAAATTGATGGGGACATTAGACCTTACTTGAAAACAGATATTTAAAGCATAAACGGGAAATACTATTCCCTTACATTAAGAAACCTGACAGAAGGACATCCTAATCTATCCATATGCATTTCACCTTCGAGCCAAAGTAGGAAGACTGGATTCTTGAAAGTAAATATCTTCCTGTTCATTTTGAAGAAGAACTCCACTGTTAGATAAGCAGTCAGCCACTCGGTTCCCTTGACGCAAGCAATGAGTAATGAAAATATTCCCCTTTAGAAGATGACGAATACCTTGTACCTCCTTTCGAATATTCCATGGGCAACTGAATTCCCCCAACAACACCTTAACTAAAAGTAAAGAATCTGACTCAATCAAAAAATGTGAAAAACCATGCAACATACTTAATCTGACTCCACACAACATGGCCTTTGCTTCTGCTTGGATAGAAGTACCATATCCAAAGGATGCAGAGAATGCAACCATCATTGCACCCTTAGAATCTCTAATAACTCCACCTCCACCCATAAGCCCCGGATTACCTTTAGAACAACCATCAATATTCAACTTGAGCATGCCTAAAGGTGGAAATTTCCACTTCACCATTTTCCATAATCTTACCTTTTCATACCTATTTACCTGATCCAGAAAATTATGCCAAAATTGAGCTTGGTGCATAATTTTAAACTCCAGGTAGAAAGCATTTTTTATATCCTTAAAAATAGCCCCACAAACCTCATGGATCCCTGGGATCTCTCCTTCGAATACAGCCTTATTCCTAAATTTCCACAGATTCCAACAAACAAACAAAGGGAGCACATGAAAGATAAATCGCAACTGAATAGTATTACATTTAATCAACCACCAATTCATCAACCTACCCCTTAGGTGATGTGAGGAATAACAAATTCCACAACTAGCAGCAAAATAACCCCAAACTGCCTCAGCTATTTCACCATTAGAGAATACATGCTCAATAGACTCTACATTTGATTTAACACAACATCTACATTTAGAAGGTAGATGAATCTGGAATCTTGACATAATGACCTCATCCAAAGGCAATTTGCCCCTTAACAATCTCAACATAAAGAAAGAGACTTTAAGAGAAATATGACGATGCCATAACTAAAAATGTATGAAAGATGCATTGCTACACTTTCGTACCTCTTGAAAAGCCGAAGCTATAGAAAAGCCTCCTGTGTGAGAAGGAGTCCACACCATACTATCTGGACCACTCCTATCTGGCACTGCAATCTTCAAAATCGCTATGATAGTATCCGGGGATAGCCACTGTTTCATCAATTCCACATTCCATTTACCTTCCTTCACAAAATCAATAAAAGTAAGAGAAGGTTCTACTGGATTCCTCAAATACAAAGCTCCTGATCCCATCCAATTGTCAAACCAGAAGTGACAATTTCCTTCATTGAGCATCCAAAGAATGTTGAGTTCAGTTAGACCTCGAGCATTTACCATCCTCCTCAATGTTGCTGAACAATTCCCTTGGATCTCTACTTGACAAGGATGACAATTGCGACAATATTTGGCTTTCATGTATTCTGCCCAAAGGGATCTTCCCTCCCTGAAATTCCACCACAATTTACAGGAAAATGCATTATAAATATCTTGTAAGGATTTAAAACCAGCCCCTCCTTCTCTGTAAGGCAAGCATAATTCCTTCCATCCAATCCAGTGATGTTTCTTTTCTTCACCTATACTTCCCCACAAAAAATCTGCACATACTTTTTCTATATTGCGAAAAACACCTAGTGGGATTGTTGCCGCTGCCAATAAATGGATGGGTAGTGAAGATAAAACATGTTTAATTAAAATTAGCTTCCCACCCATAGATAAAAACCGTGCCTTCCAAGAGAGTACTCTATTGACCACCCTTTGACATACTTCAGCATAGTGAGAAATTTTGCACTTACCAACATAAAGTGGGCACCCCAAGTATGTAACTGGAAACTCCTTCCTAGCAAAGCCCGTTAGTCTTTCATTAGTCGTGTTAAGGGCAAAATGATAATTTTAACATAGAAATACCTTTTTATTTTATTTTTTAATTTCTAAATTTGTATTTTTCCTTTTTATCTTTTTTCTAATGTTAATGATTTTTTTTGGAGTCATTTCATATTTATTTGAAATTTTGGTATTTCTTCATGACCAGCACGCTTTCCAATGTGCCTTTTGTTAAGAGATTTTTGTGTGAAAAAATTTATATATGCATTTTATATATTTGTAGATTTTTTGTAAAAAATTTCATAATTTTTAGAGGTCGTTTGGTATTTATTTCAAATTTTTGTCCTTTTATCTATTAATGACACGTTTTTCGATGTTACATTAACTTCTAATTTTATAATGAATTTTTCTTATTTTGGTAATGCTCAATTTTAGTTTTTTCTTTCTTTTTATAAATTTAAGGAGTTCAGGTTTATTTCATTTTATTTTATTTCATTTTCTTTATTATTCTAACAAATTGCACTTAAAAAAAAAAAAAGGGTTCCACAGCAACTGTTGCTTTTGTTATGGCTGCTGAACAGCCTTATTCAAAACCCCATCTCCATCATTTTCTAGCCACTCTAATACCACTAGCTCCACCCCTCTAGCCTCCCATCAATCATCCTCATTACTCACATCATCCCTCACCCCTTGCACTCATTTTATTACCAAATTTTAAGGGATTTGGATGACTTTTTCTGCACTCTCAAGACCTCATCATCATCACTATTCACTCAAACACACTTCCACTCACGCTCCCTCTCGGTCTCCCCCTTACCCACCAGTCACAACTTTCTTCCACTCCCCACTCAGTTTTCCACTCACAGACACACATTCACTTGGCACTCTCACACACATCAGACACTCACAACTCCCTTGCATCCTCATCCCTCTCTCGACACTCTCAATTCCATTGCACACACTTATCACAATTCACTCATCATTGCATCTCTCCCAATTTTCTCTCTCAGTTTCACCTCCATCACACACACTAACACACACTACCTTCCACTACCTCTCCCTCAGACTTCCAACACTTCAAACAAATACACCCCACCATTCTTCACCATTAACTCACACACTGCAGAACCACAACTCATAATTCACCTCTCGGCTTCTCTCACAACACACACACACACACTCTTCCATAGGACTTCACCTGCATAACATCACAATAACAACACAATCGCCACTACCAAGCACCCAATCACACAAAACACACACACCTGCAAAAACACACATGCACACATCACACTCACTCTCATTCTCTCTGCAACCTACACAAGCACAAAAACACACTTCACTCACACACACTTCACTCATCTTCTTACACTCATCAGAAGACACATACTCACACATTTTCCTCTCTAGGCCCCCTCACTGCACACATTCACAAATGCTCTCCCAATCCATTTTCTCCTCTCTCTCGGCCCTCCCTCACTGCACACACAACACACAATTCATACACATAACCGTTCAACCTTACAGTTCACACACTCACTTCAATTCACCACCTCTCTCGGCTCTCCCTCACTGCAGACACAACACTCACCATCTGCACCATCTTTACCCCTTGTTGGTCTTACTGCAATCCACACAAAGACACAAGCACATATCTCCACCATCATCAACACATCACAAACACACACACGCACTGGTTTCACAAACACCAGACACACAACATTCACATCACACACACGCATTCACACAAGAAGCACACACACAGACATGTAAGGTAATAGCATAGGTAACGCAGTGGAAAAATAAAACTTTATTACCTTAACCATAGATCTCTTTGACATATCTATATGATTAACAAGGGGGTTTGCATGAAGATTACCTTAAGCACAGAAGATTTCTATGCTTCTAGGCAAAGATCCTTCAAAGAAGATGTTAGATCTACCACGAATAAGCCCTCCAAGCGTAGAGCCTCTAACGATATCCACACGAACAACTTCTTTGGGAACCTTGTAGGCTTGCTTGCTTTGACTTTTGAGTGCTAGCTCCCTTGAGTTATTTAAGAACACAAGAAGAAGAAAAACCTAACAATTAGGAGAGAGAGAGAGACGCCTAGAGAGAGAAAAGAGGCGTGCTTTTTTCTTCCTTCAATTTTCTCTCACTAGTTTTCTTTTTGTGTTGCAATAATAATTCAAGAGTCAAAGCATAAACCTATTTGTAGAGGAAGTATTCTAGTCTTTTAGGAAATAAAACTAATTGGAAACCAAGAAGGTTTAGGCAACTTACTTTAAGCTAATCCTTCTCCTTTAGGAAATCTATTCCATAAGGAAACCAATTAGTTGCTTTATTTCTTTTAGGAAACCAATTTCCTGCAAGACTTAGAATATTTATAAATAAGTCCTTTAAGTTAATTTATCTCATAAATTAAACCCATAAGTATCTCATACTTATCTCAATTACATTTTAACCCAAAGATTTTGTTCTTTATGTGTGTGACCCATTAGGTTCCATTCACGTTGGCAATAAGTATAAATTATAACTCATTAATTGAGCTGGATAAATTAAACACTTTTAATTTATCATTAATTCATTAATTAATCAATTCATACTTATAGATCATGAGTGGCATCTAGCAATGCATCATGACCACCCAAGTGAATAGAAAAGTCATATGGTAGACCATACCCTTCAATGACAATGTTACCGTGTAATTAATATCCTTTCACCACACTATATCCCAATTAGTCTAAAAGTATAGTGCATACTTCTAAATGACTAATTTATATTTTCTTGTTCCAGAAATATAACTCTCCATGATGTATAACCTTGAAACTACTTCCAAGTTATACTATCACTTCTGCAGAAGATTTATGAGTTAATATTTCCAACAAGTGGCCATAAAGGGATATACTCTCCTATTAAGGAGTGGTGAATCCTATATTGATTACTCACTATCTTTCCATGCTTCAAACTATACCCAATCTCTAACCTATGGGCTACCCTTTTACGGGCACCGAGGAATAGAGTCAAAGTATAGCCATCCACACTCAAGATACTATGGCAGTCTCAAGTCAAAGGATCACTTACGCCATTACCATTAAGAGTTCAACCATTGCCACTATAGTTGAAACTCTTGGCGGATCAATCCAATGAACTTGTTCTCAAACAAGCATCCACATACTAGCTTAAGTGTCACGCACACCATAGTCAATGAGATCAACTACTACTTACCATAAGTAGAGGCAAAGTATGTGCTAGTCTATCCGCATTAATGATGTCCAATCTCATTAATACTATGGATATTTAAGAATATGACTTTATGTATTAGAGTCTCATAATCGTAACCCTTACAATCTCTAATACATAGTCAATATTCTAAGGACTTTATCAATCAAACAACATGGAAATACGAGTATAGATGATAAAGAAAAATACCACATGGCTAAATATAACATAAATAAGTGTAAATATAAAACACCTTAAACCATCTTGGTTTTAGGGCATACACTAACAAGACACACAGTAGCAAGCACACACAATCACAAATATTGCAACCCTCACCACACAATCAACCACCTCCACCACTAACTTCAACCAAAAAACAGCCCAACCAATCTCACCACCCACACACGGACAAGTAGCGATAGCACCGACAACTAGTGGCGTCAACACCACCACCACCAGCCAACTCCACTGCAATGACTAGCTACACCACTACCTGTAGACACCTAAATTTTGACACACCATTTATTTTTAAACACTGGGGGGTATGTTTGCACTTTTTGGTACAAATTTTAATTTTTAATTTTTTCAATAATTTGGGGGGCAAAATAGTAATTTTATCTGTAAATATTTTTCTATCAACTTTTGGGGGTTTTAAATTCATATTTTTATTTTTTTGTGAATTTTTTAATTTCTTATGATTTTTCTAGATTTAATTAGTATTTTTTATTTTTGTACCAGCTAAGGGCAAAACCATCATTTTACGAATTAAATTTATTTTTTCCATTTTTGAGTCAAAAATGAATTTTCTAATGTTTTAAGCTTATTTGTAATTTTTGATAATTTTTTGAGGAAAATAACTATTTTTCTGTGAATTTTCATTGTCCAAGGGTAAAATCGTCATTTTACAGTTTAAATACATTTTCACGAAATTTTTGAGTCAAAAAGGCATTTTCTAATGTTTTAAGCTTATTTTTAATTTTTTGATAATTTTTTGAGGCTAATAGCTATTTTTTGTGTATTTTCGTTGTCCAGGGGCAAAATTGTCATTTTCACCCCGAGCGCGTTTCTATTAGTTTTTGAGCTCTAGTTTTTACTTTTGAAATCTACTGTAATTCTTTTTGGAAATTTAGAGAACGCTGCCATATTTCTTGTTTTAATTTTAATTTTAGGTTTAAAAATATATTTTTTTAATAAAATTAGCATTTTTTAATACCGGTGGCATTCTCGTTATTTTACAGTATTCTTGGCCAACAAGACAAGTAGCCTATAAATACTCTCCCTAATCAGTAAAAAAAGGAAGAAAAAAATGGAAAAACCCTAAAACACACTTTGATTTTACCCTAGAGGATCAAAACACACATAAAACACCTAAGAACACACACTAAGCCGCCACCTTCAAGAACTGATTCACTGTTCATCGTCTTCTTAAGAGTCATATGGCACTGTTCATCATACACACTGTTCATCAGATTGTCTTTTGAAGTTTGAAAGCTAAGTTTTTCTTTTGGTTTTACTAAATTTTCTTTCATTTTTAGGCAAATTTGATTAAATTTATATGTTTGGTTGAAGAATTTTACTGCAACCATTAAATTTGCTTTCAGTTTTGTTTTTCCTGAATTTTTTTTAGTCCCGTTTCTGGTTTTGTTTTTTGTTCTTCCTCCACCATCTACCACCTATCTCCACCGTCCACCACCCTTACTCCATCAGCAATCTTCTCTCTCTCCTCTCCTTTTCCACCAGAGCCACCACCATAGCAAAATCTCCACCACTGTTTCTCCACTCAGCTACCACCGTCCACTCATTCACAGCCACGGAACCACTGCTTTTCGAAATTGTAAGTCACGTTTTTTATGTAATAAGGAGTAGTACTCCTAATTTACTTTCTTTTACTTTGTGTATATTTGAGGTAAGGTTCATGTCCCCCTCACTTTTAAAATTTATTGTTAATAAAATGTGGAGTGCCACCCTCCCCCAACTATGGGGTTAGTCAAAAAAAAAAAAAAAGAATACAAACCCCTGCCAAAGCTCAAGTTCATCCCAGCTCCTCCAACGCTACCCAAACCACCGACCCAACTTCCATTTTGGGTTCAACCAAAAACCACATCCATCACCCACAAGATCGTCTAGCTTCAGTCCCAATTTACACTCCCACCGCCTTGTCAATCCAAACCCCAAGCTACATAGAGTCAGTCCTAAGCTCACCACACCCTACGCCTCAAACAAACCCAATTACCATCAGTTTCTCACAAAATCAGACCCAATTGATAACCTGCAATCAGCTCCACCCACCATCAGTAACATCCCCCTTCAGTCCACAAAACCTGCACAAAATAACAAACCCAGTCACAAAATCGCAAGCCCCACAACTAAATTCACGCCAAACCCATAACTTTCAACCCAGTAAAATCACCCTCTCCACCAGCCCAAATCCAAATCACCATCGAAACCCCCCTATCATCTTCATAGCATCCACCGCCACCGGTCTTGTATCGTCCAATTACCTGCAACAAAAAACAACAATAACACAGTAAAATCCCATATTCACCTCCACGAAACACAAATCCCAACTCCATCAATTGCCCAACAACCGCCAGTAGCATCAATTTTAGCTCACCACAGTCAGTCAGTAGCACACCACCCATACAAACCAAAACCCCAACATCAGCACACCACAAATCCATTGCTACACAGCCCATACCACCATACCTCGATAAATTGGCTCTAGGAAGACTGCAAGGGTAGAGACTGAATGGAGAGATAAGAGAAAACCTGATAGGGATTAGAAATAAAAATTGAAAGAATGTAAAGAGAAACAGAGAGAACCAAAGGGGGAGGGAGAACTGGAGAGCTAGGGATCAAAACTAGAGAGAGAATCGGGCAGATAAGAGAAAGAGAGAAATCGCGAGAGACCAGAAATTGAAGGAGCGAGAGGGTAGAGCTAGTGAGAAATCAGAAACTGAAGAGAATAAGAGGAAGAAGCAAAACAGTAGAGGGGAGAAACAGAATTAGGGGGAGAGAAGACAAAAAGAGAGAGGGACAAAGAGAGAAAAAGAAAAGAAAAATAGGGAAAAAGGAAGGGAAAAAGAAGAAAGAGAATAAAAAAAAGAAAAAAGAAAAGATGGGTGAAGTCATCTTTTTCTGAAATTTAAAAAGAGAAGAATGATTTTAGGGGGATTGAAATGCTGTTTTAATGTTTTTGTTTTCTCTATTTGATTTTATATCTTGTTATTTAAATTAATCATGTCTGATTTGGCTTATGTCCAGTTTAATGTAGTAATTAATTGAATTAACTTAGATATTTTTTAATAATTAGTGTGCTTTCAAATTAGTTTAGCATTTTATTTTTTATATTTTATTAATTAATCAATTAATTTTTTATTTTATTTTTATTTTTTTATTTTATTTTATTTTATTTTATTTTTTTATGCTCATTTTGTCTTCTCCTGGTCATCTGGTTGTAAAAATATACACTTCTGTGTTAACTTTCATTTTTCTTGAATATTATTAACATGCCCTCAAAGATTTAATTTTTGGTGCAATTGAGTCCTTGCTTTTTATGAATTGACCCCCCTAGTTTTAACTTCTTTCAATCAAGTCTTGACTAATTGCAAAAAGTGTTTTGGCATCCTAGAATTTATTGTTTTGTCCCCTAACCTACATTAATCTTGAATCTTTGCCCCCCTAAACTTGTGTAAATTTCAAACTTTGCCTCTCAATTAGTTAGGACTTCCAATTTCTACCCCCTAAGTTTTACAGAATTTTACTCTTAGTCCTTTAATTGCTAGACTTTACATTTTACTCCAATTTTTCAATATTTACACATTTTTAGGTTTTATTTATTTATGTTGTGATACCTTGACGTGTGTGTTTATTTTTTTTAAGCATTGGTACCGGGTCTCCAAAGAAGTATATCGACTTCTTGTTATTTTCCTCTTTATGTGTTCCAATATGCTCCAATGTGATTTTATGCATTATTATTTGTTCATTTCTTATTTTGTATACTTGTTGCGTATTTATGTATTTAATTTAATTTTGAATTTTATTATTCTAGAAGAATATAATATTTGTGTATTTAGTTAGTCAATGTTTCTCATATTTTTAGCAAAAATCATGTATCTAGCTAGAAAGTGTAATAGATAGGGCATTTTTAATTTCTCCCCTTTAAAATGTAAATTAAGCCCTCCGGTGTAATAGTTAGGGTTTATTTGTCTTTACGTACTTACATGCTTATTTGTTTACCGCTTTCATTAGGATTTTGCATCTAGATATTATGTTTGTGTGTTATGTGCTCCTATGTAATCTTATATGTTTATATGTTTAATTTGCTTTTAATTCATGCTTTAATATTTAATTCGTGATTTATGGTATTCCGCCACCACACTAGTCCAACGCTAGTTGTGGATTCATTCTTTTTCTCACTAGTCCAACACTGGTGAGAGTTTTTAGAACGGGCTAGTCCAACGCTAGACCCTTAAGGCATTTTAGTGTTAGGTGCATTCGTGCGCATTTTACATCCCACTTCACACAGTTTTAGTTTTCTTTCCATTTGGCATGATTTTTATTATTATTATTACTATTATTTATTTATTTTGACACATTTTTGACACACATGACATTTAGGTTGCATTTCACTTAGACTTTAGGACATTTGTGTGATTCGACTAGAAATAGTTGTCTACTCACGTGGGAAGCGGTGGCGTACAGGCCGCTTCCCCTTCCGTGAGTAGAAACATTCAGTTACGAGTTATTAGTCCCCCGTACCCGTCATGTTGCATACCCGCTTTCTTTCTTTACTTACTATATATTATTATTTTCCTTTCTTTTTGCATTTCATCTTGCATTCACACTCGTGACTCCCTTGAGGTCTCGACTTGGGTTTCACAATTAATGCGATAATTTCGACCAAGTCTCGACGGAACATTTCGACCCTCCCGATATTCACATTTAGACTTAGGATTTGCATTCATTTAGATACATCCAAAACGCGATAGAACTTAGGGTTAATTTAGGAAATTTTGATTAAGTCTCACAACTAGCTTCGGCTAGGTTGAAAGGGTGCCTTAGGCGCAAGCCTTTGCCTTCCCTTTCTTCAAATGTGACTCCCGAACCTTTTTCTCTCGTTTTTCGTAGACCAGAGTCGAAAAAAGGTTTTAAATGATTTTTCTAAAATTTTTATTTTTGTTTTGTTAGCCGATTTTTCAGGTGACTTGGTACACCCTAACTCAGTACTAAGTGGCGACTCCATTTTTAAAATAAAACCCTTTTTCAAAAATTAGTTGGGCAAATCTGTCACACTTTTAGTCCCGGCCTTGTTTTCTTTTAAAATACTATTTTTTATTAAAATACACTTTTTTCAATAAAAATCTGATTTTTCACACACGCTGATAAGTGTTAAAGTGAACTAGTTTTTTAGGTTAGGTTTTTAGGGTTTTCTATGGGTTTTTCTCTAGTTCTTAGCTATTTCTTCTCTTTTATGATTTTAATGCCAAATTGTGTAAATGTATGATTTAAAAGTGTTTTTACACCATTTTGTAGGGTTTTGATAGCTTCAACTCGATTTCAATTGATTGGAGTGCAATGAAGAAATAGGCGAAGAAGAATTGGAATGGAAATAGTTTGGCAGCTTGGACATATTTCAGTGTTTTGGTCATATCTAGAGCTAGAGACCAGTTCTTAGTATTTTGAGTATATCTCTGGCTACAGAGCTCTAAATGACACGATTTGGGATGTTTTGGAAAGCTATCTCAAGGGGCTACAACTTTTGTGTTTTAAGGAAAAGCTAATTCAGCTTCCTTTGAGGCCAAATCTGACGTAGACAAACCGCATGACAACCCGCGCGCGATTTGTGCTGCGGTTTCCATTCAGAAGTTAAGTGAACAACCCGCGCGACAACCCGCGCGCGGTTTATGCCGCAGTTTCTTCACAGAATCTGCAGCGTATTTAGCAGCTAAACTGGCCATTTGACGAAGGGGAGAACCCTAACTCGAGAGAAAACACACACACGCCGCACACACCTCAAAAACACATATTTTGCACATCTAGAGTGATGTAGGGAGGAGAAAGCAAGAGTAGAGGGACAACTCAAGGGCTTCAATGGTAAAAGCAAGAAGATTTTATCAAGATGCAAGGGAAGATTCAAGAGGCTGCATGAGAATGAGCTTTCTCTTTCTTTCTTGTCTTTTGTTAATTTTATTCTTGTAATTATGAATTGAGTTGTTTATGATTTAGATAGGATGAACCCTAGATTCTTATAGTTTATGATTTTATTCTTGGTTTAATGAAAGACCCACTTTGTTCTTAGATTTATTCATGAGTTTATTTGTGTTTTGGATTGGGATTTGCATGCATCCTTCAATTCAAGTGTTGATTTTGTATGGGTATATCGAGAGATTGCACATATGATTAGATCACTTCATGAATAGAGAGAACTTGAATGAATTGCTAGAGATAGGATTACATGAGTTCTTCCTAAGTTGAGTTTTAGGATTAAAGCTCAACCACAAATGGAGTCCATTGATTAGAAATTGCATCTTTTAGGGGTTTTAATTGAGAAGAGATTCCAATTAATCAACCGAGAAGGTAGGAATTGTTTCACTTGAGAAAGGATATAATTCACATAAGGGACTCTGGGGTCTAAGAAATTGGGTTAATCATTAATCAAGTTAGAGTCTTGGCATGTTGGTTTAGGGGAATTCTTCATCTAAATTAACCTCTACTTTTGTCCATTCTCTCTACTAAATTCTATATTGTCATTTAGTTAGATAATTAGTTTTAGCTAATTTGTATTTTCATTTAATTCGTCATTCACTTTGTGAGGTTAGATAATAGAAAGAAGTTAGTACTAGTACTCACATAGTCCCTGAGGGATCGACACTCGGTACTCCTGTACACTATACTACTAGGAACGATAGGTGCACTTGCCTAAAGTATCTATAGTATAGCGAAACGGATATCACATGCGCACGATTTTTTTTTTAAAAACTTGCTTTTCAAAAAGGTCATCAAACTAGATCGTCTTTTCGGGACGCGACAGTCAACGACCCTACTAGCACCCTTTGCTTCACGATTTTTTAGGACGCTGACACTACCACTTCACCGGCCTCCATCTTGAAATTAGGTGATACGATCCGTCCCAAGACCCCTCATTAAACACGTAACGGGAACCTTCACAACGATCGCGATCCACAAGACAACCCTCCCAAAGGATCATTCTTGTGTATCAACAGACAACCTATCCCCAATTCTACCCGAGAATTGAAACTAGCTTGAAGAGGATCCCAAACCCTAACCTCACACGTTGGTTAGAACTCAAGGATATCAAAGAAGTTCACGAATCACTCGTGGAACTCACAAGTCTCACAAAGAGAATCAGAGAGGAAAAACCCTCGTAATTTTATTCAACATCAACTTTTATGTAAAACAATGATAGAAACTAGCATTATATAGGCAAAAACACCCTAAACTACTGATATGGACAGTAACTAGTCTATTACAAGTAAAAAATCAAGTAAAAACATGTAAAACAAAAGAAATCGCAAACTTTCAGATGAAGGCCGCGGCCTAGACCGCGGCACGGCCTTCCTCGCGGCCTTGATCAGAAGGTTTTGCAATGCTGAGCCATGGGCATCCTTGTGAAGGCTCATAATTAGTGTTTACTCGATTATATGATTTTTGGCATTGGATCGTGTGGTGGTGGTAGTAATGAGTTAGTAAAACCCAAATATTTAAAGTGATCATCTTTAAAACCTCTAAACTTAGTTGTGGGGCTCCGTTTGGGTTATTTATGAATTAGGTGCACATGACATACTATGACAAATAAACTAGCAAGATAATGTGGGGGCTTGCATTAAACATTGTTAAAATTTTACTTGTTTATCTACTTTACTATTTGTTAATGCAATTATTAAGGTTAAATTAATTGGATAATGTTGGTGATCAAACTAGATAAATCTAGTCGTTAAAGTGTTACACTTGAAAACTCTAGGATTAAATAGTGATAACACAATTAAGTTACCAAATTTTAGTTGTTCATGTTAGCACCTAATACTAATACAATTTTATTGTCCAATAACTTATTTAGTTTTGAGGGAATACATTTATTAGGTCAAGATGAATAGGATAAAAATTAATAATCGCATTGGTTAACTCAAGTTAATAAACTTGTTGTATTTGGAAATCCTAAACTAGGTGGTGGTATTATATGTTATTAGTTATAAGACACACATGCATGGTAACTGAAATAATAAAATTTAACACTTGCAAAGCATCTTAATTGATATATTACACATTACCAAAGCAAGAAAATAAAATGAAAGAAAGAAATGGCACGATAGATAGCTGGAGTTAGAAATGGGCTAAGCGAGTAGGAGCATTCCAAGTAGGAGGTGGCAAGAGTTTGGAAGTTGTGGGGTGAAGTTGAGAGGTGAAGCTGGCTGCTCAAACAAGCATTGGGATCTGTCAAGCCAAGGAAACCGTGAGAGCAAACAAATGAAAAAAAAAGGGTTAAGAAACCTGGAGATGAGGCTGAGAGAAAGAAAGAGAGAGCAAAACCAAGCTAGATAATTGGGATTGAGCAACCAGATTGAAAGGAAAGCTACATCTTGCAAGGTATAGAGGTAAACGTTCTAGATATCTTGATGTATTATGCATGTTACGGAGTTACTAAGTTTCGTAGGTATTGATTTGATTAAAGAAACTCAACTAAAAATTGTAAAAACTAAAGCTTAGAGGAGTTGCATAGCATGAACCCGAATGTGTCGGGAACTTCGAGCAGTCTGAGTAAATCGACCATAACTGTGTCTAGGAAAGTTGAAATTGAGTGAATTTTGCTATGTAATAAACTATACTCAAGGGGCTTTCTGGGCTGTAAGAATCTTGGCTTGGTTCGAAGCATGTGATCGTCAAGAACACAAACAATATGACTGAAATCTTGGTACTCTCTGACTGAAGGTTTTGAACTAACAGAAGTTGCGGTGGAATTTTAACAGGGTTATGATTAAAATCAGGGGATGATGCCTCTTAGAAACTTGCTCCATATTGAACATAGTTTATAAGAGTGCAAAGATTATGAATTTTCATTGACTGTAGCTCGAGATATCTTGATTTTGTTTTCCTATGATTGAGAAACTGACACGTACAGTTGTTGATGCGCAGTTTTGGAAACATAGCTATAACTTGGTGTAGGAAGCTTAGAATTGAATGATTCTTGTTGTCCTAGAAACTAGATTCATAGGGGTTTAATATGGTGTAAAGCTTGTACTCTTTTTCTTTGTAGATTAATCTCAGAAATTGAGCAAATCTCGCTAGACAGAGAACTCTGCTTAAACAGAATCGGTAAATGGCCAACTTTAGCCATAGTTTTGAACTTGTTATAGTGGGAATTTGGGCTGGTGATCTTTCACAAAATTTATAGCCCTTATAATGTAGTTTTTAACCATGTAATCCATAGGTATTGATTCTCGATACATTGCCCCCAGAATTCGTGTGAACTAGACTGGAAAACCAACCCTGCATGAACAGGGTTGGTGATGAACCAGATTGGGAGTCAATTTTGGAATTGTTCTTGTTATAATTCGACTTAGTGCCCCGAATGAAATATTTAGTCATTGGAATGTAGTTTCTATCCATGTAATCTTTTCTCTCATATGACTTGTCAATTGAGAGTTATGACCGGTCGAAAATGGGTACTCAATGAAACTGAAACCATGTTTTACAGGGGAAGGAACAGATTTGTGATGGCAATTTAATCAGCTTATGATTGGAAGCAGAATTTGGTGTCTTCAAGAAAAATGTAATAAATGAGTCTAGTTTCTAAGGTTACAAAGATTGTGGGAATTGGTTGTGCAAGGATTGAGTAAGCCATGTTTGAACAAACTCAGGCCAAGTGGTATTGAGGTCACGGTTAGGTTCATGGCTTCCCATTTCAAGGGAAATATATATAGGTGATAGAAATAATATAAATAAATAAATTAAAACAAAACAAAACTTTTAAGTACCAATGGTTATTCATTCGCTTGGACTTATCTTTAATCAATGCACTTTTTATTCATAGGTGCTTCAGAACCTCAAGGAACAGACGTGAGAAGAACTTGAGGAAAGCCTAAAGATTACCTATGAGTGTCCATTAAATTATTTTGTTTACCAATTTTAGTTTTACAAAAACTACGCGAATTTTTGTAAAAGTTTAATAGACCTTTTCTAATATAAATACTATGACCTCCCGGTGAGTTTGTTTATATGATATATGATTAGCATGCATTTATGCGAAATGTATGACCGCCGGTGAGTCTTTTATACATGTGTTAACTAGTCAACATTATAATTTGTTATTATATAACTTGATATCATATTTGCTACTCGTACCTGGTTGTTAAATGCTGGTAGTACTTGATATAAGTATGATTGTGTACTTTATCTCACTGGCAGGACTTGTACTTGTTAAATTCAAAGTGTGCTTGTGCATGTTATACTTGTGCATGATTTGGGGCCTGGCCTTGGTAGTTGGTCTTGGCTGAGCCGGCAGCGGGTTTGGTCACCAAGTTCTGACTACCTTGGTCTCTTGGCACCTTCCGGCCTACAAGGAGGTTTTGTAGGTTAAGGGGATGTACGAGAAAAGTACTTGGGTAGAACTCGAGCTACCAAAACGGTGTAGTGCCGGAGGCAATAAAATTGGTGTAGGGCCAGAGGCCAACGTACTTGATTCGCCCATGGGCAGTACTTGACATAACAATCCTGTATCCTTTTATGGTTCTTGAGAACGTGTTATTTGATTCAGTTATATTCTTTTATGCTATTAATGCGAATGAATTTCGATCCAACTACACAATTTTAAAAGATGTTTCCAACGTGATTTTAAAATGGACCTCACTAGGCGATAAGCTTACCCTTCGTTAAATTTGTTTTCCTTACAGGTGCTAACCCACGGGAAATAGGGCAAGAAGTGAAAATAGAGGGTTTTCCTTTGTTTAGGATTAGCCTGTCGAATCAATGTAATTTGAGATTCAAGTTATGTTGTAATTATTTTTGAATATATATGTAACTTTTAGCGTTTGATTATATTTCTAGTGTATGACTGTTTGTGCTTGAATCCTGGCGTGAGCCAGGTAGGCGTCCCGATCAGGATTCTGGAGTAGGGCCTGGTTGGGGGCGTCACAATCCTAAAGCGAGCCACGGCCACGTCTCACCTTTCACTACCCACGGCTCACCACCAGCAATCATTTTTGGCTTCTTTTGTTTCCTATCCACCAATGTACTCTTCCTCATCTTTGATGGCCTCTTCCTCCTACCCTTTTTATCCATTCTTGATGCTTCTAAGCCTCCATAAAGGGTTGGCAAAGGCCTTTGCTTCGATGATGCTCCTGAAACAATATGAATGCATTTATCAACTTGAGCTTTGGCTTCTATGATCCTATCATTAGGTAAATAAATTGATGATTTCTCTCCCTTAGCTCTTCTTAATTAGTATTAGTTGGTTAGTTTGTAATGGGTGATTATATAATAAGTTTAGGGAATCTGACCAATTTGGAGGGAATGGGTTAAAGTAAGAAAAGAGAGAAGAGAAAGAAGAGAGGGCCGGGGAAGAAGAGAAAAATAGAAACCAATGAGGGAGACAAGAAATAGAAAAGGAGAGGAAAAGAAAAGAGGGAATGGAGGAAGAGAAAGAAAGGAGGGGAAAAGAAATAGAAAGGCGAGAAACCAGGAATGAAAAGAAAAAGAATAGATCGAAAGAGGAAAAAGAGAAAGAAACATTGAGAGAGAAGAAAGATTCGGGTGCTAAAAGGAAAAAATAGAAACCACCGAGATAGAGGAGAAATCTGGAGAAGGAGAGAAGAGAAGAAGAAAGAGGAAAAGGAGGAAGAGAGGAGAAGAGAGAAGGAAGAAGAAAAAGAGAGAGAGAAGCAAAATCTAGAAAAAGAGAGAAAAGAGAGAAATGGAAAAAAAAAAAAGAAAGAGAGAAATAGGAAGAAAGAGAAGAAAAAAAGATAAAAAGAAAAAATTGGTAAAAAAAAAGAAAGAATTGCAAAAATTATGTCAGTTTTGAATAAAATGACATAGTTTTGGTTATTGATTTTTATTAGAGTACATATTTATGTTCCGCCCCTCGGGTTTCTGATTTGTTGTATTATACCTTTGAATACTTTTTATTTTCTGCATTTAAGTCCTTATTTATTTAGATTGACCTCTAGAATTTATGCTTCATTTCAATTATGTCTAGAATAATTGCAATTTGGTTTTAAAGTTGCTCAAAGTTATATTTTTGCCCCATTAGGTTGCCTAAAATCACGATTTAGTCCCCCATCTTTTTTGGAATTACATTTTTGCCCTCAAAGGTTGCTAGAAATTACATTTTTACTCCCTAAGTTTGCTGGAATTACATTTCCACTCTCAAATCTTGCTGAAAATTGCATTTTTACTCCCCAAGTTTGCTGGAATTGCATTTTGCCCCTATGCATTACTACAAATTGTGATTTTTGTCCTTGTGTTTGCTGGAAATTCTTTCTTTGACCTTAGAATATTGTTGAAATTTATGTTTTTGTCCCCCAAATATCTAGAACTTGCATTTTAGCCCTTGAATGTTGTTGAAATTACATTTTGACCCCTTCCTAATTGTTGCAATTTCTATTTAGTCCCTTTGAGTTGTTGGAAATTCATTTTTGGTCCTCATTGTTGCTGGAAATTATATTTTAGCCTTTAAATTTGTTGTAAATTATATTATTGCCTTAAGTATTGTTTGAAATTGTAATTTTACCATTTAGTTTGTTGTAAATTACATTTTTGCTCTAGAACGTCGCTGAAAATTCCATTTTTAACCAAAAACTTTGGAAAAGTTTTACTTTTTTTTGTCAAAAAAAATTTTATTAGGTCCTTAAAACTTTCAATTATTTCTTTTTCATTTTTTTAATTTTCAATTAATGTCCCAAAATTTAGTTTTTTTGTGTGTAATTAATGCTCAAATTAATTTCTTTGTCTCCTCTTTAAATTATTCTTGGTATTTTTATTTATGTGTCAAAAGTTTAATTATATGTTATTGTATTTTTTATTTAAAATAAATATTCTTTTCTTTTCTTTTCTTTTTTTCTTCCAAAAGCTTAGTTGGTGTGTGTGTGTGTGTGTGTGTATAATTTTGTTTATATTTTTAACTATATATATAACTTTTTTGTTTATATTTTTAACTTTTTGTTTATTGTTGTTATTATAATTGTCTTGTATTTTATTCTTCGATTATAGTGATTAATGTTGTATTATTTACTTTATGATTTTTTATCCAAAATAGTGGTGCCTTGATGTGTTTGTTTATTTTGTTAGCATTTGTGTGAGACCCTCAAAAAAATCCCACATTGGTGGGAAGAAAAGAAAATGATTTGTATATAACATCCTACGTTTGGGTTACTAAATAACTTGGCTTAAGCATTTTGAGCCCGTGGTTTAAAGCTCAAAAGTTATTGGGCCAGCTCAGACGCGGGATGTTACAAATGGTATCAGAGCGAACCTCGTGTTGTCTCTGCACGAGGTGAGACTGGGCCTATGGTATTGGGCCGGACTACGCAAGGAAGTGGAGGAACTAAGTGTTGTGCGGGGCTAAGTGCTACGTCGACCTAAGGGCGAGAGCCACCTCTAGAGCCCGTACGAGCCACCTCTAGAATCTGATACAACCGAGTGGATAGTTCGGATTATGATATGGATTGGGCTTTGCGAGGACGCAAAGCCTAATAAGGAGGGGTGAATGTGAGACCCTCAAAAAAATCCCACATTGGTGGGAAGAAAAGAAAATGATTTGTATATAACATTCTACGTTTGGGCTACTAAATAACTTGGCTTAAGCATTTTGAGCCCGTGGTTTAAAGCTCAAAAGTTATTGGGCTAGTCCAGACGCGGGATGTTACAATTTGTACCAAGTTTACGAATGGGAGGTACCCCTATTACCCTTTCAATGTCTCTTTATGTGCTCCTATGTGCGACTATGAGTTTTTCATGTATCTTTTTGTGTTTATTATTTTTATTTATGTGTGAGCATTTATTTATGTCATGTTATTTATTTGAATTTAATTTTAATTATTCAAAGAAATGTAATAGATAGGTGATATTCTATTTAACAAAAATTTTGTATTTAGACAGTTAATGTAATAGATAGTTTATATTTTCATCTTTTTAACAAAAGCTTTTGTATTTTAGATAGAAAATGTAATAGATAGGTTAGATAGGCTATTTTTCTTATCTTTCCCCATTTTAGATTGTAATTAGGCTTTTCTCTAATGTAATAGTTAGGGCTTTTGTATGCTATGTTCTTATGTGTTTTACTCATTTTCTCTAGGACTTTGCATCTAGAATATCATGCTTATGTGTTATGTGCTTCTATGTGCTATTACCTACTTCTATGTGCTTATTGCTTTAATTTATGTTTGTTATTATTTATTGCTTTGCTTCATTATGAAATGTGTGTATCGTCGCCACATTAGTCCAATACTAGTTGTGGTTCATTCTCGTTTCCTCGTCAGTCCTAATGCTAATGAGGAATTTATATAAAACGGGCTAGTCCAATGCTAGACCCTTAGGTTCCTTAAACATTAGTTTCATTTGCATGAAATTTATGTCATTCACATGTATCCATTTCTATTTTTAGGATCTTATTCTATTTTACATGTCATTTTCCCTTATATTATCCCTCTTCCTATAAATATAATGCATTAGATTGCATTTCATATAGAATTTTAGGACTTAGATAGATCATTTGCTTGCTTAGGTTAGGAGGAGTCAACCCTTCGAACATGGGAATAGTGAATATGGTTTTGCAGCCTTAGTACACTATTTATCCCTTTGTAAGAAGGAGGAACACATTTGTCATGAGTTTTCATTCCCTGTACCCGTTATGTTGCATTCCTTTTTCTTTAATCACTTATATCTATATTTATATTTTATTTTTGGCATTTCATTTTCGCATTACTCGTGACCCCTTCGAGGTTTCTTTTTGGGTTTTGCCATTAATGTGATAATTTCAATTTAACTTCGAAGGGATATTTTGTCCCTCTCGATATCTCTTTTAAGTCTAGGTTTGCATCCATATAGTTACATCAAAATGTAATAAATTTGAGGTTTATTTTAGGAAAATTTCGATTAAACCTTGCAACTAGTTTCGGCTAGGTTGAAAGGGTGCCTTAGGTGTAAGCCTTTGCCTTCCCTTTCTTCAACTGTGCCTCCCGAGCTCATTTTTCTCTTGTTTTCAAAGACCTGGAGTTGTCTAAAGGGGTTTTCTCATTTTTCTTATATTTTTCTAAAAAATAATAATAATAATAATAATAATAAATAAAAATAAAAATATATTTTTTAAAGAAATCATTCTTGAAATTTTTTATAATAAAATATTTGTTGTGACTTGGTACACCAAAACTCAATACCAAGTGGTGACTCCCGTTTTCACAAGAAAAAACCCTTTTTTAGACTCTATTTCATGCCCAAACCGTCGCACTTTTCAAAGTCCCATTTTAGGCCATTTTCATTTGTTTTCCAAAAAAAAAATATTTTACAAAAAACTACACTCTCTTTTACACTAATCTTTTTCCTTCTTTCGAAAAATGAGGTGCGACAGTAATAGTTAGGGCTTTTGTGTGCTATGTGTTTGACTCGCTTTCCTTAGAATTTTGCATCTAGAATATTATGCTTATGTGCTACGTGCTCCTATGTGCTACTATCTACTTCTATGTGCTTATCGCTTTGATTTATGTTTTATTTATTACTTGCTTTATTATAATATGTGTATCGTTGCCACATTAATCCAACGCTAGTTGTGGTTAATTTCAATTTCTTTGCTAGTCCAATGCTAGCAAGGAATTTCTAGAAAATGGGCTAGTCCAATGCTAGACCCTTAGGTCATTTTAGTGTTAGATTATTCCTTGTGTGCATTTCATATCATTTCACACACTTTTTCTCTTTTTAAGGCCTCTTCTATTTTTGCTTGTTTTTTATGTATTACTATTCTTATTATCTATTTTTTCCATATATTCAGTACATGACATTTAGATCACATTTCACATAGAATCTTAGGTCATTTGTGAAATCTGATTAGAAATAGTCGTCTACTTATGTGGGAAGCAGAGGATTAACAAGTCGTTCCCCCCTCCGTGAGTAGAAACAGTTAGTCACGAGTTTATTAGTTCCCTATACTCGTTATGTTGCATTCCCTTTCCTTGGTCACTTATATCTATATTTACATTTTTTTTATTCTTCATTTTTTGATTCTCATTTTGCATTGCTCATGAACCCTTCGAGGTTTTATTTTGGAGTATCTCAATTAATGCGATAATTCCCATTTAACTTCGAAGGTACATTTGCCCCTTAACGATATCTATTTTTTAGGTCTATATTTGCATTCATCTAGTTACATCAAAATGTGATAGAATTTTAGGGTTATTTTTTAGAAAATTTTGATTAAACCTCGTAACTAGTTTCAGCTAGGTTGAAAGGGTACCTTAGGCGTAAGCCTTTGCCTTCCCTATCTTCAACTGGGACTCTTGAACTTGTTTTCGCTTGTTTTTCAAAGGCCTGGAGTCGTCTAAAAGGATTTTTCACTTATCTTTGTTTTTATAAAATATGTTTCTCTAAACAAAGGTTTTGGTTCTTGTCAAACCATTTTTCTGGTGACTTGGTACACTAAAATTCAATACCAAGTGGCGACTGTAAGGTAATAGCAAGGTGACATGGTGGAAAAATAAAAATTTATTACCTTTATTATGGACCTCTTTGACATATCTATATGATTATCAAGGGGGTATGCATGAAAATTACCTCAAGGACAAAAGATTTCTATGCTACTAGGCAAAGATCCTTCGAAGAAGATGTTAGATCTACCACAAAAAGCCCTCCAAGCGTAGAGCCTCTAACGATATCCACACGAACAACTTCTTTGGGAACCTTGTAGGCTTGTTTACTTTGACTTTTGAGTGCTAGCTCCCTTGAATTATTTAAGAACACAAGAAAAAGAAAAACCTAACAATTAGGAGAGAGAGAGACGCCTAGAGAGAGAAAAGAGGCGTGCTTTTTTCTTCCTTCAATTTTTCTCTCACTAGTTTTCTTTTTGTGTTGCAATAATTCAAGAGTCAAAGCATGAAACCTATTTAGTAGAGGAAGTATTCTAGTCTTTTAGGAAATAAAGCTAATTGGAAACCAAGAAGGTTTAGGCAACTTACTTTAAGCTAATCCTTCTCCTTTAGGAAATCTATTCCATAAGGAAACCAATTAGTTACTTTATTTCTTTTAGGAAACCTAACTTTCCTGCAAGACTTAGAATATTTATAAATAAGTCCTTTAAGTTAATTTATGTCATAAATTAACCCCATAAGTATCTCATACTTATCTTAATTACATTTTAACCCAAAGATTTTGTTCTTGATGTGTGTGACCCATTAGGTTCCATTCACGTTGGCAATATGTATAAATTATAACTCATTAATTGAGCTAGATAGATTAAACACTTTAATTTATCATTAATTCACTAATTAATCAATTCATACTTATAGATCATGAGTGGCGTCTAGCAATGCATCATGACCACCCAAGTGAATAGGAAAGTCATATGGTAGACCATACCCTTCAATGACAATGCTACCGTGTAATTAATATCCTTTCACCACATTATATCCCAATTAGTCTAAAAGTATAGTGCATACTATTAAATGACTAATTTATATTTTCTTGTTCCAAAAATATAACTCTCCATGATGTATAACCTTAAAACTACTTCCAAGTTATACTATCACTTTTGCAGAAGATTTATGAGTCAATATTTCCAACAAGTGGCCATAAAGGGATATACTCTCCTATTAAGAGTGGTGAATCTTATATTGTTTACTCACTATCTTTCCATACTTCAAACTATACCCAATCTCTAACCTATGGGCTACCCATTTACGGGCACCGAGGAATAGAGTCAAAGTATAGCAATTCACACTCAAGATACTATGGTAATCTCAAGTCAAAGGATCACTTACACCATTGCCATTAAGAGTTCAACCATTAGCACTATAGTTGAAACTCTTGGTGGATCAATCTAATGAATTTGTTCTCAAACAAGCATCTACATACCAGCATAAGTGTCACGCACACAATAGTCAATGAGATCAACTACTACTTACCATAAGTAGAGGCAAAGTATGTGCTAGTCTATCCGTATTAATGATGTCCAATCTCATTAATACTATAACTAGGGATATTTAAGAATATGACTTTATGTATTAGAGTCTCATAATTGTAACCCTTATAATCTCTAATACACAGTCAAAATTCTAAGTACTTTATCAAATAAACCAGTAACATGGAAATACAAGTATAGATGATAAAGAAAAATACCACATGAATAAATATAACATAAATAAGTGTAAATACAAAACACCTTAAACCATCTTGGTTTTAGGGCATACACTAACAAACTCCCACTGGCACTAAAACCAATCACTTATTTGTTTTAGGCCAAAAGCATTTACATGAGCATCATGCTTTTTCTGGGACAAGGCCTTAGTGAGATGATTAGCTATATTGTCATCAGTGGGAACCTTTTCTATCTTTACATCATTCCTACCAACTATTTCTCTAATAAGATGGTAGCGCCTAAGTACGTGTTTGGATCGTTGATGAGACCTAGATTCCTTTGCTTGGGCAATGGCACTATTGTTATCACAGTACAAAGGTATAGGATCAAGAATGGAAGGAACCACTCCTAGCTCAGTGACGAACTTCTTGATCCAAACAACCTCTTTTGCAACTTCAGAAGCAGCAACGTACTCGGCTTCAGTTGTAGAATCAGCGGCAGTTTCTTGTTTTGAACTCTTCTAACTCACAGCACCACCATTTAACGTGAATATAAATTCAGACTGCAACTTGCTATCATCCTTGTCTGATTGAAAACTAGCATCAGTGAAACCAGACACTTCTAAAGTGTGTCCTCCATAAACCAAGAATAATTCTTTAGTTCTTCTCAAGTACTTAAGAATACTCTTGACAGCTACCCAGTGCCCTCACCAGGGTTAGCTTGGAATTTGCTTGTAACACTTAGAGCATAGGAGATGTCTCGGGTCTCGTACATAGCATAGCATACATAATGGATCCTATTGCCGAGGCATAAGGAACTTTTTGCATGCTATCAATCTCGGCAAGTGTCTTAGGACACATGTCTCTTGAAAGAGTAATCCCATGTCTCATAAGTAAGTACCCCTTCTTCAATTGCTCCATGCTAAACCTCTTTAGCATCTTGTCTATATATGTCAATTGATTGAGACCAAGCAACCTCTTGGATCTATCTCTCTAGATCATAATTCTTAGAATATAGGTTGTCTCTCCTAAATCCTTTCATGGAGAAACTTTTGGACAGCCATACCTTTAGGGTTTGTAGTAAAGGTATGTCGCTTCCCATCAACAATATGTCATCTACATAAAGTATTAAGAAAATGATAGCACTCCTACTCACCTTCTTGTATACACAAGGCTCGTCTTCCTTCTTAAGAAAACCAAACTCTTTGATTGTCTCATCACAAAATGAATGTTCCAACTCCTTAAAGCTTGCTTGAGTCCATAAATGGACTTTTAGTAGCTTGCATACCTTATGACTATCAATGGAATCCAAACCCTCAGGTTGTGTCATGTGCACTTCCTCTTGCAAATTCCCGTTAAGGCATGCAGTCTTGACATCCATTTGCCAAATCTCATAGTCATAATAAGCAACTATGGCAAGCAAAATCCTTATGGATTTAAGCATAGCTACTAGCGAAAAGATTTCTTCAAAGTCAATTCCTTGCCTTTATTTGTAACCTTTCGCCACTAACCTCGTTTTATAGGTAACAATGTTACCATCCATGTCAGTCTTTCTTTTAAAGACCCACTTGCACCCTATGGGTTTTATCATTTTAGGTGGCTCGACCAAGGTCCATACCTTGTTCTCGTACATGGAATCCATTTCAGATTTCATGGCTTTGTGCCACTTCAACGAGTCTACATTAGACATAGCTTCTTCGTAGCTAGTAGGATCCTCATCATCTATAACTAACACATCATTGCTCTCACTAATGAGAAATCTATATCTCTCAAGAGCATAATGTGTTCTACTAGATCTATGAAATTCTTGTGTAACTTGAGCTTCCGACTGTGCCTCATCAACATGTGGCGTAAGCTCTTGTTCCAACCGTTGACTACATTGTGGTTCTTGAATTTCTTCAAGTTCTACTTTACTCCCACTACTTCTTTCAAGAATAAACAATTTTTCTAGAAAAGTAGCATTTCTTGAGACAAACACCTTTTGCTCAAGGGGATTGTAGAAGTAGTATCCACGACTCTCTTTAGGATACCCCACAAACAAGCATTTGTCAGACTTAGCCTTGAGCTTGTCTGACATGTTTCTTTTCACATAAGCAGAACAGTCCTAAATCTTCAAATGATTAAGATTCGGTTTCTTACCATACCAAATCTCATAAGGTGAGATACCAACAGATTGTGATGGAACACGGTTGAGTATATAGGAGGTGAAATCTAAGGCTTAAGCCCAAAACAAAATAGGAAGTAATGCATGGCCCATTATGGAACGCACCATATCTAATAAGGTACGATTTCTCCTTTCAGACATACCATTTAGTTGTGGCGTGTATGGAGGAGTCCATTGAGGAATAATCCCATTTTCCTCTAAATATTGTTGGAGCTCTTGACTTAAGCATTCTCCACCTCGATCAGATCTAAGTGTTTTGATAGTCTTGCAAGTTGTTTCTCAACTTCAGCTCTAAAGACTTTGAACTTTTCAAAGGCCTCGGATTTGTGCTTCATTAGAAACACATAACCATATCTAGAATGGTCATCTGTGAAAGTGAGGAAGTAGGAGAAACTACCTCTAGCATGGATCGACATTGGGCCACAAACACTAATATGTATAAGCCCAAGAAGAACACTAGCACGTTCACCCTTTCCAGTAAAAGGTGTCTTGGTCATTTTGCCAAGTAAACAATATTCGCATGTCCCAAATGATTCATAATCAAATGAGTCCAAGTATCCATTTTTATGTAACTTGGATATGCGTTTCTCATTTACATTACCAAGTCTACAATAACAAAGGTATGTTTGGTTTACAATATTTAATTTTTGTTTCTTGGTGTTTATGTCGAGAATGGACTTTTGTTCATCTAAAATCTATAAACCATTAATTAATGTACCAGTACCATAAGTAACTACCATCACGTGAAAAGAACAACTTATATTCCTTTGAATGATGGTAAAACCATCCAAATCTAACAATGAGATAGAAATGATGTTCTTTGTAACTATGGGAACAAAATAACAGTTTCTTAATTCTAAAATAAGCCTAGTGGGCAAAGAGAGTACATAGTTTCCTACGGCTAATGCAGCAACTCTTGCTCCATTCCCCACAGGTAACTCGACCTCTCCCCTTGCCAGGGATCTACTATCTTTAAGACGCTACATTTTTTTACAAATATGAGATATAGATCCGGTATCTAATACCCACGAGTCTCGGTTAGTAGATAAATTAATCTCAATCATAAACATACTAGAGGTTGAAGCTTCACCTAGCTTCTTTGACTTGAGAGAGTCAAGGTAGGCCTTGCAGTTTCTCTTCCAATGCCCATCTTTTCTGCAATGGAAGCATGTGCCCTTGAGTTTGTCCTTTTTAACCCCACCCTTAGGCTTGCTTCTCCTTTTCTTGGACTTCTTAAGTCCATAATTGGACTTCTTTTTCTTGGAGTCCAAGACAAGCATAACAGGTGCCCTTCTCCTTCTTAAGTTTGGGCTCAGCAGTCTTGAGCATGTTCATCAATTCAGTCAACGTGTACTCAACTTTTTGCATGTTGAAGTGCAAGATGAATTGTGAATAGCTCTCAGGTAGGGACTGAAGAATTAAGTCAATACTTAACTCATTGTTTGAGACGTGTCCCATATCAGCTAATTTTTCAATTAGCCTGATCATCTTCAGTACATGGGTAGTCACTGAAGATCCCTCTGCCATCTTGCATTGATAAAGCTCCCTTGAGGTAACCTCTCAATCCTAGCTTGTGCGTCAAATATTTCTTTTAAATGCACAATCATGGACGGAGCATCCATCTTCATATGTTGCTTTTGCAATGCTGGGGACATAGCAGCTAACATGATACATGTTGCTAGCATCATTGTTGGCTTTGTGTATCTCATATGCATCTATGTCCTCAAGTGATGCAGTAGCAAGAGGAGGAGGGGGCAATGGTCTATCGAGGACATACTCAATTTTTTCATGTTTGAGAACAATTCTCAAATTGATATTCCAGTCCTCAAAGTTGGTTTCATTGAGTTTGTTGTCAAGAATTAGTCGCAAATTCACGTTAGACATTCTACAAAAAGTAATATGCAAACCAAAAATTTGGATTCATAAATTTATTTGGTTTGCTCCCACTATTTTACTTCAAATCAATAACCCTCAATATTGATTCGGAAATCCGTTGGAGATTTCTAGTGGGCTAGGATCCCATCTAATTAGCTTGGGTTTGACGGAGGCCAATGCCCCAAAGATAAATTTGATTACGTAGATAACTATTTATCAATCACAACTCTTGTGATTCCTAGATAGTTGGGTATCAACTCTTTGAAATTTACATCTTATGTATTACCCAACATTGCCTCAAAAAATATCATAACATTGGCGGAGGCCAAACTCGTTATGTATTTTTTGTTAAGCCAAACCCATTATTCAGAGATCATATCTCATAACAGAAACATATTCTGAGTAAGGTGACCATGACGGAGGCCAATGTGTCAACCTTAATAGGAGCTCATCGTTTTTGTTATAATTATGGAAGGCAACTTGTATTTTTGACTTAATATTTAGTTTGAGGAATTTTAGTTTAAATATTAATGTCTCATCATATCATGCAATTAAAATATATCAACATATAAAAAAATAGCATAATAAACGTGGATGATTATGAACTTTAACTAATAATATTTTCTTCGAGCCTTGAAGAAAATATTTGGTTAAAATTCCTAAGGGACGTGTCAACTCCTTGATGTGCCTCCATGGTTGCTCCTTGGTGCCATTTCCATCTTCTTGTACATTACATATGTAATTCTAGTCTAAACAATTTAGAAAATAAACCTATTCCTAACCTATACTTTGTACATTACAAGTATTGATCAAGAAACCTCGAGTTACATTCGAGGGGAATTTAGAAGAGAAGAGAATTACATCAGAAAAATAGACAGGGAAGGACACGCAGGCCCTATTTTAAAAAACTAATACAAGCCAACTATCAAAATAACAAAAATTTAACCATTTAATCACATTGGTCGTAGTCCATAATCATCCACCATTCCATCATATTATTTAACAATTAAATAATATAAAATTTTATTTAATTCAAATCATAAATCACATGGTCTAATCAAATTAGATTAATATCCTTGAATTATTCTTCTCAAAAATATTAAAGAAGGTTTATGGTTTCCAAAATTGTCTTTCCAAATTTTAGCACTTAAAATTGGAAAGAGCTTTCCTAAAATCAACTTTCCAAATTTTAACAATTAAAATTGGAAATAGTTTTTCACAAAAATTCACAAAAAATCACACTTTTCCAAAAAATTAAAATTTTCTTGCTAGGGTTCTGCCTTGAGCCGTGGGTGTGAGCCGGGGGCACACTACCCAGTCAGTGCCCATGACTCATGGATAGACTTGAGCCGCGGGTTCCAAACACGGGTAAAAATCAACTGCGGACACAGTGCCCACGGCTCAGATTTTGAAAAATACGATCTTTTAGCCATGGGTTCAGCCGACGGCAAACACCCACGGCTAGCCTTCTGCAACTTGCAAAAAATGATTTTTCTTGATGTTTTTCAACACTCTTTTGAACCAAAACGTGTTAAATAATTTAGAAACCTTGAATTCAACCTTAAGAACTCATCTTAATTATTTAAAACACTTTTAAACAATTAAGAACTTATCTTAAAAATCAAACTCTTGATTTTTCTAAAACAATTTTGCGACAGGATTTCATCAAGAACAAACCCATATTTATGACAATTAAATAAACACAAATCATATATATATAATCAAAGTTGGTTTTGATACCACTGTAAGGTAATAGCATAGGTAACGCAGCGAAAAAATCAAAATTTATTACCTTAACTATGGATCTCTTTAACATATCTATGTGATTATCAAGGGGGTTTGCATTGAGTTAGGGCTGGGCCATTGTGGTATCAGAGCCAACCTTGGTGGAGGTGATAATATTGGGTCTATGACTCAAGTCCCACATCGACTAAGGGGAAGTATCCTGACCATCTTATAAGTGCAGGTCAAACCTCACCCATCAGCTATAGCTTTTGGGCCTGAGTTAGGGCTAGGCCATTGAGAAGATTTCTATGCTACTAGGCAAAGATCCTTCAAAGAAGATGTTAGATCTACCACAAAAAGCCCTCCAAGTGCAAAGGCTCTAACGATATCCACACGAACAACTTCTTTGGGAACCTTGTAGGCTTGTTTTTTAACTTTTGAGTGCTAGTTTCCTTAAATTATTTAAGAACACAAGAAGAAGAAAAACCTAACAATAAGGGGAGAGAGAGAGACGCCTAGAGAGAGAAAGTGGCGTGCTTTTTCTTTCTTCAATTTTTCTCTCATTAGTTCTTTTTTTGTGTTGCAATAATTCAAGAGTCAAAGCATGAACCTTGTTAGTGTATGCCCTAAAACCAAGTTGGTTTTTGGGATTTTTATTATGCTTATTCAGTGTTACACTTATATATGTGGCATTTTCTTTGTCATTTAATACTTGTTGTTAATATTACTTATTTATTTGATAAAGTCCATAGAATATTAACTGGGTATAAGAGATTGTAAGAGTTACAATGATGAGACTCTTATTACACATTAAGTTATATTCTTAAATATCCCTAGTCATAGTATTAATGAGATTGGACATCATTAATACGGGAAGACTAGCACATACTTTGCCTCTACTTATGATAAGTAGTAGTTGATCTTATCAACTACAGTGTGTGACACCTAAGCTGGTATGTGGATGCTTGTTAGAGAACAAGTTCATTGGATTGATCCGCCAAGAGTTACTATTATAGTGCTAATGAATTATACTCTTAATGGCAATGGTGTAAGTGATCCTTAGACTTGAGATTACCATGATATCTTGAGCGTGGATTGCTATGCTTTGACTCTATTGCTCGATGCTCGTAAAAGAGTAGCCCATACAATAGAGATTGGGTATAGTATGAAGCATGGAAGGATAGTGAGTAATCGATATAGGATTCACCACTCCTTATTGTAGGAGAGTATATCCCAGATTGGCCACTTCTTGAAATATGACTTAAAGAATCTTTTGCGCAAAAGTAAAAGTATGACTTGAAAGAGTTTCAAGGTTATACTTTTATGGAAAGTTATATTTCGGGAACAAGAAATTGTTAATTAGTCATTTAAAGAGTGAGCATTACACTCTTGGACTAATTGGGATATAGTGTGGTGAAAAGATATTAATTACATGGTAACATTGTCATTATTAGGTGTAGTCTAACCTGGAGCCATATTAGCAATTAACTCTCAGCCTCTCTAACCTTATTTTCTGCACGTTTGAATTTCAAACTTTCAGGCTTTCTCCTACCTGCCAGCGGCTTGCCGGTAGCCGACAAGGCTTCCTCATGGCTGCCTCTCAGCCACGGATGGAAGTAAAACCCATCGCTGATTCTCCTTTTCAGAAAAAATCTGTCTCACAGCTTCTCACAGAACCTTCAGCATATCCTATTCGGATCAAACAACAAGGCTTACATAAGGGTGAACTGGCTGTTTTCTTCTCCCAGGATGACATTGACAAGCTTTCTGCTCCTTTTAAATTCACATTGGTAGGCAAATTTTCCCATGGAAGGCCCAAATTGGAAGACGTGTAGAAATTTTTTATCTCTTTGGATCTTCGTGATGTAGTGAACGTCGGCCATCTTGATGCTAGGCATGTGCTGTTGAGTTTTCAATCAGAGATAGAATTTCATAGAATCTGGTCTAAAGGAATTTGGCAAGTTTCAAAATTTCCTATGAGAACTTTTCGATGGTCATCTGATTTTCATGTACATCGTGAAACTTCATTGGTGCCTGTGTGGTTCTCCCTACCAAATCTTCCCATTCATCTGTTTGATAAACATAGTCTTCCCTAAACCCTAAACCTCTTTTTACAGATAATGCGACAGTCTTCTTGGTTCGTCCTAGTGTTGCTAGGGTTTGCGTGGAGGTTGATGTTCAGCAAGTCCCTCCTGAGCATATCTAGATTGGTACTCCGAGGTCTTCTAATAGTTTTTGGCAGCCTGTGATTGCTGAAAACCTACCAAAATACTGTGATCAGTGTTGGCATCTAGGTCATTCCTTTTCTAAGTGCAAGCGGGATTCTTCTCGGGATAAAGATATACAGGAGGGGAGAAGGATAGAGGTTGCTAAGAGGAAAGACGATAAACAGAAGACACCCATGGTTTATGTTCCTATCTCTCAACCAGTAACTGGGACAGAAAAGGATGAACTTGTTCAACCAATTCAGGCTGATGGCGGCCAACAATTATCTAAGTGTGCTCCAGGTGAGCCTGTATCAAAAACACCTGGTTACTGAACAGGTTAGTTTCGAGACTGGGCAGTCTCATGAAAATGACAAGCAGACTCCGTTAAAGTCCCCTGAACATCAAGTTGGTATAATACAACGGCGAGAATCACGTCAGGAGAAGGGATTGATGTTACAGGTTGGGCAAGAAGAGACTGCCTCACATGTTGCTAAGTAGGTTTCAGTTGCACCTCATCAGGACCTACAGGCTGAGGTGGAGATTGTATTTGATCAACAAAATGTAGATGATCAAGGGCTATGTGAGGAGGTCGTATGTGATGAGGAGGTGCGGGTGGAGAACGAACAAATTTTGTCCGAAGCAGAGAAGGAAGCAGGTAATCTATCTCCAAGAGGCACTTCACTGGCATCAAAACTTATCCAGCAGACATCTGCAATAGGCAATATAGACCTAGGAATTGTTATGGAGGGTTGACAACAACAAAAATCCAAAAATTCAAAGGGTATTCAAGCTCTTTTTCTGTTTGATAGGGAGCTTCGATCAAAGCCAAACAAGTCAGTTAATTCATTTTCTTTGTTACGCAATGATTAATGCTTTCTTTTGGAATATCTAGGGTATTAATAGAACCCCTAATCGACGAAGATTAAAGAAATTATTAAAGTTGTATCAAGTTCAATTGATGTTTGTATGCGAAACCAGAGTGGAGGTATCTTTGTTAGATTCGTTTAAGCTGAAACTGTAAGGTAATAGCATAGGTAACGCAGCGAAAAAATAAAAATTTATTACCTTAACCACGGATCTCTTTGACATATCTATATGATTAACAAGGGGGTTTGCACGAAGATTACCTTAAGCACAGAAGATTCCTATGCTACTAGGCAAAGATCCTTTGAAGAAGATGTTTGATCTACCACGAAAAAAGCCCTCCAAGCGTAGAGCTTCTAATGATATCCACACGAACAACTTTCTTTGGGAACCTTGTAGGCTTGCTTGCTTTGACTTTTGAGTGCTAACTCCCTTGAATTATTTAGAACACAATAAGAAGAAAAACCTAACCCCTAGGAGAGAGAGAGAGACGCCTAGAAAGAGAGGAAGAGGCGTGTCTTTTCTTTCTTCAATTTTCTTTCACTAGTTTTCTTTTGTGTTGCAATAATAATTCAAGAGTCAAAGCATGAACCTATTTATAGAGGAAGTATTCTAGTCTTTTAGGAAATAAAGCTAATTGAAAACCAAGAAGGTTTAGGTAACTTACTTTAAGCTAATCCTTCTCCTTTAGGAAATCTATTCCATAAGGAAACCAATTAGTTACTTTATTTCTTTTAGGAAACTAATTTCCTGCAAGACTTAGAATATTTATAAACAAGTCCTTTAAGTTAATTTATCTCATAAATTAACCCCGTAAGTATCTCATACTTATCTTAATTACATTTTAACCCAAAGATTTTGTTCTTTATGTGTGTGACCCATTAGGTTCCATTCACGTTGGCAATAAGTATAAATTATAACTCATTAATTGAGCTAGGATAAATTAAACACTTTTAATTTATCATTAATTCACTAATTAATCAATTCATACTTATAGATCATGAGTGGCGTCTAGCAATGCATCATGACCACCCAAGTGAATAGGAAAGTTATATGGTAGACCATACCCTTCAATGACAATGTTACCGTGTAATTAATATCCTTTCACCACACTATATCCCAATTAGTCTAAAAGCATAGTGCATACTTTTAAAAGACTACTTTATATTTTCTTTTTCCAGAAATATAACTCTCCATGATGTATAACCTTGAAACTACTTCCAAGTTATACTATCACTTCTGCAAAAGATTTACGAGTTAATATTTCTAACAAGTGGCCAAAAAGAGATATACTCTCATATTAAGGAGTGTTGAATCCTATATTGATTACTCACTATCTTTTCATGCTTCAAACTATACCCAATCTCTAACCTATGGGCTACCCTTTTACGAGCACCGAGGAATAGAGTCAAAGTATAGCAATCCACACTCAAGATACTATGGTAATCTCAAGTCAAAGGATCACTTACACCATTGCCATTAAGAGTTCAACCATTGGCACTATAGTTGAAAACTCTTGGCGGATCAATCCAATGAACTTGCTCTCAAACAAGCATCCATATACCAGCTTAAGTGTCACGCACACCATAGTCAATGAGATCAACTACTACTTACCATAAGTAGAGGCAAAGTATGTGCTAGTCTATCCGTATTAATGATGTCCAATCTCATTAATACTATGACTAGGGATATTTAAGAATATGACTTTATGTATTAGAGTCTCATAATTGTAACCCTTACAATCTCTAATACACAGTCAATATTCTAAGGACTTTATCAATCAAACAAGTAACTTAGAAATACAAGTATAGATGATAAAGAAAAAATACCACATGGATAAATATAACATAAATAAGTGTAACACAAAACACCTTAAACCATCTTGGTTTTAGGGCATACACTAATAGAAACTTGGCTGTAACCATTGTTTGTCGAATCTTTCCGGTTCTATTTGGGTGTTTTATAATGCCCCTCTTACATGTTCTGTGATAAGGGAAAGCTGTCAACATATTTCTCTTTGTGTACATCATAGCCATTTTCCTATTCCGTTAACGGTGTCAGCAGTCCATGCAAGATGTACAGCTGTTGAAAGGGAAAATCTTTGGCATTCACTCCTGGCGAATAGGCCTTCTTTGGGGTGCTGGATGGTTTATGGGGATTTCAACGTTATCACAGAGCCTTTGGAGAAGAGAGGTGGCAGACCTTTCAACCCATCAGAGGCTTCAGATTTTCTAACTTTTTTGGCGAATGGTCAGCTCTTTGATGCAGGTTTTACAGGTCCCTCTTTCACTTGGTGTAATAATAGACAAGGATCTGCAAGAATATGGAAGCGTCTGGATCGAGTTGTGCATGATATTGAATGTGCAGAACAATTCCAGATTTCAGTTACGCATTTGCCAAGAGACCCATCTGATCATTCACCTTTACTGATTTTTGCACGCACAAGGCTTGATGGTAAGCCCAAACCTTTTCGTTTCCTTAACATATGGACTAATCACTCTCAATTTTTTGAAGTTGTTTGGGAAGTTTGGGAGCAGAATATGGAGGGTAGACCTATCCAAATCTTATGTGGCAAATTAAAACGTCTGAAGAGCTCTCTGAAAATATGGAGTAAGGCAGTTTTTGGTAATGTGTTTCATAACATTAAGGAAGCTGAGAATAATCTTCAAATGGCTGAAACACAAATGGAAATGGATAACTCTTCGTAGGCCCGTATGGAGTTAAATCATGCTCAAGCTTCGTTGCGTCATTTACTGGCTCTTGAAGAGGAATTTTGGAAACAAAAAGCTAATATCTGTTGGCTAAAGGATGGAGAAAGGAACACAAAGTATTTCCATTCTTTAGTTCGACAAAGGAGGTCTCAGTCGATAATTCACCAAATTAAGGATGAGGATGGACAGTGGATGGTTTCAGATGCAGAGATTGGAAAAGCAGCCATTAATCATTTTTCTAAGCTTTTCTCGGCGGATCATACACCTCCAGCTGATGAGCTTTTGAAGGGGATACCAAAGCTGATTAACCCAGAGGACAATGATCAATTAGAAAGGATTCCAGATTCTGATGAAGTCAAGAAAGTAGTATTTTATATGAATGGAGATAGTGCGGCAGGCCCAGGTGTTTTTTCAGGGGTGTTTTTCACTAAATCTTGGGAGATCATTGGGGAGGATATTGTGCGGGCTGTACAAAGTTTCTTTTGTGGATCTTTGCTTCCAAGGCAAGTAACTACCACATCGATTGTGTTAATCCCGAAGGTTAAAAATCCAGAAGTTTTCTCACAGTTCAGGCCCATCAGTTTGTGTGATTCCCTTTATAAGATTTTCTCACGTATATTAGCTAACAGGTTGACGATCTTTCTCCCAAAAATTATCTCGCCTAATCAAAGTGGTTTTGTTAAAGGCCGTTTGATTTCAGATAACTATTTATTAGCACAAGAGATGATCTCAGGGATTGGCATGAAAAATAGAGGTGGAAATGTGGCCATAAAATTGGATATGGAAAAGGCCTATGATCGAGTTTCTTGGATGTTTTTACTGAAAGTCCTTCGAGCTTTTGGCTTTGGAGAAGGGTTTATTGATATGGTTTGGCACCTGGTGTCCAGCCCATGGTTTTCCATTATCATCACTGCCAGTGCTCATGGTTTTTTCCAACCTACGAGAGGCCTTCATCAAGGGGATCCCATCTCACCTTTTTTATTCATCATTGCAGCGGAGGTGTTATCGAGGGGCTTAAATGATCTGGTTATGAAACCTAACTTTATGGGTTTTAAGGTTCGGAGAGGGTGTCCAGTGATTACACATCTTGCTTATGCTGATGATATCTTGATTTTCTCTAGTGCAAATGCAGGTTCTATAAAGCTTACCATGGAGTTACTTCATAAGTATGAAATGGAATCAGGCCAGAAGATCAATTCTGCAAAGAGTTGTTTTTTGATGCATTCAAACATGCCTTCTGTAAGGCGACTGTTGATTAAGCAACTTACAAGCTTCCATCATAAGGGTTTCCCGATTAGATATCTGGGGTGTCCCCTTTATGCGGGCAGAAGGAGGACACATTTCTTTGCGGAGACTTGTTAGTCTATCAAAGGAAAAATTAATTGTTGGCAGAATCAACTTCTTTCTAGCGGTGGTAAATTGGTGTTAATTAAACATGTGCTTTCGTCCATTCCAATCCATTTATTAACTGCTGCTTGCCCTCCAAAACCAATTCTTTTGATGCTGGATAGAACTTTGGCTCAATTTTTTTGGGTATGTTAGGAGATAGGAAGAAATTCCAATGGATTAAATGGTCTGATTTATGTAAACCTGGAAAGGAGGGTGGTATAGGGGTATGATCTATGGTGGATGTTTTTAAAGCTTTTTTGGTCAAGCTGTGGTGGAATTTCAGAACTCGTGAGTCCTTATGGTCACAATTTTTGATGAGTAAGTATTGTTCAAAAGCTCATCCCAAAGTTATCAGGGGATCTCCTCAGGACTCTTTGACATGGAAGCGCATGTTAGATGTTAGGGAAATAACTGAATTAAATATGCACTGGTGGGTAAGAAAGGGAAATCTATCCTTCTGGTATGACAATTGGCTAAAATCTAGGGCGATCTTCAATAAAATTCACGTCTAAGGTGAGCATAAAGTTCAAGAGTTTGTGGGCGCATCTGGATGGGATCAATCGTTGCTTTTACAATGGGTACCGGTTGATTTGTTGACTCAAATTTTGGAGATTCACCCTCCATCTTCGGACATGGATGATGTTTGCTTCTGGTCCCCCTCAGAATCTGGTAATTTCTCTGTGGCCTCTGCTTATGAGTTAGTAAGAAGTTCAAGCTCAGTTTCCATTATGTTTGATAAGGTATGGCATTCTGGAATTCCTTTAAGATCTCTATTTTTATGGTGAAAACTGTTGAACAACAAATTGCCTGTGGAGTTTTCTTTATTTCGATTTGGAGTGCATGGCCCAGTCTGAATGTTTTTGTTGCTGCATTCACCTAGTGGTAGCAAACATTGCAACATTTATTTGGTGAGAGTGACTTTGGCCAAGAAGGATTTGGAATTTTTTTGGATGCAGTTGTGGGAATTTATATGATGGTACATTTATTAGAAGTATCTTAGCATCTTGGTGGTTTAAAAATTTCCAACACTAATTTTGTCTCTTTTCCTTCATCTAATCTTGCATTCATATGTTGGAAATATTTGGAAGTGGAGAAACAAAGCTAAGTTTGATAATGTATGCCTGGATTTTGAAAAATGTGGTGTTTTAGTATTGTTACTGAGGTGACAATGGCTTTTCAAGTTAGATTTCCTAAGTATGAAATGGGAATGGCAACTCATGGCATAATTTCCACATTGAGGTTTGTAATCTGAAGAGGAAGTTTTCACTTAAACTAGTGAGATGGTTAAAGCCTAATGCAGGATGTTTTAAGCTTAACACGGTTGGGTGTTCTAAGGGCAATCCAGGGGAAAGTGGTGGAGGAGGGATTCTAAGAGATATGCATGGAAATATGATTTTCAGTTTTTCTACTTACTTTGGGAAATCTTCTAGTGTACAAGTAGAAGCTCGAGCAATTCTCAGTGGGATACAATTTTGCCATCAGAAAGGTATTTTATCTCTACATATTCAAACTGACTCCCATTTGTTAGTTACTACGTTACAGGGAAAGTGCAAGACTCCATGTTCAATCGTTCATGAGATAGAAATGATTAAGAAAATGGGTTTTGAGTCAATCTCACATTGTTACAGAGAGGCAAACACAGTTGTTGACTACTTATCTAATGTTGGGTGTGCAAATCAGTCTCTTACTGTTTATCATTCTGAAAAGGATCTTCCAAAAGCAGCTAGAGGTGCAGTAAAAATTGATAGAATAGGATTTCCAATTATTAGGAAAATTTATAAATAATCTACTGTAAAGGGAGTAGTACTCCTTATTTATCATTTTGATTTTAAATTTACTATGTATTATGCTGAGGTAAGGTTTATGTCCCCCTAATTTTTACTAGTTTTTTTAATAAAATATGGGGTGGCGTCCCTCCCCATGTACGGGGTTCTGCCAAAAAAAAAATTATTAGGTGTAGTCTACCATATGACTTTCCTATTCACTTGGGTGGCCATGATGCATTGCTAGACGCCACTCATGATCTGTAAGTGCAAATTAATTAATTAATGAATTAATAATAAATTAAATTGTTTAATTTATCTAGCTCGTAATTAATTAATTAATGAGTTATAATTTGTACTTATTGCCAACGTGAATGGAACCTAATGGGTCACACACAATAAGAACATGGTCTTTGGGTTAAATTGCTATTAAGATAAGTATATGATACTTATGGGGTTAATTTATGTGATAAATTAACTTAAAGGACTTAATTAGAAATATTCTAAGTCTTGATGGAAATTAGTTTCATAAAAGGAATTAAGAAGCTATTTGGTTTCCTTTTGGAATAGGTTTCCTAAAGGAATAGGATTAGCATAAGGTAAGCTTTCTAAACCTTCTTGGTTTGCAATTGCTCTTGTTTCCTTAAAGACTAGGATACTACATCCTAAACCTTCCCCATGGCCTCCATCAGAGAGTTGATTCGAAACTGCCAACGCGAGACAGGCATTCTGACCAAGGCTGCGGCCTTCCCCGCGGCCTTCATCAGAATGTTACTCCGAATGAAGTGAAGTGAAATAAAGCCTCTGATCGAGGCCGTGCCCAAGTCCGCGCCGTGGCCTTCCCCGCAACCTTCATCAGAAATCGCGAACGCGTTTGTTTGTTTTTTACGAGTTTTTAATAGCATAGTGAGTTGTAAACCTTATATAAAATATTTTGGTGTAATGAACGAAAAACATGATTAAATGAATTAAACGTGAGTTTTCTCTCAAATTAGGGTTACCCTAGTTCTTTGGTGAAACAAGAACTACTCTTATTCTTGACAATCGACTTGTTAAGATCAAGCCTTTTTTTTGCTTAGGATTGTTCTTCCAAAAGGGTTTGCTCTTCGTCTTATGAGATCGTCAATTAGGGGTCTATTCCACGGGTTGGGTAGGAGTCTAGGTTGCATCCCATAAGGAGAACCAACGATCTTTGGTGGCATTCAAAGCGCCCAATTCAAGTTGTTCTTGGATTCTTCGACAAATAACGAAGGGGTCAAGAAGATTGGATTGGTTCCCACGGATCTTCAAGGAGTCTTGGGCATCTCACAACCGTGGTTCGCATCAATTGGTATCAGAGCCAAGGGTTTTCCTTGAATTTTCCAGGTTATCCAAGTCAAATTTTTCCTGTGGAAAATTTTGGCCATATCCCTTTTTCTTTGTGTTCTCGTTATTCGATCTTCGTAATCGTCTTTGATTGTATTCTTGTGATTTCTTCCTTTCTATCCTCTTTGATTATCTTTTATTGATATCTAATTAGGGTTTTTGTTAGAGTCGTTCTTGGTTGTCTAAACCAAGAATTCTAGGGTTTCTTGTGTGGTTCAACTGTTGCCTTGATAATTTCTCAATTGCTTCCTATTCTTTTTGGTGTTGATATTGTTAAAAAAAAAAAGGGGGGGGGGGAAGCACTGTTCTCGTACTGTAGCACGCTACTGTTCACCGATACTGTAGCGGAACTGTAGCGATACTGTTCATTCGACGATTCACTGTTCATTTGGCGATTTTTGGTTGTTTTTGTTTTATTTTGTGTTGATTGAGTGTGGGTTATCTGGGATTTGTTTAAAAAAATAAATAAATAAAAAAAATAAAAAAAAAGAGAAAAGAGAAGAGGCGTGCTGAAGGGAGTAAAAGCCAAGCACATGAACTAAATCAATTAAACTAAAGTATATTTGGCTGGAATACTGTCCTTGTGCATCCAAATAGACCTGGTGAAACATCTAGATAGTTGGACAAAAAACAACGCCACATACGAAAGTTTAATTGACCCGGATTTCTTGAGTTCTTATGAGATTGAATGGGCTTTGGCACAAGGGGTTGTTGGTCGTTATCTTGAAAAGGAAGACTATTAGAAAATCAAGACTCTCACCAAGAGAACCACACACTAGGAAGTCTTTTCGAGATCTTTGCATTCAATTCTGTGTTGTTCGATTTTCTCAAAATTCTTGAAAATTACTCTTTCCTAAGCAATTTCCTATTATTTTCTAAATCCTCCTTGATCATTTAACGTAAGTCTTGTTAAGTCCAATTGAGCAGGTTCTTTACCAAAGGCCTACAGTGTGACCTCAAAGAGTGGTAAAAGGCTAAAGGGTGATATTAGCATCGGGAAAAAGCCTATATACCTAGAGTGATACACGAGAGACGAGCGGATACCTTTAGTGAGGGAGTGAGGTTCTTTTATTTGTTTTACAGGTAAGCTCATCATGTCTGACCATAGTGAGCAAAGGTTGGCTAGCCTAGAATTCTCTATGAAGGCTATGCAAGATGAGTTTAGACGTATGTATGCTCGTATGGATGACATTGCTTCAGCTGTAAAAGGGAAAACCAAGGTGTCACGAATTGCACCTGAAGAAGAAGAAGATGAAGGTTATGAGTCTGAAGAAGTTATTTCCCGTCGAGGGAGGAGGGTGCCACTACAGCAACCCAATCATGATAACAATTTGGGAAGCATCAAGATGTCCATTCCTTCTTTCAAGGGCCTAAACAATCCAGAGGCTTACTTGGAATAGGAAAGGAAGGTTGATCAAGTGTTTGAAGTCCACAACTACTCTGAGGAAAAGAAAGTGCAAATTGCAGCAGTAGAGTTTGTGGAATACGCGAGCATTTGGTGGGACCAATTGGTGAAGTCTAGAAGAAGATGTGGAGATGAACCAATTCGAACTTGGGCAACCATGAAGACAATCATGAGGAAGAGATTCATCCCGAGTCATTACTCTAGAGATCTACACTGAAGGCTTCAGACCTTGAAGCAAGGCTCGTCTACTGTAGATGAATATGCTAAGGAGTTGGAGACCCTCATGATCCGGGCTGATGTACAAGAGGATGAGGAGGCCACCATGGCTAGGTTTATTGCAGGCCTAAATTCAGAGATTGCTGATATTGTGGAATTGCACAACTATGTTGAGCTTCAAGACTTGGTTGATAAGGCTGAGAAAGTTGAGCAGCAACTCAAATCAAGAAAAGGACGAGGCTACTCCAACAATCCAACTCGTTCCCAATGGAGTAATGATGAGTCCCAAGGTGGAGACCTTCAAGAGGGACGTTCCAAGGATGATGGATCGAGTTTGAGGAGCTCCAATGATGTGTTTAATGGTTTGGATGGTCCAATGACTAGAGCAAGAACTAGAAGAATGAAGGATGCTTTGCATGAACTCATATTGGACTCATATGAGGAGGCTTTGCAATTAGGCTCAAAGGATCAATCTAAACAACTCATTAATGTGATTTGGGCTGAACAAACATTGGATGAGGACTTCATGGGCCACACGAGTGGGGAGCTTGAAGAATTAAAGTCCAATTGATGGTTTTGTGGGCTTAATGGACCGCCAGCCCATTAGGGTTTATTAGCTACGATTTTTAGGGTCTTTAAGTTGTAATAGACTTAGTTATTTTAGTTAATTCATGCTTTGTTTTGGTAGTTTCATTAGTATAGGTTTTGTCTTAGAAGTTAAGCTATTTCCACAACTCTAGAATGTTCTTTGTAAGCCTATTTATAGGCCATATTATTAGTTACGAATTTTAATAAGAATATTCAGAAAAATTGTGTGTTTTCTCTATTGTGAGAATTTTCTTAGTTCTTTGTCGATTAAGAACTACTCTTGGTCTTATCAAGCTTGCTTGTGGCGACCACCAACTTCGCTTAGAGTTTTTCTTGTGTTTTTGATCAAGTCTTTAGAGCTAATTAGGTTAGACGATTGAACTCGCTCAACTTGGTCTAGTCTAGTTGTTCCATAGGCGTGCTCATCTTCAAGGGAAGATTCAAGGCAAAACAACTCCACGTCAAGGGTTCCTTGGTTCACGAATCAAACGAGGTCTTGAGTTCAACGAGTTGCATACCTGAAATCCAAGACTTTCTTGGCAACGCAACCGTGCGCACATCAAGTAACTCCCGTGAGAGGAGGCCTGAACAGAGCAATCAGAAACCTAGGGAGCCATGGAAGAAAAATGACACGCCCTCTAATAGTAAAAGCAAGGTCGAATTACCATCCTCCAAACAACCCGTCAAAGGTAGAAGTGAAGCACCACCACCACGACAGAGAGATATCAAATGCTACAAGTGTCAGGGATATGGGCACATTTCTTCTCAGTGTCCCAGTCTAAGAAGCATGATCATCCTTGATAATGGGGATGTAGAGAGTGAGCACTCCAGTGATGAGGAGATGCCACCGCTTGAGGGGCCCAGTGGTGATGAAAACGAAGGGCCTAGTGAAGTTGATCCACCAAGTGGAGCGGTGCTGGTTACTCACGAGATCCCTTAGTATCCAGCCTAAAGAGGACAGCGAAGAGATGCACAGGGAACACATCTTCCATACCAGATGTGTGGTCCTAGATAAGTTATGCAATGTCATAGTGGATAGTGGTAGCTGCGCGAATGTTGCCTCTACCTTGTTCGTAGAGAAGCTTGGGCTACCTACCATCAAGCATCCCAAGCCCTATTATTTGCAGTGGTTGACAGATCATGGTGACATTAAAGTGACGAGGCAAGTCATGGTGTCATTTGCCATAGGAGGGTATGTGGACGAGATCTTGTGCGATGTCATACCTATGCATGCTTGCCATATTTTGTTCGGCCGACCGTGACAATTTGATAGGAAGGTGATTTATGATGGGTATAAGAATACCTATCGATTGACTTGGAAGAAGAAGGAGTATGTACTGAAGTCTCTACGGCCATCTGAGGCTTATACTGATCAAGCTAGGATCTCCCAAGAATGTAAAATGCGAGAAAAGCAACAAAGTGTGAGTGAGGAGAGAAACAAAAGAGATGGTGAGTTAGAAGAAAGGAGAGAAGAGTCGAGGAAAAAAGAGAGAAAAATAAAAGAGAGGATGTATCAAAAGAAAAGAAGAAAGTGAGTGCATTTGCAGAAAAAGGAGAGGTCAAGAGTGCACTGATAGCGAGGCAGCCATTCCTTATGCTTATGTATAAGGATATTTACCTTTCTACTAACAACATTGACCCTTCTGTACCAAGTGTCGTAGTTTCTTTGTTGCAGGAATTCCAAGACTTGTTCCCCGAAGATGTTCCACAGGGGTTACCACCACTTAGAGGCATCGAGCATCAGATCGACTTCATACCGGGGTCAAGCATTCCTAACCGTCCAGCTTACCGGGCCAACCCCGAGGAAACAAAGGAGATACAGAGACAAGTGGACGAGTTGATGGAGAAAGGGTTCGTTAGGGAGAGCATGAGTCCGTGTTCAGTACCAGTCATTTTAGTGCCTAAGAAGGATGGCACTTGGAGAATGTGCGTGGACTGCAGAGCCATCAATAAAATAACGGTAAAGTATCGTCATCCCATCCCTAGGCTAGACGATATGTTAGATGAACTGTATGGCTCACAAATATTTTCCAAAATTGATTTAAAGAGTGGTTATTATCAGATCAGGATGAAAGAAGGTGACGAGTGGAAAACTGCTTTTAAAACTAAGTACGGCCTTTATGAGTGGTTAGTTATGCCTTTTGGCTTAACTAATGCTCCTAGTACTTTTATGCGTTTAATGAACCATGTTTTCCGCCCTTTCATTGGAAAATTTGTTGTGGTCTATTTTGATGATATTTTGGTTTACAGCAAGTCGTTGAATGATCATGTAAAACACTTGCATGCTGTTCTTGATGTACTTAGATCGCACCAATTATATGCCAACATGAAAAAGTGTTCCTTCTGTATGGATTCTATTATTTTTCTTGGGTTTGTTGTTAGTACTAATGGCGTAAGTGTAGATGAATCCAAGGTGAAGGCAATTCGGGAGTGGCCTACACCTAAGAACGCCAATGAGGTAAGATCTTTTCACGGTTTAGCAAGCTTCTACCGAAGGTTTGTACGTGATTTCTCTTCGATAGCTGCACCTTTAAATGAGCTTGTTAAAAAGAATGTAGTATTTAAGTGGGAAAGTGTGCATGAAAGAGCTTTTAATTTGCTGAAAGATAAGTTGACTAATGCACCTTTGTTAAGCCTACCTAATTTTGATAAAGTTTTTGAAATTGAGTGTGACGCTAGTGGTATTGGTGTAGGAGCTGTTTTGATGCAGGATTCCAAGCCTATTGCCTATTTTAGCGAGAAGCTTCAAGGGGCGGCACTCAACTATCCCACTTACGATAAGGAGCTGTATGCTTTGGTGAGGACGCTCCAAACATGGCAACATTACCTTTGGCCAAGGGAATTTATCATACACTCAGACCACGAGAGTCTCAAATTCCTCAAGTCCCAAGGTAAGTTGAACAAGAGACACGCCAAGTGGCTAGAGTTCATTGAGACGTTCCCATACGTCATCAAATACAAACAAGGTAAGGAGAACGTAGTGGCAGATGCGTTATCAAGAAGGTATACTCTTCTTACCTCATTGCATGCCAAATTACTTGGATTTGAACTTGTGAAAGACTTGTATGGATCTGATCATGATTTTGAGTCAATTTGGAATGCATGTGAAAAAGGGTCTTTTGGCGAATATTATAGGCATGAAGGTTTTCTATTTAAGAAGGATAAATTGTGTGTGCCTGTAAGCTCTTTGCGTGAATTGCTTGTGCGTGAGTCGCATGGAGGGGGATTAATGGGTCATTTTGGTGTATTAAAAACTCTAGATGTTTTGCAAGAACATTTTTACTGGCCTCACATGAAAAAAGACGTGCAAATGTTGTGTGACAAATGCATTACATGTAGACAGGCTAAGTCTAGAGTTAGACCACACGGGCTTTACACACCCTTACCTGTGCCATCCCATCCTTGGGTTGATATTTCTATGGATTTCGTGTTGGGACTCCCAAGGTCTCAATCTGGTAAGGATAGTATTTTTGTTGTGGTAGATCGGTTTAGTAAGATGGCTCATTTTATCGCATGTGTTAAGACCAATGATGCCTCTCATATAGCTGATTTGTTCTTTAAGGAAGTAGTGCGTTTGCATGGGCTACCTAGAACTATTGTTAGTGATAGGGATGTCAAGTTCCTAAGCCATTTTTGGCGTACTCTCTGGAGTAAATTAGGGACTAAGTTGCTAGTTTTCTACCGTGGCACATCCTCAAACAGATGGACAAACGGAAGTTGTCAATCGCACACTTACCACGCTCTTGCGAGCAATCATTCAGCGCAATTTGAAAAATTGGGAAAAATGTTTGCCTCATATTGAGTTTGCTTATAATAGAGCTGTGCATTTTTCTACTTCTTATTCTCCATTTGAGGTTGTTTATGGTTTTAATCCTTTGACTCCGTTAGATATCTTATCTTTGCCTTCTAGTGAGCGTGCAGATTTGGACGGTAAGAGAAAGGCAGAGTTTGTCAAGGATTTGCATGCCAGAGTTCGAGCTAACATAGAAAGGAAAAATGAGCGATATGCTGAGCAAGCAAACAAGGGACGTATGAAGGTGACTTTCGAACCAGGAGATTGGGTGTGGATTCACATGCGAAAAGAAAGGTTCCCTCAGCAAAGGAAGTCCAAGCTTGGACCTCGTGGAGATGGTCCATTTCAAGTCCTTGAGAAGATCGGTGATAATGCATACAAGATCGATCTGCCAGGTGAGTATGGTAATATTAGTGCGACTTTCAATGTGGCTGATTTGTCCTTGTATGATGCAGGTGATTCGAGGACGAATCTTCCTGAGGAAGGAGGGAATGATGAAGATCGTGGAAGCCAAGGTGAGGACACATTCAAGGCCAATCCTTTACAAGGCATAGGAGGTCCAATGACGAGGCTTCGAACCAAGAGGATGAAACAAGCTATGCAAGGACTTCTTACGCAATTGCAAGAAGAAGAAGCTACTTAGGCTAAGAACATGCTGGTTTGGATGATTACGTATGCTTGGATTGATGTTGACGCCAAGGGAAGTGAGCAAGGTAGTCAAACCAAGCCAAATGAAGGAGAATTGAAGTTTCTGACCGAGGCCGCACCTAAGGCCGCGCCACGGCCTTCCCCACGGCCTCCATTAGAGAGTTGATTCGAAACTGCCAACGCGAGACAGGCATTCTGACCAAGGCCGCGCCCAAGTCCGCGCTGCGGCCTTCCCCGCGGCCTTCATCAGAATGTTACTCCGAATGAAGTGAAGTGAAATAAAGCCTCTGATCGAGGCCGCGTCCCAAGTCCGCGCCGCAGCCTTCCCCGCGGCCTTCATCAGAAATCGCGAACGCGTTTGTTTTTTTTTTATGAGTTTTTAATAGCATAGTGAGTTGTAAACCTTATATAAGGTATTTTGGTGTAATGAACGAAAAACATGCTTAAATGAATTAAACGTGAGTTTTCTCTCAAATTAGGGTTACCCTAGTTCTTTGGTGAAACAAGAACTACTCTTGTTCTTGACAATCGACTTGTTAAGATCAAGCCTTTTCTTTGCTTAGGATTGTTCTTCCAAAAGGGTTTGCTCTTCGTCTTGTGAGATCGTCAACTAGGGGTCTATTCCACGGGTTGGGTAGGAGTCTAGGTTGCATCCCATAAGGAGAACCAACGATCTTTGGTGGCATTCAAAGCGCCCAATTCAAGTTGTTCTTGGATTCTTCGACAAGTAACGAAGGGGTCAAGAAGATTGGATTAGGTTCCCACGGATCTTCAAGGAGTCTTGGGCATCTCGCGACCGTGGTTCACATCAGCTACCCTTTTACGGGCACCAAGCAATAAAGTCAAAGTATAGCAATTCCACTCAAGACACTACGGTAATCTCAAGTCAAAGGATCACTTACACCATTGCCATTAAGAGTTCAACCATTGGCACTATAGTTAAAACTCTTAGTGGATCAATCCAATGAACTTGTTCTCAAACAAGCATCTACATACCAGCTTAAGTGTCACGCACACCATAGTCAATGAGATCAACTACTACTTACCATAAGTAGAGGCAAAGGATGTGCTAGTTTATCCGCATTAATGATGTCTAATCTCATTAATACTGTAACCGGGGATATTTAAGAATATGACTTTATGTATTAAAGTTTCATAATTGAAACCGTTATAATCTCTAATACACAGTCAAAATTCTAAGGACTTTATCAAACAAATCAGTAACATGGAAATACAAGTATAGATGATACAGAAAATACCACATGAATAAATATAACATAAATAAGTGTAAATACAAAACACCTTAAACCATCTTGGTTTTAGGGCATACACTAACAGCGACTCCCTCTTTATAAAAACCCTTTTTATACTCTATTTTCATGCCCAAACCGTCGCATTTTCAAAGATCCCATTTTAGGCCCTTTTTTCTTTTGTTTTGTTTAAAAAATAAAAATCATTTTCCAAAAACTATTTTTTACAAAACTTAATCTCTTTTCCACACATAAATCTTTGTTTCCGTCTATCGAAAAATGGGGCATGACAAAGGTCTTGAGTCTTCCCTTGAATCTTGATGAAGTGTTTTCTTGCTTTACACTATTGAAGCTCTTGAGTTGCTCCTCTACTCTAGCTTTCTTCTCTCTACATCCGTTTAGATGTGTGTAAAAGTGTGTTTCTTGTACCCTAGAAACCAAAGAAACTACCTTTTCTCTTCTCCAAAAATGTAGGATTCCCCTTCAAAAGATTCACCCCAAAGTACTTAAAAACCCAGCTTTCTACAACTAAGCAGTGGCTCAGGCCGTGGCAAGGCCTTATTCACAGCCTTATTTCCTCCCTTTCTAACCAAAGCCGCACCCCAGGCCATGGCAAGGCCTTGCCCACGGCTTTGGTTAGAATGTTTTGCTTTTCTTCCATGCCAAATTTCACCTTGAAAACAGCCAAACTAGCTTTTCCTCAAAATATAAAAGTTTTAGCCCTTTGTGTACAAGAATTATGTCATTTGAAGGTCTGTAGGCTGAGATACTGTTGAAATATTAAGAACTGGTCAGAACAGTACTGCAACACATATGTGCTTCAATAACTTGGAAATTTGACCTCCGAAATGTAAAAACTGGATTTTGATTATTCCATATGAATTGTAGATCATTCGCTTGGCTTTAAAATGCATCAATAATCATCCCAATCCAATATCTCTAACTCAAGTTTTTACCAAAACACTAAAACATAACCATGCTGCCAAACCCATTCATTTCAAATTCTTCTTCCCCTATTGCTTCTTTGCACCACTTTGAAGATTTTTTGACTTCAACTCATCTCCAATTTCAAATCATCTCAAAATATCATATAATTGCCATCCAAATTTATCTAAATTGGTGATGGAATGTGCAAACCTTACAAAAATAACACAAAATCACATGTAAATCACACATTTACATAATTTGGCATTCAAATTTGAAATGAGAAGCAATAGCAAAGAAACAAAGGAAAACTCATGGAAAAACCCCAAAAACCTGTCTAAAGATTTACTAAAAACTAGTGCACTTTAGCACTTATAAGACAGAATGCCCAGTTTTGATCTCAGAAATTCAAAACATTTAAGGGGTAAAGCTTTTATGAAAATGTCAACCAACTAATCACTTATACATACATAATCAACACTAATCCCACCTTTTTTAACCAAATCTCTATTGAAAAGATGCTTGATATATATATGCTTGGTTCAAGAGTGTTGAATAAAATTTTTGGTCAAGTTGATGGCACTAGTGTTATCACACTTGGGGTCCATTTGGTTGGATGTAAAATCTTCTCTTAAGAAAACATTTTACAGGGAAAAGTTGATGCACTAGTATTATCACGCTTAGGGTCCATTGGGTTGGATGCAAAATCTTTTCTTAATAAAACATTTTACAGGGAAAATGTCATTTTCCTTACAAATTTTCTGGTGTTTGGATGATAATATGAGTTAAATCGACTAAAACCAATTGTAATAAATGTTTGACAAGTAATTAGAGTCAATTAGAGATTGTTTTATTCAAAATTAATGTTCAATAATATAAAGTCAAATATACATAACTATGATCATATTATTGTGCAACCCAAGATTATGAAGTCAATAAGAATTAAAAATAAAAATTTGGTAGTTGAAGTTATAAAAATAAATACTTAACGTTTAATGTCACTCTTAAACTAAGGAAAATAACTTACATCATTAAGTATGTAAGTTATTTTCAGCCAAAGGAAGGAAAATTGGAAAATATTTTACACAGGAAAATATTTTTTGATGTTTGGCACCTAGGAAAATTTTGAAAATATTTTCCAAGAAAATATTTTCAATTGAAGCAAACAGACTGTTAATGGGCACACTTTTGAAATGCAAACCAAAATCTGAAAGTATGTGCTTCATCCATAACAATTGTGCACAACATGCATCGGTGCTATATACTCGGCTTCTACCGTAGACAATGATATAGATCCTTGTTTCTTGCTAAACCATGATACTAGGCACTTTTCTAAAAGATAACAAGTTTTGCTAGTATTTTGCCTATCAATTTACATCCGGCAAATTCAGCATTGGAAAATCCTACATGGTCAAAAGCATGTGATCTAGGATTCCATAACCCATAATCTAATGTGCCTCTAAAATATCTAAAAATACGCTTAACAGCTAACAAGTGAGACTCCTTAGGACAAGATTGAAACCTAGCACATAAACAAACAGCAAGCATAATATCAAGTCCACTAGCGGTACGATAAAGCAAACTAGCTATCATACCTCTATATCCCTTTTCATCCACTATAGTGCCTTCTTCTTCCTTATCCAACTTAGTGAAAGTACAAATTGGAGTGCTTGCTTGCCTTGAGTCCTCCATACCAAATCTTTTGAGTAACTCTCTTGCATATTTAGTTTGATTTATAAAAATGCCATTTTTCATTTGATGAATTTGAAAACCAAGGAAAAAATTTAATTCTCCCATCATACTCATTTCAAATTCATTTTGCATCATGCAAGAAAAACCTTTACAAAGGCATTCATTTGTCGCATAGCAATGATATCATCAACATGTACTTGAACAACGAGAAGCTCAGTTGAGTAAGATTTTGTAAAACGTGTGGAGTCTACAATGCCTTTTTTGAAACCATTTTTAATCAAGAAGTTGCTCAACCTTTCATGCCAAGCTCCATATAAGGCTTTGGAAAGTTTGAAAATATGATTTGAAAAATTTTCACTTTCAAAGCCAGGATGTTGTTCAACAAACACTTCTTGATCAATAAAACCATTTAAAAAAGCACTCTTAACATCCATTTGAAAATTTTGAAACCTTCAAAAACAAGCCTGTGCAAAAAGCATTCTTATGGATTTAAACCTAGCTACCAGTGCAAAGGTTTCATCAAAATCTATTCTTTCTTCTTATGCATAACCTTTGGCTACTAATATTTCCTTGTTGCACACAATTTTACCTTTATTATTCAACTTATTTCTAAAACTCATTTTGTGCCTATTACCAGGTGATCTAGTGGTCTTTCTACTAAAGTCCATACCCTACTTCTTTCAAATTGAAACAACTCATCTTGCATTGCTACAATCCAAGAATCATCTTTCAAGGCATCTTTTAAATTCTTAAGTTCAAATTGAGATAGGTCTAGTGGAAGAAGAGGCCATCTATGTTGCTTTTGATGAGTTACATGATATTGTCACAAAAGATATGTGTGAAGACAATGATGTAGGTTTTAAGCGAAATTGGAAAAGCTCACTATTCATGAAGTTGAAGATGCACCGAAGGATGGAGCTACTCATACTAAAAAGAAAGTTGAAGAAAAGAAAAATGATGATACCTTAAAAGAATTACCCAAAGCTTGGAGATTCACACCACGCCATCTGAGCTTTTGGTAATTCCTTTAAGGTATCATCATCGTTCTTTTCTTCTTTTTTTTTTTTTTTGGGACAAAAACCTTACCTTTACATAGATACAATTATTCAGTGGAAAATCAAAAGGAAGGAGTACTACTCCCTTACAAGTAAAAGGAAAAGGAATAATTAAAAATTCCTAAAAGATGGTAATCCAATTCTATCAATTCTGACCTCCCCTCTAGCTAATTTTGGAATTTCCAGCTCAGACTTATAAATAATAAAAGATTTTGCCCGATAGCCCTCATTAGCTAAGATGTCAGCAACTCTATTCGCTTCTCGAAAGCAGTGTATAGCTGAGATAAGACTGTTATATCTCTGTTTGAGTGCTTCCATTTCTTGCAAAACGGACCATGGAAACGTAAAAAAATCCCGAAGAATATTGATTAGAAGTAAAGAGAATCAGCCTGAACATGCAGTTTATCATAACCAAATTCCAAACAAAGTTGAACACCAATGTGCATGGCTCGGACTTCATCCTGTAGGCTTGTAACTTGATCAAAATGAGCAGCAAATGCAAAGATCAAATTCCCTTGATGATCCCTCAAAATACCCCCTCCACCCCCTTCTCCAAGGTTACCTTTAGAGCAACCATCGGTATTAAGTAAAACTTCACCTATCTTAGGTTTAACCCAACGAATTAGAATTGTTCTTGAGCTCCTTTGTAACTGCCTAGTTCGTGAAATAAACATTCCCATAGTTGCTGGAATTTGTTGTAACAGTAACTTGAAATGCACCAAAAAAATGTAGCGTAACTCAACAAATATCCAGTCACAAACATTCAAAACCGAGGGCTGTTCATCATAAAAAAAAAACCATGTTTCTTGCTTTCCACAAGAACCAGCATATGAGGGATGGTAAAATTGGGTAAATGAATTGTAGATGCTTGTTGCCTTGTTTCTTTGCCCACCAGGATATCAAAGTAGGCCGGATATACTTCATAGGCATTTGTTCATCACATTGCAAAGCAAAAGCTGCCCATACTTGGCTTGCAATGTCACCGGTAACAAACAAATGATCAATCGACTCCACTTGTGGATTGTTATAGCAGCAACACCTAGATGGTTCGTGAATTCCAAGCTTGAACAAGGATAGAAAAATTGACAATCGATGTCGTAGTAACCGAAGCATGAAGAAAGAGATCTTCTTTGGTAAATTCTGATGCCATATCATTGAGGATGCTAGGGACTTAGGAGATTTTATTCTGAAGCAATTAAAGGATGACAAAGTGGAGAATGTTCCAGATTGAGTTAGTTGCCAAATGAGAACATCAGCTGCCCCTGATAAATTAGGAAGGCCATGCATCGTAACTCTACCAACTAGATTTGAAGTAGATCTTTGTTGTAACTGTTGGAGGTTCCAATTGTCATTCATAATGCAATCTTTCAGCAGTTGAGACTTACCTTGCTCACCAAGTTTGGCAATTGCACCTTGGCCCGTCCAGTTATCCCACCAAATTTTGCAACAACCCTCCCTATGAAGGAAAGCAATGTTTGCCTCGGCTTCTTCACGAATGAACAACATCCTTTTCCACATGTGAGAATTTGTAGCATGTGTCAAGGCTTCACAAGGATGTTTCTTGAGGCAATATTTTTTCAGAAGAAAATTGGCCCAAAGAGTGTTTGTCGGTCTGAATCTCCACCATAACTTTGCTGCAAAGGCTTTAGATACATCCTCTAGCAACCTCAAACCCAGCACCACCCTCCTTTTCTGGTAGGCATAGATCTTTTCACTTTATCCAATGAAATTTGTCGCCCATCTCTAACGTCCCCCAAAAGAAATTAGCCAGGATTCTTTCAACGTCTCTAAATACTTGTGAAGGTGGATTTACTGCAGTCAAGATATGCAAAGGAACTGAAGACAACACATGCTTAATTAACATCAGTTTTCCACTCACTGATAATAACCAAGTCTTCCATGATGATATTCTAATAATTAACTTTTGACACATGTTAGCAAAATATTCCTTCTTCCTCCTCCCATAAAAAAGGGGACAGACAAGATAAATAACGGGAAAATTTCTCTTGGTAAAACCAGTAATATGGCCTATTAATTGAGTTTGTTGTGAAGATACTCGTTCGTGCACCAAAAAACAACTTTTGTGTGAACCATCTGACCAGATACCTCTTGGTACTTGCTCAAAACCTCCATGGTAAGTTTCAAAGATGAGGAATTTGCCGCTGAGAATATCATTACTTCATCAGCATACACCAAATGATTAATTACTGGACAACCCCTAGGAATTGAAAAATTGGTGAAACCAATACAAAAATGCAGGTGATTAAGTGCACGAGATAAAGACCTTAAGACATGTGTCAAAAAAATCCAGGAGACTCTATCGTAAGCTTTTACCGTGTTAATTTTGAGGACCACATTATTACCACGATTTTTCTGGGCAATCCCAAAAATTAGTTCTTGTGCTAATAAAAAATTATCCGAGATAAGTCTCCCCTTCACAAAACTACTTTGCTCCTTAGAAATAATCTTAGGAAGCAAAGAAGCTAGCCTATCTGCCAAAAGTCTAGATATAATCTTATTAAAAAATTACATAGACTAATTAGCCTATATTGTGAGAAACCTTGCGGAGAAAATTTTTTTGGCAAAAGCACCAAAAGAAGTAACTGTGCAATACCTGGGTAAAGAGCCTTCGTAGAAGAACCATTGCACAGCTTTGACAACATCATTATTCACTATATCTCAAGTGGAAGTGAAGAACTTGCCATTCATCTTTCTTTTCTTCAACTTTCTTTTTACTATGAGTAGCTCCATCCTTCGGTGCATCTTCAACTTCATGAATAGTGAGCTTTTCCAATTTCTCTTGAAACCTACATCATTATCTTCACACATATCTTTTGTGACAATATCATGTAACTCATCAAAAGTAATATAGATGACCTCTTCTATTACTAAAGTCCTACTATATATTTTATAAGCTCTCTTATCACTAGCATATCCTAAAAATATCCCCTCATCTGTTTTCTTATCAAACCTTGTCAACCAAAAATTTTAAAATAGCCAACAATTGGATTTTTGCCAAATAAAAGTTCATAAGAGGTTTTGTTCAAAATAGGTCTTAATAAAACTCTATTCATAACATAGCAAGTCGTATTAACTGCTTCGGCCCAAAAATATATTGGCAATTCACATTCATTTATCATGGTTCTGGCAACTTCTTAAAGAGTTCTATTTTTTCTTTCAACAACACCATTTTGTTGAGGCACTTTACCAGTTGAAAATTTATGAGTAATACTATTGTGATCACAAAATTTAGAAAAACCACAATATTTAAATTTGGCTCCGTTATCACTTCTAATTTTCACAATGATTAAATTCAATAAATTTTAAACTTTTGCAAACAAAGAAATAAATTTTTTGAAAGCTTCATCCTTGTGTGCAAGAAATAGCACCCAAGTATATCTTGAGTAATCATCAACAATGGCAAAAGCATATCTTTTCCTCCCAAGGCTTGCAACTTGGGTAGGTCCAAATAAATCCAAGTGTAAAACTTCCAAAGGCCTTGAAGTGAAAAACACATTTTTTTGGTTGGAAATAGATCTTGGTTTGTTTTCCAAATTGACAAGCATCACAAATCTTGTCTTTTTCAAATTTGATTTCAAGAAGCCCTTGAACAAGTTCTTTCCGAGATAACTCATTCAACAAATCCATATTAAAGTGATAAAGTCTCCTATGCCACAGCCAAGAATTATCACTAGTTGCCTTAAGAGACTTTTTTTTTTTTTTGGCAAAAACCCTGTACACGGGGGAGGGTCGCCACCCCAAGATTTTATTAATGTCAAAGAAAAATATACAAAGTTGAGGGGGACATAAACCTTACCTCACTTATTAATCGAAGAACATAAAAAAACCATTGAAAATAAATAAGGAGCACTACCTCCTTTTACAAAGCAAAGAAAATTAAATCATCTTTCTTTTAAACCTAAAAGATGGAAATCCAAGTTGATCTAGTCTAACTGCCCCACGGACTGCTGCTGGAAGATCTGAGAAGCTATGATAAAGAACCTCTGAACTCACTTGAAGACCATCATTTGATAAAATATCAACAGGATGATTAGCTTGTCTGTAACAGTGTGTAAGGCTGATAATAGAATGGCTAAAGTTCTTTAACCTGTCAAGTAAATGACGTAAAAACCAAGGACAAGACATATGGCCATTGAAAATATTGACCAAGGTAAGCGAATCTGACTCCAAATAAATCATCTGATAGCCTCTCTGACAACATAGGTGAACCCCACGAATCAAAGCAAGGAATTCTGCCTCCAAACTGGAACCAAAACCTAAAGGGCTTGCAAAGCCAAAGATAATCTTACCCCGAGCATCCCTAAGAATTCCTCCTCCTCCACACAAGCCCGATTTCCCTTTGAACACCCATCAGTATTTAACTTGAAATAATTTATTGGAGGATGCCATCTTACCATTTTCACAGTAACATGCTTCTTCCGACTTCCAATGCAACTATAAAATTCAGACCACGTTCGAGCATTAGAGAGCGGACCAAATTTTAGCTCATATGTCATCTTTATATCTACAAAGATCTTTTGAGCAATAGGTTCCCAAGACTGCACACTACTTGCAAAATAAAACTCATTTCTTGCCTTCCATAAGTGCCATAGGATTAAAATTGGGGAAATCCCATGAACAAAATCAACATATGGACTTGATGAAGGTGCAAGCCACCATTCCATTAAATGTCTGTGAAAATGACATTTCCTAGAAATCAAACCCACGGAAGCCCCAAAATAATCCCAAATGTAACTTGGAATATCCCCAAAACTGAAAATATGATCCACAAACTCCGAAGAAGGTGATGCACAACAAAAACACATTGAGGGACCATGGAAACCAAAATTTTGAATAATGTTCAGCTACTGGTAGTTGCCTTCTCAATAATCTCAGCATGAAAAAAGAAATCTTCCCCGGTATATAAGTATCCCAAATCCTTCGAAACATAAAACCAATTGCTCTACATTGGCGCACACAATTAAATGCAGAAACTAAAGAGAACAAACCTGATGACGTCAACTTCCAGATAGGTCTATCAGGGTCATGATCCAGAGTACAAATATTTCTCTCTGCTAACTCTTGCACTCCTATCATTCTCTTCCAAATCAATGAGTCCGTCTGATGAATATGCTCAGGAATAGAAGAAGCCTCTACAATATTTGGTCTTCATGAATTTCACCCACAGAGAATTCTGCTCTCTGAATCTCCACCACAACTTGCAGAAAAGGCTTGGTACACATCCTCAAGAGATTTAATGCCAATCCCTCCTTCCTCAGTAGGAAAACAGAGCTCCCGCCATTTAATCCAATGATGCTTCATCTCCACTGCGTCTACACCCCACAAAAACCTAGAAAAAATTCTCTCCAAATGACATAAAACACCTTTAGGTGGAGTCACGGCTGTCAAAATATGTAAAGGAATAGAAGTTAAGACATGTTTAATAAGTATTAAACGTCCACCAATAGATAAACAGCGATTTTGCCAAAGTAGCACTTTTTTAGATATACTTTGAACAAGATCAGAAAAATATTCTCTTCTACCTCTCCCAACATATAGTGGGCAGCCCAAGTATCTCACAGGAAAATGTCTCTCAGAAAAACCTGTAATTTGTTTTATAGCCCCTTTCCTGTGAGCTTAGACAATTCGGATGACACAGAAAGCCACTTTTCTGAATATTAATCTACTGGCCTGAGCACCTCTCATAGCTTCTTAATTTATCCATGATTAACTGCAAGGACCTCCTGGTAGCACCTGAGAAAATAATAACATCATCAGCAAAAGATAAATAGGGTTATCAGTGGGCACCTTGGTGGAGCACTAAAAGCAAAAAACCTCCTATTATCTGGAAGAAAATTTAGTGCCCTAGACAAAGCCTCTACTGCAATCACAAAAAGAGCAGGTGAGAGTGGATCCCCTTGGCGAAGTCCCCGAGAAGACTTGAAAAAACCTCTAGGAGCACCATTAATAATGATAGAAAACCAGCAATTCGAAACCAAACGCCACACCATGTCTATCCATCTCTCTCCAAAACCAAAAGATCTAAGGACCTTCAACAAATAACACCAAGACATCCGGTCATAAGCTTTAGCCATATCTAACTTTAGAATTGTATTGCCTCCCCTATTTTTTTTCCTCATTCCACCAACCAATTCTTGGGCAAGCAAGAAATTTTTAGTCATCAATCTCCCTTTTACAAAACCACTTTGCTGTATGGAAATAATACGAGGGAGAATACCTGCCAACCTATCAGCCAAAATTCTAGACACAATTTTATTGAAAAAATTGCATAAGCTAATCGGTCGAAACTGAGCAAAAGTTTGTGGGCAGGTTACCTTAGGGATTAAAACTACCAAAGTAGAGAAGATACTCTTTGGCAATTCTTCACCACAAAAGAAACTAGTCATTGCCCGAAACACATCCTCCGACACCACTTCCCATGCTTGCGTGAAAAATTTTCCCATAAAACCATCAGGCCCAGGTGCACTTTCCCCATCCATTGAGAACACAATGACTCGAACCTCTTCCAAGGTTGGAAATCCTTCCAAAAACTCAATATCTTCATTAGTAAGCAGCTTAGGAATAAAACTAACAATTTCATCAGAACAAACCTTTTCTTGAGTGAACATAGATGAAAAGAATTTACATGCCTCCTCTGTAATACCATTCTCATCAGATAGCCATTCCCCATTAGATCCCTTTATGCGATGGATCACCACCTTCAATCTTCGTTCTGCGACAACTGAATGAAAATATTTGGTGTTCTTTTCCCCTTCCCTCCACCATTTAACTCTAGCTTTCTGACGCCAATAATTATCTTCCACACAAAGGGCTTTGCTTAATTCCATCCTAGTTTGCTGCAGATTTTCCAATGCTTGCCCCGATCCCTCCATATCAAACATCTGTTCAGCCTCAACAGCCTTTTTCTCCAGCCTTTTAACATTTTGAAAAATATCCCCGTAGGTTTGGCGAGACCAACTTTGAAGAGCCTTCTTTACATTTTTCAGCTTTTCTGCTAAAATCTTCATAGGATAACCCACATAGTTAGTTTTCCAATTTTGCCGAACCAAATCCATAAAGGACTTATGAGAAGTCCAAAATTGTAGAAATCTGAATGGCCTTGGCTTATCATCCAATCTAGTCTTCCCAGTTAATAGCAAAGGAGAATGATCAGAAGGATCCCGCGCCAAATGCTGCACAGAAAAATCAAGCCTCTCAGCAAAGGTTTGATTAAGCACAACTCTATCAAGTCGTTTCCAGATTCTTGCCCGACCATTTCTGTTGTTACACCAAGTAAATGGAGATCCAGAAAACCCTACATCAAAAAGCTCCACATCTTGCAAAAAATGTAGAAAATCAAGTGCTTCATTTATTTGAAAAGGTCTCCCCCCTTTTTTCTCCTCCGCCTGAGTAACTAGATTGTAATCCCCCCCAACAAGCCATGGAGATATATGATCATTCTCAGCCCTTAATACATTCCACAATCTAGACCCGTCTTCCCCATCACAACTTGCATGCAAGAAAGTCAATTTACAAGGTAAAGAAAACATCGCATTATGGACAGCCATAGAAATGTGTTGTTCACTTTCTCCAACCATCGAACAAGTAATAGAGCTTCTAAAAAAAACCCACATAGATCCTGAGGAGTTATACAAACCATTCTCTATCCCTAGTTTCAATTTAATCTGATCAAACCGCTCTACTCTAATTTTGGGTTCACAAATAGCAACAAGTTGCAAATTAAAACTTCTAATCAACTTTTTCAATCGTCTCAAATTAGGGGAGCGAGATACTGCCCTTATGTTCCAAAACAGCATATTAATCATTTAATAAATTTTCAGAGAAATGATCTATCGTTTTTGCCTTAGACCGGAGAACCCTATCTGAATGGAAAACATTTTTTAAACCTTTTTTCTTACCCGGCTGTCTACCAGTTTTGGTTTCTTCGTGTTGAAGCACATCATGCATTTGAGGAAGAGACACTTCAAGATTGCAAAACTCTAGGCACTTATCCAATTTTTTTGAAGGTGAAGGAAGGATTTTCCGACTTCCTCTTGGTGATAAGCTACCAGCTACAGCTTCAACTTCCAACACCAACTCTTGTTGAATTCCAGACTGAAAAAGCTCTCCAAGTTGCTGTGACTGCTCAATGAACATCTGTTCATCCTCCAGCTGAGTCACCTGCAAGACATTACAGGGGCCTGACTGCAACTCAAGCTGCTGGCATTGTTCTGCACCAAACTCAGCTCTACTATTAGAAACCCTTTCCTTTGAACCCTCCAGCAAATCACCAGGAGCAGCCTGCTGGGTGTGAACCGATCGAGTCCCATCATTGTTGGGATAGTCAGTAACATCTGCATGAGAACCTGCATCAATACCAGGTACGATACCAATACCCTCAGCCTCGTTATTCACCTGCAAAGAAAGGATAGCAGCAGCAGCATCTCCTATATTCTGAGTCACAAGCAGAGAGTTGGACTCTTTATCATTATCCAGACTCCTTTCAAACGTACTTGTGGGCTGTTTGTCCTTCTGCAGACCCTTGGTTGGGTTCATCACTTCCATAACCTCCATTTGCTTTGATTGCTGCTCATTAGGACCTGTAGGGTTAGCCTTCAATTGTTGCTTGGGCACATATTTCTTCTTTCCCGCCTCCTGTTGTGCCCCCTGCAATCAGTCTCCTCAGCCTCCTTTTCGTTTCTCTTCAATAATCTACAGCTATCCTCAGCATGGCCTTGCTTGTGACATTTGCTGCAATAAGGAGGCAAGTCTTCATAATGAATTCTTTGCCAAAAACCCTCCTTTCCCCCTGCAATCCAAACTCTATGAGGTAATTCTCTTGTCAAGTCTACATCCACGCATACCCTTGCCACGTTTGGCCTACTCAGATTTACAGTAGCAGCGTCTAACTTTAGAGGCTCTCCAACTGCGCTTGCTATCATAAACAAAGCTGCTTTATCGAAAAAATGCACTGGAAGGCCTTCCAAACCCACCCATACTGGAGCGTGAGATGGTTCAATATCCAGACGAAAATCAGTGTTCCATTTGAAGACTCGCATTGGAAACTCAGCGATGGACCACAACCCTCTAAGCCAGCAACGAAGGAAATCTTCTTCCAAGTTGAATCTAATCAGAACATGGCGTTGGTCAAGAAGACCCAGAGAAAACAATCCGACGAACCCAATGGAATTAAATGATTTGCGAATTTGATCCATGCTTGGTCTGCCATGGGAAAATTTTCCAACCAGAGCATATCGAAAAGGAGCAGCAGGCTTTTCAATCTGTTCAGAAGAAAAAGTCACAGATGGCTCACCCCTATAAGCAGATGGAGCCTTAATCTTCAATGGATAAGGTTGTTTGTTCATCACTACATCAGCAAAGCTACGGTTAATGGCTGAAGGTTGGCCCTCAGCCTGCATCTTCTACGAGGAAGGCATAACAGCCCTACGCAAGTCAGAGAAAAATCAATGGAAAGACCATCTTGGCATGTAGATCAACTTAGAGTCGGTGAGCCGCCAGCCAGAATGTGGCCGAAAAGAGCAAACTGAAATTCAAATTTAAATCCCACAAAACTTGGAAGAAAAAGATAGAGACGTGTTGTTATTTGCCTTAAGAGACTTGATCCTATCACTATCTATCCTATCAAGATAAACAATATAAATGTCATAGTGCCTCTTACATCTAAACACAATATTATAACTAGAATCAAATACAAGACAATCATACTTTTTAAATAGAACATAAAGACTTGAGAAAATTCCAGTTTTGGTATCAAACGTTTGAGGCATGGGCAGTTTCAGTCCTTCAAGTTTGGACAACAGCAAATCTAGTAACAAATGTTTAAATTTTTCAACACATTTAGTCCTTTTGACCAGTTTTCTCAAAATTTTATTGAAATCTGGTTACATAACAATTACAAAAGTTTTCAAAAAGAATTAAAAAAGAATAAAATTTTAATTGTCATAATTTGTAATTAATGGCACATACGCGAATGCACTATCCAAGCAAATTTTTTCAATTTTATCTACTTATTTATCACATATGAATTCAAATTAGTGCCTTTAATTACAAATTATGGCAATTAAATTTTTTTTCTTTAATCTAATTCTTTTTAAAAAATTTTCTAATCGACACGTGAGTAACGAAACCAAATTTAGATAATATTTTTGTAAAAACAGTCAATAGGACTAAATGTGCTAAAAAATTGAAACATTTGCTACTATATTTGCTTTTGTCCAAACTTTAGGAATTAAAACTACTAATGCCCCAAACATTTGGTACCAATAACACATTTTGGATAAAAGTTTGATCATATTTTGGATAAAATTTTCGTCATTGTTACCTATGTCACCTATTCCAATGGTTTTAGCTTTCATGTCATCTCGAAAGGTGACTTTTCCACTATTCTTTTACTGGAATTTGATAAACAATGATAGATCTCCGGTCATGTGTCTTGAACACTCTATCAATAAATCACTTTGACTTTTTGGTTGATACATACCTAGACACAAAAATTAAGAAATAAGATTTGGTATGCTTTCATCTTTGGGTTCATAAGAGTTAGCACAAGATTTAACAATCCACATAGCTTTCATGCCTTGTCTCATATTTCTTCTAACATAGCAATATTTTTCATGTGTCCTACTCAACAACAAAAATTACACATAAGATGAGGATTGTTCACATACATGGGTCTAATGAATCTCACTCTATTCTTTCTATGCAAAGTGAAGTTATTGTTACTAAGCATGCTTCTAGTTATCTCCTTATCTAGAACATCACTTATGTAGCACCCTAGAAAATGCACATACAAGAGACATTTTTTTTCTTATTTAGGGTTAAATGTTAATCCTTGATTTATTAGTTGGGAGATTTCTTGAGTTAATTAGGTTAGTTAACTAAGATTTTCATTATTAAGCAAGGACACCCAAGTACTAAATTTAGAATAATTTTACTTGACCATTTAATTTATATTAGTGTTTAAATTTTGCTTAATTTATTCTACTATTTTCTAGCCTTTTGACTACTTGAATTTTAGCTCAATTTTACTCAAAAATTTCACTTATTTTCTTGCTTTATTTTCTTTTCCCTTAGCTGAAATTTTTTTCTCTTTCTTTTCTTTTTTTTCTTTTTGGCCGAAAATTCTTTTTCTTTTTCTTTCCCCTTAGGGCCGGTTTCTCTCTCTCTCTCTATTTTTACTCTCTTTTTGCTTTAATAATTTGTGTCTTAATATTGCTAGTGTTAAGTGATAAGAGGTTAATGAATTCCACCAATCAAATTCACCCAAGTTAGCTCTCTTGCATTAAAAGACTACCTCTTTTACTTTACTCTTGTTATGATTTTCTTGGGTAATCATTTTCTCACCTTTTCTTTAATTCTTTTCCATTTTTTCTAGCCTATTTCTTTCTCTTTCTTCTCCCTCTTGGCTGGCCATTCTCTTTTCTCTTCTTCTCTCATTTTTGCTCTCAACTTCTTGGAGTTTATTCTCTAAATCTTTGGCAAATTCACCATAAAAAGTGAGCTTCTTTCTTTTCTAAGCAAGGTTCTAAGCTTGTTTAAGGTATGTACTATGAACTTTTGCTATTAATTTTAAGTTTTATTTAGTTTTTGTTCAAGTTTTATACTAAGTATTTGTTAGTAGTACTTGAAGATTTAAGCTTGAACTCAAGAACACTTAAACAGTCATGCTGGGCCAGCTTTAGTAAAATTTTCATAACTTGATGTAGATAACTTGGATTCGAGTGATTCTTGTTGTTTTATAAACTAGATTCATAGGGCTTTCAAACAGTATAAAGCTTGCACGGTGGTTCATTGTGTATTAACCGCAGAAAGCTTGCAAAGTTGGCTGAAATTCGGTTCTGCGTAAACAGTTTTGATGAAGAGCCAACTTGGGGGCTGATTTTGAACCTGTTCTAGTTGGAATTTTAAGTGATGATCTTCACGAAAGTTTTAGCCCTATAAACGTACTTTCAAACCATGTAATCACAATTCCCTGGTTCTTGGTGGAGTGACACCACCAATGGCACGAAGTTGGCTGAAAATCAACCCTGTGCAGATTTGGGTGATTATTCTTGGAGTAGGAATTTTGAATTTGAGTGGAATCTTGATTGAATTTGAGTTTAAATTGAACATAGAAGTTGTATAACATGTTGAAATGGGTTGGGTGGTTGATTTTTCATGCAGGGAAAAATTTTGGCTAGTCCGATTTTTAAGGGGAGATGCTGCCGAAATTTTGGTAGAAATAAAGTAAGAAAAATGCTAGTAGAGATTTCTAACCTAGAACATGTTAAAATTGGAGAGTTAGCGTGCAGAAATTTTTGGATAAAATGACCAAGTAATGGGCAAAATCCTCTTAGGGCAAGAAAACCCTAAAACCCTAAACCCTAGAAACCCTAAAACCAAAACCCTAGGAATAAGTGGGATATTTCTTGGATTTCTTTACTAAATTAATTAGGGTTTAAATCGGATTTTCATCAGATTATTTCCTTTAAATTTCAGGACCCGAGAGCGAATCACGACTACCTTACGAAATATTTTCATAGGCATTCCAGGTGAGTGTCTTTATGTGTGCATGATGCATGTAATGTGCTATTTCCATTTTGTAAATATTATGTCATGACTGCAATCGCTATATGATTAAATGTGCTACTTGAGGAAAGATGTGTACTTTATCGCATCTATTCCGCAACGTGTTACATGCTTTCCTTACCCAATGTGTTACTTGTGCTTGAGACGTCCGTGACTAACTTCACTGTTATTTCACGGATGGTCAACCCGGCTGCACGTGGGAGGACATAAGGTGTTGGGTGTTTTAGGGCTTGATGTTCTTTCCCTTTTGAGTTGTGAATCCTCAAAGAGGCCAACTCCGGATTGAACCTGCTTGCTTGTTGGCCCTCCAGGGTTGAGAATATCTCCCTGGATGTGGTAGCCTGTACGGAGGTTATAAGGTGAACGGCGGTTAGGGTTCTTGCTTGCTTGCTTGATAATACTGGCATGACTCTTGATAAAGACTTGAGCTATTATCTCAGTCCTAACATCCTGATTTCATGGTCAGTGCATGCTCTTCCTGCGGTTAAGCTTGCTTCCGTAGATGAGCCTCGTATCCGCCATTGACTACTTGTTAATTGAAATGTTCATAACTTGTCTACTTAAATTGTCAATTATTTTGTTCAATAAAATATTAGATTTTTGGTATGATTGCATGACTCCGACACTCACTGGGCTATTATAGCTCATTCCTTTTATTTGTTTTCCTTTACCTAGGTTTCCTGAAAAATTAAAGCTGGAACGACTGATTTTGAGTATGCTAGATGTCTTCGTTATTGTAATAGACGAACTGTATTAGGCTATCTTTGTGAAAAATCATGTATATTATGACATGTAAACTTTTGATGTGATTTCTACCTTTATGTTGAATAAAATGAGGGTATTTTATTTTATTCCATTTTATTTTAGTTTATTTTATTTTAAGTTAAGTACACTCGGACGTTTGCGTGAGTGCGTGACTCGAGACCTGGCGAGAGCTAGGCAGGCAGTCCGCTAAGCCCTTTGGTGCGCCTCTGGGTAAGGTGGGGCTGTCACAACTTAGTTCACTCATTCTCTTTTTTCAAGTTCTTTTACTCAATCTTGATCTTGTTATAAAAAGTGGTTCTCTCATGTAGTTTCTTTTTCCAAATATTCTAGATTCCATGCCAAGTCTACTCCATCTTTCTTTAGCTTATCATTCTCAATTCTCAGACCTTTATTTTCTGGCACTAATTGAGCATTGCCACATGGCAAAGAATTTATTTTCAATTTCAATTCATTGTTCTTGACATATGATTCTTTTAAACTACTATGCAATTTAAATACAAAATTCTCAAGATCATCATTATCATCACAATTATTTTTATCTATAGATGAGTAATTTGAAGTTACCTCATTGTCACCTATAGCCATGAAATGCCATTTGGGCTGTTTCTTCTTCTTTTTCTTCTTCAATCTTCTTGATTATGAGTTTAGGTTATATCAAAATATATCAAGAAATTCACTTTTTTTTTTGGCAAAAACCCCGTACTCATGGGGGGGATGCCAACCCCAAATTTTATTAATAAATAATTGAAAAAATAAAATTTGGAGGGGGACATAAACCAAACCTCCAATACATGAATGGATGAAAAAAATAAATGAGGAGTACTACTCCCTTACAAACTGGGATCTAACATATGGAGTTCCTATTTTATCCAAGCAAATTATTGCAAAAAAGCTATTGGGGAGTTGAAGCCTATCTTGTGTGATGAACTCTGATGAGCAACTAGATAAACCAGCCAGATAATCTGTTGCCATATTGGCTTCCCTATAAATATGAACTACTGAGTTATTCAACTACTGGAGTAAATGGCTAATCTGTATTAGACTTTCTGCTAACAACACATCTAGCTCACCAAACTCTTTGTAGAAAGCAGCAATCATGTCATCGTTGCAATCTCTTAAAATTCCTCCACTCGAAGCCATGTTCCCTTTCACACTTGCATCAGTGTTGAACTTAAGCCTTCCTTGCAAGGCTTCTCCCATCTAACCGAGCAAAACCTAACTGAAGGAAGCAGATGAAACTTGAAATTCCTGGCAATCTCTACTTCTATATCTCCTACTATCCATTGTTTAAGAACTACTCCTATTTGTGCTAATACAAAAAAGAAATGTTCAACCTCAGCAATAATATGAAAAAACATCAAACGAGAGATTTCGAAAGCTTGCATTATTTCTTTCCTTCCAAATAAACCACAAGACAACTATTGGCACCATGCTACGTAAAGAAAACTTGGAAGATGATGACGAGGATAGGCACCAATGCATAATCAAAGCTGATACACAAACATGATTAAATCTAGAAATACCAAAAACTCTATTAAAATACCCCCAAACCAGCTTCGCACTTTCCCTTTCAATAAACAAATGCCTAATCTCCTCCTGAGCATGGCTACAACAATGACACCTAGAAGGCAATACGACTCCTATTCGCTAAATAACATTATCTAACAGCAAGAAATTCATAGACAACCTCCAAACAAAAAAGATATTGTCAATGGGAGAGGATCATTCCAAATCAAACCTGAAATAAATGACACATTTCTCCTCTGCCAATTCACTTGCCAAACCGATGAAACTGAGAAACGTCCATTCGATGAAGGCACCCAAATCATAACATCCTTAGCTCCTATGATAATAGGTTTGTACACTATCTAGTACAGTACATGCTGAGGAACCCAATTAGCCAATCTGGCCTCGTTCCATCCACTGGCATCCAAAAATTTTGCAACCATAAAATGAGGAACATTTCTATCTTCCACATACTCTATTAAAGGCACATCACTCACCCATCTATCATGCCCTCCCCCACACACCATCAAATATTCTCCTCTGCACTCTCCTAAATAGATACATATGTTTCCAAGTTGGAGAAGAAACAGTTGGGAGAGCTTGCAATGGGTAACATCCTACCATATTTTTTTTGTGCATATATTCAGTCCAAGGTGAAGTATTTTCCCTTACCTTCCACCACAATCTCAAAGAGAAAGAGTCAATCATATCTTCCAGAGTGCAAAAACCCAATCCACCTTCTTCAGTAGGAAAACATATTTTATTCTAGGATGTCCAATGAATTCTCCTAGCATCAACATTAACATCCCATAAGAAACCATTAAATAATCTTTGTAGATATTGAATGACCCGATTTGAAAGTTTCAAAACCTGGACTAGATAAATTGGCATGGAAAGCATGACATGTCGCAGTAATATTATCTTTCCTCCAGCAAACAACATCTTGGAACTCCAGTGCTGAATCTTCCTTCTAATTTTTTATAACAAACCGTCATGTAGAACTGACTTCACTTTACCAGAGGTCAATGGCACCCCTAGATAAGTAAAAGGTAATTGTTGGTGTCTAAACCCCAACTCCTGCTTAATCATCCTTTCCAACTGTGGCTGGATTTTTCCACAAACAAATGCACTTTTTTCCACATTAATTCTTTGCTCAAAAAACCATTGATACACTTCACAGAACTCATGGAATAACTTCAATGCTCTCTCAGAAGCTCTTGTAAATAGCACCATGCCATCAGCAAATGCCAAATAGAGGATGGTGCCCCCCCGGTGATTTATAAGCACAACATCTATTATTTTTGCACAATGTGGTGAATACCTCTACCAAAATATTCTGCAGCCAAAAGGAAGAGCCCTGGAGAGAGAGGGTCACCTTGTCTGACACCTCTAGTTGATTCAAAAAATCTAGAAGGGTGTCCATTAATCAAGATTGAAAACCAATTGTTGGAAATTACTCGATATACCAAGTCCACTGCTTGCTCCTAGAACCCAAACACCCGCATCATATCCAACAAGAAATGCCATTCCACCTTGTTATACGCCTTCTCCATGTCTAATTTAAAATAAGATTGGGGGCTGTCAATTTCTTTTCCAAATCTTGTACTAGTTCCTGTGCCAAGGGAACATAATCCACTATAGTCCTTCTAGGTATGAATCCCGATTGGAAAGGTGAAATAATGGAAGGCAGAATTTTGTTGAGACGATTGGCAATGACTTTGGAGATGATCTTGGAGCTCACATTACATAGGCTAATTAGCTTGAAGTCTTTCCAATAGCTGGTCCCCTACTTCTTTGGGACTAGCACAATTAAGGTACTCTAAAACCTCAAGAAAGAGGAACACCCCTGAAAAAATCCAGCACTGCCTCATACAAATCAAGTTTAATCAGTTCCCAACAAGATTGATAGAGCATAGCCCCAAATCCATACGAGCCTGCAACACTATCATCATCTAATGAGAAAACTACCTCTTTAAACTCTTGGATTGAAGGAAGCTCTACAAATGCTTTACCTTGTTGCTGAGAAATCTTTGGGCTAGAGAAAGGTATAAGGGGTGAGAACTGAATGTTTCTATTAGCAGAAAATAATTCTTGAAAAAATTGTTGAGCCAAAACTTTCAATTAATGCACATCCTCAATCCAATGCCCATTGCTATCCTTGATCCGCCCGATGAAGTTGTCATTTCTTCTCCGCTTGATTGAAGCATGGAAAAAAGCCTATGTCGGCGTCACCCTTCTTCAACCATTTTATTGCTACTTTTGTCTCCAAAACTCACTTTGCTTCAACTAGACAACAAGTGTGTATTGCCCTAGCTTTTGCTAAGCAACTCCCTAGCTGCCTCAATTCTGAGTGAGTCATAATCCAGTTCATATTGGCGTAATCTCTCTTCTACTGAACTGGACTTTATTATCCCACATTGCCCAACACTTCTTTGTTCCAATGCTTTAGATTCCTCCTCAAACTGGCCAGCTTATTGTAAGATTTTGTCATTACCATGCCCTGTTGAAGGAGACTCCCAATTCTATTTAACAATGTCCAAGAATCCCTTATGCCTCGTCCAAATATTCAGGAAGCTGAAAGAAGATACAGGTCTAAAAGATTGAGAAGCAGAAAAAAAGCATAGGCTTGTGATTTGACCTTCCCCTGGATAAATGAGAAACCTTTGATGAAGAGAACTGCCTCTTGCCATAGAGAATTTGTGAGGCACCTATCTAATTGTTGCCACACCCTTCCATTGGTCCAAGTAAACAAAAAACCATCAAATGGAGTTGAAGAAAGACCACACAAGGATATAGCCTCATTGAATTCCTCCATGGCGTGATGATTAGGTTTCGCCCTACCGACCCTTTCCTCTCTACTGGATATAACATTGAAATTGCCATGGTTCAATGACCAAACGAGCAATATCCTCCAAAGCCACCAATAATAGCCTTCTCACAATTATGTTACATTTGGCATTTACAGTGGAAATATGCATAGCATCTCTCGAAGCAAATTCCACTCTAGAATGCACCAACTGTTCATCCATAGAATTAAAAGTGCAATTAAGATTCGACCTCCATAAAAATCATATTTTATTATCTAAGAAAGCACGACCAAAATCAAATTTAGTTGCAATCATAACTACCGATAACTGAGACTCATTCGACATAGGCTCAATGAGCACCATTATTCTAATATTCTGTGTTCTACATACTTCTACAAGAAAACGGAGTTTATCCCTACTCGAGACACCCCTAATGTTCCAAATAAAAATGTTAGTTGGAATTAACATTGGAAGAGTGCAAAGGGTACTTAGCTTTTGATGCCATCTCATTCTGCAGTAGGGCTGTCTCCTTTTTTTACTTACTCGATTTCTTGTTTTTCTAAAGGTCTAATCATCTAGTGACTGCCATTGCTCCATTGGATTATGATTCTCCATTGGATTATGATTCTCCAACTGGCATACTCCAGCTCTCATAAGTCTAGCAGATAGAGATTCTTGAAATTCCTTAAGCTGTTCCACTCCAACGCTAGCAGATTTCTTGTCCCCAACTGACCATCTGTGCATCACACATCAGATTTTATGGATGGCAACCCAGCTTGATGTGACACAAGCCAATCATCTGAAGCATCATATACTGGAAGTCTGCACACTTCTTCAATTTGTGCCACCACATGCTTCTCACTTGCACATGCATGCAAAACATTCTCAACCCCACCAGGCGCTACTACTATGCAACTTTCAGATTCACCTTCCTTTCGCAACCCATCAACAGTGGCTGTGTGCACTCCATCCCCAGCCATAACCTTTTTGTTACCATTATCTATTGTATCTCTAGTCTCCAAATTAACCTTCTCAACATTTATAATCTCGTTGTTATCATTATCTGTATTATCTGTATTATCTGTACTCTTCACTATAGCAATTCCCTATTTGATAACCACTTCACCATCCCCAACATCTTTCTGGTCATCCTTCGCTTTCTTAGGGACATAAATCATCTTTTTCTTTCTATCTGGACCAACACAAGACTCCTACTCTTGTCAGAGATGCAGGTGTTTTACGTAGCACACATCCTCAGGATGCCAAGTCGAAAACAACAGTTGCAGTAATTCGATAACATCTCGTATTCCACCTTTTGCCAGAATCCACCCTCCCCATAATCAATCCACACTCACCTAACTGGTTCCTTAGAGACATCCAACTCCACTAGAACTCTTACAACGAAAGGCCATCTTAAAGTAACTGTAGCTTCATCCATCTGTAATGGACGTCCAATGAGACTCCCCAATTTAGCAAGCATGTTCATGGAGAAAAGGGGTAGTGGAAGATCTAGAAAATTTATCCAAATAGAAGCCAAAGGGAATTGCCTATCTAGTTTGAAATTAAACGCCCAACTTGATAGCACCATTAGAAGATTGTTGATGTACCAGGTATTCCGGCACCACAATCTAGTGAAGTCTTCAGGAGATTGGAACCTCAAAATTACATGTTTAGCATCCAAAAGCCCCACAGGCTAGTCAGCCTTCAGTCCCAGTGCAATGATGGACCTTCAGATAGCCATCATGGAAGGCTTTCCCAATGCAAAGTGACCAACTACTGCATTCTGATATGGCTTTGATAACGATTGAACTTTAGAACGAGAGAGAAACAACGCTGGCTCTGCTCTAAAAAAAGCCATTCATCCATGATCCACTGTAGGTTGTGTTGATGAAGAAGTCGCCAAGGCTGCTGCAAATGTTTTTGGAGGCAATGATCGTTGCTGCCAAGAGGTTGTCGCCAGCAAAAGGCCTCCATTTGGCTGAGAAGCAGCCATGATGGTGACCGAAAACCTAACAAAGCTAGGTTCAAAATTCAAAAGTTTGTTAAAAGAGAGAGAAGAGATTTTAGAGAGAGAGTAGTCAAACAAAAATCCAAATTTCACCAAGAAATTCACATACAATCACAGAAACAAGTAATAAAATCTATAACCTAATACTCGTTCCGCAAGTGCACGGGTCAATTGTTGTGATGAGTATTAGGGTCAATCCCACGAGAAAACAAGAACTAGCAACTATGAAAGCTACTATCTTGCCTTATTATCTAGATAATCAAACTTTGGAGGGATGAAAATGGTAGGACAATCAATTCAAGTAGACAAACAAAGAAGAAACTAGCTAAACAAATTTGACTAGACTTAAGAATCCACAAAATATGAATGTTTAGCTTGTGGTCGTTATGATTTTATTCGTTTTCAGGATTCAATTCCATTTGTACTCCAAACTAGATCTCTCTATGAATGTAAGACTACTAATACATGAGCTGTCCAACTCCCGTGATAAAGTCCAGCATGCATTAATTCATTAAACTCATAAATTGTGGCTTCAAACCTTAGTCCACTTATGTAAATCACTACTTTTGTGAGATTCAACATAAGTTCCATTTACTTTTTCTGTTGTTAAGTGCAAATCTCTTTGTCAAATAACAACTAGATGACTTGAAGTTAGCAGCTAATCAACAGTAAATGAACAAACAAGAATAAATTTGGCCACAAACCAATTCATATTATAGTTTCATCCTAAACCTAGTTGGAATCAACTTAGTTTAACATGATAAAGACAATATTAAGTACACAAATGAAAGTAAAACAAGCATGCATGAATGAAACTAGAAAGAATAAGGTAGGAAATGCTCAATTATGGCTCCAAATCTTCTTCCTTCATTCCATCAAACATGTTGAATAAAAGCAAAGTCTCTTCAAAGTCTTGCTACAAGAATATGACTTTGCCTACTACAAAACTAAGAAAGAAAACTAGTCTAAATATTTACAAAGAGTGCTCCTCCTAGCAAGCTATAGTTCAAGCATAAACTAGTCAATTAAGAAGACAATTCTCAAAAATGTACATAATTACTCTACTTGGGCAAGGAAAATTGAAAACCAACAACTTGGATATAGTAGTACTCATAAAACTTAAGATAAAACATTAATAACTCAAATAAGTTGGACAATTTCTAAAAAAATTTAACAGAGTTTTCCTTAAAATAGGGCCAACCCCCTATTAACACAAAATTCAGCAATACTAATGAATCCAACAACAATTTTTTTCAAATATTATCCAACAAATAGCACACACCGCGATACGATTTAACCTTCTCCCCACACTTAATCCACGCATTGTCCCCAATGTGCGAGAAAGAAAGAGAAAAGAGGGAAAAATAAAAATAGAAGAATAAGAACCAATACTCCCCTTACATAATGGTACCCACTCATAGTATGATTCAACTGCAGGCAAGAGATTTAGAAATGAATGAACTGCTGTAGCTTCATCATAAACATAAAAATACTACATCATCCAAGTTATTTGTAAATGCCGAAGTATCCTACATAAACATAAAAATAACTAAAAATGATAAAATAATGAAATAAACATTGGGTTGCCTCCCAACAAGCGCTTGTTTAACGTCGTTAGCTCGACGCCATCAACTAATATCACGTAACCCCTTGATGAAAGATGTCTCTGGCCCACTCCTTCTTCCTTTTGGGCCATTGGATCTCAATCGTTGGATATCTATCATATTCAGCCCTTTGCAACTTATCACTTTTTATCTCTGGCGGTGGCAAAACCATGATAGGATGGCATTCTTCCATTGTGGTCTTCGTCTCATATTCCTCTAGTCTCTTCTTGCATGTCATGATATCATCAATGACTCTATAGTAAGAAGGAACCTACAAAACATTAGAACCATAGAGAAGATGTATATATACAGGCTTAAAATTATGTACATGAGGTGCTTGTTGTGGAATGCAAATAGCAATTGGAAGTGTGGACTCTCCAACTTCAATCAATTCACCATATGCCTCTCCCTCACTTGTAACTCCTACAGCACTCTCCTTTTCTTCTTCAACTACCTCATGTTCTTCCATTTTAATCATCATCGGAGGTGCACTTAATTTATCACCGTAATCATTATGAATCACTTCTACTTGCCCACTCGGATTAAACTCATTGTCGCTGGGTAGCTCATATGGATTCCTAGTGTTCACGGCTTTAGTGATTTGTCCTATAAGCTCTCAATAGCTTTGGTGATAGCAACAAGTTGTTCCCCGTTTTCTCAATTTCAGCCTCTATTTTATCCATCCTATCATTTGACGCCTTCATGAAATTAACGATGGCCAATTCAAATTCAAGATTAGACTCTACAGGGGGAGGATACGATTCAATTCTAAGATCATCTACCCTATCATTGGCTAACCCCCACGCATAGTTTTGTGGGTTCCCTTGTTCCTTCCATCCAAAAGATGAATGATCCTACCATCCCAAGTCATAAGGTACCTGTCTGCTATAAGAACACTCATAAGAGCTATGGCTTCGTCCACAACAAATACAAATAATAACACTAGATTGGAAAAAAGAAAAACCACTTCCAAATTGTTTATTGTTTTTTATGAACAATATCATCTATTAGCCTCTCAAGAGTATATAGTTTATCCATACTTGGAGGCTCTATGTTGTTACCTTGTTCATTAGGCCACTCGTAAAAATACTCCGCCATCCTCAAGTGAAAGTTGTAGAGTTGAGATCCTTAATAACACCAACTTCTACACCAAAAATCAAAGAAAAGCTAAGAAACAAAAATTAAATAAAATAGCAAGAATAAACATAAAAAGACACAAAATGGTTAGAGTATTAAAAATATGGCATTCCTAATATCCTAGTCCCTGGCAATGGCGCCAAAAACTTGGTATCCGTTTTGCTATACTATGGATACTTAGGCAAGTGTACCTATCATTTCCAGTAGTACAGTGTATAGGAGTACCGAGTGTCGATCCCACAGGGACTATATGAATACTAGTACTTGCTTTCTTTTTATTATCTAACTCACCAAGTGAAGGATAAAATCAAATGCGAATGAAAACTAATTAAAACTACTACCTAACTAAATGACCGTCTAGAAGTTAATAGAGAGAATAGTAGAGATGAATCTAAATGTACAATCCCCCTAAACAAACATGCTAAGATGCTAACTTGATTAATGATTAATCCAATTGCTTAGACCTTAGAATCCCTTAACGTGAATTATATCCTTTCTCCAGTAATACAATTCTTATCTTCTAGGTTGATTAATTGGAATCTCTTCTCAATTAAAACCCCTAAAAGATGCAATTTCTAATCAATGGATTCTATTTGTGGTTAAACTTTAACCCTAAAACTCAATCTAGGAAGAACTCATGTAATCCTATCTCTAGCGATTCATTCAAGTTCTCTCTATTCATGAAGTGATCTACTCATATGTGCAATCTCTCGATATACCCATACAAAATCAATACTTGAATTGAAGGACGCATGCAATCCCAATCCAAGACACAAATAAACTCATGAATAAATCTAAGAACAAAGTGGGTCTTTCATTAATCAAAGAATAAAATCATAGACATAAGAATCTAGGGTTCATCCCATCTAAATCATAAACAACTCAATTCATAATTACAAGAATTAATTAACAAAAGACAAGAAAGAAAGAGAAAGCTCATTCTCATGCAGCCCTCTTGAATCCTCCCTTGCATCTTGATAAAATCTTCTTGCTTTGCACCTTTGAAGCCCTTGAGTTGTCCCTCTACTCTTGCTTTTTCCTCTCTACATCTCTCTAGATGTGTGCAAAAGTGTGTTTTTGATGTCTTTGGTGCGTGTGTAATCGCCCCCCAAGAGGTAGGGTTCTTCCTTTAAAAGATTCCACCCAAAACAAAAAAAATTGCAGGTTTTCGTAATTGAGCCGCTGCGCCGTCAGCGGCATGGCCTCATCTGCGGATGGAATACGTGACTTTCTAGTCCCATCTGTGGCATCACCCCCGCCGCGGGGTGACGTCACGGATGCGGACAGAAGCTCAATTTTCACTTCTATGTCAAATTTGACCTCAAAGATGGGGGAATTAGCTTTTTCTCAAAACATGAAAGTTGTAACCCCTTGCGATAGATTTCCAACAGAATAAAAATCAAGTCATTTGAAGCTCTGTAGCTCAAGATATAGTCAAAATACTAGGAAGTGGTCAAAACTACCTCACAGTACAGATGTGCTTTAGTAACTTGGAAATTGGACCATCAAAGGATGAGAACTGGACTTGGATGTCTTCATATGAATTGTAGACCATCGTCTTAGATTTAAAGTGGCTTAAGAAGCATCTCAATCCAATATCTCTAGCTAGAGTTATTGCTAAAATACTAAAATATATCCAAGCTGCAAACCCATTTCTTTCCCATTCTTGTTCCACCATTGATTCTTTGCACCAATTTGAGGGTTTCTTGACTTCAACTCATCACCTAACTTTAAATCATCTTAAAATATCATCCAATTATCATCCAAATTGGTGACACAATGTGCAAACCCTATGAAAACAGAAGAATAATGCAAATAATTATCTTTAACACACGATTTAGCTATTAACCTCAAAAATAAGAAGAAATAGCAAGTAAATAGAGGAAAACTCATGAAAAACCCTATAAACCTAACCTAAAAACCTACTAAAACTAGTATATTTTAGCACTTATCAATTCCCAAAGTATAACTATCCATGATGTATAATTTGAAACTACTTTCAAGTTATACTATCACTTCTGCAGAAGATTTGTTGAGTTAATATTTCTAAGAAGTGGCCAAAGTGGGATATATTCTCCTATTAAGGAATGGTGAATCCTATATCGATTACTCACAATCCTTTCATGTTTCATATTGTACCCAACCTTTATTCAATGGGTTACTCTTTTACAAGCACCGAAAAATAGAGTCAAAGTATAGTAATTCACACTCAATATACTATGGTAATCTCAAGTTAAAAGATCACTTACACCATTGTCATTTGAGAGTTCAACCATTGTCACTATAGTTGAAAATTCTTGACAGATCTATCCAATGAACTGGTTACAAATAAGCATCCACATACGAGCCTAGGTATCACGCACACCATAATCTATGAGATCGACTACTACTTACCATAAATAGTGGCAAAGTATGTGCTAATCTATATGTATTAATGATGTCCAATCTCATTAATGCTATGACTAGGGACATTTAAGAATATGACTTTATGTATTAAGAGTCTCATAATTGTAACCCTAACAATCTTTGATGCACAGTCAATATTCTAAGGACTTTATCAAATATTTGAGTAACATGAAAATACAAGTTTAAATGATAAAGAAAAATTCCACGTGAATAAATATAGCTTAAATAAGTGTAAGTACAAATAGCCTAAAACCAACTTGGTTTTAGGGCATGCACTAATAAACTCACACTTGCACTAAAAATAATTACTTATTTGTTTTAAGCTAAAAGCATTAACATTACTATCATGCTTTTTCTGGGACAATGCCTTAGTGTGACGATCAGCTATACGATCAGTAGTAGGTGCCTTTTATATCTTTACATCATTCCTACTAACTATTTCTCTAATAAGATAGTAGCACCTAAGTACGTGGTTGGATCGTTGATGAGATCTAGGTTCCTCTGCTTGGGCAATGACACCATTATTGTCACAATACAAAGGTATAGGATCAATAAAGGAAGGAACCACTTCTAGCTCAGTGACAAGCTTCTTGACCCAAATAGCCTCTTTTGCATCTTCGAAAACAACAATGTACTCGACTTCAATTGTGGAATCAGCTGTAGTCTCTTGCTTCAAATTATTCCAACTCACAGCACCACTATTTAACATGAATACGAATCCAAATTGTGACTTGCTATCATCTTTATTCGACTAAAAACTCACATCAGTGAAACTGCATCACATTAGTGAAACCGCACACTTCTAAGGTGTGTCCTTCATAAACCAAGAATAATTCTTTAGTTCTTCGTAAGTACTTAAGAATGTTCTTGATAGCTACCCAATAAGCCTCACCTGGGTTAGCTTGGAACTTGCTTGTAACATTCAGAGCATAGGAGACATCAGGTCTCGTACATAGCATAGCAGATGTAACGGATCCTATTTCAAAGTATAAGGAACCTTTTGCATGCTGTCAATCTTGATGGGTGTCTTAAGACGCATGTCTCTCGAAAGGGTAATCCCATGTCTCCTTGGCAAGAACCCCTTCTTTGATTGCTCCATACTAAACCTTTTTAGCTTCTTGTTTATATACGCCGATTGACTAAGACTAAGCAACCTCTTAGATCTATCTCTATAGATACTAATTCCCAAAATGTAGGTTGCCTCTCTTAGATCCTTCATAGAAAAACTCTTGGAAAGTCATACCTTCATAGTTTGTAGCAAAGGTATATTGTTTTCCATCAACAATATGCCATTCACATAAAGTATCAAAAACGATGGCACTCTCCCTCACCTTCTTGTTTACAAAAGGCTCGTCTTCATTTTTGAGAAAACTAAACTCTTTGATTGTCTCATCAATGTTGAATGTTTCAACTCCTTGAAACTTGTCTGAGTCCATAAATAGATTTTTGAAGCTTGCATACCATATGACTATCAATGGAGTCAAAACTCTCGAGTTGTGTCATCTACACATCCTCTTGCAAATTTTCGTTGAGGAACACGGTCTTAACATCCATCTGACATATCTCATGGTCATAATAAGTAGCTCTAGCAAGCAAAATCCTAATGGATTTAAGCATAATTACTGGCAAAAGGTTTCTTCAAAGTCAATTCCTTAACTTTGTTTGTAACCCTTAGCCACTAAACTTGCTTTATAGGTAATAATGTTGCCATCCATGTCAGTCTTTTTTTTAAAGATGCACTTGCAGCCTATGGCTTTTATTTCTTCAAGTGGCTCAACCAAGGTCTATATCTTGTTCTCATACATGGAATCCATTTCAAATTTCATGGCTCCACACCATTTTAAGGAGTCTACATTAGACATAGGTAGTAGGATCATCATCATCTATGATCATCACATCATTGCTCTCGCTAATGAGAAATCCATATCTCTCAGGAGCATGATGTGTTATGCTAGATCTACGAAGATCTTCTGTATCTTGAGCTTTCAACTGCGCCTCATCAATATGTGACATAAGCTCTTATTCCAATTGTTGACTACTTTGTGGTTCTTGAATTTCTTCAAGTTCTACTTTACTCCCCTTATTTCTTTCAAGAACAAACTTTATTTCCAAAAAGCCTAGCATGTCTTGAGACAAACACCTTTTACTCAAGGGGATCGTAAAAATAGTAACTATGACTTTCTCTAAGTTACTCCACAAATAGGCATTTATTAGACTTTGGTTCAAGCTTGTTTGACGTGTTTCGCTTCACATAAGTAGAGTAATCCCAAACTCTTAGGCGACTAAAATTTGGTTTCTTACCATGCCAAATCTCATAAGGTGTGGTATGAACAGATTTTGATGGAACGGTTGAGTGTATATGTGGCGGTATATAAGGCATAACCCCAAATTGAGCTAAGAAGAGATGCATGGCCCATCATGGAATGTACCATATCTAATAAAGTACGATTTGTCCTGTTAGACACACCATTGAGTTATGGTGTGTATGGAGCAATCCATTGAGGAATAATCCAATTTTTCTCTAGATATTGTTGTAACACTTGATTCAAGTATTCTCTACCTCGATTAGATTTAAGTGTTTTAATACTCTTGCCAAGTTGTTTCTCAACTTCTACTCTAAAGATTTTGAACTTTTCAAAGGCCTCGAATTTGTGTTTTGTTAGATACATATAACCATATCTAGAATGGTCATTCGTGAAAATGATGAAGTAAGAGAAACCACCTCTAGCATGGATCGACATGAAGCCACAAACATCGGTACGTAAAAGCCCAAGAAGATCACTAGCACGTTCACCTTTTCCAGTAAAAGGCTTCTTGGTCATCTTGCCAAGTAATCAAGATTCACATATCCCAAACGATTCATAATCGAATGAGTTCAAGTATCCATCTTTATCTAACTTGGATATGTGTTTCTCATTCACATGACTAAGTCTACAATGCCAAAGGTATAAATGGTTTACAATATCTAATTTAAGTTTCGACTTATCTTCATCTAGAATGTATAAACCATTAATTAATGAACTTAGTACCATAAGTAATACCATCACGTGAAAAAGAACAACTTTTATTCTTTTAGATGATGATAAAACCATCCAAATTTAATAAAGAAATAGAAATGATGTTCTTAGTTAATACTAGAACAAAATAACAGTTTTTTAATTCTAAAGTAAGCCTAGTAAGCAAAGAGAGTACATAGGTTCCTACGGCTAACGCAGCAACTCTTGTTCTATTCTCCACACGTAGCTCAACATCTCCCATTGCCAAGAATCTACTAACTTTAAGATCCTATAAATTATTACAAATATGAGATGCAAATCCAGTATCTAACACCATGAGTCTTGGTTAGTAGGCAAATTTATCTCAATCATATACGTACCAGAGGTTGAAGCTTCACCAAGTTTCTTTGACTTCAAGGAGTCAAAGTAAGCCTTACAATTTCTCTACTAATGCCCATCTTGCCTGCAATGGAAGCATGTGCCCTTGGCTTTATCCTTCTTAACCCTACCTTTAGGCTAGTTCTCCTTTTCTTGGGCTTCTTAAGTCCAGAATTGGACTTCTTTTTCTTGGATTCCGAGACAAGCATAATAGTGCCCTTCTCCTTCTTAAGATTGGGCTCAACATTCTTGAACATGTTCATCAACTCAGTCAACGTGCAGTCTAACTTTTGCATGTTGAAGTATAGGATGAATTGTGAATAGCTCTCAGGAAGGGACTAAAGTATTAAGTCAATACTTAATTCATTGTCAAAGACATGTCCCAGAAGCTAAATTTTCATTTGGTCTGATCATCTTCAATACATGGGCAAAAACTAAAGATTTCTCTACCATCTTGCACTGATAGAGCTCTTTAGAGGTTTCATGCCTCTCAGTCCTAGTTTGTGCGTCGAATATTTCTTTAAGGTGTACAATCATGGATGGAGCATCCATCTTAAGGTGTTGCTTTTGCAATGTTGGGCTCATAGCGACTAACATGTTGTATGTTGCAACATCATTTTTGGCCTTATGCATCTCATATGCATCTATTTCCTCAGGAAATGCAGTAGCAAAAGGAGGAGGTAGCATGGGTTTGTCAAGGACATACTCAATTTTCTCATGTTTGAGAATAATTCTTAAATTAATATGCTAATCCTCAAAGCTTGTTCCATTGAGTCTATTGTTGTTCAAAATGGGTCGTAAATTCACTTTGATGTTCTACAACAAAAGTAAAGACAAAAATAAGTATTTGTTTTATGTCATATATGCAAACCAAAAATGTGGGTTCAAAAATTTATTAAATTTGCTCCCACTATTTTACTTCAAATCAATAAACCTCAATATTGATTCGGGAATCCATTGGAAATTCCTAGTGGATTAGGTTTCCATCTAATTAACTTTGAGTTTAACGGAGGCCAACTACTCCAAAGGTAACTTTGATTAGGTATGTAACTATTACCAATTACAATTCTTGTAACTCTTAGATTGTTGGATATCAACTCTTAATATTCACATCTTATGTGATACCCAACATTGCCTTGAAATTGTCATAACCTTGACGGAGACCAAACTTGTTATGTATTTTTGTTAAGTCTAACTCATTATTTAGAGATCACATCTCATAACAAAAACATGTCCCGAGTAAGGTGACTTTAACGGAGGCCAATTACATAAACACTTAACAGGAACTCTGGTTTTTAGTATAATAATGGAAGGTAATTTATAAATGACTTAATGTTTAGTTTGAGGGATCTAGTTTTAAATATTAATGTCTCATTATATCATGCAATTAAAATATATCAACATGTAGAACAAAAGCATAATAAAACATGGATGATTATGGACTTTAACTAATAATATTTTCTTCGAGTCTTCAAGATAATATTTGGTCAAAATTCCTAAGGGACATGTCAACTCCTTGATGTGCCTTCTTGATTGCTCCTTGGTTCCATCTCGATCTTATTCTACATTTCATATATAATTCTAATCTAAACAATTTAGAAAATAAATCTATTCCTAAGCTATACTATGTACATTACAAGTATTGATCAAGAAACCTCGAGTTACATTCGAGGGGAGTTTAAGTGATAAGAGAATTACATCAGAATAATAGAGAAGGCAAGACATGCAAGCCCAATTTCATAAACCAATACAAGACAACCAAAATAGAAATAATAGCCATTCAATTACATTGGTATAGTCCCTAATCATTTAATTCTAGTCATAAATCACATGGTCTAAAATTAATTAGATTAATACTCATGAATTTATTTGTCACAAAAATAAAGTTATAGAAGATGTAGGTTTCTAAAATTTAACTTTCCAAATTTTAACAATTAAAATTGGAAAGAGTTTTTCACAAAAATTTTCAAAAATCAGGTTTTTTTTAATTAAAAAAATTTGTGCTAGGCTTTTGCCCGATTCGTGGGTCAATACTGACAAACCCCTGGCATAACCCATCCACGAGTTCTACCCACGCGTTGGTAAAACAGCAGCTAAGGACAGAACCCTTATGGGTTAAAGCCACAGACGTACCTTGATTCGAGGGTTCAGCTATGTGCAATCCACTAGCAGTTCACCCTACAGATCAAGTTCTAGAATTTTTTTCAAAAGACAATTTTTGTGATTTTTCGAAAACCTTTTTTATCTAAATTGTGTTTAAACCCTTTTAGCACATAAAAATAATTTAGAAACCATAAAAACAACCTTAAGAACTCATCTTAATTATTTAAAATACTTTTGAACAATCAAGATCTATTCTTAAAAAAATCAAATTCTAGATTTTTCTAAAACAATTTTAGACAAATATTGTTATCAAGAATAAACCATCTTTATTTATGACAATTAAATAAACAGAATTCATACAAATACAATCAAAGGAGGCTATGATACCACTGTAAGGTCATAACACAGGTAACGCAGCGAAAAAATAAAAATTTTATTACATTAGTCATGGATCTATTTGATATATCTATATGATTATAAGGGGGTTTACACAAGAATTACTTCAAGTGCAGAAGATTTGTATGCTTCTAAAGGCTAGGATCCTTCATAGATAAGGTGGGTCTACCACGAAAGCCCTCCCAGCGTCAAGCCTCTACGATAGCCACACAAACAAATCTTGTGGGAACCTTCTAGGCTTGCTTGCTTTGACTTTTATGTGCTAGCTCCCTTGAATTAATTAGAGAACACAAGAGAAAGAAAAAGCCTAACAATTAAGGAGAGAGAGAAGAAAGAGATGACCAAAGGGGGGGTGGCAGATCAAACTTGCAGTTTTTCTCTCTCTCTAGTTTTGTCTTGCGTTACAATAATAATTCAAGAGTCAAAGCATGTACATATTTATAGAGGTAGTATTCTAGTCTTTTAGAAAGTAAAGATAATTAGAAACTAAGAAGGTTTAGGAAGCTTATCTTAAGCAAATCCTTCTCCTTTAGGAGTCCTATTCCATAAGGAAACCAAATAATTTCTTTATTTCTTTTAGGAAACTAATTTCCTACAAGACTTAGAATATTTATAAATAAATCCTTTAAGTTAATTTATCTTAAAAAGTAACACCATAAGTATCTAATACATATCTTAATTACAATCTAACCCAAAGATTATGTTCTTTATGTGTGTGATCCATTAGGTTCCATTCACGTTGGCAATAAGTATAAATTATAGTTCATTAATTAATTAATTAAGAGTTAGACAAATTAAACACTTTAATTTATCATTAATTCACAATTAATTGATTCATACTTATAGAACATGAGCGGCATCTAACAATGCATCATGACGACCCAAGTGAATAGGAAAGTTATATGGTAGACTACACACCCATCAGTGGAATGTTATCATATAACTAATATCCTTTCATCACACTATATTCCAATTAATCTAAAAAGTATAGTACATTTAAATAACTAATTAATATTTTCTTGTTCCTGAAATGTAACTCTCCATGATGTATAACGTTGAAACTACTTTCAAGTTATACTGTCACTTTTGCAGAAGATTTGTTGAGTTAATATTTCTAACAAGTGGCCAAAGTGGGATATAGTCTCCTATTAAAGAGTGATGAATCCTATATTGATTACTAACTATCCTTCTATGCTTCATATCGTACGCAACTTCTATCCTATGGGCTATTCTTTTACGTGAACTGAGAAATCGAGTCAAAGTACAGCAATCTACACTCAAGATACTATGGCAATCTCAAATCAATGGATCACATACACCATTGCCATTTAAGAGTTCAACAATTGGCACTATTGTTGAAAACTCTTGGCAGATTAACCTAATGAACCTGTTTCAAACAAGCATCCACATACCAACTTAGGTGTCACGCATACTATAGTCTATGAGATGACTACTACTTACCATAAGTAGAGGCAGAGTATGTGCTAGTTTATCCATATTAATGATGTCCCATCTCATTAATACTACAACTAGGGATATTTAAGAATATCCCTTTATGTATTTTGAGTCTCATAATTGTAACCCTTACAATCTTTAATACACAGTCAATATTCTAAGGACTTTATCAAATAATCAAGTAAGATGGAAATAAAAGTATAAATGATAAAGAAAAATAGCACATGAATAAATATAACATAAATAAGTGTAAGTACAAAATGCATTAAACCAACTTGGTTTTAGGATATACACTAACAATCTTTTCTGCCCGCACCAATATACCCTCAAGTGCCACATGTTGTGCAAGAATATGGCTTGTGGTTGATATAAATATGCGTGCAGTTTGTTCAAGGATTAAAACAAAATGGGTTAATTACATTTACCAGCCTTGAGGTTTGGCCATATTACATATCGAACCTCGTATTTTCTAAAAACTACAATCAACACCCTGGTAGTAACTTCCGTTAAAGGAGGTTAACGGATTAAACAAAAAGACAAAATTACCATAGAGAACGGGATCGTAGAAATTGGAATTGAAAATTAAAGACTTTTAAAATTGACAAAAAGACCTTGCTTCAAAATAAGGAGACAAACAAACAAAAAAGGCATAAGCCTTTTCCACCATACGAAAAACAAAAGACATGTCTCTTTCTCTCCATCTTCTTTCCTCAACTCTTCATGAAGGCAAAGCAAGTGATTTTTGAGGCAATCTTAGTGGGAAACAGTTGTAGAAGATATTGGCAAGATCAGCGGACAGTGTAAGACAAAGAAAAAAAAACCTGCTCCAAATCGCATGGGGTGCAGAACCAAGGGGGAAAGGTAAATCGTACGCCTGTTGTCAACATGCATGAATATTTTACGGGTCTACACCTTGAATATTAACCAGAGTAACTATCGATTGGACATAATTTTGAATATGCTATGTTTGGAAATAGAATTCCAGGGTAATCGAGCCATGAAATTTGGGAGTTTTTAGAATACATGCAAAGATGATATTTTTAATTGCAAAAGAATGTAATATTTGGTATTAATTTTATGTATATGATGGTATGATGTCGTATTATGTGAGTTGAAATAGAACTCTTGGGCAACAGATTCATGAAATCGAGGTTTTTGTATATTGCAGCAAGGATTAAACCTTTTTCCAATAAAAAAAAACATAATCTTTAGTGTTAATTGGTAGCATATTATCTTTTGATGTCATTTTATGTCGGCAGAAATAAAGTTTCATATTCATAAATGTGTATGTATTATGTTGTCAACTGAAAAAAAAATATGAGTAATGCAAGTTTAAGACCAAATTCCAGTATATGAAGTATGTTACTTGTGATGTTAAGTTATGTGAGTAGCTTAAAAGCTTTATGTATGAATAATGTATGTTGAAAGTTCACATAGAAGTGTTGGTTAGTAATGAAAACTCCAGCAAGGTTGGTGTTGAAAACTAGGTTGCTAATAATGAAACGGGAAAATGGAGAACAACAGCAGCAATAACACATGCAAAAATAAGAGTTTGAACAATGAGAAAGGGCAAGCATCAAAAGCAGAAACACACAATCCCAAATTATCAATAATACCTGATGACTTGGAAACTAATAATGAGTTATATGTGATGAGTGATGATGATGAGATGTGTATTGATATTGATGATGAATTATACAATACGGATTTGACTGAAGAAAATGAACGTGAATCTAATGGTAGTGAAGATTTGTCTGATTATGAATCCAATGGTGATGTGCCCATAGAGAATGATTCAGATAGTGAATTTGAAAATGACTAGACGGGGTCTTGCTTGAATAGTGATGAATTTACAATTCTAGAAGATGAAAAGTTTAGGTTGTTGGAGAGGATGATGTCTAGGGATGTTTATTCCTTTAGGGAAGTTTTGTATGAATATTCTATTCAATAGGGATTTACTCTTATTAGGGACAAAATTGAGAAACATAAGGTAACTGCACATTGTGGTAGTCAAGGATGTGAATGGAGAGTTCATGCTTCTGTTTTGCCTAATGGTGTGACATTTAAGATCAAGACTTGTAATCCAGACCACACATGTGTGATGAATCAGATAATCAAGGCTTCTGCTAAATGGATGGCTCCAAAAATTGTGAGCATACTAAGGTCTGATTCTAATGCAAAACCTCAAATATTAAGAGATGAACTAGCTAAGTACGATGTCCACCCAACTAAGATGCAACTGTTTAGAGCAAAATAGAAAGCTATAGAACTAATTGATGGCAACCATGCTCACTCTTACATGTTACTACCCAAGTATTGCATAATGATAATGAGGACAATTCCGAGGAGTGTTGCTAAAATTGAAATTTGAAATGGCACTTGTGTTGGTTATTCCTTCAGTGAAAAGAATATTTGTTGGCCTTGATGCATTGAAGAAAGGTTTTCTGTCTGGTTGTCAAACTTTCATTGGTTTTGATGGCTGTCATTTGAAAGGACCTTATGGAGGAGTACTGCTAGCAGCTATTGGATTAGATGGAAACAGAGACTGTTTCCCATAGCTTATGCAATTGTTGTAAGTGCGAACAAGGATAGCTAGCTCTTCTTTTTTGAATGGCTATCCCAAATGCTTGATGGCTTTCCAAAGGATAAGGAATGGATATTCATGACTGATAGACAGAAGGTAAATCCTTAACCTTTAAGAATTATGAATTCATTTTAGTTGTATCTTACTATTATTTTACATGTCATATACTAATTCAATTGTGTTTCTTGATAGGGTCTAATAGAGGCTATAAATGAAAAAGTTCATTATACCATGCATAGGAAATGTTGCATGCATATTTACAATAATTTTAGAGTGAAGTACCATGGTTTAATATTGAAGAAATTATTTTGGTTGGTTGCAAGTCATACACTACACAAGGATTTAAAGAAGCAATGGGAAAAATTAGGGTGATGAAACTTGAAGCCTATGATTGACTTGATAAAAATTCCAATGGGGTTATGGGCTAGACATACCTTTTCAGTAGAGCTAAGAAATGATCATATTACTAATAACATCTCTGAGTCAGTCAATAATTGGATAGGGAATCTTAGGGAAAATCCTATTCTGACCATAATGAAGGGTATAAGATCAAGGATTATGAGTAGGCTCCAGAAAGTTATGAAAAAGGGTGTGCTGGAAAAACAATATGGGTCCTAATGTAATTAGTAGACTGAACAAAATTACTGAGACTATGCTTTTTGTTAGTGGAACAAAAATGAGGTCAAAGATTGAGGTTACTTATACAATGAACCTCAATTTTAGGACTTGTGACTGCGGTTTGGGATTTGACAAGAATCCCTTGCCATCATGCTACAATTACAATCATCAACCAAAGGATAAGTTGGACAAATATTGTCATTTTAGCATGTCAAAGGATGCTTATTTGAAGGCTTATAGTCAGGTTATACATCCAATTGGGGATGTGAATTTTTGGCCTGAATTTGATGTTCAACCTACACAAGTTCTGCCCACTGTCCTTAGAAGAAGGCTGGTCGACCAAAGAAGGCAAGAAGGAGGCAGCAAGGTGAAGCCCCTGCCGTAGGCAAAATATAATCAACCATCACATGTGCTCGTTACAAGCATATTTGTCATAATAAGAAGACCTGTGAGAGTGGTCCTATAAGAGATAGAAATGGCAATTGGAAAATAATACAGGTTAGTAATACCACAAAACTGTATTTTTTGAATTGTATACCAAATTGATTTTGTGGTATCTTTGATTTGCAGATTGATATGAACCAAGCAGTGAAAGCTCAAGTAGATAGAGGCATCTGAGTCACCTCTAAAGTATTGCCAAAGCATAGGACCATATCAACTCAAAATGGAGGCTTAGAAGCGTCAAAGATAGTCAAAAGAGGCAGGAGGAAGAGGCCATCCATGGCTGAAACGAGTGCATCTACGAAAGTTCGGAAGTCGAAGCGAAGAAAAGGCCATCAGAAAGTTTCTGATGAATGCTGTGGGCAAAGCAGCGCCATGGCCTTCCCCACGGCCTCCATTAGAAAGTGGGCTAAAGTGAGTTTTAGTTTTGATCAAGGTTGCACTGAAGGCCACTCCACGGCCTAGCCCGTGGCCTGTCCGTAATTTTACGATTTCTTTTTTTTTTTTTTTGCATTTTTACTTAGTTTTTGGCATGTAATAGACTAGTTATTTACCATATCAATTATTTAGAGTGTTTTTGCCTATATAAGGCTAATTTCTATCATTGTTTAGACATTATCATTGAAGTTGAATAAAAGTATCGAGATTTTTCCTCTTTAGCTCTCTTTGTGAGACTTGTGAATTCTACGAGTAATTCATGCGTTCTTTCGATATCCTTGAGTTCTAACCAATGTCTGGGGTTAGGGTTTAGGATTTTTTATCAATCTCGTTTCAATTCTTGGGTAAAATTGGGGTTAAGTTGTTTCTAGATACACAAGAACGATCCTTTGGGAGGCATGTCTTGTGGATCGCGATCGTTGTGAAGGTTCCTGTTACATGATCAATGAGGGGTCTCAGGGCAGATCGTATCAATTGGTATCAGAGCTTCTAGGTTCTTGGTATCAGGTGTATTCAATCCATCTCTTAAATTTCAATTCTTTGAGATTGGATATATCTTTTCCTTTTTATTTTTGTCATATTCTTGTAGTAATTATTGTGTTTGCCAATTTTTCTTGGGCGATTTCATTCCTAGGGTTTTCTATTAGTGTGGGCTTTTTGTTTTGTTGTTTATTCTATCGATTCATTGCTCTTTTTTTCAATTTCTGTTACTTTGCTGAAATTTTTTGCAATTCAATTACTTGCTGCAATTTTGGTTCATTGGTGCTGCCTTTGATTCAGGCATCTAGAAACCCTAAAAACTTTGGGTCTTTGGTCTCTTTGTTGATTGGGTTACTGATTATTGGTGATTTGTTGACTATTCCTTAACAAAAATTACTAAAAGCTCCATCCCATTGTTCAAAAAAAAAAAGCTTCACTATTCATTGTTACCGTAGCGTTACTGTTCATCGGTACTGTAGCGTTATTTGTCAAAGTCTTGGTGTCACTAAAGTTGTCATTGAGGTTGATTCGGCTATTCTTTATGGAGTATTGAAAGAAACATTTACCATTCCAGCCTGTATTAGGCCCATTGTACGTGCAATTAAACTTCTCCTGCCTGAAAATGTTATCTTCCAACACTATTTTCGGGAAGCAAATTTTGTGGCAGATTATTTGGCATCAATTGGTGTGAAGAATAGGTGTTTTTAGATTTATCATAATAGTCTGGATCTTCCTAAACATGCTAGTGGTTTATTGAGATTGGATTCATTGGGAATTTGTAACTTCATATTCATAAAGCCTAAAAGGAAAGAGCTTCATATTTGATATTTTTAATTCGATCTATCATACAGCCTCTTTTGGAGGGATCTCATATTCTCACCGTCATCTCTTTTTGTTGCTCTTGTAAAGGGAGTAGTACTCCCTGTCTCTTTGTTTTACTTTTGTGTACTTGATTAATGTAAAGGGAGTAGTACTCCTAATTTTTTGTGATTTCATTTCATGCACCTATTGAGGTAAGGTCTATGCCCCCCTCTATTTCAGAATTTTAATAAAATTTGGAGTGGCGCCCTCTCCCGTGTACGGGGTTAGCCAATTTAAAAAAACTGTTCATAGTTACTGTTCATCCAATTTTTCTTGTCTTGGATTGTGAGTGTTAGTGTTAGGTAGTGTTCTTGTCGTAGTAATTCTTTCCGTAGTTGAGTCTATATCCCTTTTTTCCTATTAAGTCCATTTGTTTTTACTTCAAAATTCGTCATGTCTAATGAGGAAAAATTCAAGGTGTTTGACCTCAGAAATTTTGCTGAAACAATTAATGCTAGCATCCAGCAGGGCATTAGATAGGCACTGAAAACTGCGTGTGCGAAAAAGGAAAGATGTGGCCATTCATACTCTAGGTCAAGTAGTAGCCATAGAAGCCATTGGAGAAGGTCCCCAATATTAGAATTAGAAGGTTCCAATGATGAAGTGGTGGCTAATAGGAGGCATAGAGGAGGAAAGTATACTCGTGATGGTAACATTAGGAGCATCAAGATGAAGATCCCAACCTTCCAAGGTCGAAATTATCCAAAGCTCTACCTGGAGTGGGAACAGAAGGAAGAACACATATTTGATTGCCACCACTACTCAGAGGGAAAAAAGGTGAAGTTGGCTACAGTGGAGTTCTCTGATTACGCTAGTTTGTAGTGGGACCAGTTGGCTACCACTAGGAGAAGATGTGGAAAGCGACCTGTTCGCATATGGGAAGAAATTAAGGCAATCATACGGAGAAGGTTCGTACCTGGCCATTATTACAAGGAACTACATCAGATGCTATAGTCCATGTCATAGGGTGGTCGTACAGTGGATGACTACTACAATGATATAGAGTTAGCAATGATACGGGCGAATGTAGTGGAAGACCGTGAGGCCACAATGGCAAGATTTTTGGTAGGGTTAAATCAAGAAATTCAAGACAAGGTGGAATTGCAATCCTATGTTAATATTGATGACCTAGTTCAAAATGCTGAGATAGTGGAGAAGCAGCTCAAGGCTAGGAGGAAAGATAGTACAGGTTCCTCCTATGGGAGGTCAAGATAGCAAGATAGATCATTCATAGGATGAGAGGATCGAGGTTAAATGAGGCCAAGAGGTGTTGTCAAGCCAAAGGAGGGCATGGGTGATGGCAAAGGGTTGATGAAGGACCTATGAGGACACGTGACATCTAATGCATCAAGTGCCAGGGACATGGTCACGTGGCATCCTAGTGTCCCAATGCCAAAACTATGATCGTGCTTGAGGGTGGCGACATTGAGAGCGCGTCTTCTGATGATGAGAAGATGTTACCATTGGAAGGAGGTAATTGTGACAGCCCCACCTTACCTAGAGGTGCACCAAAGGGCTTAGCAGACTGCCTGCCTAGCTCTCGCCAAGACTAAAACACGCACTCGCGCAATACGTACAAACATACTTAATGCAAAATAAAATACATTTATATAATTTATTTGAAAGTACACATATCAATAATATATTTTACACACTAAAATTTACATAGTATTTACAAGAATAGCCTAAACAAGTGGGCTATCAAAATACACAAAACAAAACATGTACACGTCCAAAATTCAGCTTGTCCAGCTTTAATATTTTGGAAAACCTGGTTAAAGAAAACAAATAAACGGGATGAGCTATAATAGTCCAGTGAGTGCTCAAGTCATGCAACCATACCAGAAACTCATGATTTTATTCAATAAAAATATTTAACGACTTAAATAAACAATGTATGAACAATTTAATTAACAAGTAGTCAATGGCGGATACAGGGCTCAACTACGGGAGTAAGCTCAACCGCAGGAGGAGCAAGTACTAATCATGTAACCATGACGTTAAGACCGAGATAATAGCTCAGGTGCTCGCCAAAGGTCATGCCAGTATTAACAAGCAAGAACCCTAACCACCGTTCACCTTATAACCTCCGTACAGGCTACCACATCCAGGGAGTAATCTCGACCTTGGAGGGCCAACACGCAAGAAAGTTCAATCTAGAGTTGGCCTCTTTGAGGAATTCAACTCAATTAGGAAAGAACAACACGCCCTAAAACACCCAGCACCTTATGACCTCCCAATTATGTCCGGGTTGACTAACCGTGAAGTAACGGTGAAGTTAGTCACAGAAGTCTCAAACACAAATAACACATTTAATAGTGAAAGCATGTAACACATTGCGGAATAGATGCGATAAAGTACACATCTTTCCTCAAGTAACACATTTCATTAAATAATAATGTCAAGTATAACATGGCATTTCATGCATCATGCACACATAAGAACACTCACCTGAAGTGCCTAAGAAAAGATTTCGTGAAATGGTCGAGAATCACTTCCGAATCATGAAATTCAAAAGAAAATAGTCGTATAAAAACCTGACTAAAATCTAAGAAATTTAATAAGAAAATTTGAGAAATACCCCAAGTCTTTCTGGGGTTTAATTTCTAGGGTTTTAGAGTTTAGGGTTTTACCCTAGGGTTTAGAGTTTTCAAAATTAGGGTTTTCTAACTTTCAGGGTTTTGCTCGGAAAGGTTCAACTCACTAATAGCTTGTCTACAGAAATTTCTGCATATTCTAATCACTAAATTACAAGCTTATATAAATTTAAATCATAGCCTAATCACTTTTATTTCTTAGGATTTTACCGAAATTTCGGCAGCATTTCCCCTATAATCGAACTAACCCAAAATTTTTAACTAGCAAGGAGAACAGCCAAACAACCCAATCTCACATAGTTCTACCAATTTCACATCAAAATCACTTCAATTTCACCCAAATTTGTCATAAAAACACTTGAACCTCTCCAAGATTCTTCAACCAAATCATACTTAAATTATGTCATTTCAAGATTCAATCACCATCTACAAGTCATACAAGCCCATAAACCTCATATCCATGGAATAAAACTTCATTTTCATGGCTCAAATAAATCATGCTTGACTTTAAAGACATGGGTAAAAGCTATAAAACTACAACTTATACTTGAAATAATAAGAAAAGTTTATGGTAAATACCTTTAACAAGGTAAGATCTTTGCTTAGGACGAAGATTAACTCACTTTCAATGGATGAAAAGTGATCAAATGGAAGAGAAAAGGTCTAAGAAAATGAAAGCAAATGAGAGGAAAAAGAGAGAAGAAGGGCCGGCCAAGATGAAGAGGAAAAGAGAAAAAAATGGCTAAGTAAAATGGAAAAGAATTGAAGAAAAATTAGAAAAAGTGGTGACCAATCAAAGCAAGACAAAACTAAAAGTAAAGCTTGACTTTCTTGCAAATTAATCTCCACTTGGCCAAATATAATTAGAAGAGATTTTTAACATTTATCTTACCATTAATCTTGCAAGACTTCTAGGTACAACTCATAAAGGAAATGGTACAACATGCTACTAATAAATCATTTCCTTATTTCTTTTCACTAATTTTTGGCCCTCTTTTTTTTTTTTTCCTAACTAATGGACATAATACAAAATAAATGGTTTTGCATGAATTTCTAGGGTGTTACACAAACTACGAGTAACTGTTTACATAAATTGACATAAACACAAGACATGAAAAAGAAGTTCGCTATCACTACCATACTTAAAAAACATCTTAGTCTAGCAAATTTAACTGTACAAAATATATCTTACACTTGCAACATTTTTGCAAAAAATACATATTAATCCAACAGTACCTTTGTACAAATTACATCTTAATTCATCAACTGTTATTCAGCAAACTAGCCAAAAAATATGATACAATTCAAAAGCAACTTGTCCATAATCCTACTAGAAATAGCATTATTGGACTAGATTCATTCCTGAACTCGTTTCTTGGCTCCTTTCTTGGTAGTGACAGATTTGGACATCCTTTTTTTGGCGCCTAAATTGTCATTCACAACAAGCGTATTTGCAACACCTATTGTTGTTGAGTCTTTAGTTTTGTCTCTCTTTCTTGCTACCTCTTTTTGCATAATTTGACCAGCAAGTTCTTTACCCAATAGTGAAGATGCTCTTGTAAACCGAAACATGGTTTGTAGTGACACATTAGAATTAATGTTGTCAGAATTCTGTACTACAGTAGCTATTGTCCCAGGATGTCTAAATACTCTTGTGTGCCTCCATGCACAAGAGTTGTTGATGTCACAGGATGTCCAACAGATTCTTGTGTGCTTGCAACAGTAGATGTCTACCCCGCAGTGACTTCCCTTTGAGAATTCATCTGTAATACAATCTACCTTGAGACCCCTCGTTAATCACGTAATGGGAACCTTGACAACAATCACTGATCCACAGGACAATTCTCACAAAGGATCGTTCTCGTGTATCTAGAAACAACCTAATCCAAATTTTATCAAAGAATTGAAATGAGATTGATAAAAGGATCCCAAACCCTAACCCCACACGTTGGTCAGAACTCAAGGATATTGAAAGAACTCACGAATCACTCATAGAATTTACAAGTCTCACAAAGAGAGCTAAAGAGGAAAAACCTTTTATTTAACTTCAATAATAATGATAATACAATAATAAAAGGATCGTTCTTGTGTATCTAGAAACAACTTAATCCGAATTTTATCAAAGAATTGAAACAAGATTGATAAAAGGATCCGAAACCCTAACCCCACATGTTGGTTAGAACTTAAGGATATTGAAAGAACTCACGAATCACTCATAAAATTCACAAGTCTCACAAAGAGAGCTAAAGAGGAAAAACCCCGATACTTTTATTTAACTTCAATAATACTGATAATACAACGATAAAAGTCTGACTTATATATGTAAAATACCCTAAGTAACAAATATAGAAGGTAAATAGTTTATTACAAGTAGAATACTAAGGAAAAGCGCAAAAAACAAACAAAATCATAAAGCTGCGGACCAAGGCCGCGGGGTAGGCTGTGGAATGGCCTTTGGTGTGGCCTTCATCAGAACATCATCTCGTCTTGGCAAAGCTTTTGATGGCTTGCATCAGAAACTTTCTAATGGCCTTTTCTTCCCTTCGACTTCTAAACTTTCGTAGGTGTACTCGTTCCAACCATGGATGGCGTCTTCCTCCAACCTCTTTTGACCATCCTTGACACTTCTAAGCCTCCATTTTGAGTTGGTATGGTCCTATGCTTTGGCAATGCTTTAGAGGTGACTCAGATGCCTCTATCTACTTGAGCTTTCACTACTTGGTTCGCATCATTTCCTTCCTCTTCGAGAAGATTCGTCCTTGAATCTTGCTTCTTTATGACTCCAACTAAGGGAGTATCATGTACCTACACAGAAGAAATATGTGGAAGAGAAGAATGAGAGTTAGTTGAAGTTGCCTTCACCATCTTCTTCTTCCCCTTCACAACTTCAAGCTCCTTGGATAGCTTCCCATAGTCCTTATGAGCTTCCAACGGTATCAATAGCACAAGTGTGATGTCCTTCCCATGCCAAGCAAACAAGTACTGATTGCAGAACCCATCATACCCTGCCTTGCAATTATACTGCCATGGACGCCCTAGTAGTAAATGACACGCTCTCACTGGCGCCACCTCACATAAAACCTTATCCTAGTACCGACTAGTTGAGAACTCAATTATAGCCTACTTCGTCACCTTCAGTTCCCCACTATTCCTAACCCATTGCAGTCTATAAGGATTAAGGTGCTTTATTATTCTCAAATCAAGATCATCTATCAATAATGAATTCACTAGGTTAGTGCAGCTATCAGAGTCAACGACAATACTACATACCTTGTCCCCAATAAAACACCGAGTCTGGAAGATTGACTCTCTGTGCAAGTCAGACCCAACTTCCTTAGGTTGCTCATCTGAAGCTTTCCTCGTGAATAGAAGCTCTCCTTTGTCAGTACCATACTCACCATCAGACTTATTACTGTGAGACCCCTCAAAAAAGTCCCACATTGGTAGGGAAGAAAAGAAAATGATTTGTATATAACATCCTACGTTTGGGCTACTAAATAACTTGGCTTAAACATTTTGGGCCCGTGGTTTAAAAACTCAAAAGTTATTGGGCCAACCCAGATGCGGGATGTTACAGTTTGCAAGTTTGTGTCAAGTTCATGACTTCTTTCCATATTAGTTAGCTGTGAAACTACACATTTGGGGTTTGTGGTCACATTTGCAGGATTAAAAGAATATCAATTAGATATGAATTTGTATAAAGCAATATAAGAAGTCAAATAGGCATGGTATAAAGAAGTCAAATGCCATTCCAGTTGGACATTCCATCTTTTCCATTCAAACAATCAGCAACATAAATACTCAATATTACTACAAACAACTTTTTTTACATTCAAACAACAGACAATTTTGCTGCTAGGATATTAAATAAAAGCTACAATGTCGAACCATAGTCCTCTATCAACAAAAGCTTAAATTGCTAAACGCCGAACTCACTACAATTTTCATCAACTTATACGGCCAACATAAGAATCATTATTTGCTTTTGCATTGAACTTCGAATAAAAGTTGACTTCTTCTTCCATGACCTGATGCTAAAGTACCTATTTCAACTATCCATGTACATCACAACCATAGTATAACCTATTTGGATTCTTTTCACTTTTTCACTTTTTGATACCAACACAGAAGCTCTTTGACCACATAGGCACCTTATATTATCAAGCTTCAAATTTTCAAATGATGTGATGTTACTTGAAGAAGCCATATATGTAGAAATTGAGATTACCAAAGTTGTAATAATTTTAATTTTTAAAACTTCAAAACCCCCAATTAACAATTCTAATGACCCCAAAGCTAAAACTTATAAAAAAAAAAAAAAAGGCCTCACCAATTCCTGTAAGTAACAAAAATTTCTCCATCAAACCCAAAAGAATCTAGCAGCATTAATTATCTTTCAACCTCCATTCAAATAAACCCTAACGAGTCTATCAATTTTTATCGTACATACCTGTAAGTCTTGACAGGAAGTCTTTTGGCTTTGTTTTCCTAGTGATTGTGAAATGAAAACCCTAGAAGATGAGCTCTAGTCTTGATTCTTTGAGTAAGAAGGAGTCTCGCATCTATTCTCTTCCAAGAAGGCTGCTTTGACCTTCATTTTGCTTTGAACAATGATGATTTGACCAATTCTTGGATTTTAATTGTGCACGTGATTAGTTTATATGTTAAACATACTTAAAAGTTATTGTTAATGATATAGGGGTCATTTTAGTCTACAAGAATAACAACTTAAGCAAGATTGGTTTTGGTAAGGGTATTTTTGGACTCTCAACCTATTATTTGCTAACATCAGCCAATGATATAACATCCTCTAACATTCTGGATGTTGTTGTTAAACGTTTAGCCAATCCCAAGGGTTGATCGTAGTTTTCAAAAAATACGAGTGATAAGATAATATTTTACTTATTTTAGGATATGGTTTTATATCTGTTTTTAATGTGTTTTTAATATTTTTTTAGTATTTTGATATAAAAATGGCTCATTTTCAATAAGTTTCTTCCATTTGAAGATTTTTTCAAAAATTAGGATTTTTACACGATTTTTATGGTTTTGAAGTGAAATTTATATTTTGAACAAGTTGATGCATAATTTTTGTACAATCTTGCAGGTTTTTATACATTCAATTATAATTTGGATCAATAGGACTACAAATCATCACATTCATAGTAAATTCAAGGATGATTTGATTAGGAGTTCAATGCACAACTTTTACATTCAAAATCTGTAGAATGTTTTGCTCAATATTGAAAATTCTTTATCAAAACAAATTCACTATGGAATTAAAAAGTCAACATCACAAAAAGGTCTCAAGAGCATAAGAGGAATAACAGGCAAAAGAGAAGGGCAAAGAAGCAATGGTAGTGAAGAAATGGAGAAAACTAAGGGTTTGACAACAATGACACATTTCAGTATTTTGGCAATAACTTGAGTTACAAAAATTGAATTGGGATGATTCTTCTTTCATTTTAAAACAAAGAGGATACTCAACAATTCTTGTGCAAGATATCAAAATCCAGTTCTCAATTTTTTATAGCCAAAAATCCAAATTACTGAAGTACATGTGTGTTGTGAACCTCTCCCAACTACGTCTTAGTATTTTGGCCATATCTTTGCATCCAGAGCTCCAAATGACCTGATTCTTGTGGCGTTGGAAAGATAATTTCAGCTACAACTTTCATGTTTTGATAAAAAGCTATTTCTTCCATCTTTTGAGAGCAATCTGTGAACCAACTAATCCACGGATTTAGCATGTCGGCCAAAAAATGATGGCTTTGACTTGCAGCTTATCTTCCAACCTCTTTTGATGACTTTTGGAAGATTCTCTGCACCTGTACTACCCAATAAAATATTTCAAAATTCAGTGAAAATCTTTTAGTGATTTCAAGATAACTTTTTTCGCAAATTGTCATGCAAGTTGTCTAGATGATTAGGATGAATTTGTCTACAAATAGGGAGCTCTTGCAAGACATTTAGAACATGTCTTGGAGGGAGGAGCTCTCCCAAGTAGTTAGTTTAGTAGTTTTCTTTATAGTTTTGAGCAAGAAATTTCATACTTGTAAGAAAACTCTTAGAGAATTCACTTGTACAATTTCATATTCAAGGAAGAAATGAAGGATTGGAGCCATTGAAATGAGAATTTCTCTCTCTTTCTCTTTATTTTCTTAATTGTTATGATTTACTATGTTGAATTCATATACTTTCAAGTTATTAATTCTATGTTTAACTAAATACTTGTATGAGGGTTAGATGAAGCTAATGATATGAATTGAATGTTATTATACTTGCTATAACTTGAATTTGCATGTTCATCTATCAAGGTTTAACATTTGTAGTAGCTTGATCACCTATTGCAAATCATTTTGATGTTATTTGACATTGAGAAATGCTTATAATATTAAAAAATGGTAGATGAAACCTATTATATACTCACATGAAAATAGTGGTATAAGTAGGTGGATTGAGGTTGTTTAGGACCATAGTTCATGTATTTCACAAAAGTTTATCATAAGAATAGTTAAACTCTAGCCAATTCATTGTAAGAACAAGTTTTGATTTCATATGAAATTGCAATCCTAAGCAAGACAAGATTGATATAGCAAGCTGTTAGTTCATTCAATCATATTAGTGACAATTAGTGAATTCTAAACCCTATCAGTTGTATTTGTGAATTTCTTTCATTTGTCTTACTTCAAGTAGTTGAATTTTCTTACTTTGCATACCACCGGTTTGATGTTTTGTCTAGATAATAGAACAAGTTAGTAACTTTGGTACTTGCTAATTCTTGTTTCCTTGTGGGATCGACCCTAATACTTCTCCTACTATATTTGACCCGTGTACTTGCGGAAAGGGATATTAGATTATAAATTTTATTACTTATTTGTGGGAATTTTGTCTAATTTTGATAGTACATAAAATTCACAATCAACGAGGTTCGATATGTAATATGGCCAAACCTTGGGGGTGGTATATGTAATTAACCCAAATAAAATCTATTTTTAGTCTCTTTTTACCACTCCATGGATCCGTGTTTAATATGCGAGAGTCTAGGGGCTGTACGATATGGTTCCAAACTTTGTGACATTATTTGATGTGGGAACGAACCATGACTCTTTGACTCCCAACGGATTCTTCAAGAAGTGATCATATAGTTTTTTTTTTTAATTATTATAAGCAACAAAATCAGGATAGTCGTTATATATAATTTAGACTTTCTAGTGTTTTTCATTTCTTTATTTATCTTTACTTTTATCATAGTATTTTCAGTTTAAATACTTTTGTAGCAGAATAGTACTAATCAACTCACATAATTAACAAATTTAAAAAAAAAATTATCTTGAGTGTGCTAATATTTTTTTGTCAATTGCTCTTAAACTATCGTAAATGAGTGTGTTCTTCTTGTTATCTCTGTACACTTATTGACATCAAGACAAGTTTCACACGTGGAATACAGCTATCATATGAAGAAAGTCAGGGTTTTATGAAGCTATGTATGTAACAATAATGAAATCAAGAGAGTTGCTCGCAACGGCCTATCCTTGGTGCTTTCTTTTAGTGGTAATGATAGAGCCCAAATCTATGATGATTATTGTGAATAAAATATTGCGGATTCTTTAAATGACAGTTCCAAAAGGTTTAGACACATTTATAGGCTACCTGAAAACTTTTGTCCAAAATATCAAAATTCCCTCTTTTGATGAAAATCTGCTATGTAAAATTTGTCATAATTGGGTTGCTATATTTGAGATTTTCCTTTTACTATGTGAAGATTTTAGAGGAGAAACAGTTAAATCTGTAGCAAATCGATTGAAAGGAAGCGCATGGTTTTGTTGGGAGCAATCATAATTGACACAACATTACGTTAGCAAACAACTAGTTTGTTCTTGGTTAAAAATGAAAAGAATGTTGCTATGGGGATTTCTTTCCCACATAATATAAAACATGCTTTTGATATCAGCATCAATCTTTATGTCAAATCAAGATTTGAAAGTTGTTTTAGATGACGAAAATATTGGTTGTGTTTGAATGTGATTATTTGGAATTTTTTGGAAAATTTTTTCTAAATTGTGTTTGGTTGGTAAGAAAATTATTTGGCCAAAAGTTGAGAAATTTTTCAATATTTTTGAAGTTGGTTTGACCATAAATTTTTTGCTACTTTTTCAAAAACAATGGTTCAAATTTACCCACCAAGTATTTTCATTTTAACTTTTAAATGTTTTTTAAACTTTTTAACAATTTTAGGGATTTTTTACACAATTATTCAAAAAAGTAAGCATATTTATGTTCAAATTTTGTTTAGAAAAATTAAGACAATCATGAATGACAAAATGAGATCCATTATCGATAGATTTTGTAGTGGGTTTTATAGATCAAGCACTAATATCGGACGCTGGTAATTTTACGAGCGTCTAATACTGTCTGAAAATTAAAAGCTTATCGAGCACTGATCATTTGACCAACATCCGATATCAATGCTTCGTCTACAAAAGCCACCGACAATATATCTCATTTTATTACTCGTAATTTTTTCAATTTTTCTAAACAAATTCTGAAAATAAACGTGTTTAATTTTGTAAATAATTGTGTAAAAAATTCCTAAAATTGTTACAAAGCTTTTAAACAAACCAAAAACTTTTTCACAATTCAAACAAATTTTCACCTTTCCAAATAGTCAACAAAAAAATTATTCACTATCCAAACAACAATTTCAAAAAATTTTCACAAGTGTTGTCAACAAAAATTCTCCAAATAATTATTTTCAATAATTCTCCCAAATAATCATATCCAAACAGTGCCGTTGTTTATACAATTGTACAAGGAAGCACATTAATATGTCATAACATACTGTTGAGTCCATATATATGGAGATTTTTAGGTGGATCGAGTTTATAGCCCCACTTGTGGATCACATGGTTAAAAAGAGTGCCAAGTAAGCAAAGTGATGCATGCTGATGTAAGAAAATAATGTAAAATGATATAAGAATACTTATGTGACTTTGTTTTAAACCACAAGGTCGTGGCCATAAACTAGGTCCATTTAAGCATTTTCCTCATATATAGTGCCACTCTATTACATGATGAACTAGAAGAAGAGACCATATGTGAATTTGCTGGATGAGAAGCTTATGAATATCCTCCCATATCAGTGTCTAAGTTGATGTTCCGAATTTAATGCCAATTCTAGCCTTAAATTTAGGGCTTGTTCACAACAGATTTTTTTTCCTACCTAGACTTTGTTTTTAAAAAATTTATTTTTTTGATATTTTGAACTGCTTTTTTTACCCTATTTTTTAATTTTTTTTAAGTTAAAATTAGAACAACTGATTTTTACTTTTTCTAAAATCAGTTTTGAATTTTTAAAACCAAAATTAGGAGTAACTTGATTTTTAGTTTCTCTAAAATTAGTTTTTACAAAAATCAAAATATTTTGAAAATAAATCTTTAGAGTTGCTTTTTAATAGTTCTAGATAAGATTTAACTAATTTTACCACTTGTGAAGAACATACACCAAACCATTATTTTGACCTAAAAAATAACACGTTCTTGAGCATAATTCCAATCAAGTGAACAATTTTTAGTGCAAACTTTTCCAACGATGATTTAAAAAATAAAAACCTAAGATCTAGATTATATGAGAGGCGAGGCAAATTTTATTTTAATAATAAATTAAAAAGTTATTCATTGTGAGATTTAGCAAGAATCATATGCATTTATTTTTCAATTTGACTTGGAATTGTTTCTTGACTAAAATGTTCTTGAGAAACATGAGCGTTAAGATTCGTGGAAGAATTGTAAAAGTATGTTGGAATTATTTTGGTAATTTACATAGAATTTGAGAGCCAGTTCTTTTGAGGTGGATCACGTCCACACCCATAAATTTTGGTGCTCAATGGATCTCTCCAAAAGTAGCTTATAAAGACTTTTAGGCTTACTATATGTATTGAGGTTTTTTTTTTTAAAAGGGCTAACCTCAGTACACGGGGGAGGGCACCACTCTTAAATTTTATTAATGTAAAAAGAAAAGAGGGGGACATAAATCTTACCTCTTTTGTTTCAGTACATGAAATAGAATATGCGAGAAATAAAACTCTTAGGAATTTAAAAAAGGAGAACACCTCTCTTACAATTTTATGCATGTTGAATCCTAATGAAAGGTAAACTTATACCATCTAATTGAAGAAAATTCCTACACAAAATAGGAAGATCTTGAAAACTATATGTGATGAACTCAAGTGAACGATCCAAAGTAGAGAGAAAATCAGCTTCCTTTATTACCTTCCCGCAGGGTGTGAGTAACCGAACATTCAATTGAGAGCAAGTGTTGACGAATTTGTAAGATCAACAAGTAGATAGGCTGGCCATTTAATCATATGTTCCTTTGTTACCATACCAAGAAGTACCTCTGAATCGGTTTCCAAGATAACCTTATGAAACCCAGTATTTTGGCAAATCTGGATGACAAAAAGAAGGGATGATGTTTCAGCATGAAGCACATCAATGTCACCAAACTCTTTGTAGAAAGCAGCTGTGAATCTCCCTGTGGCATCCCTAAGGACCCCACCTCCTGAAGCAAAATTCCCTCTAACACTTGCATCCGTGTTAAATTTCAAAAAACCCAATGGAGGCTTATTCCAAGCAATCGCACGAACCCTGACTCGTCCCTGTTTAAATTGAAAATTTCATGTAATAGGGATACCAAAGTCTTTACCAATCCAACTTCTATCCATCTTCCCAGAAAGACAAATTAAAGTAAGGAGTTTATTAATTTCAAATAACACTTGTTTTTTGTTAAAAGAGCTACTTTGAAATCTCGCCATGTTTCTGACTTTTCAGATACACCATTAGACCACCGCAGAAAAAACACTCCTAAAAGAATCAGTCTTACCAGAATTTTCAAACATACACCACATCATTATTAAAGATGATACACAATTAGGAGTACGCCAAAAAAAACCCAAACATACTACAAATGTGCTGCCATACCTGCGAAGCAACCTCTCCCTCAATAAAGATATGTCTGGGGTTCTCTATGTGGTTATGATAGCAATTGCATCTAGACACCAACGGCATTCCACGTTTCTGAAAATTAGAGTCAAGTGGTAGAAAGCTATAAAGGCTTCTCCAAATAAAAAAGGACACTTTAAGAGGAATCCATGAGTTCCATATAACCTTGCACACCATTGATTTAGCTTTTCAGTCGTCTTGTCAACTCCCAAGCTAAAGAAGTAGAGAAAGCTCCATTTGAAGATTGAGTCCAGACCATAACATCCCTTTCATCATGTCTCACAGGGATTTGTACAATTTTTCCCACCTAAGAAGTTTATCAACATTCCATCCGTTATCCTTGAAAAATTCTACAACAAAAAAATATGGAGGATTTACAGAATGAGTATTATTAATTAATGGTTCCTCAGTCACCCATCTATCATTCCAAAAATCCACTATGCCTTGACCTATACACCATCTGATGTTTTCTTCTGCCAACTCTCGCACATTGATCATTCTTTTCCAAATCGGAGATGGATGCTTAGCCTCAATTTGTGAAGGATGAGTACCATAAAAGCATATTTCTCATGCATATAGTTAGCCCAAGGAGATTTATTTTCTCTAAATTTCCACCACAACCTGATAGAGAAGGTAGCCAACATATCCTCCAAAGCACAAAATCCAAGCCCCCCTTCTTTCACTGGATAACAAATTTTGTCCCAAGAACTCCATTGAATCCGCTTTGCATTAATATTTGCATCCCACAAGAAGCTATTAAAAAGTCTCTTCAATGATTGTAAGACCCATGTGGGAGGTTGCATGCATTGAAACAGGTACAAAGGCATTGAAGAAAGAACATGTCTAATCAAAATAATCTTACCTCCAGAAGATAACAATTTGGCACTCCATAGTTGTAACCTCGCCCTTATTCTAGTCAGGACACCATCAAACATAATACTCTTTGGTTTGCCATTGCATATAGGAACCCCAAGATAAATAAAGGGCAGTTGCTGATGGTGGAATCCCATGCTATTCATAACCAGATTAATCAATGCTGAAGGGCAACGTTTGGAGCATATAAAGGAACTCTTCTTAACATTCACTTTTTGCCCCGAATGAAGCTGATAATCTGAAATAATTCTTGTAAATTCTATCAAAGCCTTTTTAGAAGCCCTTGTGAAAACTACCATATCATCAGCAAAGGCAAGATAAGGTATAGTCCCTCCAGACGCCTTATAAACACAATCTAGCGTAGAATGCCAAGCATGTTGCAACTGTTGGCCTAAGTACTCCGCTACTAACAAAAAAAGTCTCGGAGATAAGGGGTCACCTACTTAACTCCCCTGGAGGATTTAAAGAATCCAGAAATCTGCCCATTGATTAAAATAGAAAACCAATTATTAGATAATAGCCTATATACCAGATCTGCCGCTCGTTCTTGGAAGCCAAAAAATCTAAGCATGGCCTTAAGAAGGACCACTCCACTCTATCATACGCCTTCTCCATGTATAATTTCAAGATCAGATTTGGGGCTTTTAGTTTTCTATTTAGCTCATGAGCCAACTCTTGAGCCAAAAGTACATTCTTCATGATATTCCTTCCTGGAACAAAACCAGATTGAAGAGGGGAGATGATATGAGTCAGCAGAGAATTCAACCGAATTGTCACAATCTTGGAAACAATCTATGAGCTCACATTGCAGAGACTGATCAGCCGACAGTCCTTCCAGTAACCAACTCCTTGTTTCTTAGGAATCAATACAATCGTGGAACTTGTAATTCCCAAGGTAGTGGTGCACCTTTGAAGAAATCCAGGATAGCATCCTCCAAATCCTATTTAATAATCTCCTAACAGGACTGATAAAAGAATGCACCAAATCCATCTAGACCAGTCGTACTATCTTTATCCATTGAAAACACCACCTCTTTAATTTCTTGGATTGAAGGAAGCTCTATGAACTTAATATTTTGCTGGAGAGTCACTTGGGGAAGTTCAAAAGGCAAGGAGCGCAGTGGTTGAACATCTCTATCTGCTGTGAATAAAGAAGAGAAGAACTGAACAGCAGAGGATTTAATTTGGGTCGCATCTTCCACCCAAGCACCATTAGCATCTTTAATACGCCCTATATAATTTTGATTCCTTCTTTGTCTTAATGATGAATGGAAAAAGGCCATGTTAGCATCCCCCTCCGCAATCCATCTAATAGCTGCCTTCTGCTTCCAAAACCCACATTGTATTACAAGCTTTCTAGTATGATCTGCCTGTGCTTTTGATACTAAAAGCTTTGAAGCTTCATCCTGTTGTTGATCATATTCCATTTCTCGTGCACAGAGAATTTTTTCAACTCTTGAACAACAACATTAACATTCCCGAAAACATCTCTATTCCAAATGCTCAGTCTCTTTTTTAATCTCATCAACTTGTTGAAGAATTTCTGGAATCCCGTTCCCTCTATTGAAGATTCCCAATTTTGTTTGACCATCGTCTGAAAATCAACATGTTTCACCCAGACATGGAGAAATCTGAATGAAGCCCGAGCTTCTTCAGAGTGAGCCGCATGCATGAGTAAAGGCCTATGAGCTGACTTCCACGAGCAAGATGTGACACCATTGAGAATGAGTAGGCTTCCAGCCACTGATGTTTGACCAATATTCTATCCAAACGTTGCCAAACTTGCCCATTGGTCCAAGTATATGGAGATCCATCAAAGGGAAGTGTTGTCAAGCTGCTGTTGATAATTGATGAATTAAATTCCTCCATGGCTTGAAAAGTTTGGATTCACTCCTCCAGCTCTTTCATCAGCATTTGAAATGATATTAAAGTCCCCTTCCTACCACCCACGGCACTGTAATGTTGGAAGATAAATGCTCAATCACCCTCCAGAGATCTCTCCTACCTCCCATAGAGCATTTTGCATAGACAGTCGAGATGTGGCATTCAATTCCCGAAGAAAAGATTATTTTAGAATGCACCATTTGGTTAGCTAATTCCTGAAAGGAACAGGTTAAGTCAGCTTTCCAAAAAAGCCCACACCTTGTTTTCCAAGAAGTTCAAGCCAAAATCAAACTTGGTAAAACTCCTAACCATATCAACATGTGAAGCTGAAGACATAGGTTCGAGAAAAAATAATAATTTAACATTTTTAGAGATACATATATCAACCAAATAGCAGAGTTTATCCATATTGGATGCCCCCCGAATGTTCCAAATCAACAAATTAATGGGGTTTAACATTAGAAGACCTTAAAAAGTACTTAGCATTAGGAACACCCTCATGTGGTTTCGGAGCTTGCTCTTTTGGTTTCTTTCCCTTTGTGTTTTTTGGACCCCCCTCCACGTAGCCTCCCTTATTGTCATCACCCAGTTGTTGGTTTTGAAAAAGTTGAATTCCTGAAGCTTTAAATATGTGAGGAAGCTGCTGTTGAAATGTCTTTAACTCTGTGATAGAACCTTGCCATTTCTTGCTATCCACTGAAGACCGGACCCTTTGATTTTCCAAGTTTCTACATTTTCGTGGAGAAGTCAGAAAATCAGCCTGCGTTTGTTTCTTGACTTTCTGTCGAATCTGGTGCCTTTCATCATTGTCTGAATCGCAGCTGTCATATATTATTTTAGATTTTTAGTAGCTAGTTTTCATATATTTCTTATTCTTTGTTATTTTCTTTTATAGTATTGTCTCTCAAAATGCTTTTGTGCTAAAGTAGTCATAATCAACTCATTGAATAATATTAAATTTTATAAAATTTTTATCTTGGGTAAGCTCGAGGTTTTTCTCCACGTTCCTCTGAAATTATTAGAAAAGCATCAAGCATCTTTTCCTTATTATCTCCCAGTTTCATTATCTCATATTATTGGTTGTTGGAACGAATATTATCTCATATATTTTGTACAGAAAATATTCTAGGGTCCCACATGGGACTTTTGACAAAATGCCCTTTATTGCAATAATCAAAATGGGTTTCTTTGGTATTCTTCCTTCTAATTTTTTCAAAGCAACCGAAAAAAGTTGTTCTCTTCAGTTACCTATTGCAAATATGAGACTATGCAAAAGTTTGTGAATCATACTTTACTAGCTCCTAAAAGATTATTATTAGGTGGAACAAATGCCATCCAATTTTCAACCACAATAGTCCCATTTATCGAAAAATTCTTAAATTGACCCAGTTAACTGCCTCACCTGTGGATCTTGTCATTTAAAATAAAGCCAAATAAGTATCCTCACATCATTTTCTTATGTCATCAGCATGCATCATCATGCATCATTATGTTTGTGTAACACTCCTTTGACCACAAGATCTACAGGTCCACATAAGAATCTCCCAGTATGTTACACGTGAATAACCAACCACTTCTTTTAAATCCTCCTTCAAAAAAAAAAAATCATTCACTAGAAACTAAAATTTCTCCTTCCAAAAAAAGATGGATTTCTCCTTATTTTTCTCCAACATCTTTTCCTTTTTTTCTCTCTCTTTAATCTTTCCTTCTACTTTCTCTCTATTTGAAGTTATGAATGATAATATTGAAAACGGTTTAGTGGGTTACACATTAAAAGAAGAAATACTACAAAATGTACATATAGCTTAATATATAACTGGATAATATAAATTTAAGAAATAGATATGTTTGTTATTAATTGTATTAAGAAACAGATAAGTTTAAGAAAATTTAATTATAAATATTATTTCGTCGAAGTACATAAAGTGATAGTATTAAAAAATAAAATAAAAAAAGACTTGAATAAAATAAAATTAGATAAAGGAAAAGAGAGGTTCTACAAATTTATCCTGTTCACTATTTTGTAAAAATTGAGTAGCATGGAGCTTTGTGTAGACTAAAGTAAAAGTAAATATTTTGAAATCAGTGTACGAATGGTACATAATTTTACACTATCATTCTTATAAATTTTACACTGTCATTCTTATATAAACTTCTTTCATACAATGCATCTCAACTTTACTAATTAAAATTGTTAAGTACCCTTAACATGTCAAATCTAGTAGCCACTCTAAAACATTGATCGCCTTGCACTATTCCAATCTTCATATTTCAATAGACATAGAGATTTACATGTAGTTTTTATTAAGACTTGCATTGATAATTCATTCCTAAATATATGAATATATAGAACCTTAATTAATATTCTTCCGCAACTTGGGAATTCAAATATCTTATTGTCATCATGGTCTCACACACGAGAAAACCAACCAAAATAGCGCCTGTGAACCCAATAGTGTTATTTTATCATAATGTAGTAACTTCAGACATTACAAATACAAATCAATAGTTTTTGTTAGTTAACTAGCAAGTATAACTTTGGTACTACAACTGAAAGTTTGAAAGCCATAGATAAAATTAAGGAAGATAAATTGCAATATAAAAGATTATAAGGTATAATGTTCATGCATTTTTTTAAAATTTCTTACACATCTTTCTAACAAAAATGTTGTGTTAATAAAAGGTAAAAATAGTGCACAACATAACTAAATAAGTTATGAAATCAAGCTGTTTGTTTGGACTCGTTTTCTAAGAACAACGTTTTAGAAAACTTCAAACAAATTTTTTAACTATCTTTTTAATTCATATACACATTTATCAAAGAACAATAATAGCATCAAAGACGTTGTGGTACTATGTGTCACGGATGCTTAATATAACCGGTTATCCTTTAGAAAAATACTAACCTAACTTAATTTTAAAAGAGTCCCATATTATCTCAACTTACTAAGAAATTCATATTAACTTAACTAAATTTTACTAAAGACCTTAGTTCATGATTAACAAACTAATGATAATGTTTGCTAATGTTTTATCAAGTCAGCTTTGTAGAAAATCATTAGGATTCAAAAAAAGATGAAAAACTACAAAGTAATACTCATCCGAACGACCATGCAGACGTCCGGATGAACAGTAATCGGAAGTCCAGATAAACAGTGCATAATCAGTAACCATGAATAGTAACTCAGATGAACATTGCATGAACAATAGCGTCTAGATGAACAGTATTGAACATCTGGATGAACAATAGCTTTTCTACAGAATTTATGTGGACGAGCATCCAGACGTCAGATGAACAGTAGCGGACGTCCGAAACTCAAATTTGCTGTCTAATGGCTAGAATCTGCAGAAAGTTAAATTTAACTGTTAGAAGCCATTTCTAGCTATTTTTTCACCCCTTTAAATACCATTATGTATAGAAATGTAATAGACTTTTGCCTACATTGATTAAAATGTAAGGTAATAGCATAGGTAACGCAGCGGAAAAATAAAAATTTATTACCTTAACCATGGATCTCTTTGACATATCTATATGATTTACAAGGGGGTTTGCATGAAGATTACCTTAAGCACAGAAGATTTCTATGCTTCTAGGCAAAGATCCTTGGAAGAAGATGTTTGATCTACCACGAAAAGCCCTCCAAGCGTAGAGCCTCTAACGATATCCACACGAACAACTTCTTTGGGAACCTTGTAGGCTTGCTTGCTTTGACTTTTGAGTGCTAGCTCCCTTGAATTATTTAAGAACACAAGAAGAAGAAAAACCCTAACCCTTAGGAGAGAGAGAAAGAGGCGTGCTTATCTTTCAATAATTTTCTCTCACTAATTTTTCTTTTTTGTGTTGCAACAACAATTCAAGAGTCAAAGCATAAACCTATTTATAGAGGTAGTATTCTAGTCTTTTAGGAAATAAGGCTAATTAGAAACCAAGAAGGTTTAGGTAACTTACTTTAAGCTAATCCTTCTCCTTTAGGAAATCTATTCCATAAGGAAACTAATTAGTTACTTTATTTCTTTTAGGAAACAAATTTCCTGCAAGACTTAGAATATTTATAAATAAGTCCTTTAAGTTAATTTATCTCATAAATTAACCCCATAAGTATCTCATACTTATCTTTATTACATTTTAACCCAAAGATTTTGTTCTTTATGTGTGTGACCCATTAGGTTCCATTCACGTTGGCAATAAGTATAAATTATAACTCATTAATTGAGCTAGATAAATTAAACACTTTTAATTTATCATTAATTCACTAATTAATCAATTCATACTTATAGATCATGAGTGGCGTCTAGCAATGCATCATGACCACCCAAGTGAATAGGAAAGTCATATGGTAGACCATACCCTTCAATGACAATGTTATCGTGTAATTAATATCCTTTCACCACACTATATCCCAATTAGTCTAAAAGTATAGTGCATACTTTTAAATGACTAATTTATATTTTCTTGTTCCAGAAATATAACTCTCCATGATGTATAACCTTGAAACTACTTCCAAGTTATACTATCACTTCTGCAGAAGATTTATGAGTTAATATTTCCAACAAGTGGCCATTAAGGGATATACTCTCCTATTAAGGAGTGGTGAATCCTATATTGATTACTCACTATCTTTCCATGCTTCAAACTATACCCAATCTCTAACCTATGAGCTACCCTTTTACGGGCACCGAGGAATAGAGTCAAAGTATAGCAATCCACACTCAAGATACTATGGTAATCTCAAGTCAAAGGATCACTTACACCACTGCCATTAAGAGTTCAACTATTGGCACTATAGTTGAAACTCTTGGCGGATCAATCCAATGAACTTGTTCTCAAACAAGCATCCACATACCAGCTTAAGTGTCACGCACACCATAGTCAATGAGATCAACTACTACTTACCATAAGTAGAGGCAAAGTATGTGCTAGTCTATCCGTATTAATGATGTCCAATCTCATTAATACTATGACTAGGGATATTTAAGAATATGACTTTATGTATTAAAGTCTCATAATTGTAACCCCCTACAATCTCTAATACACAATCAATATTCTAAGGACTTTATCAATTAAACAAGTAACATGGAAATACAAGTATAGATGATAAAGAAAAATACCACATGAATAAATATAACATAAATAAGTGTAAATATAAAAACACCTTAAACCATCTTGGTTTTAGGGCATACACTAACAAACTCCCACTTGCACTAAAACCAATCACTCATTTGTTTTAGGCCAAAAGCATTTACATGAGTATCATGCTTTTTCTGGGACAAGGCCTTAGTGAGATGATCAGCTATATTGTCATCAGTGGGAACCTTTTCTATCTTTACATCATTCCTACCAACTATTTCTCTAATAAGATGGTAGCGCCTAAGTACATGTTTGGATCGTTGATGAGACCTAGGTTCCTTTGCTTGGGCGATGGCACCATTGTTGTCACAATACAAAGGTATAGGATCAACAATGGAAGGAACCACTCCTAGCTCGGTGACGAACTTTTTGATCCAAACAGCCTCTTTTGCAGCTTCAGAAGCAGCAATGTACTCGGCTTCAGTTGTAGAATCAGCAGTAGTTTCTTGCTTCGAACTCTTCCAGCTCACAGCACCACCATTTAACGTGAATATAAATCCAGACTGCGACTTACTATCATCCTTGTCAGACTGAAAACTCGCATCAGTGAAACCACACACTTCCAAAGTGTGTCCTCCATAAACCAAGAATAATTCTTTAGTTCTTCTCAAGTACTTAAGAATACTCTTGACAGCTACCCAGTGACCCTCACCAGGGTTAGCTTGGAATCTACTCGTAACACTTAGAGCATAGGAGACGTCGGGTCTCGTACATAGCATAGCATACATAATGGATCCTATTGCCGAGGCATAAGGAATCTTTTGCATGCTATCAATCTCGACAGGTGTTTTAGGACACATGTCTCTTGAAAGAGTAATCCCATGTTTCATAGGTAAGTACCCCTTCTTCGATTGCTCCATGCTAAACCTCTTTAGCATCTTGTCTATGTATGTCGATTGACTGAGACCAAGCAACCTCTTGGATCTATCTCTATAGATCCTTATTCCCAGAATATAGGTTGCCTCTCCTAGATCTTTCATGGAGAAACTTTTGGACAGCCATACCTATATAGTTTGTAATAAAGGTATGTCGTTTCCCATCAATAGTATGTCATCCACATAAAGTATTAAGAAAACGACAGCGCTCCCACTCACCTTCTTGTATACACAAGGCTCGTCTTCGTTCTTAAGAAAACCAAACTCTTTGATTGTCTCATCAAAACGAATGTTCCAACTCCTCGAAGCTTGCTTGAGTTCATAAATGGACTTTTGTAGCTTACATACTTTATGACTATCAATGGAGTCAAAACCCTCAGGTTGTGTCATGTACACATCCTCTTGCAAATTTCCGTTAAGGAATGCAGTCTTGACATCCATTTGCCAAATCTCATAGTCATAATAAGCAGCTATCGCAAGCAAAATCCTTATGGATTTAAGCATAGCTACCGGCGAAAAAGTTTCTTCAAAGTCAATTCCTTGCCTTTGTTTATAACCTTTTGCCACTAACCTTGCTTTATAGGTAACAATGTTACCATCCATGTCAGTCTTTCTTTTAAAGACCCACTTGTACCCTATAGGTTTTATCCCTTCAGGTGGCTCGACCAAGGTCCATACCTTGTTCTCGTACATGGAATCCATTTCGGATTTCATGGCTTCGCGCCACTTCAAAGAGTCTACATTAGACATAGCTTCTTCGTAACTAGTAGGATCGTCATCATCTATGACTAACACATCATTGCTCTCACTTATGAGAAATCCATATCTCTCAGGAGCATAACGTGTTCTACTAGATCTACGAAGTTCTTGTGTAACTTGAGCTTCCGACTGCGCCTCATCAACATGTGGCGTAAGCTCTTGTTCCAACTGTTGACTACTTTGTGGTTCTTGAATTTCTTCAAGTTCTACTTTACCCCCACTACTTCTTTCAAGAATAAACAATTTTTCTAGAAAAGTAGCATGTCTTGAAACAAACACCTTTTGTTCAAGGGGATTGTAGAAGTAATATCCACGACTCTCTCTAGGATATCCCACAAACAAGCATTTGTCAGACTTAGCCTCTAGCTTGTCTGACATGTTCCGCTTCACATAAGCAGAACAACCCCAAACCTTTAAATGATTAAGATTTGGTTTCTTACCATACCAAATCTCATAAGGTGTGGTATCAACAGATTTTGATGGAACACGGTTGAGTATATAGGAGGCGGAATCTAAGGCATATCCCCAAAACGAACTAGGAAGTGATGCATGGCTCATCATAGAACGTACCATATCTAATAGAGTACGATTTCTCCTTTCAGACACACCATTTAGTTGTGGCGTGTATGGAGGAGTCCATTGAGGAATAATCCCATTTTCCTCTAGATATTGTTGGAACTCTTGACTTAAGTATTCTCCACCTCGATCAGATCTAAGTGTTTTGATACTCTTGCCAAGTTGTTTCTCAACTTCAGCTTTAAAGACTTTGAACTTTTCAAAAGCCTCGGATTTGTGCTTCATTAGAAACACATAACCATATCTAGAATGGTCATCCGTGAAAGTGATGAAGTAGGAGAAACCACCTCTAGCATGGATCGACATTAGGCCACAAACATCAGTATGTATAAGCCCAAGAAGATCACTGGCACGTTCACCCTTTCCAATAAAAGGTGTCTTGGTCATCTTGCCAAGTAAACAAGATTCACATGTCCCAAATGATTCATAATCAAATGAGTCCAAGTATCCATTTTTATGTAACTTGGATATGCGTTTCTCATTTACATGACCAAGTCTACAATGCCAAAGGTATGTTTGGTTAATAATATCTAATTTTTGTTTCTTGGTGTTTATGTTGAGAATGGACTTTTCTTCATCTAGAATATATAAACCATTAAATAATGTACCAGTACCATAAGTAATACCATCACGTGAAAAAGAACAACTTTTATTCCTTTGAATGATGGTAAATCCATCCAAATATAACAATGAGATAGAAATGATGTTCTTTGTAAGTACGGGAACAAAATAACAGTTTCTTAATTCTAAAATAAGCCCAGTAGGCAAAGAGAGTACATAGGTTCCTACGGCTAATGCAGCAACTCTTGCTCCATTCCTCACGCGTAGCTTGACCTCTCCCTTTGCTAGAGTTCTACTATCTTTAAGACCCTGCATATTATTACAAATATGAGATCCAGATCCGGTATCTAATACCCATGAGTCTTGGTTAGTAGATAAATTAATCTCAATCATAAACATACCAGAGGTTGAAGCTTCACCAAGCTTCTTTGACTTCAGAGAGTCAATGTAGGCCTTGCAATTCCTCTTCCAATGCCCATCTTGTCCGCAATGGAAGCATGTGCCCTTGGGTTTGTCCTTCTTGACCCCACCCTTAGGCTTAGTTCTCTTCTTCTTGGACTTCTTAAGCCCAGAATTGGGCTTCTTTTTCTTGGAGCCCGAGACAAGCATAACGGTGCCCTTCTCCTTCTTAAGATTAGGCTCAGCAGTCTTGAGCATGTTCATCAATTCAGTCAACGTGCACTCAACTTTTCGCCTGTTGAAGTGCAGAATGAATTGTGAATAGCTCTCAGGGAGGGACTGAAGAATTAAGTCAATACTTAACTCATTGTCAGAGACGTGTCCCAGATCAGCTAACTTTTCAATCAGCCCGATCATCTTCAGTACATGGGTAGTCACTGAAGTTCCCTCTGCCATCTTGCATTGATAAAGCTCCCTTGAGGTCTCATACCTCTCGGTCCTAGCTTGTGCGTCGAACATTTCTTTTAAGTGCACAATCATGGACGGAGCATCCATCTTAAGATGTTGCTTTTGCAATGCCGGGGTCATAGAAGCTAACATGATACATGTTGCAGCATCATTGTCGGCTTTGTGCATCTCATATGCATCTATGTCCTCAGGTGATGCAGTAGCGGGTGGAGGAGGTGGCATGGGTTTATCGAGGACATACTCAATTTTTTCATGTTTGAGAACAATTCTCAAATTAATATTCCAATCCTCAAAGTTGGTTTCATTGAGTTTGTTGTCAAGAATCGGTCGCAAATTCACGTTTGACATTCTACAAAAAGTAAAGACAGAAAATAAGTATTTGTTTTATGTTATATATGCAAACCAAAAATGTGGATTCGTAAATTTATTTGGTTTGCTCCCACTATTTTACTTCAAATCAATAACCCTCGATATTGATTCGGAAATCCGTTGGAGATTTCTAGTGGGCTAGGATCCCATCTAATTAGCTTTGGGTTTGACGGAGGCCAATGCCCCAAAGATAAATTCGATTAGGTAGATAACTTTTTATCAATCACAACTCTTGTGACTCCTAGATAGTTGGGTATCAACTCTTTGAAAATTACATCTTATGTATTACCCAACTTTGCCTCAAAAATATCATAACATTGACGGAGGCCAAACTCGTTATGTAATTTTTGTTAAGTCAAACCCATTATTCAGAGATCATATCTCATAACAAAAACATATTCCGAGTAAGGTGACCTTGACGGAGGCCAACGTGTCAACCTTAATAGGAACTCATCGTTTTTGTTATAATAATGGAAGGTAACTTAAATAGATGACTTAATAATTGATATTGAGGGATTTTAGTTTAAATATTAATATCTCATCATATTATGCAATTAAAATATATCAATCATATAAAATAAAAGCATAATAAACGTGGATGATTATGGACTTTAACTAATAATATTTTCTTCGAGCCTTGAAGAAAATATTTGGTTAAAAATTCCTAGGGGACGTCTCAACTCCTTGATGCGCCTCCTTAGTTGCTCCTTGGTGCCACCTCCATCTTCTTGTACATTACATATGTAATTCTAGTCTAAACAATTTAAAATAAACCTATTCCTAACCTATACTTTGTACATTACAAGTATTGATCAAGAAACCTCGAGTTACATTCGAGGGGAGTTTAGGTGAGAAGAGAATTACATCAGAAAATAGAGAGGGAAGGACTCGCAGGCCCTATTTATAAAACCAATACAAGCCAACCAAAAAGAAGTAATAACCATTCAATCACATTGGTCTAGTCCATAATCATCCACCATGCCATCATACTATTTAACAATTAAATAAATTGATTTATTTAATTCTAGTCATAAATCATATGGTCTAAATAAATTAGATTAATGCTCTTGAAATTTATTTGTCTCAAAAATATAGTTATAGAAGGTATAGGTTTCCAAATTTTAACTCTCCAAATCTTAACAATTAAAATTGTAAAGTGTTTTAACAGAGAAATTATCAAAATTCGCGTTTTTCCAAAAATTTAGGAAAAATCCCGCTAGGATTCTGCCTACAACCCGCGCGACAAAACGTGCGCGGGTTCATCCGCGGTTTGTAACCCGCGCGACAAACCGTGCGCGGTTTCATCCGCGGTTTGTGGACAGAAGTTACGGGATTTTGACCGCGAGTCAAAACGCGCGCGAGTTTTCGCGCGGTTTGTGTCCAGAAAATACGATCTTTGAAATTCTTTAGCGTTTTTCAAAACTCTTTTGAATCATAACATGTTAAAACCCTTTTAGCACATCAAAAACAATTTAGAAACCATAAAAACAACCTTAAGAACTTATCTTAATTATTTAAAACACTTTTAAACAATCAAGAACTTTTCTTAAAAATCAAACTCTTGATTTTTCTAAAACAATTTTGAGACAAATATCGTCAAGAACAAACCATCCATATTTATGACAATTAAATAAACACAAAACATATAGATATAATCAAAGAAGGCTCTGATACCACTGTAAGGTAATAGCATAGGTAACGCAGCGGAAAAATAAAAATTTATTACCTTAACCATGGATCTCTTTGACATATCTATATGATTTACAAGGGGGTTTGCATGAAGATTACCTTAAGCACAGAAGATTTCTATGCTTCTAGGCAAAGATCCTTGGAAGAAGATGTTTGATCTACCACGAAAAGCCCTCCAAGCGTAGAGCCTCTAACGATATCCACACGAACAACTTCTTTGGGAACCTTGTAGGCTTGCTTGCTTTGACTTTTGAGTGCTAGCTCCCTTGAATTATTTAAGAACACAAGAAGAAGAAAAACCCTAACCCTTAGGAGAGAGAGAAAGAGGCGTGCTTATCTTTCAATAATTTTCTCTCACTAATTTTTCTTTTTTGTGTTGCAACAACAATTCAAGAGTCAAAGCATAAACCTATTTATAGAGGTAGTATTCTAGTCTTTTAGGAAATAAGGCTAATTAGAAACCAAGAAGGTTTAGGTAACTTACTTTAAGCTAATCCTTCTCCTTTAGGAAATCTATTCCATAAGGAAACTAATTAGTTACTTTATTTCTTTTAGGAGACAAATTTCCTGCAAGACTTAGAATATTTTATAAATAAGTCCTTTAAGTTAATTTATCTCATAAATTAACCCCATAAGTATCTCATACTTATCTTTATTACATTTTAACCCAAAGATTTTGTTCTTTATGTGTGTGACCCATTAGGTTCCATTCACGTTGGCAATAAGTATAAATTATAACTCATTAATTGAGCTAGATAAATTAAACACTTTTAATTTATCATTAATTCACTAATTAATCAATTCATACTTATAGATCATGAGTGGCGTCTAGCAATGCATCATGACCACCCAAGTGAATAGGAAAGTCATATGGTAGACCATACCCTTCAATGACAATGTTATCGTGTAATTAATATCCTTTCACCACACTATATCCCAATTAGTCTAAAAGTATAGTGCATACTTTTAAATGACTAATTTATATTTTCTTGTTCCAGAAATATAACTCTCCATGATGTATAACCTTGAAACTACTTCCAAGTTATACTATCACTTCTGCAGAAGATTTATGAGTTAATATTTCCAACAAGTGGCCATTAAGGGATATACTCTCCTATTAAGGAGTGGTGAATCCTATATTGATTACTCACTATCTTTCCATGCTTCAAACTATACCCAATCTCTAACCTATGAGCTACCCTTTTACGGGCACCGAGGAATAGAGTCAAAGTATAGCAATCCACACTCAAGATACTATGGTAATCTCAAGTCAAAGGATCACTTACACCACTGCCATTAAGAGTTCAACTATTGGCACTATAGTTGAAACTCTTGGCGGATCAATCCAATGAACTTGTTCTCAAACAAGCATCCACATACCAGCTTAAGTGTCACGCACACCATAGTCAATGAGATCAACTACTACTTACCATAAGTAGAGGCAAAGTATGTGCTAGTCTATCCGTATTAATGATGTCCAATCTCATTAATACTATGACTAGGGATATTTAAGAATATGACTTTATGTATTAGAGTCTCATAATTGTAACCCCTTACAATCTCTAATACACAATCAATATTCTAAGGACTTTATCAATTAAACAAGTAACATGGAAATACAAGTATAGATGATAAAGAAAAATACCACATGAATAAATATAACATAAATAAGTGTAAATATAAAAACACCTTAAACCATCTTGGTTTTAGGGCATACACTAACATAAAATTTATTTTAGAGTGATTTTAAGAGGAAATACTCTAGTGTGTGTGTTCTTGTAAGTTTTTGTGAGATAAGTGTATTGGGATTGGTGAGTGTTCTTCATAGTTTGGGTGGTAGAATTCAAGTGTAGCAGTGAGAGGGTTAATTGGGTATTTTAAAACTCTTTAACTCAACTTGTAGAGCTTAGTGTGAGCAAAGAGAAAGTCTTTAGCTCAACTAGAGCTAAGAGAGTGTGAGTAAAGAGTGATCCCTCCTCGTACATATTGGTTTGCTTCACCAACTTGAGAAGAAGCACTTAGTGAATTCAAACTCCAAGTAATTATACTTGAGAGTGGATGTAGGTACCGAGTTTGGTACCAAACCACTATAAAAATCTTGTGTGTGCTTTCTTTATCTCTTTTACTTTATTTATTATTTATTTGTGAACTTGTTTTTTTATATCTTTATCATTATTATTGTAAGTACATTTATTGTTATATTGGTTGCATTATTTTTGGGGCCAACAATTGGTATCAGAACTTGGACTCCATTAATAGTAGCCTAACAAGCTAGGAGTGATCCATGGCAACCAATAATGCATTATTTCTAGAAGGGCAATCCATTACTAGACCACCCATGTTTAGCGGTTTTAGTTATGATAGTTGGAGGAATAGAATGGAAATATTTTTACAATCTGTAGATATGGAATTGTGGTACCCAGTTATTGAAGGACCTTATAAGGCCACAATCTGTGATAAGAGAATAGGCAATGATAGGCCAAAAACAAGGAGTGAACTTAGTGCCTCGGATAGAATCAACCTTAAATTAAATGCTAAGGACATTAAATGCTAAGACTATGAATGTATTGTACAATGTCTTAGATGCAAATAAGTCTATTAGAATAAAAAGTTGTAAATCAGCCAAAGAAATACGGGACAAGTTGAGAGAGATTTATGTAGGAAATGATGATATTCAAGAGCAAAAGAAGGCCTTACTTGTCACCAAATATGAATATTTTAGAATTGAATCTCATGAAAACATTGACAAGATGTATTGTAGGTTCAATGATATTATCCAAGATATGAAAGCACTTGGCAAGATATACTCTCTTGGTGAGAAGAATAGAAAATTTTTGAATGCCTTGCTCAAAGAATGGGAATCAAAAGTCAATGCAATAGAGGAATCTAAAGATTTAAATTCTTTACATATTGATTCTCTTATATATTCACTAACTTCTTATGAATTGAAGCTTAAATGCAAAATTCAAAGTGATGAAGAGGCAAGAATCACAAGAAGTATTGCACTCAAGGCCTCTCAAAAGGAAGAAGATCTTTTTTCAATTGATGAAGACTATGATATGGATAAGGATGATCTAACACCCATCACTGAAGGCATAAAGAAGTACTTCATCAATAAAAGGAATGATAAAAGAAGTTGTGCAAGCAACAAAGAAATGAAGAAAGTCAAAGGAAAGGGAAAAACATTCAACAACTTCAAAATTTCGTGGGATAATTGCAATTCCAATGGAGAATTTGATGAAGAAAACGAGACATCCCATGTGGTCTTTATGGCTATTGGAGATGAAGAGGTATCTTCTAGTCCTTCTTCTAATGATGATTGTAATGATGATGACGATCTAGAAACACTTGTTTCTAAATTGCATTATAGTTTAAAAATGTCTAATGCTAGAAACAAGGATTTGAAAAACAAAATAAACGCTTTACAAAAAGAAAATTCTAAACTTTTCCAAGAGAACAAAGGTTTGAGAAAAGAGAATGGTGATTTGAAAAATAAAGTTGATTTAAATATGGATTTGAGAAAGAATATGGATGAGAAATCCAAATTTTATGCAAAGTTCGAAGAAGAACAAAATATGTTGAGAAAGACAATGGATGATCTTGCAATTGTTCTTCAAAAAAGAAAAACAAAAGGATTTTCCAAAGAAAAGGGTTGGAAAAATTGTTTTGAGCAAATATCACACTATTTTCTATAAAAATGACATTTTCTTTATGAAATCTACATTTATTAGAAATCCAAATGCTATTTGACATTTTTGTTGTCAACATGGCCATCTGCAAAATGAATGCTATGTTAAGAAAAATATAAAACTAGGCATGAAAGCCACATGGGTAGAGAAAGGTATTACTAACAATCTACGACCCAGGAAGACATGGGTACCAAAATATATTGATTGACTTTTGTAGGTTTGAAGATCGCCACAAGACAAGGTAGTGGGTGGACAACAATGATTAAAGGGTAAATGTATTAGTTATTTTTCATAATAGTATGTGCTTTATGTGATTGCATATGTGGATTGTATATGTTTGGTGATTTTCATAATATATAAACCAATGGTAGTTTTTGGGTGCATATTTGTTGATTTATTTAAAAAGTTGTGTTGAATATTACATTTTTCTTAAAAAAATTCATTTCATTACCTCACTTATTTTTTTCAAATGAGTCTTGTATTTTGTTTTAAGCCAAAGTGTGGTTTTTATGATATGCTCACACTTAGGGGGAGAAAATGATTTTCATCATAAAAAGGTATTTTTATACCGAAAATAATATACGTATTTGTTGAGGAGGAGCATTGTTCATAAATTTTTAAACACACTACTCAATTCTAGTTTTGATGATGTCAAAAGGGGAAGAAATGTTAGTATGGTGATCTAGTTTGAAAATGAGTATTTTTGAATGTGCATATACTACAGGGGAGTTATCTCTATATTCTTTTGCTCATTTTCCTCATTAGTTTGTCATCATCAAAGTGAGAGAGATTGAAGACCTTAGAGTCTCACATCATCTTAGTTTTGATGATTAACAAACTAATGATAATATTTACAAAAGAAGATGAAAAACTGCAAAGTAATACTCATCCGAACGACCATGCGAACGTCCAAATGAACAGTAACCGGAAGTCCGGATGAACCGTGCGTGAACAGTAACCATGAACAGAATTTAGATGAGCAGTGCCATGAACAATAGCATCCGGATGAACAGTACCGCGTCCGAATGAACAGTATCTGGACGTCTGGATGAATAGTAACTTTTGTACAGAATGTATGCGGATGAACATCTGGACATCCGGAATGAACAGTAGTAGACATCTGGACCTCAAATTTATTGTCTAATGGCTAGTTTTTGCAGAAAGTTAAATTTGACCGTTAGAAGCCATTTCTAGCTATTTTTTCACCCCTTTAAATACCATTATGTATAGAAATGTAATAGACTTTTGCCTACATTGATTACAAGTGATTTTAGAGTGATTTTAAGAGGAAATACTCTAGTGTGTGTGTTCTTGTAAGTCTTTGTGAGGTAACTGTATTGGGATTGGTGAGTATTCTTCATAGTTTGGGTGGTAGCATTCAAGTGTAGCAGTGAGAGAGTTAATTGGGTATTGCTAAAACTCTTTAGCTCAACTTGTAGAGCTTAGTGTGAGAAATGGGAGTGGATGTAGGTACCGAGTTTGGTACCAAACCACTATAAAAATCTTGGTGTGCTTTCTTTATCTCTTTTACTTTATTTATTATTTATTTGTGAACTTGTTTTGTTATATCTTTATCATTATTATTGCAAGTTCATTTATTGTTATATTGGTTGTATTATTTTTGGGACCAACACCCACATTATCCCATTTGGGAAGGATGAATCACTTCGGAAAAAGAATCTATTGACTCTCTCCCAATTGGTAACTTACTAGAAAAAAGTTCCTCTTTCATTAATACTAACTTAACTTAATTTTAAAAGAGTCCATCTTGTCCTAAATTACTAAAAAATAAAAATCTAAATTAGAAAACAACATTAGTTCTTAACAAACAAAAGGCAAGCGACAATTTTTCTTAACAAATAAAGAGCCAAAGGCACCATAATTTTCTTGATCTAATTTAAAATTCTAAACTCTAAAATCCTAAACCCTACACCCTAAGCCCTAAATTCTAAAGCCTAAACCCTAATTTAAAGTGAAATATAATACCTTAGTAATAAAAATGTCAGCAAAAGTTCTCTTCTTTTTTTTTTTTTTTGTTTACCTTGAGGGGTGAGGGAGAGAGAGAGAGAGAGAAGGAAGTTACATACAGCTTACTGGGATGTAGGAATAAGATACATATTGCAATAAGTTCCAAAGGTCTATACCACAATAAAAAAAACTAAGTGTGAACAGATAAATATTAATATAAAAAAAACCAATAGTACAAGTACGTTACCAGTTGAATAAGTCCAAAAGTTTGTAACTGAAAACAACTCTTATATGGCCAAGATTGGGCTGTAACCAAAAATTAAATTATAGTTTTTGGCAATATTATTTTCTTTGATCAAACTAATCTCTAAAAAGAAGTAATTTAAAAAAAAATCTAAGGTGGCGTTTGGATTAAGGGGTTTGGAATTGGGAATGGGTATGAACACCATAAGAAATGTTTGGGTTAGGGGATTGGAATTGGGATTTGGTAATGAAACCTAAAACTTTAGGTTTCCCCAATTCCCAACCAATTTGGAGGGTTTTGGACAAAACCCAAATTTCATTCCCAAATGTTGTACACACACACACACACACGTACATATTCACAGATATACATATACAAACATATAAATTATACATGTATACATGCATGCATGCATGACTACATACACACACACTCGCACATACATATTCATAGATATACATATACACACACATAAATTATACATGCATACATACATACATGCATGCATGCATACATACATTCATATATGCATGCATGCATGCATGCATGCATGCATGTATGTATGTATGTATGTGTAGACACCAAATTTTGACACACCATTTATTTTCAAACACTGGGGGGGTATGTTTGCACTTTTTGGTACACATTTTAATTTTTAATTTTTCAATAATTTGGGGGGCAAAATAGTAATTTTATCTGTAAATATTTTTCTATCAACTGTTGGGGGTTTTAAATTCATATTTTTACTTTTATGTGAATTTGTTAATTTCTTATGATTTTTCTGGATTTAATTGATATTTTTTATTTTTGTACCAGCTAAGGGCAAAATCGTCATTTTATGAATTAAATTTATTTTTTCCAATTTTGAGTCAAAAATGAATTTTCTAATGTTTTAAGCTTATTTGTAATTTTTGATAATTTTTTGAGGAAAATAACTATTTTTCTGTGAATTTTCATTGTCCAAGGGCAAAATCGTCATTTTACAGTTTAAATTCATTTTTCACCAATTTTGAGTCAAAAATGCATTTTCCAATAGTTTAAGTTTATTCTTAATTTTTGATAATTTTTTCGAAGTCAATAGTTATTTTTCTATAAATTTTCATTGTTCGAGGGCAAAATCGTCAATTTACAGTTTAAATTCATTTTTCACCAAATTTTGAGTCAAAAAGGCATTTTCTAATGTTTTAAGCTTATTTTAAATTTTTTGATAATTTTTTGAGGCTAATAGCTATTTTTTTGTGTATTTTCGTTGTCCAGGGGCAAAATCGTCATTTTTACACCCCGAGCGCGTTTCTATCAGTTTTTGAGCTCTAGTTTTTACTTTGGAAATCTACTATGAATTCTTTTTGAAAATTTAGAGATCGCTGCCATATTTCTTGTATTAATTTTAATTTTAGGTTTAAAAATATTTTTTTTTAATAAAATTAGTTTTTTTTATACCGGTGGCATTCTCGTTATTTTACAGTATTCTTGGCCAATAAGACAAGGGCCTATAAATACTCTCCCTAATCAGCAAAAAAAAGGAAGGAAAAAATGGAAAACCCTAAAACACTTCTTCTTTTGTGATTTTTTACATTAAAACACACACACTCCACAACACAAAAAACACACAAGCGCCGTTCCTTCAAAAATTTCTAATGTTCATCTTCTCTCATATACTACTGTTCATCGTCTTCTTCAAAATTAACTACTATTCATCGACAGATTAATTTTCAAGCTTGAAAAGGTAAGTTCTTAGCCCTCTCTTTTCTCTGATTTACTCTTATTTCCATTTTTCTATGAGACTTTGATTAAGTTGTATTGATTTGTTTGTAATTTGAGTTTAATCTCTAAGTTTCTTTTTCCTTTTGTCTTGTCTTTATTTTCTGGGTTTGATTTTTCTGGGTTTGTTTTCTGGTTTTTCTCCTCCCACTGTTTCTTTCCTCCTATCGTTATCATCTCCAACCTGCAAGCTCATCTGCCCAAGTTTCTCGCTCCACCCACAGCCAAGCTTCCACTGGAATCTTACAACCAACCACCATCACCTACCAGACAACCACCGTAAACAACCAAAACCCACCAGAAGCCCCTCAAATTTTTCAAGCCCACACAAACCCTGTCACCAGCAAGCCACAATCACCGCTTGCAGAATAAGCACATTCCATGTCTGCAATCCCTCAAACCAAGCCCTCAAGTCACTTGCAAAACCTCCCTCTGCCTATTTCCACTCCAATTCAAACAACTACTACTGTCCATTACAACCCTCAGCCTCCACCAATGGCCACCAGTTCAATTCCCCTGTCTCCATCTCCTCCATACAATCATCATCACCACTCAACCAATTAGCAGCACCTCCATCGAATAATCCATTTCCACAAAACCCACAACCTGCAAGAAACAGCCATAAACACACACTTCATACACGCAGAAAAATCACACAATTCCACATCGCCATTGTTACCATCAGTTTCATCAGTCATAGTCAAATCCACCGCCACTAGTTCAACCGGCTATTGCCACTGTTCTGTTACTGTCAAATCCCATGTACCACCATAGACTCGCAACCTACAATAGACTCAATTGACCATCTCCGCCTACACTGAACCAGTCCCCAATGCCCACAAAACAGGCTCCACCATTACCTTGCTTGGCAATCACCTAGTACCCACCAATTTCACACCCTCTCCACCTGCAATCATAATTATTACCAATTTCCCCCTTCTCGAATTTGGTCATGTTTCTGGAATCATTCTCTAATTCGATTGGGTAGTAGTAATTAAGTGATTTTGGGGGATTTAGAGACCTGTGAGAAATAGAGAGATAGATGGTGAGAGAGCACGAAGGCAAGAAAAAGAGAGAATAGTAAAAGAGGGATGGAAATAGCGAGAGAAAGAAAAAGGGAGAGTTTCGGAGATGAATCAGAGAGAGAGAGAGAGATGACGGAGAGAAGGAAGAAAATCAGGAAAAGAAAAGGAGTCAAGAGACCAAGAGAGAAGAACGGTGAAAGAGAGAAAAGAAAATCAGAAGAAAATAGAAGAAAGCTGGGGAAGAAGAAAGAATAGGAAAGGAAAGCAAGAGAGAAAATAGAGACAAAAAGAAAGAGAAGACCAGTAGGAGGGAGATGTGAACTCGGTGGAGAAGAGAAAAGAGAGGAATTGGGGAAGATGATGATTGAATCGGGAGGGGGGAATGAAGGAAGCAGAATAGGATTTGGGGCAATTTTGATTAGATTTTAGGATTTTATTAATGTGTATTTTCTTAATATTGTTTGTTTAGTTAATCCTTGGTTTGATTTTACTTTGTCTCAATTCAGCTTTTCTTAATTCCTTTAATCAGTTGGTTGACCGAATTAATTTAGTTAATTAAGCCTGGTTTAATTTAATTATGCATTTTTTATTTTGCTGGTTATTTCATCATAAAAATAGACATTCACATTTTAGCCCCCTTAAGTTTCGTTTTTTCTTCTTTCAAATAATTTGCTGCATTTTTATTGTAACCCCTTAATACCTTGTTGGAATTTTGATTTTAGACCCTAAAGTTGCTGGATTTGTGTTTTTGTCCACTAACATTGCTAGAATTTACATTCTTGTGCCCCCAAACTTAACAGAATTTACAATCTCACCCCAATTTGCTTTAAATTTGTAATTGCATTCTTTAGACTTACGCAAATTTTCAGTTTATCCCTTAAATTTTATAGAACCTCATTTTAGTCCTTTAGTTGCTAGAATTTACATTTTACCTTAATTTGTCAATACTTACATATTTTTAGGTTTTATTTATTTATATCGAGGTGCCTTGACTTTGTTTGTTCATTTTGATTAGTATTAGTACCGGGTCTTCAAAGAGGTATCCCTACTTTTCGTTAATTCTTTTTATGTGCTCCAACGTGCTCTAATGTGATATTTTATGCATTTTTTATGTGTTTCTCATTTTATGCATTTTTGCGTATTTATTTATTTTTATGCTATTTATTTTTTTAATTTTATTATTTTGACAAAAAATATAATATTTTTGTATTTAGCTAGTCAATGTAATAGTTAGATTATTTTTCTTTTTCTTATATTTTAGCAAAAATTGTGTAATTAGATAGAAAGTGTAATAGATAGGGCATTTTTAATTTTTTCCCCTTTAAATTGTGAATCAAGCCCCCCGATGTAATAGTTAGGGTTTATTTGCTTTTGCGTACTTACGTGTTTATTTCTTTTACCGCTTTCCTTAGGATTTTTGCATCTAGATATTATGTTTGTGTGTTATGTGCTCCTATGTGATCTTATATGTTTTTTATATGTTTAATTTGCTTTTAATTCATGCTTTAATTCATGATTTATGGTATTCCGTCACCACACTAGTCCAACGCTAGTTGTGGATTTTTTCTCTTCCCGCTAGTCCAACGCTAGTGGGATCTTTTTAGAACGGGCTAGTCCAACGCTAGACCCTTAGGACATTTTAGTGTTAGGTACATTCATTTGCATTTCTCATCTAATTTCACACACTTTTAGTTTTCTTTCATTTGACATGATTTTATTACTATTATCATTATTATTATTATTCTTATTATTAATATTATTATTATTATTATTATTTTGACACATTTTTTTAAAAGTGCATGACATTTAGGTTGCATTTCACTTAGAAATTTGAACATTTATGTGTTTTGACTAGAAATAGTCGTCTACTCCCGTGGGAAGCGGTGGCATACAGGCCGTTCCCCCCTCCGTGAGTAGAAACATTCAATCACGAGTTATTAGTCCCCCGTACCCGTCATGTTGCATGCCCACCTTCTTTCTTCACTTACTATATATATTATTATTTTTTTTTCTTTTTGCATTGCATTTTGCATAAAACTCGTGACTCCCTCGAGGTCTTGACTCGGGTTTCGCAATTAATGCGATAAATCCGACCAAGTCTCGACGGAACATGCCGACCATCCCGATACCTACATTTAGATTTAGGATTCGCATTCATTTAGATACATCCGAACGCGATAGAATCTAGATTTAAGTTAGGAAAATTTGATTAAACCTCGCAACTAGTCTCGACTAGGTTGAAAGGGTGCCTTAGGCACAAGTCTTTGCCTTCCCTTTCTTCAAATGTGACTCCTAGACCTTTTTTTTCTCGTTTTTCGTAGATCGGAGTCGAAAAAGGGTTTTAAATATTTTTCTAAAATTTTTATTTTTGTTTTATTAAACAATTTTTCGGGTGACTTGGTACACCCTAATTCAGTATCAAGTGGCGACTCCATTTTTTAAAAAAAAAAATAAAACCCTTTTTCAAAAATTATTTGGCCAAACCTGTCGCACTTTTAGTCCCGGCTTTGTTTTCTTTTAAAATGTCATTTTTCTTAAAATACACTTTTTTAATTAAAACTTGATTTTTCTCACACACGCACAATTTTTTAAAAAATCTTTATTTTCAAAAGGGTCACCGAGATCGGACTGTCTTTTCAGGATGCGACAGTCAACGACCCCACTAGCACCCTTTTCCCTACGATTTTTCGGATGCAACAGTATGTATATTATATATATATATATAAATACATACATATATGTATGTATGTATATTATAAGTCACTATGTGTGTGTGTATATATTATATTATATATATACACATACACACATATATTATATATACATATTTACATATATATATTATATATTTACATATATATATTATATTATATATATTATATAGTAATATACATAAATACATACATACATATATATATAATATTATATATTATATAATAATATATACAAATTATATATATGAAATATATATATTATTACATATATAATATAATATATTATATAATAATATTACACACTTACGTATATATGCATATAGTAATGACTACTCATTCTAAGAATTAAACCAAATAACAATTATAGTAATAATACACATTTTAAATACTAAATCAAAGAAATCTATTGAAATGAAACTGTTCATTCCAAATATATAAGATCAATTATCCGATTCCGATTTCGAACCAAACAGCCCTAAAAAACCAACCATTCAGTCCTAATATCTCCACCGAAAACAATTAATTCATCCTCAAGCCTCAAATCCGTTGAATCTGGACAACTAGTGGCCACGTAGCCGACCACTCCCAGTTTCCTCTCACCTGCACCACAATCCCAACTGATGATACCATCTTAGTCTTATCCCTATGCATGTTGACTTGTCCTCTCAATATTACACATCACACGTGAGTGGCAAATTTGTCATTTAACCTCCACCGGGCAGGGTATAAATCCCCTCGCAAACCAAGCTCAAAATCACCTCGAACCCAGACAACGTGCATGACGTGCATTGAAGCATACTCCACATGCAAGCTCTGTCTTCGAGAGAGAGAGAGAAAAACCAGATGCTGACTCAGTGAGTTTTAGAGAGAGAGGGGAGGGAGAGGGGAGGGAGAGATAATGATGAAACTTGTAATGCTATTAAGTTCAATTCTTAGTATCATCTCTTTCGTAAACAGCTGCCCGCCTTCAGACAGGGCAGCTTTGCTCGCCTTCAAAGCTGCCTTAAATGAACCCTACTTGGGCATTTTCAATTCATGGACGGGCAATGATTGTTGCCACAACTGGTACGGAGTGAGTTGTGACCCGGAGGTTCATCGAGTCGCTGACATCAACCTCCGCGGTGAATCGGAGGACCCCATCTTCGAAAAGGCACACCGGACCGGTTACATGACCGGAACAATTTCTCCAGCAATATGCCAGCTCACTAGGCTCTCAAGCTTAACCATAGCCGATTGGAAGGGCATTTCCGGAACAATCCCATCATGCATTGTATCTTTACCTTTTCTAAGAATCCTCGACTTGATCGGAAACAAGCTCTCCGGTGAACTCCCGGCTGATATCGGGAGACTGAGTCGACTCACGGTGTTAAACGTGGCAGATAATCTACTTATCGGGAGGTTACCGAGGTCATTAACAAATCTATCTTCATTAATGCATTTAGATCTACGAAACAATTTATTGAGAGGTACAATTCCAAGAAATTTTGGGAAATTAAGAATGCTTAGCCGAGCTTTGCTAAGCAGAAATCGACTTCAAGGTCAAATTCCAAACTCAATTTCTTACATTTACCGGCTTTCGGATTTAGATCTCTCGTTGAATCGACTCTCGGGTACGATACCGCCTTCACTAGGCAAAATGCCCGTTTTGGCTACGTTAAATCTTGACGGTAACAACATTTCTGGTACCATACCTCCAACTTTAATGATTTCCCGAATTGGCACGTTGAATTTGAGCAGAAATTCACTTGAAGGTAAAATTCCTGATGCTTTTGGTCCGGGATCATATTTTCCAATTCTGGATTTATCTTATAATCAGCTCAGAGGAAGCATTCCCAAGTCTATAGTTTCCGCCACCTTCATAGGCCACCTTGATGTCAGCCATAACCACCTATGTGGGCCGATTCCGGTGGGTTCGCCGTTCGATCATCTTGAAAAATCGTCCTTTGTTTACAATGATTGTCTGTGTGGAAAGCCACTTAAAGCTTGCTAAGCAATTGTAGTTTGCAAGTTAATTACTCTATGACACATATTATGTAAGTTTTCGATTTTTTTCTTCTCTCTCTTTTTTTTTTTTTTTTGTTTTTTGTTTTGTTTTGTTTGGGTTAAAACATTATGCTGAAATTTCTGTATTAGTTAATTAATAAGTTGAAGTTCATTAGAAAACTATATGGGTTTCTTTTTTTTTTTTTTTTTAGATCGACAACTAAAAGTTATTTAATTTTTATAAAGTGTACCATTGATTTTCACGACATCAAGGAATTAGAAATATTTCTGCAGTTATGTAATAATATATAAGCAAATGAATGAGTCAGCATACACCAAGCGTCACGTGATTTGTCACATGGTATACTAGAACTAATTATATATCGCCAAATAATAAAAGATATGACCCGTCATCATCACATGACGCTGTGTGATAGATTCTAATGCATTACGTGACAATGCACGTGATGCATTTTATACTTTTCCCAAATGAATAGAGTAAGGCATTTTCTGTCAGATGTCATGTTAGATTCGATGTGATGTTTATTGATTGCGTTGAATTGCCATGCATCGTATAAATTTTGGACCAATTGATTATTTGAGTTAATATTGCATTCAAATTGTATTTTGATGAATAACTAATTTTAGAAATCATTACTTAAGGTAATCGAAATTGATGAATAAATTTAGAAAGGGGACAATTTCACATACCTCCTGAGGTTTCTCATAATTGTACTTATCTTTTCTTAAATTTTAAAAATTATATGTACACCTCTTGTGCTTATATTTTTTATAACAAACAAACCCGTTTTGATAATGACTCCTAAAAACACAAATCCAACATCCTAAAATATCTTTGATTGCTTTTAAAAAAGAAAAATAAACCTTAAAAAATTAATTAATTAGTCATAAAAATTCTACTTGGGCCTCCCAAGCTATTTTCACACGATTTTTTTAATAAATTGGTTATCTCTTTTTTACTAATATATTGGTTTGCAAGATATTGATAGATAAAGTAAATTTATTTAGATTAATCAAATAACTAAGTTTTAGTTAATGGAATCTGGTAGAGATAGAAAATTTGGCATAAGATATTTTATGACTAATTAATTAATTCTTTAAAGTTTAACTTTTTGAAAGCAATTAAGAATATTTTAGGGTGTTTGGTTAGTATTTTTATGATATATTATCAAATCAGTTTGTTTTGTTATTAAAAATATAAACATAAAGGATGTAAATATAATTTTTAAAATCTAAAAGAAGTTAAGTGCAATTATGACAAACTTCAGGAGAGATATACGAAATTATCTCATTTAAAAATAATTACTTCACTGTTCTCGAGTTGCGTATGAATGTCATCTTGTAGCTTTAAAACTTTTAGTATCTTACTATTAATTGAAGAGAGCACACCCTGGTAATCTCTTCCTTTAGATAACTACCAATACAATTTAGAAAAAAAAAACTGATAACAAGTTTTTTTATTAATAAAAACTATCTCATTATGTTGCCATATCTAATTAAATTTATATTTATAATTTTTTTTAAAAAAAGTACACATAGGAAGTACAATATCACTAGTATGTGTTAAGCCGCTGAACATATATAATTGTGCTTAATTGCTCTCCAATATAGGTTTATGTCAAAATTATCCTTTCATTTTTGGTATTTCATGTTTTTCTGTTTTCTCTCTTGCTTTTTCATTTTTATCTTTTTTCATATATTTTCTTTTCATTATTTCTCTTGCTTCTTCTTCCCATCTGCATTCCCAAGGACACCCTTCCTTGTTCACTGACTCAGCAGATAAAAGTCAAGTATGTCGCATAGAGCATTAAGCCTTTAATAGATTAACTGTTCATCATACTAGAAACAATCAAAATATTAATTTTTTTCCTCTACTGGCATATATTGATTTAAAAAAATTTTAAAATATTTTAAGTGTGATGAACAGTTCATATGTTAATCATTTAATGCTTTGTGTGAATTCCATTACTTTTTTTGTCAGGCTGGCCGAAGAGAGAGTGGGAATGGGGGCTGTAATAAGGGATATGAGAAAGGATAAAAGGAAAAGAAATATAAAATGAAAATATCAAAAATGGAAGAGTAGCTTTAGCATAAATTTACGTGGAGGACTAAATAAATATTAATGTAAACGTATAGGGATTCAATAGGTTCAACAAAAATTTTTGAAACGTTTGAAATAATTAACCTTAACTTTTAATATAGCTAAGGATTTGGTTGTCACTACAAAAGTTAGACGAAATTTATAATAATTATGTGTACATAACAGTCATTTTGTCCTTGAGGGTAGATTTATACAAATTTAAGGGGACCATTTCGCACAATAAATAATCTAAATCCAGTTATTGCTCTGTTTTAAAAAATTAAACAGGCTCGTATGATGAAAAGTGAGTTCGATGTTTTACATAATTAATTGAGAAAATTGCAGTTTTGATAACAAATATTTAGGATATTGGCAGTTTTAGTTTCTTAAATTTGGATGAAAACAAATGAAGTAGCAAATATTTCAAATCTAGTCCTATTGATCAGTTTTTTAAAATTTTATAGGAATTCGGTCACGTGATAGTCATGCTGATGAACAAATTTCAAAAAATTAAAAAAAATTAATTGTCATAATTTGTAATTAAAGATGCACACGAATGCACTGTAAAGGCAAATTTTTTAATTTTGTCTACTTATTTATTGTGTCTGAACTTAAATTAGTGCATTTAATTATAAATTATGGCAATTAAAAGTTTTTTAAATTTTTTTATTTTTTTTCTAAAATTGGGTTAGCAACACGAGTATCGCGTGATTGGATTCCGGTAAGATTTTTGGCAAAACTAGTTAATAGGACTAAATGAGCTAAAAAATTAAAATATTTGGTATTAGATTTATTTTCTTCCATACTTTAGGAACTGAAAATGCCAATGTCTCAAATATTTAATACCAAAATTACAATTTTCTTTAATTAATTTAAATGCGACTTTTTTTTTTTAATCTAAAGTGCGACTTGTTCAAATGTGACAAATTGAGACTTCTAAACAGATTAAGATTGGAGGGTGATCTTTGTCATTCTAATCTCTAAGATAACGACTAAGGCATCTGAATATTTATGTCCAGGGGTTAGAAGAATGTAAGGTAATATAGTATAATTGAAAATCGCGGAAGGTCCCAAACGTTGTTACAGAAAATTACCTTTGAAGCTTTTCAAGACTTGAGGTAACAAATTATGAAACATTAATACATGAAAAAAACTAGTTTTATTACAATGCACATATTCCACTAATAATAATCAAAACCAGTTTAGGACCTAAAAAACCGAAATGCTGAAAAATTCAATTGATCAATTTGAACTGCTCTACATGCTTCCTTTGGCAAGCTAGAGAAACTATTGTACACTTTATCTTCCTTCACCCGCATGGCTTCATTTGACAAAATTTCTTCTAGTTCATTTGCCTGTCTATAGCAATGTGAAACAGAAAGAAATGAATGCTGGGGTTTTCCAATTCCTTCCACTTGATGGACCAAGTTCCATGGACAAGAGCTTCTACCAAGGAGTATATTAACCAAAACAAGAGAATCAGATTCCAAATGAAATGAGTCAATTCCATTGCAAACACATAGCTTTACCCCATGTAACATAGCCTTGATTTCAGCTTCTAAACTGGTTCCTTATCCAAAATAACATGAGAAACCAAAAATGACTTTATCTTCCTTGGTTCACTCAATAAAACAACGGCATTCTATTTCTTAAGATATACATAAGTGATAGTCATAACAAGAGCATACATATACTCAAATTATACAACACCACAAGTAAAACAACCATGCATGATATTTTGGGAACCAGTTTTTGACCTTCTTTCTCTCTCTACTTTCTCTCTTTACTTTTCCCTCTATCCATGCTTTTGAACTTTAGGGTTTCCAGCAGCCATGGCTGCCCTTCAACCCTTGGTTGAGGGACATCTGCACTAGCCCCCAATCACTCCTTTGCAGAAGTTTTATCCCAGGCAAGATCCATCTCCCATCACGATCAAACCAACTTCACTCTTTCAGTGGTGAGCCAGCAGTAATTTTTTTCTCAATCAGAGATTGACAAACTAGCAGCCCCCTTCTAGTATTCTTTGGTAGGTAAATTTTCACATGGCTAGGCCAAGCATGGAGATGATTCTAAAATCCTTTCTCTCGATCTGGTTTTGCAGCTATATACACGCTGGGTTTGCTGGACTAAGCACCATATTCTGATTAGATTCCATGCTGAGGAGGATTATTTACATTGCTTGGTTGAGAGCTTCATGGATGGTTTAGGAGTTCTCCATGCGTGTCTTTAAAGTGGAGTCCAGAATTCTGTCTAGACAAAGAGCCTTCTCATGCTCATGGTTTGGGTGGCTTGGAAGTACTGCCAGTGCATTTTTTTTTATGAATCAGCCTTATTCATGATCACAAGTGCCATTTGTTCACCTCTGAAACTTGACGTTGCGACAGTTAATATTACCCGACCAACTGTGGCCCTAATCTGTGTTGATTTGGACTTGATAAAAGAACTTCCTCAGCGTATATGGATTGCTTCTGGATAGGGAGGATTCTGGCAGAAAGTAACCTATGAAAACTTGCCTCCTTATTGCACCATTGTCAAAAACAAGGACATGATGCTTCCAAATGTAGATCCTTGAAGCCTAACGGGGCAGATGAGAGGGAGCGTCGTAAAAAGCCTAAGTATGTCCCTAAACAAGTCGTGGTAAACCCTACTGAAAAGAATGAAAATTCTAAGCAAGAGGCAAGTCTGAATGTGAGAGGCGTAGACAAGGGTGGTGAGATGGTTCGTGATCTGGAACAACAGTAGCAAATTCCCAGGTACATTGCTGGTTCGAGAGGAGATAAGATCATTGAGTAACTTACAAGAACAGCAGCATCATAATTTGAGAGAATCCAGTGGGCTACAGCAGATGTTGGTGGATGGGATTTTGCAACAAGATGGAGGGGGGAAGCATGATCAGCAAGTTCATGGACCAGTTGAGATCTCTATAATGCATCAGCATCAGCTTGATGATGGTGCTCAACTCTAGGAGCACATGGAGGAGGGGAGAATTGATGTGGCGATGGACAACGATCAATATCAGTCACAACAGTAGTTGATTGCTAAAGCTGAAACGACTACGGGGAACCTATCTCCTCGAGGTTCTGGTGTTCCAGCTGGAGTAAGCAAGGTCGAATAGAGGCTTGATTTTTGTAACTTCGAAATGTCTTCTCTACAGATGCAATGTGTTCAACAACAGCAACTAGATTGGGAGTAGCCAAAACTAACCAAACAGAAAGGTATTCGTCCAAAGTTTAGTTTAGACCGAATCTTACATTCTCATGTAAGACATTCGACGAATCCTTTTGCTTCCCTTTCTAATGATTAGTGGCATTTTTTGGAATATTCGAGGTGTTTCTAAAGCCCCAAATCTAAGAAGACTAAAGAAACTCATTAAGTTATATAATATCTATTTTGTGGCTGTTTGCGAACCTAAAATAGATGTCTCGAAGCTTCATGACATAAGAATAAAAATTAGGGATGGATAGTGGATTGTGGAATGAATCAGGCTCGGTTTGGTTCTTCTACAAGAATGATTTAAGTTGTTCGATTCTTGGATCTAGTTCTCAACATTTGACTATTTCTGTGCAATTTGTTTTGTTTCCTTTGGTATTCCGATTGTCTTTTGTCATGCTAAGTGTTTGGTAGAAGAGAGGAGAAGCTTGTGGGAAATTTTGAAAAATGAATATGTGCCTGGTGTCCCTTGGTTAATAGCTGGTGATTTTAATCTTGTAACCCATGCTTGAGGAAAAGCGAGGGGGAAGGATGTTTAATACAAATGAGGCTGTTGATTTCCTAACCTTCATGCAAGATGTTCATGTATTTGATGCAAGATATTCGGGTTCCCCTTTTACTTGGTGCAATAACAGGTTGGGTAATGCCAGAATCTGGAAAAGACTTGATAGAGTGCTGACGAACAAGGAGTTTGCTGATATAAACTTGGACTTGTTGGTTCAACACTTATCTAGAAGCCCTTCGGATCATGCACCTTTATTGTTGTGTGGGAAAACTCGCTTGGACAACAAACTGAGATCATTTCGTTTCTTAAATTTTTGGGCAGATCATCCAGAATTCTTAGATGTGGTTGCACAAGCTTGGCAAAAGCCTCTTGCTGGCAGTCCTTTGGTAGTGCCAGCACTAAAGCTTAGGGAAGTTAAATCTTCCCTTCGAATATGGTCTAGGCAAAGATATGGGGATATATTTGACAATGTGAGGTAGTTGGAATCTAAGGCAGCAAATCTTGAAGCTGTGTATGATGTTCAAGGATCTAATCAGGCTCTAGAAGATATGCAACATGTAGGCGGAGTTGAATGGAGCACATGTACTGGAAGAAAATTTCTAGGAACAAAAGGCTCGCGTTAAATGGTGGAAGGAAGGTAATCATAATTCGAAATATTTTCATTCCATTGTGGCAAAGAGGAGAAGGAAATCAATCATTCATAGAATTAAAAATTTGAATGGTGATTGGGTTGATGATGAGGAAGAAATAGGGAAAAATGCTTGTGATTTTTTTGCAACCTTGAAGACCTTATGGTCTCACATCATCTTAGTTTTGATGATTAACAAACTAATAATAATGTTTACTAATGTTTTATTGAGTTATCTTTGCAGTAAAATCATTAGGAATCAAAAGAAGATGAAAAATGCAAAGAAAAACTCATCCGGATGACCATGCAGATGCACCAGAAAAGATGCGGACGTCCAGACAACTGGAAGGGCTCAAAATGAGTTGTACAGAGACCATCCGGATGACCATCCAGACGACCATCCAGACGTCCGCATGATCCGGATAAGCATCCGGATGCAGTAATGGCTAGTTTTTCACCATTGCAGTTTTTTATCGTTAGAGCCATTTTCAACCCCTTTTCTCACCCCCTATATATACCAATATGTATAGAATTGATAAAGAACCTTTACCTACACTTATTACAAGCTTTCAAGAGTGATTTTAGTGTAAAATACTCTCTCCCTTTGTGTTATTGTAATAGTTTGTGAGGTAGTTGGTTGGGGATAAATTGTGTTCTTCAAAGTGATGGTGGTAGCATTCAACTGTAGCTTTGTGAGGGTTAATTGAGTGAATTGTAAAACTCTTGGCTCAACTAGAGGTGCTAGGGTGAGCAAAGAGTGATCCCTACATTGTACATGTTGGTTTGCTTCACCAACTTGTGAAGAAGCACAATAGTGGATTCAAACTCCAAGTTGAGGAACTTGGGAGTGGACGTTGGTGTCAAGCTTGGCACCAAACTACTATAAATCGGTTTTGTCTCTTTCTCTTTTTTACTCTATTTATTGTCTAGTTGTGAACTTGTTTTGCTATAACTTTATCATTATTATTGCAAGTTCATTTTTATCTATATATTGGTTGCATTATTTTTGGGGCCAACAGACCTTATTCTCACAAGAGGAAGCTTCAGAGATTGGTGATCTTCGCCATATCCCTAGACTGATCTCAGAAGATGATAACCATGCATTGGAAAATTACCCTTCTAAGGAGGAAATTAGATCCATTGTTTTCTCCATGGATGGGGATAGTGCAGCTGGGCCGGATGGTTTCACTGGGAGTTTTTTTACTGGAGCTTGGGAGATCATAGCTGATGATTTGTACAATGCTATGATCAATTTCTTTTGCGAGGAGGATATACCCCGAGGTATTTCTTCTACTTTGGTGGTTTTAATTCATAAAATTGACTGCCCCAGGATTTCTTGCAGTTTAGACCAATAAGCTTGTGTAATTTTGTTAATAAAATTATCTCAAGATTATTGGCTTCTAGACTTGCTAATATCCTTCCTCGGATTATTTCGAATCAACAAAGTGGTTTTGTTAAGGGGAGGCAAATGTCTGACAAGTTTGTGTTGGTTCAGGAACTCATTTCTGGTATGGGAAGGAAAAATTGGGGTGGAAATGTAGTTCTAAAACTAGATATGACCAAGGCATACGATAGAGTATCTTGGGTGTATTTGATTCAGATTTTACGAGTCTTTGGCTTTGGAGAACGGTGTATTGACATGATATGGAGGATTATTTCTAATTGTTGGTTTTCTATTTTAATAAATGGGGCTCCTAAAGGTTTTTTCAAATTTTTGCGAGGGCTTCGCCAAGGAGATCCTCTATCCCCGAGTCTATTTATCATTGCAGTTGAAGGGTTGTCAAGGGCTTTAAATCAATTAACTCAGCTCCAGCAGTTCTCTACCTTTAAAGTTCCACTCAGTTGTTCTATTATTACTCACCTTAGTTTTGCTGATGATATTATTATTTTTTCAGGTGGTTCTAAAAGATCTTTGATGCCGGTAATGGACACTTTGAGACATTATGAAAGGTGTTCAGGGCAAAAAAAAAATTGTGCAAAAAGTGGATTTATGTGTTGTCGCGCCCCATTTTTCGAAAAGACGGAAAAAGGAATATTATTATTAATGTGGAAAAAGTATAGATTTTTGTAAAATAATTTTTTAGAAAATGTTTTATAAAAGGTAGTTTGACAAAAAATGTGATTTTTAGAAAATGCTTTATTTTGAAAACAAAAAGAAAAGGGCCTAAAATGGGACTTTGAAAATGCGAAAATTTTTGGGCTCGAAAATAGAGTCTAAAAAGGGTTTTTAGTGAAAAGGGAGTCGCCACTTGATATTGAGTTTTGGTGTACTAAGTCACCAGAAAATATTTTATAAAAGGTAAGAAAATTGAGAATGATTTATTTAGAAAATAATTTATGATAAAAATGTAAGAAAAACAAAAAACCCTTTAGACAACTCCGGGTCTTTGAAAATAAGAGAAAAAGGTTCGAGAGTCATAGTTGAAGAAAGGGAAGGCAAAGGCTCACGCCTAAAGCACCTTTTCAACCTAGCAGAAACTAGTTGCGAGGTTTAGTCAAAATTTTTCTAATATAACCCTAAGATTTTATTACATTTGGATGTAACTATATGAATGCAACCTAGACTTAAAAAATATATATCGTTAAGGGACAAAATGTTCCATTGAGGTTTGGTCAGAATTATCGCATTAATTGCGAAACCCGGATCTAGACCTCAATGGGGTCACGAGTGTAGATGCAAAAATGAAATGCAAAAAGGAAAAATAAAATACAAATATAGATATAAGTGACCAAGAAAAGTGGGGATTGCAACATAACGGGTACGCGAGACTAATAGACTCGTTACTAGCTATTCCTACTCACAGAGGGGGGAACGACATGTACGCCACCGCTTCCCACGTGAGTAGGCAACTATTTCTAGTCAAAATCACACAAATGACCTAAGATTCTATGTGAAATGTAACCTAAATGTCAAGCACTTGAATATATGTAAAATAGATAATAAGAATAACAACACATAAAAAACATGCAAAAATGGAAAAAGGCCTTAAAAAAGAGAAAATGTGTGTGAAATGATATGAAATGCACACAAGAAGTGATTTTAATGCTAAAATGACCTAGAGGTCTAGCGTTGGACTAGTCCATTTTCTAGGAATTCTCCGCTAGCGTTGGACTAGCGAAGAAACCGGAATTAACCACCACTAGCGTTGGACTAGTGTGGCAACGATTTACATATATCATAATAAAGCAAGCAAATAAATAAATAAAAACATAAATTAAAGCAATAATCGCATATAAGCAGATAATAGCACATAGGAGCACATAACACATAAGCATGATATTCTAGATGCAAAGTCCTAGGGAAAACGAATAAAACACATAAACACATAGCACACATAGCACGCCAAAATCCTAACTATTATACCGGAAAAGCCTAATTACAATCTAAAAATAGAAAAAGATAAGAGATGACCTATCTAACTTATCTATTACATTTTCTATCTAAAATACATAAGCTTTTGTTAAATAGATGAAACTGTAAACTATCTGTTACATTAACTATCTAACTACAAAATTTTTGTTAAATAAACTATTACCTATCTATTACATTTCTTTGAATAATTAAAAATAAATTCAAATAAATAACATGACATAAATAAATAAATGCTCACACATGAATAAAAATAATAAACACAAAGAGATATATAAAAAAAACACATAGAAAAACACATAGGAGCACGTAGGAGCACATAAAGAGACATTGAAAGGATAATAGTGGTACCTCCCATTCGAAGACTCAGTATAAATTGCTAATAAATGTACAAACATATTAAGGCACCACTATTTAAATAAATAAACCATTAATCAAATAATTTCATATTAAGCACTATAACCATGCCACAATAGTTCTAAAGCAATTACAGCGATAATAAACAAAAATTTAAAAGCAATAATTAAATATTTAGGAAGAAAATGAAGAGTGTTTAGTTAAAAAAACATTAAAAAAGTAAATAAAAATAAAAAAATAAAGATAATAAAAAAAATAAAAAATGAAATACAATAATACATAATTAAACTTTTCGCATACAAATAAAAATCACCAAAATAATTAAAAGAGAAATAAAGAAACTAATTTGAGCATTAATTAGATAAAAAGAACAGATTTTGAAACATTAAAATAAAAATAAAATATGAAAGGAAATAATTAAAAAGCCTTGAAGAATTAATTAAATTCTTCTTTTTTTTGGCAAAAATAAAAATGTTCCAAGGTTTTGGGTTAAAAGTGGAAATTTAGGCAACATTCTAGAGTAAAAATATAATTTACAACAAACTAAAGGGTAAAATTACAATTTCAAACCATAGTTAAGATAATAATATAATTTACAACAAATTAAAAGGGCTAAAATATAATTTCTCGCAAGCATAATGCCAAAAATAAAAATTTCCAGCAATACTTGAGACCAAAAATGTAATTTTGGCAAACATGGAGAGTGAAAATGCAATTTTAGCAACATTCAAGAGTAAAAATGCAATTTTCAGCAACATTCAAAGGCTAAAATGCAAGTTCTAGCTACTTGGGGGGCAAAAATATAAATTCCAGCAATATTCTAGGGCCAAAATAGAATTTCCAGCAATGCATAGGGGCAAAGATGCAATTTTCAGCAACATGAGGGACCAAATTTACAATTTCTAGCAACATTTAACGGCTAAAAATACAATTCCAGCAAACTTGGGGAGTAAGAATGCCAACTAGAGCAAACCTAGGGGGTAAAAACGTAATTTCAGCAAGACTTAAGGGACAAAATTGCAATTTCTAGCAAACTAAAGGAGCAAAATATAATTTTCAGAAACTTTAAAGCCAAATTACAATTATTCTGGAAATAATTGAAAAGAAACACAAATTCTAGGGGTCAAATTAAATAAACAAGGACTTGAATGAAGGAAATTAAAAGTATTGAAGGGCATAATAAGAACAACTAAGAACCTAAGGGGCAAAACGTAAATATATATTCTAACAAAAATAATAAAAATAAATAAACTAACCAAAACTACGTCATTTTATGTTAAAATGACGTAGTTTTGTGACCCTTTTTTTTTTACGATTTTCGCCTATTTTTCTTTTTCTTTCCTTTTCTTCTTTCTTTTTCTTTCTTTTCTTCTTTCTTCTTTCCTTTCTTGCTTCTCCAAATTTCCTTTTCTTTTTTCTTCTCTCTTTTTCTTCCCCTTCTTCCCTGATTCCTCCCTCTTTGCCTCACTGTCCCGCTCTCTTCTCTCGTTCCTCAATCTCTCTCTCTCTCTCTCTCTATCCTCGCTCTTTCTCGACTTGCTCTCTCTCTCGGTTTGCTCTCTCTCTCTGTCCCTCTCTCTCTCGGTTTCTCTCTTTCTCTCTCTTGACCGACTTATCTTTCCCCAAAATTCCACTTAAATTCCAACCCTCTTCATTCCAATTCGACACAAGGCAGTGAAAATGGGTAAGCAAAATTTCATATACGCATAAGAGATTGGGGAGGAGACCAGAATATTTTACTTGATTTGGGAATGGAGAAGATTGGTGGCGATGGTGGTTGGCCGTATCAGGTGGTTCGATAGAGTGGCGGTGGTGGAGGTCTAATGGTCCCGGTGTGAATGGTAGTGATGATTGGTGAACCAAAGGTGACGGGGTGGTGTCGGTAGTCTGGAAATTCGGATTGATTGTGGTCTGTTTTTGCAGGGGTGTGCAATGTGTTTGTGTGTATTGTGTGTGTGTGTGTTTGAAACTAGTAATGTGCGTGCCGTGTGTGTGTGTGTAATGTGCGCATTTATAGTGAAGGAGAGGCAGAGAGAGTGAGGCGTGAGGTGTGTGTTTGTGTTTGTGATTTTGTGCAAGTTTTTGGGTTAATATTGCAGGTGATTTGTGGCTGTTTTTTGGTAATTTGGATGAGCTTTTGGGCTGTTTTTGTGCAGGTGTGTGCAAGTGTTAGTGTGCAAGATGGAGAGAATGAATTGGGAGTGGATAGATCGTGAAGGTGTTTGCTTTGGGAGGGATGGCAGAGAGAGTTGAGAGTGAATTGGTGTGTGTAAGGTGTATGCTTTTGAGGGAAGGCCGAGAGAGGAGTGAGGATTGTATGTTTGGTGATGTGTCTGTTGTCTGGTGAAAGTGCAGGAAGGCAATGGTGGATAGTGTGAATTGTGTACTAGTGAACCATGAGGTGTGAACTTGTGTGACTGGGGTGTTTGTGCAGCTGTGTGAGGTGTGATGGATGGAGCTGGGGAAGTGAGAGTGCTAGTGTGAATGAAAGGGACAAACAGAGAGGGGGAAAATGGTAGGGAAATAGTGAGTGAAAATGTGTGTGTCTGGTGGAGTGAGGGGAAAACAGAGGGGGAGAGTTGTCTGTGTATGCAGAGACGTGAGCTGTGTGCTTGTGTATGTATGTGTCCGATTGTGTATGCAAGTGTGTGTAATGCGTGTCGGTGCATGGGTGTGTTTCTGTGAGTTTTGTGTGTGTTTTGCTGGTGTGTGCAGGTATGTGTTTAAATGTGTGCTGGTGAATGGTGTGTGAAGATGGTTTGTGGTATGTGTGTGCAGGTGAAGAAGAAATGTGGTCTGTGTGCAGGAGAAAGGGATCGAGAGGGAAGAGAGTTGTGTGTGTTTGTGAGTGCAGGTTGAGAACTAAGTGAAATTGGGGAGGGAAGTGTGAGAGTGTGCGAGCAAAACTTGGACCAAATCCCATAAAATCTAGCCAAGAGTGCAAGAGGTGAGGGAGTGATGTGATTAGAGAGTGGAGTTGGTGAGTTAGGATCTTCTGCATATGATGGTGTTTTGGGTAGAGGTATGGCTGCTTTGCAGCCATGGCAGTTGTAGCAGCAGTAGCTACAACGCTACTGCTACTCTGTTTTTTTTTTTTTCAAATTTGTAAGAAAATAAATAAAAAAAATAAAAATGAAATAAAATAAAAACTACTTGAACTCTTTTAAATTATATATTTAAAAAAATACTGAAATACAACATTATAAGAAGGGAAAAAGAAAAAAAGAAAAAAAAATTCAATGTAACAAATTAAAAGTTAATTCAACTTTAGAAAAATATAATTTAAAATAAATACCAAATGGTCTTAAAAAATAAATTATGAAATTTTTTTTACATAAAATTTATAAGTATATAAAATGCACATATAAAAAATTCTCATAAAGAAAATTTAAATAAAAAGTGCATTGGAAATCGTGACCTTAAATATGGCAAAAATTATAAAATTTATGAAAATTACTAAATGACATTTAAAAAAAATCACAGAATTTTACACAACATATATTATCACATAAAGCACATATATTATAATTTTCACTCAAAAATTTTAAGCTTAACGCATTCTTGGGAAATGTGCCCTTAATAAATAAAAAGACAAAAATTAAATAAATACTAAATGACCTCTAAAATTATGTAATTTTTACAGAAAATCTATGAAGATATAAAATGCGCATATAAAATCTTTCACACTAAAATTCTAATAAAAATAAACTTTTAAAAAAATGCATTAAAAAAAACGCGCTTTTAACTTAAAAATACCACAATTCTAAACTAAACGACTCCGAAACGTCTTTAAAAAATTAGAGAAATTATAAAAAATCATAAAATATGAATTTAGAAATGGAAATAAGATAAAATGTATCTAGAAGCTAAAATTACCATTTTATCCCTAATGTGACAAATTAGTCATAATATACACGAAAATTGCAATCGACCCCCGAAAAACAAAAATACCCCTAAATGAAGTAACATACACATTTTTACAAAAGGTGTGTCAAAATTTAGTGTCTACACCTTGTCCCTCTTTGTCGGAAGCTCGAAGAGGTTCCAGACAAAGACGTAAACGAAACCAAATTTTGACTCACCTATACATGAAACACAAATACATTGGCTCCTGTAAAGATGAATGTAAGGAATGCAGAAAGAATGACCGGGCTCCCTAGGAGCTGGTTACATATCCCGGTGAAGGGGATTAAGTTAAATGTAGTTCGAATCGACGAACTACGAACAGAACATGCCAATGCAAAATAAGAGAGTTGACCGAATTCGTTAGGAGTTGCCTACGTATCCCACCTAAGGGAATCCGGTCAAAACGTATTTAAGATGCAGGTGAACTGTTGACGTGAATGATAACCCAACTGCAATTAGTAAAACAAACATTCGATATTGTCGCGCCCTATTTTTTTGAAAGGACGAAAAGGAAGAATTAAATGTGATTGTGTTTACTTATTGGAAAAAGAGTGTAAATTTTTGTAAAAATAATTTTTTAGAAAGTGCTTTATAAAAGATAGTTCAACAAAAATGTGACAAACAAATGCTTTATTTTGAAAACAAAAGAAAAGGGTCTAAAATGGGACTTTGAAAATGCGACGGTTTTTGGGCCAAAAAATAGAGTCTAAAAAGGGTTTTTTAGTGAAAAAGGAGTCGCCACTTGGTATTGAGTTTTGATGTACCAAGTCACCAAAAAAGATTTTGTAAAAGGTAAAAAAATTGGGAATGATGTATTTGAAAAAAATGATTTTTGAGAAAATATAAGAAAAACAAGAAAAACCCTTTTTAAGACAACTCCAGGTCTTTGAAAAACAAGAGAAAAAGGTTCGGGAGTCACAGTTGAAGAAAGGGAAGGCAAAGGCTTAGCGCCTAAGGCACCCTTTCAACCTAGCCGAAACTAGTTGCTGAGGTTTAGTCTAAATTTTCCTAATATAACCCTAAGATTTTATCACATTTGGATGCAACTATATGAATGCAAATCTAGTCCTAAAAAATGAATATCGTTAAGGGACAAAATGTTCCATTGAGGTTTGGTCGGAATTATCGCATTAATTGTGAAATCCTGAATATAGACCTCGATGGAGTCACGAGTATAGATGCAAAAATGGAATGCAAAAGAAAAGGAAAATAGTAATATAAATAGTAAGTGAACAAAGAAAGTGGGGATGCAACATAACGGGTACGGGAGACTAATAGACTCGTGACTAACTATTCCTACTCACGGAGGGGGGAACGACATGTACGCCATCGCTTCCCACGTGAGTAGATGACTATTTCTAGTCAAAATCACACAAATGACCTAAGATTCTATGTGTGGTGGAATCTAAATGTTATGCACTAAACATATGTTTAAAATAGATAATAAGTGATAAAGTATATATAAAAATCATACAAAAATGGAAAAAGGCCTAAAAGAAAAAATGTGTGTGAAATGGCATGGAATGCACACGCGAAAATGATTCTAATACTAAAATGACCTAAAGGCCTAGCATTGGACTAGCTTGTTTTTCTATGAATTCTCCGCTAGCGTTGGACTAGCGAAGAAACCGGAATTAACCACAACTAGCGTTGGACTAGTGTGGCGACGATTACACATATATTATGATAAGGCAAGTAAATAAATAAATAAATAACATAGATTAAAGCAATAATCACATAAAAGCACATAATAGCACGTAGGAGCACATAGCACACAAGCATGATATTCTAGATGCAAAGTCCTAAAGAAAGCGAATAAAACACATAAGCACATAGCACGCAAAAGCCCTAACTATTACACCGGGGAAGCCTAATTACAATCTAAAAATAGAAAAAATAAAAGATAACCTATCTAACCTATCTATTACATTTTCTATCTAAAATACATAAGATTTTGTTAAATAGATAACACATAAACTATCTATTACATTAACTATCTAAATACAAAAATTTTACTAAATAGAATATTACCTATCTATTACATTTCTTTGAATAATTAAAAATTAAATTCAAGTAAATAACATGACATAAATAAATAAATACTCACACATGAATAAAAATAATAAACACAAAAAGATGCATAAAAAAAACATATAGAAAAACACATAGGAGCACAGTAGGAGCACATAAAGAAACATTGGAAGGATAATAAGGGTACCTCCCGTTCGAAGACTCGGTATAAATGCTAACAACATGAACAAACTCATCAAGGTACCATTATTTAAATAGATAAACTACTAATTAAATAATTTCATACTAATCACTAGTAAGCATGCCACAATAATTCAAACAATAATAAACAAAAATTAAAAAATAGTTAAATATTTAGGAAGAAAAATGAAAATTGTTTAAGTGAAAAAATAAATAAATACATAAATAAACAAAATGAAATAAGGAAAATAAAATAATAAAAAATAAAATACAATAATACATACTTAAGCTTTTAGCATCCAAATAAGAATCACCAAAATAACTAAAAGAGAAATAAAGAAATTAATTTGAGCATTAATTAGATAAAAAGACTAAATTTTGGAACATTAAAATGAAATAAAATATGAAAAGAAAATAATTAAAAAAACTTGAGGAATTAATTAAATTCTTTTTTTCTTGACAAAAAAATAAAAATGTTCCAAGGTTTTGGCTTAAAAGTGGAAATTTAGGCAACATTCTTAGAATAAAAATATAATTTACAACAAACTAAAAGGGTGAAATTACAATTTCAACCATAGTTAAGGTAATAACATGATTTACAACAAATTTAAAAGGGCTAAAATATAAATTCCAGCAAGTATAATGCCAAAAATAAAAATTTCCAGCAATACTTAAGGCCAAGAATATAATTTCAGCAAAGTCATTAAATATTACGTAATTTACAGCAAGCATTAAAGGCAAAAATTTAAGTTCTAGCTACTTGAGGGGCAAAAATATAAATTCCAGCAATGTTGGAAGGCAATAATGTAATTCTAAGCAAAACATAATGACAAAAATAAAATTTCAGCAAGATTGGGGGACAAAAAATGCAATTTTCAGCAACACTAGGGACTAAATTACAATTTCCAGCCACATTCAAAGACTAAAATACAATTCCAGCAATATTTAGGGAGTAAAAATGAAATTTCCAGAAATATTGGAGGGTAAAAAGGTAATTTCAGAAAAAGTATAGGGATCACAATGTAATTTTATAAAAATATAGGGGTCAAAATGGAAATTAAAAAAAACATAGGGGCCAAAATTATAATTATATAAAAGTAAGGGGACCGAAATGCAATTAATTGGGACCTAATTGAAAAGAAAATAAAATTATGGGGGTCAATCTACAAAAAACAGAAATCTAAATGCACAAATCATAAATGCTCAGGGTCCACAGTAACATTAATAAAAGTATAAGGACTATAAAATAAATACATATTATTAATTAAATCAAATTAGAAAACTAAACCAACAAAACGACGTAGTTTTGAGTGAAACTACGTCAAAACGACGTAGTTTCACTAAAACTTTTTTTTTTTTTTTTTCAGATTTCTCTCCTCTTTCATTTTTCTTTTTTCCTTTCATTTCTTTTTCCCTATTTCTCTCTTCTTCTTTTTTTTCTCTCTTCTTCTTTTCATTTCTTTTTCCCTATTTCTTTCTCTCGTTCCGATTTCGCTGGACCTCTCTCTCAGCCCCTCTCCGTCGAATTCTCTCTCGTCTCTCTGTCTTGCTCTCTCTCGGCCCTCTCTATTTCTCTCTCTCTCTCTCACTCGATTTCTTTCTTCAAAAATCATACCCAAAACCCCAAAATCAAGCTCTAAATTCATCCATCACAAATCAAAATAGCATCTAAACAACATACATATACACGCATACATGTTGGAGATGGGCCAAAGTTTACCTATCAACTAAGGGAATGAGGATTCAATGGCGGTGAGATGATGGGGTTGCTGGGCAGTTGTGTTCGGCAGTGGAGGTGGTGAGAGGCAATGGCGGCCTCCAGCGAGCTGAACTGTGGCGTGGTTGTTGCTGTTGTTGTTGGGTTTTTTTTTATTATATATATTTGCAGGTGTGTTGTGTGAAATGTGTTATGCGTGTAAAATTAGTGAAGTGTGTGTCCGATCAGGTGAAGCTTGAGGGGTCATATGTGTGTGAAATGTGTTTGTATGTGCTGATGATGAAGCTGGTGTGTGTGTGTGTGTTAAGTTGAATGTGCAAGTGTTATGAAGGAGAGCCGTGAGAGAGGTGAGTGAATCAGTGAGTGTTTTTGTTGTGAAATTTTCATGCAGGTGGACTGATGGAGGTTGTGGAATTGTGAGTGTTGTGTGTGTTTTGATGGTGTGCTGAGAAGGAGATACTGCAAGAATGGATGTGCAATTGTGCGTGTGTGTGTGTTGTCGGTGAGGGAAGGCAGAGGGAGAGAGTGAAATGTGCGTGTGTTTTGCAGGTGTGTGTGTGTGTGCAGGTGTGTGCTAGTGTGTATGGTGTGTGCAAGTCTGTGTATCTATGAGTGTGGTGTGTGCGGGTGTATGTGCTGCTGTTAGATGAAGATGATGGTGATGTGAACGAAATTGTGAGAATCGTGAGGGAGGGCAGAGAGTGATGGAGAGGCAGAGTGCTAGTGTAGTGAGGATTGTCTTGTGTGTGTAGATGAATGAAGTGTCTGAGTTGAGAGAAATGAGGGGCAGTGAAAAAATGGTGTGTGTGTGCCGAGTGAGAGGGACTGAGAGTGAAATGGTGAGTGAAAAAAAGCAAGCCAAAATCTCCCAAAATCTACTGAATTGAGTGCAAGTTGGGAGGGTGATGGGATTGAGCATAGAGTAGTTTGTGATGATGATGAAATTGGTGGGATGGCTGATTGTTGGGGTGGCTGAAAGTATGGCCATAAGGCTATTTTGGTAGCTTAAGTAGCCATGCTGCTGCTGTAGCAGGCTGCGTTTTGCAGCCTGCTCCACCCTTTTTTTTTTTTTTTTGAAGAAGGAAATAAAAAATGTAAGAAAATGAAGAAAATTGGAATAAAATAAATATCCTATGGACTCCTTAGAAATAATAATAATAATAATAATAATAATAATATAATAATAATAATAATAAAGAATAAATAAATAAATAAATTAAATAAATTAAATAAAAATGAAACTAAAATTCAGCATTACTAGAAAAAGAAAATTAATAATAACAAAAATTAAAATTTTAAAGTTAATTCATCATTGAAAAATATGTCATAGATAAAAAGATACAATTTGAAATAAATACCAAATAGTCTTTAAAAATTATTTAAAAAAATTTTACATGAGATCTATAAATATTAAATGCACACATATAAAATATTTCACACAAAAAATTCTTAAATAAAGGTGCATTGGAAAACGTGACATAATATGACAAAATTATAAAAATTACAAAAACACTAAATGATTCTTAAAAATCACAAAAATTTTATACAAAATATATTATCCCATAAAACACATATGCTAAAGTTTTCACTCAAAATTTTAAGATCAACGCATTCTTTGGAAATGTGCCCTTAATAGGCAAAAGAAAAGGAAAAATAAAAAATAAATAAATAAATACCAAATGTCCTCTAAAAATTATGTAATTTTTACAGAAAATCTATAAATATACAAAATGCACATATAAAATATTTCACTTGAAAATTCTCGTAAAAAGAGTGCATTGAAAAACGTGCCATTAAGTTTAAAATACTAAAATTTTAAATAAATTATAAATGACTCCCAAAAATCATTAAAATTATAAATAATGATAAAAATAGTAAAATTGTAAATTTAGAAAATAAAATAAAATAAAATAGAATAATATTTACGTGGTGAAATTATTATTTTGCCCCTGATGTGATTAATTAGTCATAATATGCACAAAATTATAATCGACCCTTGAAAATAAAAAATACCCCCTAAATAAAGTAACACACATATTTTTACAAGAGGTGTGTCAAAATTTGGAGTCTACAGATATATTTTTTTATTTATTTATTTTTTTTGTGATCAAAATAGAGAAGGAAAACGTAACATTCGAACTTCTGAATAACGACAACATAAAGTGATAAAGACTGCAAGACCTAATAAAGTACTTAAACTATTAGACAAAAAAAAAAAAAAAGGGTCCGGGTTGCGAGACAAAATAAATATTGATGATTTGGATGCAATGTCTGGACTACCAGACTTGAAAATGTAAATAACAGATGCCGACCAAGCTGCTAGACGAATGCATGATCTTGGGCTGCCAAGGTTGATGAATGCAAAGTTGGGCTGCCAACTTAAAATATAAACGACTGATCCTGGGCTACCAGGAATCATAGAGTGCAATGCAAGGTCTGGGCTGCCAGACTTGAAAACGTAAATAAACAGATACCGACTAGGTTGCTGGACTGGTGCATGACCTTGGGCTGCCAAAGTTCATGAATGCAAAGTTGGGCTGGCAACTTAAAGAAGTAAATAAATGATCCTGAACTACCAGGAATCATATAATGCAATGCAAGATTTAGGCTGCCAGACTTGGAAATGTAAATAAATAGATGCCGACTAGCCTGCTGAACGGATGCATGACCTTGGGCTACCAAGATTGATGAATGCAAAGTTGAGTTGCCAACTTGGAAATATAAACGAATGATCCTAGGCTGCCAGGAATCATAGAGTGCAATGCAAGGTCTGGGCTACCAGACTTGAAAATGTAAATAAACAGATGCCGACCTAGGCTGCTGAATGGATACATGACCTTGGACTACCAAGGTTGATGAATGCAAAGTTGGGCTGCCAAATTGAAAATATAAACGAATGATCCTGGGCTGCCAGGAATCATAGAGTGCAATGCAAGGTCTGGCTGTCAGACTTCAAAACATAAATAAACAGATGCCGACTAGGCTGCTGGACGGATGCATGACCTTGGGCTGCCAAGGTTGATGAATGCAAAGTTGGGCTACCAACTTGAAAAGGTAAACGAATGATCCTGGGCTACCAGGGTTGATGAATGTAAAGTTGGGTTTCCAACTTGGAAATATAAACGAATGATCTTGGGCTGCCAGGAATCATAGAGTGCAATGCTAGGTCTGGGCTGCTAGACTTGAAAACATAAATAAACAGATGTCGACCAAGCTGATGGACGAATGCATGTGGTAGGGTTTTAATTAGGCTAAGAGAAGAATCTAGATGCAGTTGACCCACCAAATTAAAATTGCCTAATTCACCTATATCTGCAAGAGGACAGATCACTATTGAGTATAGGGAACTAGATTCGATCCCACAAGAAAGGTGAAGAAGTACTAGACCCTTATAAATTCCCCTATTATCTAGACAACCAATTACCACGATTAAAACTAAAACTACCTTGTTAACACTCGACCCTAAAGAAGCAAAAGTAGAAATTCAGAGGAAACTGATGATCAGAGTATCTAGGACTTAGAATCCCTTATGATCTAAGAGAAAGAAGCAATTGCTTCAACTATACAATCTCATTACCTCACCTAGAGCCCAATTCCAAATGTACCTAGCTTTCACTCTCGTGACAAACTAGCGATTACCTCCCTACTAGATCCCTCCTACTTTCGTGGCAGAGATTATAGCGTAGGTTAATTTAGTCTTATGAATTGATCAAGACTCACCTAGGAGTACCACTACTCTCGTGTGAAATACTACCTAGACTTCAATTGTTCTTTGTCCACTACCACTACCAACTCTCGTTGAATAATAGTAATTGAGAAATTATAATTAGGTGATCAAGCAATTACAATTCAATTAACCAGAACAATGAATAAACAAAGTAATTCAATAGCATAATATCACCAATTACTCCATATCCCTTACAATCACAAGTTCATCTAAACCCTAGATATGCAAATTAAGTACTCATATTTAAAGCAATAAAAGTAATTCCTTTGCAATCAATTGATATATGTATCAAAGACAAGAAATGTAAACAGAAAACTTATTGTCTTAATTGCTCATAAAAACCAAAAGTTTTGCCATTCTCCCCTTTTGAGTTGTACAAGTGATCTCCTTCAAAGTTGTCTCTCCACACTCATCTATCTTATGCTGCACTTTCTAGATCTATGGAGCTAGGGTTTTAAACCATGTTCCTCTGTTTTTTCCTACCCTAAACACTCTCTAAAGAAGACTAAAAAAATGTTCCCTCAATGAGTACAAGTCTTTTCTTTTTGTATCTCCCAAAATGCCTCAAAAGTATGCATCAGCGACCCGAATCCGTGACTGTACCCACGGAGAGGCTACAGTCGCAGATTCGCCAAATGGATAGTCTGATTGTACCTGCGGCACATACCCGCAGCGCGGGTACAGGCATGGGTACCATCAATAGCTTCAAACTTCGAATTTCCATCTTGCTTCTAACTTCACTCTTGCACCAATTCTTTGGCCTTCATCTCTGAACAATTTCTTCACTTCTAATCATCCATTTGAGCACTTTGGTTCCTTCTAAAACTCCATATGTGGATTCTTCAATAACCACCTGCAAGATCACAGCAATAACATATATGAGTAGCTTTTATTCTAAAATAACCTGACCACTCAAAAGTAAGAGAAATTGCACCACAAATAAATAAAAGCTAATATAAAAACACTAAAAACCTCTATTAAAATCCACTTAAGACTACTTCACTTTAGGCAGTTATCAAATTCCCCTACACTTAAGTCATTGCTTGTCCTCAAGCAATAAGCTTTTAAAACAGGGACTTATGTGTGAAAACACGACTAACCACTTTGATACCCAGCATACTCTAATTATAACCTCGATTGATCAATCCTAGATACTCATGACATCAAGTAAAGAAAGAGCAATTATTCACAGTCATATTCCTTTTTAATTTCATCTATCATCTCTACTTGAGTCCATAAAGCAGTAAAGCAACAAGATCAAAGGTGCTTTCATCTATTCATTGCTTCAACTGTAAGAGCTTAGGATTTTATTCACTCATGGCTACGCAGAAGATTAGGCCTTTCCCTAATCGGATGAGACAACCTTTTTACGCGAGTGTTCACATTTGTAAATGCAAACCCCCGGTTACTCACTCTCTCATCCTCTTGGGTTGCTATGCGTACTCATAACTTTGACACTTTTTTACGCGAGTATTCACATTTGTAAATGCAAACCCCTAATTACTCAGTACCAAAATTATTAGAGTAATCCCTAAGTCTTCACATTCTATTTCTACTTTTAACCTTCTTTTCTTTTTCTTTTCTTTTTCTTTTAAACAGAAAACTTATTCCACACTCTTACATCTACTTACCATAAATAGACTGTCTCACCAATCAAAATGTGCTAACTCACTCATCGACTCTCACAGAGATGACAATTACAGTCCTTCCATTATACTTCCTCAACATTAGACATACTTACTCTACTCCACTCAATATCACTTTCTCTAGAGTCAATCATCAAACTTATAATCGAATGTACTGGGTATCTCAAAAAAATTTTTTAACAGACCACAACGAACAACAACCGATATCTAACCCCATTCAAGCTCTCCCCACACTTAAGTTGCACATTGTCCTCAAGGTGTGGAATACTAAGACTGAAAAGAAGACAATATAAAAATTTTGAAAGTAATACTTCCCTATCGAAACCGTAGAAGTTCATGCACTGTGGGTGTAGGAACTTGATCCAAACCTTAGACACGATACGGTGCTTCATCAAAAACAAATACTACATTTCAAAAGGGTTAGTCCACACCAATGTAAAAAGAACGAAGCATAAGCAGATAGATAACGAGATCAAATATCCCAAATGAAAAAAAACAAAGTAAAGACCACCTAAGAACAAAAACATAAAAAAAAAACTAAATAAGCAGGTCATAAGAGAAATGAGATAAGCTCTAGGCTCCTGGTCGATATAGGCCTCCAAGAGGCTAGCTCGTTCTCCATAGATGTCATTCTTGCTTCCATGGCCTTCATCCTTCCTTCCATCCTGTCCATGGATGCTCTGGTGCCACGGACTTCATCTAAGATTGAATTCAACATTTCCTTGTGTCCCCGAGGAGCCTTCCTCTTGATCCAGGTGGGTCATCTCGTCCTCTTCAGTCTCCTCCATTTGATCTCCACCTTCCTGCAATATAGCTCTACATGGCATAAGCTTTTACCTTTATATTGTGGAGTGCCTGAATATTCACTGTGTCTATGGCATCTGTTGATTGCTTCCACTTACCCTGTAAATTGACACCATACCGAGCAAAAACTAGCGAAAGGAGACGTGGAGAAATCGAAACCAATGTCCTTCTCCGTCACACGTGCAGCAGGTCCTCATGTAGCTTATGATGATACTAGCTAATAGGACTAGGTCCCAATATCTCTATTTGCACATACTCATTGACCATCTCATCTAAAAAATACATGTCACTTGCGCGACATTCATTCTTTGAACTGCGTTTTGGATGGACATTGTGACATATCACGAACAACGCAACATGATATGGAGGAAGAAACTTATTGGCTCTGTAAACTGGCCTTCTGATCTCGTCAGTGTATACTCAACTTCTACATTGAACCTTGTAGCGCATTTCTGTTGTGTCCACGGTCCTAGCCATTGAAACCGAACGTGTTAATGCGACCCCTTCACCTTCATCCCTACAACCCAATAATTCAGCCAATCTCGGGCGAGTTAGTTGAATTGGACGCCCCTGAACTGTAGATGTCAATGCATAATTGCTATGGTCCTCTTTATCCTCTATATTTGCATAAAACTCACGTACCAACTCAGATAATAATAATTAGTACTTTAGCTTTATGAATTTTTAGTGATCAACTTTTGACTATTCTATTATTAATTTATTTTAACCCTGCTATATATTCTCCACATCTTATAGAAAAGATAAATCGATATCTCTATCTAAATTAACAAGAACAAATATATGAATCGTTCTAACATGTAAAAAGTAAATCTAGCAAAAATAAAATAAAATGATATATCTTTCCAAATCAATAAGAACAAATATATAAATTGCTCCAAAATGTCAAATAAATATGTATTTGCCATGATATTTTTACCATTACTATTTTCGAAAAGAATATGTTCTTCCCAACAAAAACACAAACTAGAAGGTTTTACATGGCAATAAAATATTCCAAAAGCAACATGTTTTCCCTGCTACAATATACACAAGACTGTAACAATTTATTAAATTGCAGTCTAAAATAAAAGCATTAAACAATAAAAAGTGCAGTCTAAATTTGTTGATTTAGATAGAAATATCGTTTTATCATTTTTGCATGATAATTAGGCAAACTGAGGATTGGAGCCCATCCTAAGCGTGTGAACATCTTTGTTATATGCAAATGCGCATCTACATTCGGAGCAATGTCTTTCTCAATGATAAATCCATTATGCTTCCTGGAATCATACCATTACTGATTCTCAAAAGATGTGAAGCGGTCTTCATCCCACTGACTGTTGTGGAGGTTGGCGACTCAAAGATCCACCACTACTACCCCTTTTGGATGGAGTAACTTCGTTTGCTAGGCTGACTAGTTGTTTTTATCCTAGGCACTGATATCTAAACAATCAAGTATAATAAAATTAGCACAAATTCAGCACATTTAGATGTAGATATTTAGCACAAGAGAATTAGCACAACATCCATGCCTCGAACTAACACCCATTCCATACTAACGATTTCACTTTCCACAATTAGATGCACGTGAATATAAGTAACATGAAAGGCAGATAATTAATCACCAAGAATCAAAACAGATTATTAATCCTCCACAAGCCATGCCTAATGAACTCTCACTACAAAGCTTGTACAGATTAACATTGCCTTCCATTACCCATCATCAAAAGAACACCATAACCTCTAAAGAGCATCTCAATAGCCTTTAATTCTCGTTATTTTTCACAATCTCAATGGGCACAAAAGGTTCAATAGGCATAACAAATCTTTCCACATTATTAGACAAATGCCAATCAAGAACACAATCCCATGGTGTATTATTAATGCATCTAACAAATAAATCCATAATATCCAAAGCCCATGACATATAGAGTGTAAAACTAGTCAATGGATATCAAGATGTCCAACAAAATCATCAAAGAAAAACAAGGGCTGCAAATCCTCATTAACACCCATAATAATTTGAAAATTAGGGAGTAAATATGAAAAACTTACCTGAAAAGAGGAATTAACTAGCAAAGTAAGTCAGATTAGTCCACAAATTAAGTAGCAAAACCCCCCTCAAGAATGCTCACAAGTGACAATCCCCAATTTAGATGAATGGCAAAACCAAATCTAAAAAGGAATCCTCTACCAAATATCCAAGGGATGTGGTAGGACAAGTGTTAAAGTGAAAGATTAAAGGTAAAAAGTGGGTGGTTGATCAAATATATGTGTGAACTTGGAGTTGCAGGGAAAGAGGATGAAAAGAATGAGGGAAATCAAACAAAATGTGGGTTATAAGCCTATTCGGAGCGTACCCGCTGCACATACCCGTGGCGCGGGTTCATCTCCTCGAATGAATTTGCTTGGGCAAGCCTCTGATGGTACCCGCGGCACATACCCGCAGCGCGGGAACAGGCACGGGTACGATCAATACATTTTTGTTAACCTTCTAATGGAATCTGCGACCCAACCCGCGGCACGGGTACAGGTGCGGGTAGGATCAGAAAGTGTTAACTTTGATTATGAACCCCCTCAAACATCCTATTTGGCACACCCTATCACATTGACACACTTTTACTCTAAATGAAACACACAATAAGGGAATTTAATCATTACAAAGATTAAAACATCATTAACTGACAGTAATTTCCCATGCTTATGTGTAATTGACATCTACTCTTGCTTGCATAGATGTCAATCTCATTATTGCCTTCAGAACTTGCAACATCACAAATATAATCAAAGAATAAGTAAAAGGCAATATCAAAGAGGCATATAATTAAACTTAAACCTAACAGATTGACTTAAAATTCTAAACCAATTGTTGGGTTGCCTCCCAACCAGCGCTTTAGTTAAAGTCTAAAGCTAGACTTCTCGATTCCATTCTTAATGACACACAAGTTCACCTCAAGGAGAATACTTCTCCTGTAGGTATTAATTCTCCCGCCTAGATATACTTTGAGACGCTAGCCCATTTACCTTAAAACTATTTTCCTTGTCAGATTGAATCTCGACTACCCCATATGGGAACACTTGATTAACAACATAGGGCCCAGACCAACGTGACTTCAGCTTCCCTGGAAAAAGTTTGAGGCGTGAGTTAAACAATAGCACCTTATCACCAACTTCAAACTTTTTGTGGGAGATATGCTTGTCATGCCAAGCTTTAACCCTATCCTTATAAATTCTTGTGCTCTCATATGCGTTTAATCTCATCTCTTCTAACTCACTCAATTGCAATCGCCTTAAGTTGCCTGCTAAAGTTAGATCAAAATTGATCGACTTAATAGCCCAATAAGCTTTATGTTCTATCTCTACAGGCAAATGACACCGTTTTTCATATACTAACTGATACGGAGACATTCCTAACGGTGTCTTAAAGGCAGTCCTATATGCCCATAAGGCATCATCTAGTTTGAGAGCCCAATCTTTCCTAGATTTATTCACTGTCTTCTCAAGAATGAGCTTTCAACTCTCTATTGGCAAGTTCAGCTTGCCCATTGGCTTGGGGGTGATACGGAAGAGACATTTTATGCCTACAACCATACTTGAAGTAACAAGGATTGAAATTGTTTGTTACAAAAATGCTTCCCCTCATCACTCACTATGGCTTTGGGAACACCAAACCTATTAAAGATATGTCTCTTTACAAACCTAAGCACTACCCTAGCATCATTGGTTTGGGTAGCAATTGCCTCTACCCATTTAGATACATAGTCCACAGCCACTAAGATGTACCTATGGTTATGTGAACTAGGAAAAGGACTCATGAAGTCCATACCCCAAACATCAAATAATTCTACTTCTAAGACCGAAGTTTGAGGCATTTCATCCTTTCTAGAGATATTTCCCGTTCTTTGGCATTCATTGCACCTTAGAATGAAATTTCTGACATCTTTATGCATCGAGGGCCAATAAAAACCAGACTGCCACACTTTTGCAACTGTCTTGGTCGTACTGAAGTGGCCTCCAGTCTCAAGACCATGACAATGCAAAAGAATACTTTGAACCTCATCTTCTGGTACATACCTACGAATCATCCCATCTGCACAATGTCTATAAAGAAGAGGTTCTTCCAAAAGAAGTTCTTCAAATCATGAAAAAAATTTTTCCTTTGATTATACCTGAACTCTTTGGGAATTATCCCACTGACTAAGTAATTAACAAAGTCAGCATACCAAGGCGATTCCCTCACAGTCAACACGTACTCATCAGGGAAGTTCTCTTGGATAGGAATTTGATCATTAGTAGGGATGTATTCTAACCTAGAAAGGTGATCAGCCACTACGTTCTCTAATCCCTTTTTATCTCTAATTTCTATATCAAATTCCTGTAGCAAGAGAATCCACTGAATTAACCTTGGTTTGGCGTCTTTCTTAGACAACAGGTATTTGAGAGCTGAATGGTCAGTAAAAATGATAATTTTAGACCCTACTAAGTAGGATCTAAACTTATTCAGTGCAAAAATAACTGCCAAAAGCTCTTTTTCTGTGGTTGCATAGTTAATCTGTGCTTCATTCAAAATCCTACTGGCATAATAGATCACATGCAACCGACCTTCCCTACGTTGACCTAAAACTGCCCCTAATGCAAAATTCACTGGCATCACACATTAGTTCAAAAGGCAATCTCCAATCAGGTGATGCTATAATAGGGGCCGATGTCAACTCAGTCTTTAACCTGTTGAATGCATTCAAGCATTCTTCACCAAAGTTAAAAGGAGTATCTTTGACTAACAAATCACATAGGGGTTTAGCTACTTTGAAAAATCCTTAACAAATCGCCTATAAAACCCCGCGTGTCCCAAGAAACTCCTAATCCCCTTAACATTGACTGGTGGAGGCATTTTTTCTATGACCTCAATCTTGGCTCTATCAACCTCTATCCCATTTGACGATATCTTATGGCCAAGCACTATGCCTTCCTTGACCATAAAATGGCACTTTTTCCAATTTAAAACCAAATTGGTTTCTTCACACCGTGTCAAAACCAATTCAAGATTATGGAGGCAATCATCAAAAGATTTACCAAAAATAGAAAAATCATCCATAAAAATCTCCATAATTCTCTCAATATAGTCAGAGAAGATAGCCATCATACAACGCTGAAATGTGACAGGGGCATTGCATAGACCAAAAGGCATGCGTCTAAAAGCAAAAACTCCATAGGGGCAAGTAAAAGACGTCTTTTCTTGATCCTCAGGTAGCTATAGCAATTTGATTATACCCAGAATACCCATCCAAGAAATAATAAAATGCATAACCTAGATATTCTCTCTAGCATAGCATCAAGAAAAGGTAAAGGAAATGATCTTTCCTAGTGGCAGAATTCAACTTCCTATAATCAATACAAACTCTCCACCCAACCACTAGCTCTAGACGGAATGAGTTCCTCATCTTTCCCTTTAACAATGGTAGTGCCTCCTTTCTTTGGCACTACATGTATAGGGCTAACCCATGTGCTATCAGAAATTGGGTAGACAATGCCCGCATCTAACCACTTCAAAATCTCTGATCTCACAACCTCCTTCATATTGGGATTAAGCCTTCTCTGAGCTTCTACCACTGGTTTACAATTGTTCTCCAGTAGTATATGATGCATGCATATAGAAGGACTTACCCTCTTCAAGTCAGAAATTGACCAACCTATTGCCCGTTGGTGTTTTCTCAAGACTCTAAGCAATTTCTCATTTTGCTCAGAATCCAACTCAGTACTCACTATAACGGGTAATGTATCCTTTTCTCTCAAAAATTCATACCTAAGATGTTTAGGTAATGGCTTTAATTCCAATTTAGGAGATTGAACATCAGAAGGAGGTGGTATCCCTTTACTTACTCCTAGATCCTCGAAAGATAATTTCTTCCTAAATGGCTCTCTAGAATCCAGAAATAGTGCCATCTCTCCCTTTTCCTCACTACTTTCCACATGTGGACCTCTCCCTGTCAAGCACAACTCTAGTGTGTCACAATCTAGAGTAACTAACCCAAACTCCTTAGTAAGCTCCTCTACAAGGTCTACTGAATAGACATGATCAGTGAATGAAGGGTACTTAACTGTGTTGTTGAAATTAAATTCAACCTCTTCATCACCTATTTGAAACTTAAGTTTTCATTTTTCACATCTATAATGGTACCTGCTGTGGCTAAAAATGGTCTCCTAAAATAATAGGCATTTGGATATCCTCCTCCATATCTAAAACCACAAAATCAACAGGTATTATGAACTTATCCACTTTGACCAACACATTCTCTAGTACCCCCCATGGGTGACGAATTGACCTATCAGCTAGTTGAAGGGTCATGTTGGTACTCTTCAACTCAGTAAGCCCGAGTTCTTTCGCAATAGTTAAAGGAATCAATGACACACTTGCACCAAGGTCACATAAAGCTTTAGCGATTTCTAATTCCCCTATGGTGCAAGGGATAGAAAAGCTACCCGAATCCTTTAACTTAGGAGGAAGCTTATTTTGGATACGAGCACTACTCTTCCTCAGTGAGAGCAACAATCTCATTATCCACTAACTTCCTTTTGCGAGACATAAGTTCTTTTAAGAACTTTGCATAGGAGGGAATTTGCATGATAGCATCCACAAATGGAATATTAATGTGCAGACTCTTAAAAATATTATGAACTTTTCAAAATCTGCATTATTTTTTTCCTTTTGTAGCCTTTGTGGAAAGGGTATAAGAGGTGTCTTGACATTGACAAATGGTTTACTAACTTCCACCTCTACTCGTCCCTCTCTCATATCATCCCTACTTTCTCTAAATTTCCATTTTGATTGCTTACCTCTAACATCATCTTTTTTTCTCTCAAGCTCCTCTAATTCCTTCCCACTTACGAAGTGTAATAGCCTTTATATGCTTACGGGGATTGATCCTCAGGTTGACTAGGCAATTCACCCTTGTTCCTAGTCCTAATGGCTTCAGCAAGCTGCCCTAATTTGGTTATCAATGTTTCTCTGCATATTAGTCATTTTCCTATCCATGTCTTGAGACAGATTTTCAAAAGCTATCTCCCAATCTGGCTTCTGTGCAGGTTGGGCAGGTCTAGGCAGAAAACCTGGTGAGTTAACTGGCCTTTGCTGTGCACCCCTCTCTCTCCATCCAAAATTTGGATGGTTTCTCCAACCAGGATTGTAAGTGTTGGAGTAAGGGTTGTTCTGAGGTTGACTATTAAAATTGGCATATTGCACTTGTTCATTAGAAGCACAATCAGCCGTTTCATGCTGACCACCACACATAGTGCAACATGCCATGACAGGTTGTGAGCTAGGGCCACTTTCCATTTTTCAGAAGACTAAGCACATCTTGCATCTGGGCAGATAGTGCATTTAGGGTATCATGGTCAGATATAGACATGATCGTTCCCCTTCTTTGACCACCTCTAATGTTGGCCCATTGGTAGCTATTGGCTGCCATTTCCTCTATCAGATCTTGGGCTTCCTCTGCAGACTTACCCATTAAAGTACCCTCCCGCTGCAGCATCTACGTTCTGTTTGGTAGAATATGCTAAGTCATTGTAAAATGTTTGTATAATGAGCCACTCTGGTAGTCTATGATGAGGACATTTCCTAAGTAACTCCTTGTACCTCTTCCCACGCCTCATACAATGACTCTCCCTCTGACTGTCCTAAAACTAGTTATGTCCATCCTAAGTATGGCAAGTCTTAGCAGGTGGGAAGTACTTATTTAGGAATGCTCTAGATAGTTCAGCCAAGTGGTGAAAGAGTTAGGTGTAAACGAAATGCAGCCAAATCTTAGCTTGCCCTCTCAAAGAGAAAGGAAACAAACGTAGCTTTATAGCATCCTCTGTGACTCCATTTACTTTCAAGGTGTCACAGATTTCAGAAAAATTAGCTAAGTGAGCATTTGGGTCCTCCATGATAGTTCCTCCAAACTGCTCCTGTTGGACCATCTGAATCAAGGCTGGCTTGATTTCAAAATTATTAGCATTAACCGCGGGTCTTGCGATGCTTGATTGGGCGCCAGTCCCATCAGGCAAAGCAAAATCCTCAATGCTCTCTGCTCAGCCATTTGCACTTGTGGACTATTAGATTCGGAGTTTTCTGCTTCGGATTCTAACTCAAGTCCTATACTCCTATCTTCCTCCACTTCTTCCACTACTGGGTTAATTCATTTCTTCCTAAGCTTCCTAGCAGTACGCTCTATCTCAGAGTCAAGAGGAAGCACTGGTTTTAAAGCTCTATGCATAAACTACCCTACTCACTGAAAATTTACTCCTAAATAAAATAAAATAAAATCTAAACAAAAATGAAAAAGTACAAGCCTAGATTAATAGAGTACTTACTAGACCTAATATTCTAATCACCGCTTCCTCGGAAACGGCTGCCAAAAACTTGGTAGGGTTTTAATTAGGACTAAAAGAAGACTCTAGATGCAGTTGACTCACTAAATTAAAATTGCCTAATTCACCTATATCTGTAAGAGGACAGATCGCTATTGAGTATAGGGAACTAGGTTCGATCCTACAAGGAAAGGTGAAGAAGTACTAGACCTTTATAAATTCCCCTATTATCTAGACAACCAATTACCACGATTAAAATTAAAAATACCTTGTTAACACTCGACCCTAAAGAAGCAAAAGTAGAAATTCAGAGAAAACTGATGATCAGAATATTTAGGATTTAGAATCCCTTATGATCTAAGAGAAAGAAGCAATTGCTTCAACTATACAATCTCATTACCTCACCTAGAGCCCAATTCCAAATGTACCTAACTTTCACTTTCGTGACAAACTAGCGATTACCTCCCTACTAGATCCCTCCTACTTTCATGGCAGAGAATATAGCGTAGGTTAATTTAGCCTTATGAATTGATCAAGACTCACCTAGGAGTACTACTACTCTTGTGTGAAATACTACCTAAACTTCAATTGTTCTTTGTCCACTACCACTACCAACTCTCATTGAATAATAGTAATTGAGAAATTATAATTGGTGATCAAGCAATTACAATTCAATTAACCAGAACAATGAATAAACAAAGTAATTCAATAGCATAATATCACCAATTACTCCATATCCTCTTACAATCACAAGTTCATCTAAACCCTAGATATGCAAATTAAGTACTCATATTTAAAGCAATAAAAGTAATTCTTTGCAATCAATTGACATAAGTATCAAAGACAAGAAATGTAAATGGAAAACTTATTGTCTTTATTGCTCATAAAAATCACAAGTTGCTGCCATTCTCTCCTTTTGAGTTGTACAAGTGATCTCCTTCAAAGTTGTCTCTCCACACTCATCTATCTTATGCTGTACTTTCTAGATCTATGGAGCTAGGGTTTTAAACCTTGTTCCTCTTGTTTTTTCCTACCCTAAACACTCTCTAAAGAAGACTAAAAAAGTTCCTTCAATGAGTACAAGTCTTTTCTTTTTGTATCTCCCGAAATGTCTCAAAAGTGTGCATCAGCGACCCAAATCCGCGACTATACGCGCGGAGAGGCTACAGCCGCAGATTTGCCAAACAGACAGTCTGACCTAACCCACGGCACGTACTCGCGGTGCAGGTACAGGAGCGTGTACCATCAGTAGCTTCAAACTTTGAATTTCCATCCTGCTTCTAACTTCACTCTTGCACCAATTCTTTGGCCTTCATCTCTGAACAATTTATTCACTTTTAATCATCCATTTGAGCATTTTGGTTCCTTCTAAAACTCCATATGTGGATTCTTCAACAACCACCTGCAAGATCATAGCAATAACATATATGTGTAGCTTTTACTTTAAAATAACCTGACCACTCAAAAGTAAGAGAAATTGCATCACAAATAAATAAAAAGTAATATAAAAATACTAAAAACCTCTATTAAAATCCACTTAAGACTACTTCACTTTAGCAATTATCAGCATGACCATGGGCTGCCAAGGTTGATGAATGCAAAGTTGGGCTGCCAACTTGAAAATATGAACGAATGATCCTGAGTTGCCAGGAATCATAGAATGCAATGCAAGGTTTGAGCTGCCAGACTTGAAAACATAAATAAACAGATGCCGACCAGCCTGCTGGATAGATGTATGACCTTGGACTGCCAAGGTTGATGAATGCAAAGTTGGGTTGCCAACTTGGAAATATAAACAAATGATCCTGAGCTGCCAAGAATCATAGAGTGCAATGCAAGGTTTGGGCTGCCAGACTTGGAAACATAAATAAATAGATGTCGACCAAACTATTGGACGAATGCATGACCTTGGGCTGCTAAGATTGATGAATGCAAAGTTGGGTTGCCAACTTGAAAATATAAACGAATGATCCTGGGCTGCCAGGAATCATAAAATGCAATGCAAGTGATGAGGACATCAATGGTCGTGGTCAAGTTGGAGAGGCTCGTGATCATGGAGGTAGCTACCAAGAATCCTTTTCAAGATATGGGGGGTCCAATGACTAGGTTGAAAGCTAAAAAGATAAAACAAGCTTTGCAATGTTTGATTATAGAATTACATGAAGATGAAAGTACTTGGTTGAAACAAGAACCTACAAGGCTATTCACCTATTTTGGGCTAGAATTGGAGGAGCTTGGAGGTCGTGGATTTGGATTCAATTGAAGAGCCTGTTTGCCACTTGAGGTTATGGGTTTCATGGGCTTAGTTCGTTAGTTTAATAGCCCAAGTTGTACCTTTAGTTGTATGTTTATGTTATGGTGCAACTAGGGTTAAGTTAGTTTCCATATTTAGTTTATATCTTGATGTTATGCGCCTATTTATAGAGGGTGTTACTATTCATTTCAATTTAGAACAACATTAATCAATAATATTGAGTTTTTCTCTTCAATTGTGCGTGAGTGCAAATTGAGCTTTCTTAGTTCTTTGGCTAAAGAACTACTCTTGATTGCTTGGCAAGGCGTTTGTTGAGTATTCAAGAAAATCTCGCCTAGGGTTCATCTTTGAGGGTTTAAATCTGTCCAATAGGATTGTCGACTAGGTGTCTACACCGCGTTGTTGGTTAGGGGTCTAGGATCGTTTCTTAAAGGGGGGAGTTCAACGAATCTAGTTGAATTTGAAGCAAAATAATCTGAGTTGTTCTTGGGATATTCAACAAGTTACGAAGGGGTCAAGAAGATTGGGTTGCATACTTGGAATTCGAGAGTCTTGGACCGTCATCTCTTCTGTTGAACGCATCAATATACCAATTATGCAAGACTCTCGGATTGCTGACTAGGTTGATGGACAGATGCATGACCTTGGGCTGCCAAGGTTGATAAATGCAAAGTTGGGCTGTCAACTTGAAAATATAAATGAATGATCTTGAGTTACCAGGAATCATAAAATGCAATGCAAGGTCTAGGCTGCCAAGCTTGCGAATGTAAATAAATAGATACCGATCAGGCTGCTGGACGGATGAATGGAGCAAATATGACATAGGGAAACTTAAAAACAATTGTCAAACGTTGCATCCAAATCAACAAAATTGACAAAAAAATTTTCTAAAAATTTTTTCCACAGTGTATAGAATCAAATTAATTCGAAATCATATTTTTCAGACTTTAGACTTGTGTAACATGAAAATTCATTTGCAATCAATATTTCCTTTTTTTTTCTTTTTTTTTTGAATTTGTCCCAATATAAATCAAATGAAATCAATTTGTTGTCCACTTTTCAATTTGCCCCAGTGTAAATCAATCTTTCACAACATTTTGCCTTAAACTCAAAGCATCAGAATCAATTTTGAAAAATTAAATTTTTCTCAAAAAATTTGCCCCAGTGTAAATCAATCTTTCACAACATTTTGCCTTAAACTCAAAGCATTAGAATCTATTTTGAAAAATCAAATTTTTCTCAAAAAATTTGCCCCAGTTTTGTATCTTTGATGAAGACCTTCAATGATGGTGATGTAACTTTATCTGCAAAACAGAGAAAACAGCTACAATTGCCAAAAGCGATGCCACCACTTAACAATCCCTTCATTCTACTGGTACATATAAACACGAGTATTACCTGTTTGAATCTTTGATACGACTTCTTGCTTTACTTTCTGCAAATTTCCCGAATTCAATGGACTCTAATTCACGACTCAGTTCAAATATTCCCAAATAATCGTTCAATCAATGTATACTTCCGACCTTCAATAAATTTAAGATTGTCTTTGCCTTTTATTCCAATGAAATAAAACAAACGTCAAATTTCAAAAGCATGAATTTGTCAAAAATATTTCATATGCAGTAGTGTGCGAACATTTTGTACAGTAAATATTATTTCAAATAAAATGCATGCAGCTCCTAATTAGAGAAAAATAAATAAATAAATAATAAAAATTGTTACGCTTGGTTGGAAAATGAATTTTCAAGGGATAGCTTTGAAACATCTGCCATTTTGATCCTTTAGATGTCATCCTGTTTGAACTCCAAGATTGTCACAAGATGATCAATACTAAAGAAAAACCTCAAGTAACTATAGTCACCAGCTTTCAAAAGAATTCAAATTCAATGCCAGTATACATGACTTCTTCACTTGTGAGCCTTTAACTACAATTCCCAACCATAGTGCCCTTTCGAGTTTTCATTGCGGTTTCCCCCACCCCTTTCTTTTCTTTTTCTTTTTTTTTGTTTTTTTTTAGGCGCCTTTTCAGGTTTTCACCTTTGTGGAGTAAGATGAGAGCAAATAACATTCAAGTCCTAGGCAATCGTTCCCCTTCTCATTAAAACAAACTAGTATTCAAAAAACATTTGGCATCAGTAAAGCAATCTTCCCTTGATGATTCGGGATAGATATATTAATATCACATGCCTAGGTGATTCGTAAATTTTTGTTTCAAAATTGTCACAAAAAAAAGATGGAAGTCGGTGATATTCTTAGCTTTTGAAATGGGGTCGGGTAATGTGTTGAAAATATTAAGGTTGGAAAGCAGAAATTATAAAGGGTTTAAACAACTTGAGGTCGCATTTGCAAAGAAAATTGCCCCAGTTTTGAAAGTTTTCACCTTTTCTTTTCTTTTTTTCAAAATTTTTTTTATATCCCAATTTTGCCATTGACTTTTGGAATTTTTCTTTTCCTTTCTCTTTTCTAAAAAGAAAATTTGTCCCAATTTATTACTTTCTTTGGGGTTCCCCTTTTTTGTCTCTTTTTCTTTCTTTTTTTTTCTAATTTTTTTTCTTTTTTTTTTTTGAAACGCAAATCAAAATAAAATTTGTCCTAGTGTGGGATGAAATATCACAAAACTATCCCGGTGTGAAAGGGGTGCGACCTTCAAGTGGGCTGTCAAATGAAAATCACATATTCTGGAGGCTCCTAGGGTAAACTAAAGAAGAAAAGGTTCTTTTTTTTTTTTTTTTGGAAAAGAAAGATGGTCTGGCTTTGATCCATGTCTTTTGCAACAATTTTTTTTAAAAAGAAAATTTACTAAATCAGATGAGAAAGTCCTTTGTGGTGTCTGAATTAATGATCCAGGAAAATATCCGAGCATTCACTTCTGCTGGAACACGGCTTCACTCGGGTAATGCTTATTCTCTTTTCTCTTTGATGAGAGCAACCGTGCACCAACTGATTTGAACTTTATTCAAATGTTATTGGCCTGCAAAAAAAATCATAAAATCTTGTGTGTTGATCTGCTCAAATTATTGTAGCCTTAAAATTTTAAATTCGAATGAAAAATATACAAAATGAGTCAAATTCACACTAAAAGGAACAACTTAGAAGCATAGTTTTGACATTTGTCAATTCCACTACACTTGAATCATTGTTTTCCTCGAATTATTTGAAAAATGTGAGATCAACTAATGATTCAATTATTGAAATCGCACATGTACATTCTAAAATGTATTTTCTCAAGACCGAGTAAATAATCATTATGCAATTTATTGTCTTATCTTTAATACTCATAATATCGAGCAAAGAATAATGAATTATATCACCATTAAGCTAGTTCAACTTAATTTTTTCGTTTACTGAATTTCACAAGCACATGAATCATATGATCAATCAAAGCGCAACACATGTCTATGATCAATTTATTTTTTCACTTGAGGGGAATTTCTTTTAGTAAACTAATCACTCAAGATACAAGAGTGTCTTTTGACGCAAAAACCGACATTGGTTATGAAGGTTTCCGGTTACTCAACATCTCAATCTTTAAGCAAGTAGCAAAAATGTATTTGAGAAGTAAAACTGTCTTTTTTACGCAAGAATCGACATTGGTTGGATGAAGATCTCTGGTTACTCAACAATTTACTTGCACAAATTTGCAATGCATTACTCATAATTCAAATACCGTTTTACGTGAAAGTCGACATTTGTAGATGAAGACTCCCAGTTACTAAGCATAAGAACCATTGGAGTAGAAAAAAGCTACATTATTCTTTTTTTCTTTCTTTTCCTCTTTTTTCTTCTTTTTTTTTTCTTCTTTCTTTCTTTCTTCTTTTTTGTCTTTTTTTTAGCATAAAAACCTCTCATAATAGACGTTAAATCACATGAGTGCACTAATTGACCATAATCAACATTTAACATGTGAAATTAAGTAAAGAAGAGAAATTTTCATCAAACATACAAAATTTAGACATAATTCTAACCTACTTTACAAGATATACTTTCTATAAGGATAAAACTCCAAATCACATAATAATCATTTCTCATTGCTTAAAGAAAGCATTTGTCAACGCACATAAAGTAATTTCAACAAGTAGGGGAATTAGACAAAATCACAATTGCTAGCAATAACTCACAAGCATGTGGCATCGCCTTATTTTAATCTTACAACAACTTATACAACACATTCCAAAGGTAAATAAGACATTGTGGATATGAAACAATAACTTCCCTTGTGAAATGGTTGAATTCACATCCCCTGTATGTTTGTTCTTTTATTGTGTTTGAATCATTCCAAACATACATCCAAATTGGCTTGACATTTTGTAGATCTTCGAAGCAAAAGTGCATTTTGACTTAACTCCCTGACCGATGTCTTGGTGTCAATGTTCATGGTTTCTACCTTTTCCAAGTTAAACTTGGATTTTCCTTTTGTACCATTCAGAATCCTTAACACGGAGTCCAGATTCTTTTTCGGCATCATTCTAATTCTCCCTTGAAATTTGCATTATTTTGAAATCAGAAAAATACCGAAGTAGCAATTATCAGCTTCAAATAAGATGACATCCAAAGACCATGGGCATTTATTTTCACCATAAAAAATACAAGAAAATGTTTTTCCCTTTTTTTTTTTGCATTAACTCATCAAAAAGAGAAAACTTTACAATTACACAAACCTAGTATCAGGCTTTGAAAGAAATGTGATTTATTTCAAGGTCTCATCAAAGAATCATTTGCTCAATATAACAAAAGATTTGAAGAAAAATTTTTCAAAAGTTAAATGCAAGACATGAAGGGAAAATCAAATGTCATAAACAAATTTCAGAAAGTAACTTATTTAACACTTCATTCGAGAAAAATTTTGGACACAAGGCAATCTTAAATTTACAGAAGGAGTGCAATTATTAGCATCCAAATTATTTCTATTCTTGTTACAATTGACCAGCTATGAAATACAATTTCATTTATCGCATTGCTTATCTTAACCAAACTCACTTATCTAGGTTCTAGGTACTATTAATTCTAAAAAAAATCGATCGTCCATGATCCTTCGAATAATTTAAAAGAGCACTCATGTTTTTGATGGCCTTATGGGTCTTGAGCATGTGACAGTTTATTTGAAATTGGACCATAATTTAAAAATACTCGAACGTAGGACCAAATATGTATCAGATGTCTTTCTTATTTTACTGCCTCCGTTAGAGAACCTGTAAAAATGAAAAAAAAATCAAAATTAGTATAAGTAAAAACAAAAACGGAATGCATGTCCTAGAGGGAGCCCTTATTATGCCAAGGGTAGGCCTAGCATGAAATGCAAATCCTTTAGGGTGAGACCCTCCCTTTTTAATTGTAGATAGGCCAGATCCGCCGGGAAGAGATGCATCCATTCTGTTCGTATTACCTTACCAAGGGTCTCACCCGCCAGGATTTACCGAAAATATAAACATGTATGTCTTTGAGGGTTAAGTACCCAAGACAAAAGGACAACTTTCTTATCATGGGATTCCCGAAATGGCATTCCCTCTAGAGTTTATGCATGGTGCCAGTTTATTAAAGCAAGTTAAAATATGCGAAAAATGAAAAATTTGAAAAAAAAATGTAGAATTTTCTTGGGTACAAAAGAAATTTTCTTGAAAAAAAAATATGCCAGTTTATTAAAGCATGAATTGTACAAAAGAAATTATTGACTTCAAATTTATTTGATTGAAAAATCAAGCTTTTATGAGGTTATAGGACACAATATTGAAAGAAGGTAAAAAATTGTGACTTTATCTAGAAATACACAAGTCAAAATGCTAGTTTATTAAAGTCAAATGAAATATGTGGTAAAATCACTTTTTGTGTAATGTGGGACGGGAGGGTAGGGGATATGGCAAAAACAACGCATTGATTTCTTTGAAAAAGAATAAATGTAAACTGTGCAAAAAAAATTTTACACTTGGGTACATTTATTGATTCTAAAAAATTTGGTTTGAACAAAACTGACAAGTACTTCTAGGATGTGTAAACTTTAGAAAAGATATGAAATTACACCTCTTATCCAAAAATCAAATTTTTGGGCACACATTTATTTTTTAAAAAAAAAAACCTACGACGATTAAACCTTTGTACTTTTCTAAAATTTTATGAAAATCTCGTTTCCATCTTTCTTGAAAGATTACTTATGAAAACGAAATTTAAACATGCCGAAAGAGGGTTGGCTTCCTACGAGAGCACCATGCCAGGGCTCTTTATTCTATGATTGTGAATGCAATCAAAGAATAAGAGAGAATGTGTTAGTTTATTCAACAAATATCACATAACACATTGGTAAAACAAATATCAGTATATAGTATAACAGAAAAATAAAGGGGGTGGATTCCCTCCTCTCGTGCCTAGTGTACCTGATAAGGTAGGGCCGACTCTATCCTAAGTTATTTTACATGGATTGTAAAACCCTAGAAGCTTAAAACCACTTAGTTTCTATGTTATAAAAGTTAGTTGTAAAAATTTTCTTATTAGTTGTTATTGTATAATTTTCTTTTATAATTTGATTTCTTGAATTATTATTAATACATGTTTGATGATAATCATAGGAAAGTTCCACCAATTAAATATTACCAACCAAGCTTAGATATTTAGACAAGTAAGGCCACCTATTATTTAGATATTTAGGAGATTAATGCCACCTAATATCATGAATGGCCACCTATCATTCACTTTTACTTTTTACCAATTCTTTTCAAATTTTTGGCTCAACTTTCTTGCATCTTTCTTCCTCTTGGCCAGCCACCATAAGGCCAATAATTTCTTCAATTTTAACTATTTTAAAACACTTAAAAGGCTAACTTAATCTTTCACCAAAAGCCTAACCTAACTAGAAAAGAAATCCTCTCAAATTTCATCAAATTCTCTTCAAGTTTCAAGCTCAAGTTTTGCTCAAAGTTGAAGGTTCTTAAGGAACTAATCATCCACTCTTCTTCAACTAAAACCCTATCTATTTTGAGGTAAATTCATCAAGAAACTCCAAGTTCTTTCAAGTTTTATTAGAAGAGTTCTTATGTTTTACTTATGATTTCATTAAATACTTAAGATTTATGGTTATATTTTGTTCTCTCTCTCTCTCTCTCTATATATATATATATATGAATATTTATGCTTATGGTTATGAGGTTTTTCCTTGTTTTGCTCCTTTCTTTGATAGTAGAATAACTATATTATGACCTACTTGCTTAGTATGGACTTGTATAGGAATTTGATGCTTTATTTGAGTGGAAAACCTTGGAATTTATGGCTGAAATTTTGACTAGAGTTAGAAGGCATGTTGGATAGTCTTGTTAGAGGAAAAATTCTGGAAGCCTGTTTAGTGGGCTGAATGTGACAGCCCCACCTTACCCAGAGGCGCACCAAAGGGCTTAGCGGACTGCCTGCCTGGCTCTCGCCAGGACTCGATTCGAGCACGCACTAAAAATTTGCAATTCGGTAAAAACTCGTAGATACCAACTGTGACAGTTCTCAGGGTCACATAACATTCAAAACTTAAAAGTAAAAGTACGGGTTTCACAGGTTACATTATATACGTTCACTACTACAATAATATCTCAAGTAGTTTCTATCAAAATCCTACCAAAATCTACCCTTGAATCCTCACCACCGGCTTTGGAGATAGGAGCCTGTTTAAGGAAAACAAATAACAAAGAGTGAGCTATAATAGCTCAGTGAGGTTCCCACACATGCAGATACGGAGGCAAACCAAGAGAGAATAAGTAAGCAAATAACATGTGTCACAAAATCACATAGGAAAATAATTAAATAAATAATTATTTAAACAAGGGAGGATACGTTCCAATCACGAGAGCAAGTACTGATCGTGTGACCATGATAGTGAGAGTGGATTGCCGGTTAAACCTGCATTTTCAAGCAAAAGCCCTATCCGCCATTCACCTTATATCCTCCTGGAGTACCGTCCGACCCATCCAGGGTGAGATCTCACCCCGGAGGGCAACAAGCAAGAAGGTTCAGTCCGGAGTTGGCCTCTTTGAGGATTCACAACTCAAGGAAAAGAACCACAAGCCCTACAACACCCAGCACCTTATATCCTCCTGGTTACCGTCCTGCTAGACTAACCGCGGTATAACCACGGAAGTCCAGCCAACAAGTTTAATGTAGTGAAAAATTCACAAACAAATATATTCACAACAGGTAGAAATTGTGCATGTAACAATTCACGGGGTAAGTGCGATAAAGTACACACTTTCCCTTCATATAATACATTGTAGCAATTCATGAATATCAATAACACATGGCACATTGTGACAAGTCACCAGCATCAAGTGCAAATAAAATCACATTTTGAACATGTATCATGAATATGTGAAGAAACACTCATGAGCAAAAGTAAGGGAACACTCACATGCACAAGAAAAGGGACACTCACCTGGAACGCTTAAGAAAATATTTCGGAAAATGGTTGCGTTTCACTTTTGGATCCTGGAATTTATAAGAAAATAATCTAATGAAAACTCAATTTAAACCCTAATCAACTTAGAAAGAAAATTCAAGAAAAACCCCATTAAATTCTAGGGTTTTAGTTCTAGGGTTTAGGGTTTAGGGTCTAGGGTTTAGGGTTTAGGGTTTAGGGTTTACCCTAGGGTTTTCTAACAAAATTTTGGCATTATTTCCCCTTAATTTTTGGCCATCCAAATTTGTTTTCCACCAAGATTTCAATCATCAAACCCATAATTCAACAAGTTCTACAACTTCTTAGTCAATCCAAGCTCAAATTCAATCAAAATTCCACTAAATTTCAAGAATTATACTCCAAGAATCATTATCCAAATCCGCACAGGGTTGGTTTTCAGCCAACTTCAGGTCATTATTGTGGTCAATACGTCCAGAACTAAGGGATTCTAATTACATGGTTTTAAAGTACATTTATAGGGCTACAACTTTCGTGAAGATCATCAATCCAAATTCCAACTAGAACAGGTTCGAAATCAGCCCTCAAGTTGGCTCATCATCAAAACTGTTTCACGCAGAACCGAATTTTCAGCCAACTTTGCAAGCTTTCTGCGATTAATACACAACGAACCACAGTGCAAGCCTTATACCGTTGGAAAGCCCTATCAATCTAGTTTCTAAAACAACAAGAATCACTCGAATCCAAGTTATCTATATCAAGTTATGAACGTTTTACTAAAACTGGTCCAGTATGACTGTGAAAGTAAAACTTGTACAAAACCCTAAATAAAGCTTAAATAAAACTTAAATAAACTTGAAATTAATAGCAAAAGTTCATAGTACATACCTTAAACAAGCTTAGAACCTTGCTTAGGAAGAAGAAAACCTCACTTTCTATGGTGGAATTTGTCTAAAATTGAAGAGAGCTCCAAGAAAATGAAGAACAAGGGAGGGTAGAGAGAGAGATGGAGAGAGTCGGCCAAGGGAGTAAAAATGGAAGATAATTTCGGCCAAGAGAGAATAAAATGAAAGAGAATTAGGTCAAGAAAGATTAAAAGAATAAAAGAATAATGGGAAGAAAGTGCAACCAATTAGAACTAAACAAGAGTCAAGCTAGAGTGTAGATATTTTGGCAAAATAGGTACTAGTTGGTTAAATATGATTAGTGCAAAATTTTAATCATCTAACACTTAACACTTGGCAAGTTTTGTGACATAAAATTTTAAAACAAAAGAGAGGAAAAAGAGGGTAGGAGGGCCGGCCATGAGGGAGAGAAAAAGAGAGGAAATTAGGTCAAGAAAATGGAGAAGAAATAAAGAAAATGATGGAGAAGAAATGGACCAATTATAATAAGACAAGAAGCATGTTAGGTTGTATGCTTTTAATGAATGTTGGCTAACTTGGTTAAATTTGATTAGTGAAAATATTGGTCACTTATCTCATAGTAATTTGCAAGACTTTGGCACAAATTTTGAAGCAAAAGAGAGGAAGAAATGAGAGAGATAGGGGCCGGATTTATGGAGAGAAAAACAAGGAAGATTAGTGAAATTTTTGGTCAAAATTTGGAACTAAGACTCACTTAGTCAAAAGCCTTGAAAATGATGAAGTTAGTTAGTCAAAATTAAACACTATTATAAACTAATAGGCCAATAAAATTAACCCAAGTTTGGTACTTAGGTGTACCACTTAATCATGGAAGAAAATCTCATTTACTTAACCTAATTAGCTTAGGTAATCTTCCAACTAATAAAGCAAGGATTAACACTTAACCCTAAGTAAAAGAAATCTCCTTATAATGCACTTTGATTTCCCTCTTCTTTTTCCTTTCTCATTCATTTTTTTTTCTACTAATAAACATAACATAACTCAAATAATCTTTTTAGCGCGAATTTCCGGGGCGTCACACTGAAGTTGCTGGAATTTCAGCTTGAAAACCGACACTACCTTGTTCCAAAACCTTGAACAAATTTCAACTTTACTAGTATATAAAATTTCTGCTTTGATAACTTAATATTTCCAGCTATATTAAACTTGTTTTGGCCAAGTTTTGATGACAAAAATTTCTGGAAAATACAGCTTGTGAGTTGGTTGAAGTGACACCAAAAAATGAGCACCTTAAGCTTAACTTACTAAACCGGTTTTTGGGAAATGTTGTGCAATGAATTTGGAACCTTGTTAATCAATTTTAGGAAGAAACTCTTATAAATTTTAAAGATTTAAACTGGTTAGAAACTTGACTTTTAAGTGTGTAGATGAAATTTTGACTAGTTTAACTTTACACTTGATTTAGTATATTTTCACCAAATAACCCTAATTTGTTATTTAACTAGTCTTAATTTAATTAAATATCATTAGTTTGATATTAATTAGTTTAAAACCATTAATTTACCTAAGCATAGGATATTTTGGAGTTTTTTTCATTTTAACCTATAGTGGTTTTGCTAAGTTATTAAATTATACTTGACTATTACCAATAAATATTTCTTGGACTTTAAAAGCTAGTTTACCTATAAATTAATTATTTTGGACAAAATTTTTTCTGACACCAAAAAACTTTGAACCCTAATTAATATTTATTTAAAATACCTCTTTAGTTCATAGTATTTAGCAATATTTTCTTTTTGTCCAAAATTTATGGTGAATTATTAAAGTTTTGCAACTAATATGGTACATAAGGCGGAAATTAGTAACGAATTTCTAGTATTAATTATTCCTTTTGAAATTTAACCTTAATTTTGACACTTAATGAATTTTTTGCCCTTAGAACTAAATTACTTTCAAAAAGGGAATTTCTTAAATTTCTTTATCAGTTGATTTAGGGTTTTACCCGGATTCCTTTATTATAATTTCTTGGATTTTTCCCTATAACCAATTTACATTTATTTTAAAACCCTAGTTAAACTTGGGTACATTTTATAAAATTCTTTTGAAAGAAAATTCAGTAGGTTAATTATGTGATATCCCACATCGGTGGGAGAAAGAAAAAATGTATAGTATATAACATCCTACGTTTGGGCTACTAAATAACTTGGCTTAAGCATTTTGAGCTCATGGTTTAAAGCTCAAAAGTTGTTGGGCCAGCCTAAACGCGGGATGTTACAAATGGTGTCAGAGCGAACCTCGTGTGGTCTCTGCACGGGGTGAGATTGGGCCTATGGTATTTGAGCCGGACTACGCAAGGAAGTGAAGGAACTAAGTGCTGTGCGGGGCTAAGTGCTACTTCGACTTAAGGGCGGGAGCCACCTCTAGAGCCCGTACGAGCTACCTCTAGAATCCGACACAACCGAGTGGACAGTGCGGATATGAATTGGGCTTTGCGAGGACGCAAAGGCCTAAAGGAGGGGTGAATGTGATATCCCACATCGGTGGGAGAAAGAAAAAATGTATAGTATATAACATCCTACGTTTGGGCTACTAAATAACTTGGCTTAAGCATTTTGAGCTCGTGGTTTAAAGCTCAAAAGTTATTGGGCCAGCCCAGACGCGGGATGTTACAAATTAGGCTAGTTATGAATTTCAGGATTCCGAGTCTGAACCTCGCTGTCACGTCCGAAAAAATCGTAAAGGAAAGGGTGTAAAAGGGGTGTGCTAGTGGGGTCGCTAACTGTCGCGTCCCGAAAAGACGGTTCGGTCTCGGTGACCCTTTCGAAAATAAAAGTTTTTGAAAAAACCGTGCGTGTGTGAGAAAAATCACATTTTAGTAGAAAAAGTGTATTTTAAGAAAAATAGTATTTAAAAGAAAACAAGGCCGGGACTAAAAATGCGACAGGTTTGGCCAACTAATTTTGAAAAAAGGGTTTTATTTTTTTTTAAAAATAGAGTCGCCACTTGGTACTGAGTTAGGGTGTACCAAGTCACCCGAAAAATCGTTTAATAAAATAAAAATAAAAAATTTAAAAAAAATCATTTAAAACCCTTTTTCGACTCCGGTCTACGAAAAAAGAGAGAAAAAGGTCCGGGAGTCACATTTGAAGAAAGGAAAGGCAAAGGCTTTCGCCTAAGGCACCCTTTCAACCTAGCCGAGGCTAGTTGCGAGGTTTAATCAAAATTTCTTAAATTAACCCTAGATTCTATCGCGTTCAGATGTGTCTAAATGAATGCAAATCCTAAGTCTAAATGTGAATATCGGAAGGGTCGAAATGTTCCGTCGAGGCTTGGTCGGAATTATCGCATTAATTGCGAAACCCGAGTCGAGACCTCGAGGGAGTCACGAGTTTTATGCAAAAATGAAATGCAAAAAGAAAAGAAAATAATAATATAAATAATAAATGGAGAAAGAAGGTGGGTATGCAACATGACGGGTACGGGAGACTAGTATCTCGTGACTGAATATTTCTACTCACGGAGGGGGGAACGGCCTGTACGCCACCGCTTCCCACGTGAGTAGACGACTATTTCTAGTCGAATCACACAAATGTCCTAATTTCTAAGTGAAATGCGACCTAAATGTCATGCATTTTAAAAATGTGTCAAAATAATAATAATAATAATAATAATAATAATAATAATAATAATAATAGTAATAATTAAAATTATGCCGAATGGCAAGAAAACTAAAAGCGCGTGAAATGTAAAATGCACACGAATGTACCTAACACTAAAATGCCCTAAGGGTCTAGCATTGGACTAGCCCGTTCTAAAAATTCCACTAGCGTTGGACTAGCGGGAAAAGAATGAAGCCACAACTAGCATTGGACTAGTGTGGTGACGGAACAATAAAACTAATAAAACATGAATTAAAGCAATAAAACATGAATTAAAAGCAAGTAAACACATAAAAACATATAAGATCACATAGAAGCACATAACACATAAGCATAATATTCTAGATGCAAAAAATCCTAATGAAAACGGTAAAACAAATAAGCACGTAAGCACGCAAAAGCAAATAAACCCTAACTATTACACCGGGAAGGCTTAATTTACAACTTAATGGGGGAAATTAAAATGCCCTATCTATTACACTTTCTATCTAATTACACAATTTTTGCTAAAACATGAGAAAAATAATCTAACTATTACATTGCTTAGCTAAATTAAAAAATATTACATTTTTCGTCAAAATAATAAAATTTAAAATTAAATAACACAAAAATAAATGAATACTGCAAAAAAGTGCATAAAATAAGAAACGCACAAAAAAAATACATAAAATATCACGTTAGAGCACGTTGGAGCACATAAAGAAGCAATTAAAAGGTAACGAAAATACCTTTTTGAAGACCCGGTACAAAAGCTTAAAAACGAACACACAAGTTAAAGGAACAACTATTTGATAAAACAAAGAGTAAAATACGAAATACTAACATATTAGAAGAATGTAAATTATAACAAGTTAGAAGGAAAGAAAAAAAAAGAAAAGAAAAAAAATAAATAAATAAAAAATAAATAAAATAAAAATAGAGTAAATTAGGGCCAAATAGTAAATTTAAACTAATTGGAAAAAAAATAAAAAAATTAAAAAAAATCTACACAAGTCTAAAGGCAAAAAATGTAATTAACGCAAATTGAGGGGTTAAGATGCAAATTACAGCAAGTTGGGAGAGGCAAAGCAATAAATTTCAGCATGTAGGGAGGTGAGATTGCAACTAACCAAGGACTTAATTGAAAGATAATAAACTTAAAGGGGCAATCTGATTTATTAAGGATCTATTTGCATAAAACAAAATATGTTAGGGGCATATGAACACTACTCAAAACATTCCGGGGCTGAAATGTAAATATTTATTTTATGACACAATAACCAACATGATTAAAATACATAACTAAATTGAAATTGAACTGATTAACTAAATTAATCTAATCATTAGGTCAAATATTAAGTTAAACAAAACTAAAACAAAATTGATCATCTAAAACTAAATAATTGAAAACAAATTAACCCAAAAGAAAATAAAATCCCCAAAATTGTTCTTTCCAAATTTCTTTTTCTCTCCATTTTTCCACTCCAGGTTTCCTTCTACTCTCTCTTCTTTCTCCTGCTTCCTCGATTCAATCTCTCTTTTGTTTTCTCTTTGCCCTGTTTTTGCCCCTTTTCTATTTTCCTCTTCTTCTCCCCTTCTCCGCCTCTCTCTTCTTTCGGTCCCTCTCTTCTCTCGGTCTCTGTCCAGAGGATTTACAGGGATGATTCGGGGCTACTATTGCAACTGCGATGTAACAGAGTGTGGTGGGGATTTGGTAGCAATTTGGAGTTTATGGGGCTGATTACGGTGTGTGGAGTGATTTTTTTTTTTTTTTTTTGTTTGCAGGTGGATGGGAGTAGCGAATTGGTTGTGTTCTGGCAATAGTAATGCAATTTTGGGATTGCAGAGATGAAGATAGCTAAAATCGAAAATGATAATTGATGAATTGGGGATGTTGTGTATCTGTTTGTTTGTTTGTTTTCTGCAGGTTGTGGTGATTGGCAACAAAGAATGGATGTGGTTGATGGTTTGTGATGGAACGGTAGCTGAAGACAGAGGTGGCAGGGGAGGAGATGGTCGTTGTCTGTGTTTTGGGGTAGGTTGCGGTTTGGGTAATGGCTGCTTGGTGATTTCTGGTAAGAAGATAACAGTTTAATTGCATGAATATGGTGATTCGGTGACTGAACTGGTATCTGATGGAGGCAGGTGAAGGAAAGGCTTGGCGGTTTGAGGTAGTGAGGTTATTTGTGGTAACTCTGTGTACGTATGTGTGTATCTATTCAACTGTTTTGGTGTTGTTTCTCCTTGCAGGCGGAGAAAGAAAGAGATTGGGGTTATCTGTGAGAGTTGCTGTTGGAATCTGGTGGTGGAATTAGGTAGCAGGTGATGGTGGTTCAGGTGGTGGAGAGTGGAATTGGGGAAATATGGTGGTTTGCGGTGGAGTAGGAGGGTAGACGGTGGAAGACCAGAAAGACAAAAATCCAAAACCCAGAACACAAAGAAAGAAAGAACCAGAAATAACGATTGAAGACCAAATCCAAACAAAACTCAACTGATTTTAAGCAATAAAAAGGGATCAAATTTACTAAAAAAAACCGAAAGAAAAATGAACCAAAGCAAATAGAAAAGCTTACCTTTTTCAGCTGAAAAATTGATTTGTGATGAACAGTAGCAGCCCTTGAAAAATGATGCGTGAACAGTAACGAAAATGGAAGATTGTATTGAAGTGTGTGTTTTTTGGTGTATCAGTAGGTGCTTTGATCTTCTAAGGTATAAAATGAAAGTGTTTTTAGGGTTTTCTTTTTTTCTCTCCTTTTTTAAAATTCTTAAGTGGGGTATTTATACTGCACAAGTCTTAACCTCCAAGAAAAAGCTAAAAGACCAAAATGCTCTTGACTACAAAAATTACAATTTTATCCTTAAAATCTATTTTCTCTTACAAAATAATAAAAAAAAATAAGAAAAATATAAATAACAAATTTGTTAATAAAAATTCACCATAAAAAAGTTAGAAACTTAGTACTTAAAATCTAAAAACGAATTTGGGACCTAAAAATTGGTGAAAAAAGAGTTTGGGATGTGAAATGACAATTTTACCCTTGGATGACAAAATTTACAGAAAAAATAGCTATTGACCTCAACAAATTATCAAAAATTACAAGTAAGTTTAAAACACTGGAAAATGCATTTTTAATCCAAAATTGGTGAAAAATGAATTTAATTTGCAAAATGACGATTTTGCCCTTGGGCAATGAAAATTCACAAAAAAATAATTATTGACATCAAAAAATTACCAAAAACTAAAAATAAGTTTAAAACACTGAAAAATACATTTTTGACTCAAAATTGGTGAAAAATGAATTTAATTTGTAAAAATGACGATTTTGCCCTCGGGCAATGAAAATTCACGGAAAAATAATTATCGATCTCAAAAAATTACCAAAAACTAAAATAAATTTAAAACACTGAAAAATGCATTTTTGACTCAAAATTGGTGAAAAATGAATTTAATTGTAAAATGACGATTTTGCCCTTAGCTGGTACAAAAATAAAAATAATAAAAAAATATCAATTAAATTCAGAAAAATCATAAGAAATTAACAAATTCACATAAAAGTAAAATATGAATTTAAAACCCCCAAAAGTTGATAGAAAAATATTTACAGATAAATTACTATTTTGCCCCCCAAATTATTTGAAAAATTAAAAATTAAAATTTGTAACAAAAAGTGCAAACATACCCCCCCAGTGTTTGAAAATAAATGATGTGTCAAAATTTGGTGTCTACACTCGCACGTTTTACGAGACACTTTCTTGAGATTTACAGGTGAGTGTTTCCTTGTGTGTGCCTAATGCATGTTTGAGTGCTAATCCCATTTTATGCCTAATACTTGTTAACTACTGCTATGTGCTATGTGAGGATAAGATGTGTACTTTATCATATTTATCCCGCAATTTATTACATGCACAACTTCTATCAAATGTGAATATACTTGTCTGTGAACTTTCAACTTAACTGAGCCTTCGGGCTAGACTTCTGTGGTCATACTTCACCAGTTACACCATGGTTAGTCATACTGGATATTGAGGAAGATATAAGGTGTTGGGCGTTAGGGATTGTGTTCTTTTCTCTGAGTTGAGAATCCTCAAAGAGGCCAACTCCGGACTGAACAAACTATTTTACCCTCTAGGGTTGAGATCTCACCCTGGTGTGGAGGTATTGAGAAGGTAAAGGTGCATGGGTGGTTTCGGGTACTGTTATCTGATATTTACCTAATCATTGGCAAGGACCCTGGTTTTCTCTATTGGTCCGAACACTATTGCCTCATGATTATGTACTTGATACTCCCGCAGTTGAGCTTGCTCCCGTGGTTGAGATGCATCCTTCCTTGTTTGATCAATTGTTTATTTAACTGGTTCTTACATTGTTTTATGACACGTGTTATTTGTTTATTTATTTTCTACTTGTCTGCCTTGTGTGATTGCATGTGTGGAAACCTCACTGGGCTATTATAGCTCATCCATTTTATTTGTTCTCCTTAACAAGCTCCTATTATTAAGGCTAGTGGTGAGGATTCAAGAGTAGTTCTTGGTAGGATTTTGTCAGTAAAAAGGATGTTTGAGATTTTACTATATTAGTTAGATGTTTATGATGTAAACTACTTAACTGGAAGCTTTTACTCTTAAGTTAAATCATATGTATGTATTTATGAGTTTCTATAAAGTAACGATTGTTTCATGGAATCTAGTGCGTGCTTGACCCGAGTCCTGACGAGAGCTAGGCAGTCAGTCCGCTAAACCCTTTGGTACACCTTAGGGTAAGGTGGGGTTGCCACATGGATGCGTGAGGTTGGGCACACTAATGCATCTAGACTCGATTAAGCTATCGATTCCCAAGCCTTCAGACCTAAGGGTAAGGGTCATCAATCCCAAAGCCCTTGGTTGGTGGCTTGAATGATCCCTTGGACACTGCTACGCGCACGTCGGGCCACGACCACATGTCCAAGTGGATCTTAAAGTTCCCGAATCTCTAGACTTATGGACTTAAGCCAAGAGTTCGGTAATCTCCCAAACATGATTACGTGCACATCGTGCCACGCTCACATGCCTAAGTAGATCAATCCTATTCCAAACCAGGATGGGTGGGTGACAACCACCAACAAGAGAAAAAAGGATAAAAAGTATTGAATGCATGTATGGAGTGCTCCTTATGAGAGGAGGGAGCAATAATATTGACTCTAAGGGTGATTGATCCCCTCCTCAAATGCAAGCGCTATACGAAAATACATCACAAATAAATAAATCATCCATCACATAGAAGCAGGAGCAAAAAGGCGTATGTGAAATACAAAGAAAAATTCCTAAAAAATAGAAAATGCAATCCTAAACATCCAAATGTAATAAAATGAAAGGGTTAAACAAGGAAAATATGACTAAACCTAGTGGTCGGACTCACTAGTGATCCCCAGTGGAGTCGCCAGCTGTCGTGCCCCATTTTTCGAAAGACGGAAAAAGGAATATTATTATTAATGTGGAAAAAGTGTAGGTTTTTGTAAAATGATTTTTTAGAAAATGTTTTATAAAAGGTAGTTTGACAAAAAATGTGATTTTTAGAAAATGCTTTATTTTGAAAACAAAAAGAAAAGGGCCTAAAACGGGACTTTGAAAATGCGACGATTTTTGGGCCCGAAAATAGAGTCTGAAAAGGGTTTTTAGTGAAAAGGGAGTCACCACCTGGTATTAAGTTTTGGTGTACTGAGTGTAGACACCAAATTTTGACACACCATTTATTTTCAAACATTGGAGGACATGTTTGCATTTTTTGCGTCAAATTTTAAATTTTTCAATAATCTCGGGGGGCAAAATAGTAATTTTTATCTATAAATATTTTTTATTAGTTTTGGGGGTTTTAAATTCATATTTTTACTTTTATACGTATTTTTTTAATTTTTTGTTATTTTTTTGGATTTAATTGGTATTCTTTTTATATTTTTACCAACACAAGGGTAAAATAGTAATTTTACCTCGCAAATACCATTTTTGCTCATTTCAAGTCCCAAATTCATTTTTCTAATTATTTAAGCATGTTTCTAAATTTTATTGATTTTTTTGGGAACGATTGCTATTTTTTCTGTAAATACTGCATTCAAGGGCAAAATCGTCATTTTATAGTTTAAATTCATTTTTCACCAATTTTTTTGAGTCATAAATGCATTTCTTAGAGTTTTAAACTTATTTTAATTTTTGATAATTTTTCGAGACCAATAGCTATTTTTTTGTATACTTTCGTTATCCAACGGCAAAATTGTCATTTCACATTTCACACTCATTTTTCACCAATTTTTGGGTCTCAAATTTATTTTTAGGTTTTAAGCATGTGTCTAAATTTTTCTATTATTTTTGGGGTGAATTTCTATTAACAAATTTGTTATTTACATTTTTCTTAATTTTTTCTATTTTTGTGAGAGAACATAGATTTTTTTTATTTCTTTTGTAAAGATAAAATTGTAATTTTGGTAGTTAAGGGCGTTTTGGTTTTTTAACCATTTCTTGGAAGATAAGTCTTTTGTTTACTATAAATACCCCCACTTGGGGATTTAAAAAGGGGGGGAAATAAAAAAAGGTCTAGGGAGAGTCTTTAATTTTTTAGTTTTTAATTTTTAGTATTTCTATTTCACCAAGAACACCAAGAATACACACTACACATCTTCAAGTTTTCACACACCACACCAAGAACACACTTTTTTCTACACACATCTTCAAATTTTCACACACCACACCAAGAACACATGTCACACATCTTTAAGTTTTCACACAGCACACCAAAAATATACACTTTTTTTTCTACACACATCTTCAAGTTCTTACCTAGAACACCTAGAACACACACTAGTACATCTTCAACCACACACCTAGAACACCAAGAACACACACTCACACTCTCTCACACACTACACACACTCACACTCTCTCAACTCACGCTCTCTCTCACACACTACACACACTCACACTCACACTCTCTCTCACACACTACACACACAACTACACTCTCTTTCACACATCTGCACACACAACTACACTCTCTCTCACGCACTACACACTCCACCTTCACACGTTCACTTTCTCTCTCACACACTGCACACACTCCTCCATTTCCAATTCACTTTCTCCCTCACGCACTACACATACTTCCACTTCCTATTCATTTTCTCTCTCATGCACTACACACACTCCACCTTCACACGTTCATTTTCTCTCCCACACACTACACACAGTTTAAAACACACACTTTTACACTTTCTCTCTCACGGTCATTTACACACACTCATACACACACACACAAAACTCACAATCTGCTCACACACACAACTCACACAGTTCTTCACTTCACATACATTCAGAAATTCACACACACACAACGCACACAGGCTCTTCACACTTCACACACACTTACTTCTCAGATTCACATACACCACTACACGCATTGAACACACAAACACACACAGATTCACATACACCAATACACACAGCCATACATCACACAGTAACATATTCACACACACATGCACACATAGATTCACACTCAATACACACACGGAAACACACATTCACAGATAACAATTAGACACGCATATACACACATTTACAAACACACACACACCTCACACAATCACATATTTACACACACAGTTATACATACAACACACACACACACAGAGACACGCATATACACACATTTAGACACACACATCCAATTGCCAGTTATCAGAACACTAACACACATGCCACATTCATCATTCTGTAACTTTCATAACCATCCACAGCTCATTAGTCAGCCAACCAATCCCTTTCATCAAGCAAGAGCATCGCCATAGCTCTGTCACTCACCAACCTCCAGTTCACTATCACCAAACCAGCCCCTCATCAACCAATTCCACTACCAGAAAAACACTCCAGGACCATTGCTAAGCCTCCACTATAAGCACCATCAATCTAGCACCAACCATCTCCATCACCAAAATTCCAAAATCATCAACCCAATCACTCACAACCAATTCCCTATCCCCTGTCACCACAGACAACCTCACGCATCAAAGCCATGCCAAAATCACAGATTTGAGCAGTTGAAGAACAATCTCCATTAGCCATTAGCAGCCCACTGCCATTAACTGCAAAGAACAAAACAATTGCCCACAGACAGTCTCAATCGGCCACCACCAAAGCTCCATCACCCAATTCCATTACTTCGCCACTAGTTAACCAGGCATGCCTGCACCATCCTCACAGAACCTTCCACCATCATCACAGACTCCTCATCATCCAAACTACATCAAGCAGCCACGACCATCAAACAAAAGCCAAATCAGATCCTCTAAGCAACCAAAACCAGTTGCTCTCACAACTAATTCATTCAAGTTTCAAACCACTTGCACACAGAAGCAAATAGCGCCATTTAATTCCCCCACCAGAGTCTTTAAATTCTCCACACTCGGCCTCCACCATCTCAGGCCAATTCACCATCCGAAGTAAATTGTAGCAGCCAATTCGCCACCCAAAGCTCACAATTATTGTAACACAATAGAGATCACCGTCTCAAGGCCACCACAGTCTTCTCCTAGCTGCACATCACCTGCAAGCAAAACCAACAAGCCCACCAAAATACCACCAGTCGCCACTCAATTCCCACCAGAAATAGCTCACAAACAATCACACAACCATAGCAATCAGATTCCCAACAACCCATGCAGTCCTTCATCATTCACAACGAAGCTGCCAAAATCAATCAAAAACCCTCACTAGCCCTGCAATCGCATGTTCACAACCCACCAATAACTAGCAACCCAATACCCATTGAGCCACTCAGAAGCTTCATCGACGCCACGCGAAGCAGTTCATCAACTTCTCAATCGATTCAAGATAGTTTTCTTCTCAACCGAAAAGGTAAATCCCTAATTCCCTTCCTTCATCTCCTTTGTATTTGTGTTATGATTTTGTTGTTTTGAATTGAACTTGAACTCAGAAATTATAGTTCAGTTTCTGATTTTGTGGGTGGGAATGAGAACTTGAGATTGCGAGAGAGATTGAATTGGAGGGTAACATTCTGGTTGAAGATAGAAACGGAGGGAATCAGTGTGAAACGCAGGAAGAGGGAGAGGAGAAGGGAGTAGTAAGGGGAGAGCAGAGAAAGGAAAAGAGAGAGAAAAACCAAAATAGAGAAAACTGGATCAAGAAGAGAAAGGGCCAGAGAGGGAACTGAGAGAAAGCAGAAGAAACAAAAAGGAAAACAAAGAGGGAGGAGAAAAACTGGCGAGGCAGAGAGGAGAAGAAGAGAAGAGGGGGACGTGAGAGAGAGAGGCTTGGATTTCAGCAAGAGAGTGAAAAGAGAAGAGAAGAAAGTTAGAACGAGAGAGAGGGAATCGATTAAAAAAAACACAGAAAGAAGAAAACAAAGAAGGAGAAAGAACGAGGGAGAGAAGAAGAGAGTAGAAGAGAGATAAAAATGGGGAAGAAGATGAAGATAAAATTGGAAAAATGGGGATTTTCCCTAGTTTCCTTTGATTCTTGTCTTAATTTAGTTCATTTCTTTGTTATTTATTTAATTGTTTTTGTGTGATTAGTTTGTAATCTAAATAAATTTAATCTAATCAAGTAGTTTAATTATTTGGCTTAGTTTAACCCAATTTAAGATTTTTTATTTTTATTCAATTTATTATTATTATGATTATTATTATGATAATTATTATTATTATTTGGCTATTCTCGTTGCAATAAGGTTATTTATGCCCACGTCCTCACATGTTTGGAATATTTTAATGTGCCCTAATACTTTTATTTTTTGTTGCAATTAAGTCCCTAGTATTTATAAATCAACCCCTGAATTTTTAAGTTCTTGTCAATCCTATCCTATAAATCATGTTTCGACCCCCCATATTTGCCATACCTTTACAATTTCACCTCTCTCACTTGTTGTTATTATATTTTGCCCCCCCCCCCCTAGTTAGTTGTACTTTACGTTTGTGCCCCTATGAATGCTTGAATTTGCAATTTGTCCCCTTTATTTGTTTAAATGTCTATTCAAACCCCTTCATGCTTTACTTCTTTAAATTGTGATACATTGACGTGTGTGTTCATTTTCTTTAAGTTTTGGTACCGGGTCTCCAAAGAGGTATCCCGACTTCTTGTTATTTTCCTCTTTATGTGCCCCAATATGCTCCAGTGTGATTTTATGCATTATTTTTATTATTATTTGTTTATTCTTATTTTACATACTTTTTTGCGCATTTATGTATTTAATTTATTTAATTTTGAATTTTTATTATTTTGAAAATATATAATATCTTGTATTTAGCTAGTCAATGTAATAGTTAGATTATTTTTTTCAAATTTTAGCAAAAAAAAAAATTGTGTAATTAGATAGAAAGTGTAATAGATAGGGCATTTTTAATTTCCCCCCTTTAAATTGTAAATTAATTCCTCGATGTAATAGTTAGGGTTTATTTGCTTTTGCCTACTTACGTGTTTATTTCTTTTACCGCTCTCCTTAGGATTTTTGCATCTAGAATATTATGCTTATGTGTTATGTGCTTCTATGTGATCTTATATGTTTTTATATGTTTAATTTGCTTTTAATTCACGTTTTACTATTTAAATTCATGTTTTATGTCATTCCGTCACCACACTAGTCCAACGCTAGTTGTGGCTTCATTCTTTTCCCGCTAGTCCAACGCTAGTGGGATTTTTTAGAACGGGCTAGTCCAACGCTAGACCCCTAGGGCATTTTAATGATAGGTGTACTCGCATTCATTTCACATCTCATTTCACACACTTTCAGTTTTCTTTTCATTTGGCATGATTTTATTACTATTATTATTATTATTATTATTATTATTATTATTTTAACACATTTTTAAAATGTATGACATCTAGGTTGCATTTCACTTAGAATTTAGGTCATTTTGTGTGATCTGACTAAAATAGTCATCTACTCACATGGGAAGCGGTGGTATACATGTCGTTCCTCCTTCCGTGAGTAGGAACATTCAGTCACGAGTTATTAGTTCCCCGTACTCGTCATGTTGCATACCCACTTTCTTTCTTCACTTAATATATATTATTATTATTTGCTTTTCTTTTTGCATCACATTTTGCATAGACACTTGTGACTCCCTTGAGGTCTCGACTCGGGTTTCACAATTGATGCGATATTCTCGGCCCAGCCTTGATGGGACATTTCAACCCTCTCAATACTCACATTTAGACTTAGGATTTGCATTCATTTAGATACATCCGAACGCGATGGAACTTAGGGTTAATTTAGAAAATTTTGATTAAACCTCTTAACTAGTCTCAGCTAGGTAGAAAGGGTGCCTTAGGTGCGAGCCTTTGCCTTCCCTTTCTTCAAATGTGACTTTCGAACCTTTTTCTCTTGTTTTTCGTAGACCGGAGTCGAAAAAGGGTTTTAAATAATTTTTCTAATATTTTACTTTTTGTTTTGTTTAAACGATTTTTTCGGGTGGCTTGGTACACCCTAACTCAGTACCAAGTGGTAACTCCATTTTTTCAAAATAAAACCCTTTATCAAAATTAGTTGGCCAAAACTGTTGCATTTTTTTAGTTCCGGCCTTATTTTCTTTTAAAATACCATTTTTTACTAAATAACACTTTTTCACTAAAACACGATTTTTTCTCACACATGCACGGATTTTCCAAAACTCTATCTTTTCAAAAAGGGTCACCAAACCGGACCGTCTTTTCAGGACGCGACAGTCACGACCCCACTCATACCTTTTTACCCTCTTACAATTTTTTAGGACGCGACACCAAGTCACCAAAAAATATTTTATAAAAGGTAAGAAAGTCAAGAATGATTTATTTAGAAAATGATTTTTGAGAAAAATTGTAAGAAAAACAAAAAACCCTTTTAGACAACTCCAGGTCTTTGAAAACAAGAGAAAAAGGTTCGGGAGTTACAGTTGAAGAAAAGGAAGGCAAAGGCTCGCGCCTAAGGTACCCTTTCAACCTAGCCGAAACTAGTTGCTAGGTTTAGTCAAAATTTTCCTAATATAACCCTAAGATTTTATCACATTTGGATATAATTATATGAATGCAACCAAGACTTAAAAAATAGATATCGTTAAGGGACAAAATGTTCCATTGAGGTTTGGTTGAAATTATCGCATTAATTGCGAAACCCAAATCTAGACCTCGATGGAGTCACGAGTGTAGATGCAAAAATGAAATGCAAAAAGGAAAAATAAAATACAAATATAGATGTAAGTGACCAAGAAAAGTGGGGATACAACATAACGGCTACGGGAGACTAATAGACTCGTGACTAGCTATTCCTACTCACGGAGGGGGGAACGGCATGTACGCCACCGCTTCCCACGTGAGTAGGTGACTATTTCTAGTCAAAATCACACAAATGACCTAAGATTCTATGTGAAATGTAACCTAAATGTCAAGCACTGAATATATGTAAAATAGATAATAAGAATAATAATAAATAAAAAAACAGCAAAAATGGAAAAAGGCCTTAAAAACGAGAAAATGTGTGTGAAATGATATGAAATGCACACAAGAAGTGATTTTAATGCTAAAATGACCTAAGGGTCTAGCGTTGGACTAGTTCATTTTCTAGAAATTCTCCGCTAGCGTTGGACTAGCAAAGAAACCGGAATTAACCACAACTAGCATTGGACTAGTGTAGCAACGATATACATATATCATAATAAAGTAAGTAAATAAATAAATAGAAACATAAATTAAAGCAATAATTGCATATAAGTAGATAATAGCACATAGGAGCACATAACACATAAGCATGATATTCTAGATGCAGAGTCTTAGGGAAAGCAAACACATAAACACATAGCACACATAGCACGAAAAAATCCTAACTATTACATTGGGGAAGCCTAATTACAATCTAAAAATAAAAAAAGATAAGAGATTGTTGCGCCCCATTTTTTTCGAAAGACGAAAAAAGGAAATATGTTTATTTGTTGGAAAAAGAGTGTAAGTTTTTCGTAAAAATGATTTTTAGAAAATATCTTATAAAAGATAGTTCGACAAAAAATGTGATTTAAAAAAAAATATGTTTTATTTTGAAAACAAAAAGAAAAGGGCCTAAAATGGGATTTCGAAAATGCGACGATTTTTAGCCCGAAAATAGAGTCTAAAAAAGGGTTTTTAGTAAAAAGAGAGTCGCCACTTGGTATTGAGTTTTGGTGTATCAAGTCACCAGAAAATGTTTTATAAAAGATAAGAAAATCGAGAATGATTTATTTAGAAAATGAATTTTGAGAAAAATGTAAGAAAAACAAGAAAAACCCTTTTAGACAACTCCAAGTCTTTGAAAACTGAGAGAAAAAGGTTCGAGAGTCATAGTTGAAGAAAGGGAAGGCAAAGGCTCGCGCCTAAGGCACCCTTTCAACCTAGTCGAAGCTAGTTGCAAGGTTTAGTCCAAATTTTTCTAATATAACCCTACGATTTATTCACATTTGGATGCAACTATATGAATGCAACCTAAACTAAAAAAAGAAGATATCGTTAAGGGACAAAATGTTCCATTGAGGTTTGGTCGGGATTATCGCATTAATTGCGAAACCCGAGTTTGGACCTCGATGGAGTCATGAGTGTAGATGCAAAATGGAATGCAAAAAGGAAAATAGTAATATAGATAATAAGTGAACAAAGAAAGTGGGGATGCACATAACGGGTACGGGAGACTAATAGACTCGTGACTAGCTATTCCTACTCACGGAGGGGGGAACGGCATGTACGCCACGGCTTCCCACGTGAGTAGATGACTATTTCTAGTTGAATCACGCAAATGACCTAAGATTCTATGTGTAGTGGAATTTAAATGTTATGCACTAAACATATGTTTAAAATAGATAATAAGTGATAAAGTATATATAAAAATCATACAAAAATAGAAAAAAGTCCTAAAAAAAGAGAAAATGTGTGTGAAATGGCATGAAATGCACACGAGAAGTGATTTTAATACTAAAATGACCTAAAGGTCTAGCATTGGACTAGCCTATTCTTCTAGAAATTCTCCACTAGCGTTGGACTAGCGAAGAAATCGGAATTAACCACAACTAGCGTTAAACTAGTATGGTGATGATACACATATATAATAATAAAGCAAGTAAATAAATAAAACACAGATTAAAGCAATAATCACATAAAAGCAGATAATAGCACATAGGAGCACATAGCACACAAGCATAATATTCTAGATGCAAAGTTCTAGGGAAAGCGAATAAAACACATAAGCACATAGCACACATAGCACACAAGAGCCCTAACTATTACACCGAAGAAAAACCTAATTGCAATCTAAAATGGAAAAAGATAATCAAAATAGCCTATCTAACTTGTTGATGCGTTCAACGGAAGAGATGACGGTCCAAGACTCTCGAATTCCAAGTATGTAATCCAATCTTCTTGACCCCTTCGTAACTTGTCGAAGACCCCAAGAACAACTCGGATTGTTTTGCTTCAAATTCAACTAGATTCGTTGAACTCCCCCTTTAAGAAACGATCCTAGACCCCTAACCAACAACGTGGTGTAGACACCTAGTCGACAATCCTATTGGACAGATTCAAACCCTCAAAGATGAACCCTAAGCGAGATTCTTGAATACTCAACAAACGCCTTGCCAAGCAATCAAGAGTAGTTCTTTAGCCAAAGAACTAAGAAAACTCAATTTGCACTCCGCACAATTGAAGAGAAAAACTCAATATTATTGATTAATGTTGTTCAAAATTCGGATGAATAGTAACACCCTCTATAAAGAGGCGCATAACATCAAGATATAAACTAAATATGGAAACTAACTTAACCCTAGTTGCACCATAACATAAACGTACAACTAAAGATACAACTTGGGCTATTAAACTAACGAATTAAGCCCATGAAACCCATAACCTCAAGTGGCAAACGGGCTCTTCAATCGAATCCAAGTCCACGACCTCCAAGCTCCTCCAACTCTAGCCCAAAATAGGTGAATAGCCTTGTAGGTTCTTGTTTCAACCAAGTAGCTTCATCTTCATGTAATTCTATAATCAAACCTTGCAAAGCTTGTTTCATCCTTTTAGCTTTCAACCTAGTCATTGGACCTCCCATATCTTGAAAAGGACTCTTGGTAGCACCTCCATGATCACGAGCCTCTCCAACTTGACCACGACCATTGATGTCCTCATCATTCCCTCCTTCCTCGAGAAGATTCGCCCTCGAATCACCTACATCATACAAAGAAAGATCAGCCACATTGAAAGTTGCACTAACATTACCATACTCACCTGGCAAATCGATCTTATATGCATTGTCTCCAATTCGTTCAAGAACTTGAAAAGGACCATCTCCTCGTGGACTCAATTTAGATTTCCTTTGTTGAGGAAATCGTTCCTTCCTCAAGTGAATCCAAACCCAATCTCCAGGCTCGAATTGCACCTTGACTCTTCCACGGTTTGCTTGCTTTGCAAATTACTCATACTTCTTCTCAATGTTAGCACGAACTTTGGCATGCAATTCCTTGACAAATTCTGCCTTTCTCTTGCCATCCATGTCAACTTGTTCACTAGAAGGCAAAGACAAAATATCTAAAGGTGTTAGAGGATTGAAACCATAAACAACTTCGAAAGGAGAATAAGAAGTAGAGGAATGGATAGTGCGATTATAAGCAAACTCTATGTGTGGCAAACACTTTTCCAATTTTTGAGATTGTGTTGAATGATTGCTCGTAGTAATGTCGTGAGTGTACGGTTAACCACTTCAGTTTGTCCATCCGTTTGAGGATGAGCAACAGTAGAGAATAGCAACGTCGTCCCAGCTTACTCCAAAGAGTGCGCCTAAAAGTGACTTCAGAAACTTGACATCTCGATCACTCACTATGGTCCTTGGTAATCCATGCAAACGAACAACCTCCTTGAAGAACAAATCTGCAATATGAGTTGCATCATTAGTTTTAACACAAGCAATAAAGTGTGCCATTTTACTAAAACGATCAACTACAACAAAAATACTATCTTTGCCACTTTGAGAACGTGGAAGTCCTAGAACAAAATCCATAGAAATATCAGTCCAAGGAATAGTAGGAACAGGCAATGGACTATAAAAACCATGAGGCATCACTTTGGACTTAGCTTTCCTACAAGTAATACACTTAACACAGAAAGTTTGCACATCACGTTTCATATGAGGCCAATAAAAGTGTTCATGCAAGATATCCAAAATCTTAACAACACCAAAATGTCCCATAAGACCCCCTCCATGAGCTTCACTAATCAGCACATTACGCACAGAACTAGAAGGGAATACACAACCTATCCTTCCTAAACAAGTAACCCTCATGCAAATAAAACTCTCCATGTACACGCCCCAAATGTGGAGATTGATTCATGCAAATCTGCCAAATATCACCAAAGTCACGATCCCCCACATAAGCATGCTTCAAGTACTCAAAACCAAGTAATTTAGTATGCAAAGAAGTAAGAAGAGTGTACCTACGAGATAGTGCATCAGCCACAATATTCTCCTTACCTTGCTTATATTTAATCACATATGGAAAGGTTTCAATGAACTCGAGCCACTTAGCATGTCTCTTGTTCAACTTACCTTGAGACTTGAGAAATTTCAAACTTTCATGGTCAGAATGTATGATGAATTCTTTTGGCCACAAATAATGTTGCCAAGTTTGAAGAGCTCGAACCAAAGCATAAAGTTCTTTATCATATGTAGGGTAACTCAAGCTCGCCCCTTGAAGCTTCTCACTAAAGTAGGCAATTGGCTTAGAATCCTGCATCAAAACAGCCCCTATACCAATTCCACTAGCATCACATTCAATTTCAAAAACCTTGTCAAAGTTAGGCAAACTAAGCAAAGGAGCATTGGTGAGTTTATCCTTTAACAATCTAAAAGCATCTTCATGTATTTTCTCCCATTTAAAAATCACATTCTTTTTAACAAGTTCAGTCAAAGGTGCAGCAATTGAAGAAAAATCACGCACAAACCTTCTATAAAAACTTGCTAAACCATGAAAAGATCTGACCTCATTGGCATTAGTAGGGGTTGGCCACTCCCTAATTGTCTTTATCCTTGGTTTCATCTACACTTATTCCATTAGAGCTTACAACAAAACCAAGAAATATAACAGAATCCATGCAAAAAGGAACACTTTTTCATATTAGCAAACAATTGATGTTCTTTAAGTATCTCAAAAATAGCACGCAAATGTTCAACATGTTCTTGCAAGGACTTGTTATGCACAAGAATATCATCAAAGTAAACTACTACAAATTTCCCAATTAAATGACGGAAAACATGATTCATCAACCTCATAAAAGTACTAGGAGCATTAGTCAAACCAAAAGGCATAACTAACCGCTCATAAAGACCAAATTTAGTTTTGAAAGTAGTTTTTCATTTATCACCCTCTTTCATTCGTATTTGATAGTAGCCACTTTTTAAGTTAATTTTTGAAAACAATTGTGAACCATACAATTCATCTAACATGTTATCTAACCTAGGTATAGGATGACAATACTTTACCATGATTTTATTAATGGCTCGACAATCTACGCACATCCTCCAAGAACCATCCTTCTTCGGTACAAGAATCACAGGCACAGAACATGGACTAAGGCTCTCACGCACAAAGCCCTTCTCCAATAAATCATCTACTTGCCTTTGAATCTCCTTTGTTTCCTCAGGGTTAGCTCTATAAGCCTGGAACGGTTTGGAATGCTTGCTCCAGGCATGAAATCTATTTGATGTTCTATCCCTCTCAAAGGTGGTAATCCACTTGGGACATCTTCAGAGAATAAGTCTTGATATGCCTGCAACAAAGAAACAACAACACTAAGAAGAGAAGGGTCAAGCTCATTAGTAGAAAAGTAAACATCTTTATACAAAATGACAAGAAGTTGTTGCCTTGCCAACAATGCATTCTTGATCTCACTTTTTCTAGCATAGGCATTCACTTTTCTCCCCTCATCTCTCTCGGCTTCCCCTCTTTTCCCTTTTCCCTTTCTTTTTCTCCTCACTAGACCGATTGCTTTCATGATGCACAATCTGTCTAGGCGACTCCAATAAAGACCCCTCGGCCTTGGCTCCTTTGGACTCATCACGAGCCTTACACTCCTTTGTAATTCGTGCTTGATCAGCATAGGCCTCCATAGGTGTCAATGGTCTCAATATGAACTCCTTTTTCTTCCAAACTAGGCGATAAGTATTTTTATGACCATCATAAATCACACGCCTATCAAACTGCTCATGGACGACCTAACAAAATATGACATGCATGCATGGGAATAACATCGCATAATACCTCATCCACATATCCTCCAATGGCAAAGGATACTAGCACTTGCTTGGTTACCTTCACATCCTCAAAATCTGTTAACCATTGCAAGAAATATGGCTTTGGATGGCGAATTGTAGGCAACTTCAATTTCTCTACAAACAAGGTACTAGCTACATTAGTGCAACTACCAGAATCAACAATAACACTGCATACCTTGCCTTGAACCAAGCATCTTGAGTGGAATATATGTTCCCTATGCATCTCCTCTTCCTCCTCCTTTGGTTGGATGCTCAATGATCTTCTAGTCACTAACACTTCACCACTAGATGGAATGGCATCCTCGGGTCCCCCTTCAACAGAATCATCATCACTAGGACCTTCGAGTGGAGGCATCTCATCATCACTTGAATGCTCACTCTCCACATCTCCATTATCAAGGATGATCATGTTTCTTCTAGTTGGACATTGAGATGAGATATGCCCATAACCTTGACACTTGAAGCATTTAACATCTCTTTGCCTCATAGAAGTTTCAATCTTACCCTTGCTTTGTGGCTTAGATGAAGAATTCTCACCCCTTGGCTTATTGCTCATGAAACTCGACTCACCCTTCTTCCAAGTCTCCTTGGGCTTTTGTGGCGTTTGATCAAACTTTCTATCTCGAGAGTCCCTCCATGTGCCACTGGCTTTGAGCCCCTCCAAACCCTCGGTTCCTCTTGCTTTTGAGTTGGCGCTCCACCTTTTGTGCCTTTTCCACTAAGTCTTGAAACTCCACATAATATTGTAATTCTACAATATCTGCAATTTCGGAGTTCAAACCAGCTATAAATCGGGCAATGGTGGCCTCTTCATTCCTCTTGGATGTCAGCACGAATCAAGAGTGTCTCCAACTCCTTGTAGTATTCATCAACTGTGGAAGAACCTTACTTCAAAGTTTGTAGCCTCCTATGCAAATCCCGTGAATAGTGACTTGGAATAAATCTTTTCCTCATAATCACCTTCATGGCAGCCCAAGTGCGAATTGGTTCATCCCCACATCTCTTACGAGACTTCACAAGTTGATCCCACCAAATGCTAGCATACTCCACAAACTCAACTTGCAGCAAGTTGAACTTTCTTTTCCTCAGAATAATTGTGAACATCAAACACGTGCTCAACCTTTCGTTCCCACTCCAAGTATGCCTCTGGATCATTCATCCCCTTGAATGGTGAAATTTTCATCTTTATGCTCCCCAAATTGCTATCACAGTTGTTGAGAAACCCTCCTCCCTTGACTGGGACACTACTTCTTAGAATCATAGCCATCATCAAAATCATCACCTTGAGCATTCTGAGCCACATGTGATTTTCCCTTGACAAGCCGAGTCAATGTCTCCAACTTGGTGAACACACGCCTAAATTCATCTTGCATGGCACGCATGTTAAACTCTAATGCACTGAGTCTTTGCTCACTTTGTTCACCCATAATAGAAACCTATCAAAATAAAAGTAAAAAAACCTGCACAAAAATGTTAGTGGCACAAGAAAAATCAAGCAAGATATCCTCACTCACTCCCTTTCATGATTCACTCTTCACTCGTGTATCACACCAATGAAACTTGGCTTTTACCGCAATGATGAGCTCATACCTTAGCCTCTTACCACTTCCTTGAGCTTACCTTGTATGCCTTTGGATAAGAACCTGCTCAATTGAGCTTGACAAAAACTCCAATCAATTATTCAAGATGAGTAGTAGTGAAAATCGGAAGCCTAGAGTAAGGTTTGAACCAAATAGAAGTCAAGAAATCAAGACACTAGAAATTTCAAATCTAAGAAGCACGTATGACACCCCTAGTGTGTGGCTTTTCTTGTAGAAATCTTGATTTTCAAAAGTTCTTTAATAACTTTAATGTATTTATGTTTGAACAGAAATAACAAGAAACTCCACCAAAACACCAAGAAACAAGAAGAGTAGAATCTGGTCAATTAAACTTTCGTACGTGGTGTTGTTCTCTGTCCAACGATCTGGATGTTTCAAAAGATCTATTCGGTTGCACAAGGACAGTATTCTAGCCAAATATAATTCAGTTTAATTGGTTTAGTTCGTGTGCTTGGCTTTTATCACCTTGCACGCCTCTTTCGCTTTCCTTTGTATTGTACGACTTTTCTTTATGCAAGACTTTTTTTTTTTCACCCAACTTTTGGCTTTTCTTATAGAATCTCACAAATTTGCCTTTTTCCACTCACAAATTTTTTTTTTTTCAATTCTAACAACCTCTCTCTCTCTTTTTTTTTTTTTTAAACAACTCACAAAATACAAAATTCAACTCCCAAAAACAAACAAAAATTAAACTGAAAAAATTTCTGGAAAAAAAGAAAAAAAAATTCGGATGAACAGTACCACGATGAACAGTACTCCCCGTGTGAACAGTATCCCCGTCAGTGAACAGTAAACCCTAGTGCGTGAACAGTGACACTACAGTGCCGATGAACAGTATGATTTTTTTTTTTGACCAGAAATCAAGAGTAACTTTCAGGAAAATTGTTTCAAAGTTTTTATTTAGGCCAAGATTCAATTTTCTCAAAAGTTTTAACACAAGAAAAATTAAAACACTAAAGAATAATTAAAAATAGTTAAGAAAACAAGTTTAAACCACACAAAAAATCTAGAATTCTTGATATGCAAATAGCAAGAACGACTCTATAGACTAGAACTACCCTAAAGCACGAACAAAAGACACAAAACACGAATTAAAGTGACTAGAAACATGGAGAAACAAGGCCGAACAGATTGGACAATAAGAACAAACGCAAAAGGACACCACAAGAACGATAACAAAACACGAAAGAATTCAAGAAGAAATAAAAAAAAGGGATATAACCAAAATCTTCCAAAGGAAAATTTGGCTTAGAAAACCTGGATTTCAATATGAACCAAGGCTCTGATGCCAATTGATGCGTTCAACGGAAGAGATGACGGTCCAAGACTCTCGAATTCCAAGTATGCAACCCAATCTTCTTGACCCCTTCGTAACTTGTCGAAGACTATCTGTGGCCCTATCCATGCGCGAATACCCCTCACAGATAGGGTCAAAAAGCTCAATTGCTACTCCTGGTCTTGTCCGTTGAAGATTCTGCCTCGCACTTTTGACCTTAGACGCGACCACCAGCCTTTGGTCCCTTGAGTGGATGCTAAATGAGACATCTCTCATGCTCCATTGCCATGATTTGAACAATTTGAGACCTCTAATTTGCACAAGATGATAACATCCATTGGTAAAGCTTCAAAACTTGAGACGGGCGTTACCACGCACGTATCAAACTCCTCCTCTTTGAAATGATTCATCCTAAAATCATTGCCCATAGTAGATGAAAAATGTAACATGATCTGAAGAGGCAATTCAACACTTGGTGGCTCTTCCAATGGCTCCTCCAATGGTGCTTCGTCTTCAACTTCAATACGTTCCTCTATTGGTTGCTCAGCTAGACTTTGCTCCTTCAAAGATGGTGTTGCAACTTTGCATAATTCCTTCAAAAGATGAATAACCTCCAATAGTTCCTTGGCATCTAGTTCCTCCTTGGACTTCCAAGATGGTGTCTCAATGGTCCCCGTTGGTGGTGACTTCTTCACTTCCTTAAGCTCCTTCTCTTTGAGACGTTTCTTTCCTTTTTCAGCAATAATGGAATCAAAATTCTTGTTAATCGTCCTCATGCAGTTAGCAACAATGGCATCAACATCCATCTTCTTTGAATAAATGTGTGTAGATCTCAATTTGGTTTGACTCCTCTACTCACGATCTATCTTTGCCCATGATCTCTTCAAACTTGCAGAAAATTCTTGCACAAATTTCTTACAAATAGATTCCATAATGTACAAAGCAATCTCAATTCTTGGCTTTTGTAAATAACTCACCAATTAGCCTTTTTCCACTCAAGAATTTTTTGTCCACTCTTACAACCGCCCCTTTTTTTTTACAACTCAAAACAATTCACACAATACAAAAGATCAACTCTGAAAATAAACAAAACACAAACTGGCAAAATTCTAGAAAAATTGGGATGAACAGTAACTGCACGCGGACAGTAATTCCGACGATGAATAGCACGCGTGAACAGTGTTTTTGGCGTGAATAGTGCTTGATGAATAGTAGCTACAGTATGATGAACAGTATTTTTTTTTTTTTTTTGACAATCGACCCACAAAAGAACACAACTTTGATTCAAGAAAATTTCAGATCTTGAACCAAGAACAACACAACAAAATTAAAAACATATATCCAAGTGGATTGACAACAAAAAGATATACCCAAGTGAGTTAAACACAACAAAAAACTTGATTTTCTTTCAAGATCCAATAGCTCTGATACCACTTGATGCGATCTGCCCCGAAGACACCTCGTTAATCATCTAACGGGAACCTTTGAACAAATGCAACCACAAGACAATTTTTCCCAAAGATCGTTCTTGTGTATCTAATGGCAACCTAACCCAATTCTACCCGAGAATTGAAACTAATTTGAAGAGGATCTCAAACCTAAATCCCCACATGTTGGCTAGAACTCAAGATATCAAGTAATTCAATGATTCACTTGAAGAATACAAACTCTCACCAAGAGAAAAATAGAGGGAAAAAAACCTTGTTCAATATTATTAATCTTCCCAGTTGTTTAATAATGAAAAACCAAGCATATATATAAGCAAAAAACAAGTCTAAACTATTATGGAAAGTTGGATAGTCTAATACAATTGAAAACTCAGCGAATTTGCAAAAATGCAAACTTTCTAACCGAATCTGTGCCGGCTATCTGTAGGCGTGGATAACATTAGAAATTTTGATTCAATGTCATCCGTTTCTACTTCTATCCCCGCCCCTATCCATGGGCGAATACACCTCGCGGATAGGATTAGAAGGTCACTCTAGCCTTCTTCAGCCTCCCACTCGCGGGCAAACTCCTCTCAGCAATGAATGTCCTCTTTTCCTGGCCCTTCTTGCCCTTCTTGGGTACTCCAATGCCGCCATTAGGGGTTGGTGGTGGCCTTTACTTGGGCGATGCTCTTGAGATCACACGAATACCTTGACCAACTTGAGCCTTAGTCACTTCGTTCATATCACTCAGCCAGCCATCAATAGTCGTGAAGCTCTCCAAAATCACCACCAGGCACCACTTCGTTGCTCTTCTCTCAGCTGAACCAGAGCTGCCATTAGTTTGCTTCCAGTGCCTCCAAATCAGGTAAAAAAGCTTCGGCCTTTTCTTCCAATCTTTTTGTGTATTTTTAAATCAACAAAATCAGATGAATTGATTTTATTTGGTTCTTGTTAGACTGCATTTAGGATCTGGTTCATAGGCGATTAAACTAGAGAAGGAAAGACATGAGGATATAGGGCTTGAGAATCCAATTAGATTTGGAGAATTTAGATTTTTTTTTGTGGGCTTAGGAAGGCAGAATTGAGGAAAAAATAGAGACAAGAGACATGGACAGATTAGAGAAAGAAAGAGAGTGAGAGAGGTGGAGAAAACACAGACGAAAGGAAGAAACGAAGAGGCCAAGAAGAGGAAAGGAAGAACAAAGGGAAAGAATGAGTGAAAGAGGGAGACTTCAGGTGAAGGAAGAGAAGAAGAAGGGAAAGAGAGAAATAGAAAGCTGGGGGAAGAGAACAGAGAAGGGGAAAACAGAAAGAAACAGAAGAAGAAAGAGAAATCGGAGAGAAAGAGAGAAGTAGAGGGGGAAAGAGATAGCAGAAAAAAGAAGAGAGAAGTGGAGAGGGAAAGAGAAAGTAGAGAAAAGAAGAAAGATAAAAAGAGAAGACGGAGAGAAATAGGAAGAAGAACAGAGAGGAGAGCAGGGAGGCGAGAAGCAGAGAGATTTCAGGTGAGAAGCGGAGAGATTTCAGGCGAGAAACAAAGGGATTTCAAAGAGAAAAAAGAGGGAAATTGAATTTCAGTAGAAAATTGAAGGAAGAAACCGATTGAGGATGTTGTAGTGGGTTTATTATTATTATTATTATTATTATTATTATTATTATTATTATTATTCTGTTGACACTTAGTTTAGTCAACCTTTTATTGGGTTTTGGCTTTGTTTAATTTAGTTTGTGTTATTAATTAAGTTAGTTTATTAAGTTAATTGAATTAATTAATTAAGGTACTTGAGTTAGTTTATCTGATTTAGCTTAGCAGCTCTACTGGTTATTTTGTCAACGAATTGTTACTTATGTTTTAGCCCTTGTTTCTTTTTAGTTGTTATTAATGTGCCCAAAAGACTTTGTTTTCTGCAATTAAGTCTTTAATAATTATAGATTGACCACTCCTAGTTTTAGTTTCTTTCAACCAAGTCTTGATTAATTGCAAATATGTCTTGACTTGCTGGAATTTATTGTTTTCTTCCCCCCAATCTACTTTAATTTGCGTCATTTCCCCTTAGACTTATGTAAATTGCTAATTTTACCCTTTGGCCCCCAAGTTTGCTTGAGTTTTTATTTTAGGCCCCTTAGTTTAATGGAATTTACATTTTTATTCCAATTTGTTGGAATCTACTTCTTTTTATGCTTTATTTACACAAATAGCGGTGCCCTTAACATTTTTATTCGTTTTGTCAGCATTAGTACTGGATTTTCAGAGAGGTACCTCTATTTCTCATTATGTGTTCCAATATGCTCCAACGTATTTTTTATGCATTTTTTTCATATATTTCTTATTTTTACATACTTTTATGTATTTATTTATTTTATACTATTTAGTTTCAAATTTTTATTATTTGGCAAAAGATATAATATTTTGTATTTAGCTAGCCGATGTCATAGTTAGATTACAATTCTTGTATTTTGAGCAAAAAATTTTATATTTAGATAGCAAGTGTAATAGATAGGTTGTTTTTACTTTTTCTCTCCTAAAAATTGTAGCTAAACCCCCAATGTAATAGTTAGGGTTTATGTGCTTTTGTGTGCTTGTGTACTTATTTGTTTTTACCGCTTTCCTTAGATTTTTGCATCTAAAATATCATGTTTATATGCGATGTGCTTCTACATGCCCTTACATGTCTTTATATGCTTATTTGTTTTTGATTTATTTTTTATTATTTTAAATCATGTTTTATGTTATTCCATCACCACACTAGTCCAACGCTAGTTGTGGTCTCCTCGCGTCCCCGTAAGTTTAAGGCTGTAGGGAATTCCTAGAAAGGGTTTAGTCCAATGCTAGTCCCTTAGTTCATTTTAGTGATAGCTTTACTTCCCATGTGCATTTCATCTCATTTTCACAATACATTCTTCTCCTTTTAGAGTTTTTCATATTTTCATATTTTCATATTTTTGGTATATATCCTATCTATTATCTATTTTTGACAAAAATTTAGTACATGACACCTAGACTGTATTATACATAGAATTTAGATCATTTGTGTGATCCGACTAGAAATAGACACCTCCTCAAGTGGGAAACAGTGGCGTAACAGGCCATGCCCCCTTCCGTGAGTAAGGAATAGTTAGTCGCGAGTTGTTAGTCCCCCGTATCTGTTATGCTGCATCTCTACTTTCTTTGACACTTACTATCTATAGTATCTTCTTTTTTCTTTTGGCTTTTCATTTTGTATATACACTTGTGACTTCCTCGAGGTTTCGACTCGGGTTTTGCAAGTAATGCAATAATCCGGAACATGGCTTGATGAAACATTTTGACCCTCTCGATATTTACAATAAACTTATGATTTGTATTTATATAGACACATCCAACATGCGACAAGTTGTATACCCTATGAAATTAGAAAGATAACCCACATGAATAGCTCTTGCCAGCAATTAAACTCAAGACTCAAAAGAAAGAGAAACTACACAAAAAAAATAAAACTAACATAAAAACTCTAAAAAACTAAACCTAAACTCTACTAAATACTACTTCACTTTGGCAATTATTAGGGAGGGGGGAGAGAGAGAGGGAGAGAGAATGTGTGTGTGTATCTGTGTGTGAGTGAGTGACGAGGCAAGAACTATAGGCTAATAGCCTAAATATTGTAATTCAATTTGTTAGGTTTAAACTTGTGTCAAACGGCATCTTTCATTCAATCACATTCTAGTTAATTTCTAAAATTGGTGTGCTTGCCAGATCAATCATGTCTAAGTCAACCTCGAGAATTTAGCATGGCAATTGTCCTAAGAACCCAATGGCTATCGGCCTGGTCCTGGGTTATCCACCTTTCTCGAAGTGACGTACACATCCATTTGAAGCCAAACTCATCTCGAGCTCCGCGGTTGTGTACAAGAAGTTAGAGATAAACAACACAAAAGTACAACGTTACAAGGAGGAAAATAGTAAGGAGGAAAAAAGTATTTCACTTCCACTCATGATTTGTCCAAACAATTTATCCAACCTTTAATAAAATACTTATCTGTTCATAGATACTCGCTCATATTTCCATTGAAATACTTTTTCATTTAACCATTGAACTTTTGATCTTAGTTCCTTAAAGGAGTATTTTTGCCAATTCACTCTAATTCTATCCTCCAATATATTTTTTATTATGTAAACTAAAAAACAAAAGGGGAGGCGGGTTTTTTTTTTTTTTTAATACAAGGCTGAAATCCTCTTCCCCTTTTTAACTAATTTACTAAATTTTTATGAAAATATTGGATGAAGGAATTAAAAGGAATTACAAAAATACTCCTGTAAATAACTGAGATACCAGATATAATCCACACAATGATCAAAACAGTATACTCATAAAAGTTTAATAAGTGAATTGATCTGAAAAGTAGTTTAATGAGCAAAGTGAAACTTTAAAAAAGTTCAGCCCTAAAAAGAAAAGAAGCTTCATAGTAACAGTAATTAAATGCAGATGCCCAACTATACATACGTAGATGATTTAATGGCACATTGTATCAACAAAAAAAAAAAAAAAATACATATGTACTAAAGATGTCATGAATGTCTATTTTGCTTGAAGGTCAATGTAAAATTAATTCATGATTACTAAAGCAACAAAATTCTGCGCATTTTAAGGCATTGAATGAAATTACCAATTGACTCTGTAGATCTCCCAAACTTTTCTTTAATTTAAATTCATTAATATTCACTAAGGTATGCTGGGGTTCTTTCTTATACAATAATTTCACATCAAAATTGGGATATTTAAAATAAATCAATATGGAGACAATTTTAAAAGTTTTGAAATTTTTTAATTTCATTTTACTTCAGACCTTCAGAGGGGGAAGGAATTGTGAAAATTGTTTGTATAATTTTTTTTTGAGTATTTGTTAAATATTATTATCATAATTTTAATTTTTTTGATAAACTGTATATATAAAATAAATATATATTAAAAGACATATTTAATGTTTTTTAAAACGTGTTTTTTAAAAAACAAAATCCTACCAACTTGACTACCAACTAGATAATGCGATGGAGGATAGGAAACTATCTAATCAATTTCCTCAAAAAAAGAAAATATTTAATCAATTATCGCATCTTGAGATGTCATAAGAATTTTGGGCCTCATCTTTTTTCTTGACATCCCACGCGTCCCACGAGTTCATGACTAATGCCAATCATTCGAACGAGCAACTAATAGTTATGATTAATTAACACTTGTGTGGCTATCCGCAATTATTAGATCTGACACATCTGCATGCCGACCTGTTGTCGGACCATGTAGATAGAGAAAAGTATACAATACATCACGTGCATTGTTACGTGCATTGTTATGTGATTGTCACGTGGTGTACTAGAATCAATAATTTATCGCCATGTGGCAATGGTGGGTCATACCTTGTATTATTTGGCGATGTGTGATTGGTTCTAGTGCACCACGTGGCGCGCGTGGTGCACGCAATACTCACTCTGTAGATAGTTAGACAAAAATAACAAGTAGTTACACAACTTCAAATTAAAAGAAATGGTAAGTCACCAACTTGAGCGGCCCTAAATCCGTTCACTTTTGAGTAAGTATTGTATGCATTACGCACGGCATATAGCATGTCACGTGATACACTAAAACTAATCACATATCATCAAATACTAAAAAGTACAACCCACTATTGTCATATAACGATAATTTATCCATTTCAGTGCAACAGGTGATAATACACATTACTTATTTAATACTTTTTCGTTTACATCCTGGATTTGAGCCACAACAACGACAACGAAAACGAAATTGACTTCTGAACCCGCTTGCTATTATTGAAATTCGGACAAAATGAAGTTGAATATTGAATGGTGTTTGAAATTTGAATATGCACTGGATCTTACTGTGGCTAATATCCATTTTATATAGTTTATTTATATTAAGTTAGTGTTTACATTATTGTATTAATGTTTTTATTTGTTGATGTAGTATTCGCAAACGTTGTTCATTGTTTCACATAATTGTTATTGGCAATCATTGAGGCCTTAGATCCAAATTATAATGCCAAAGTAATTGTTGCAATACAACAAGTTATCTTTGTAATGCAATCACAAATCTAAATTCTTGTCTACGTTTAGCAAGGATCATAGTGCGGTTTTAGCCATTTTGTAAATCAAATCGAATATCTTGGTTTACAAAATTCTAATTTAAAAACCAAATGGTTAAGCTAAATTTTTTGGCATTGCGTGCACAATGGCTTGGTGTGGTTCATCCGGTTTTAGGCATTTTATTAAATATTTATATAATATGATAGACAAGTTTATAATTTTATAAACAAAATCACTGCCTATATTTGTTGGAATGCAATTGATCATTACTTAAACACTAACCACTAAAAAAAGAGATCATAATGGGCAAACTGTCATAACTAGTATAAATAACTTTAAAATAACATGTAGTATAGATAAGTCTTTAACTTGTATTTCTAAATATTATATAACTATATTTGCTTTTTAAATAGAAATATTCTTTCTTAAAAAGCTATAATTTGAAGTATTCTGTCTATTGTAATCAAAGTTGGTTTACTACACACACACATATGTTTGGAAATTATAATGAGTAGTATTATAGGATAGTTGTCGTTATAATATTAATTACTATGAAAAAAATCATACTGATCTAATATTATATTCAAAATAATGTGTACTTTTAAATTTATAAGTATCAAATTATAATATTAACTAGTATGAAACTAATAGTTTTAGATACTAATTGATTGAAAGAATTTGCACTTATAAATGTATAAGAATGTTTTATTTGTATAATTTAAAGAATTTACTTGTGCTCAACTGACTTTGATTCAATATGATTTTCATATTAATAATATAGAAACCAAAATCAATCCCCCCCCCCCCACCCCCATATAACCAAGTTTTTGGACAAATACATTTCAGACAATTACATGGATGCTCGGATTTGTACAAACTCTTTTTCGTCGGTGTCTCAACATCACCAATTTAAATAAAAAAAAAGAAAAAAAAATATTTCACCATAATGTTGATTCTAACGATGTGGTCATAATAATAAATAACAAATAAGGAGTGTTTTCCTGGAGGAGGGAATTCATACTCTGCCAAATTTATGGCTGTTCTTGTGTTGTGGACAAGCATATCTTCCACCAAATTTACATGATAGGAAATCGACTTGGGTATTTTCTATTGAATATGGGATTTGACTTACATTCTAATTCCAATTTTACCGGTTCTAGTCACCTAGGTTTTATTTTTTGCGTTTTGTGATTTGGTTAAAGTAAACAAGATATAATGTGCTTAAGTCAAGAGGAAATAGGCAAGATTAAATGTCCCTGTATTAGAATTTTCTCACCTACTCACATAAATATTTTGGAGGCAATTGCCTGATGCCTTGCCTCATTATTCTTGTCTTGTTAATGTGTGTAGGCATTTACCTCAACTAATTATAAGATACAGACTTGTTTGATTTATATGAAAATGTAATTATAGTTATGATCAATTTTACTTACATTACCACAGAAATTAAGTTTTCTCAATGACATGCAGAAATCTTACCAGTGATTACAGTTACCTCCAATGTCTCAGAGGACATAACCCTTTTACCAAGAAAAACAATAATAAACAAAAATGCTATTAAGGGTTTAAAAATATTTTAAAAAAAGTATTATCAAATTATTTTTATAGTAATATTTCAGAAAAACCGCAATTCATCCCTCCCTTGTGACTTTATTGTTCGTGAGAACTGTTCCTTTTCTTTTTCATTTTGGAAAGAGAGAAAATATATATATATATATATATATATATATTGTCATTGACAAACTTCAGACAATGGAAAATTTTCTTTTTTGTTAATTGTATTTTTTATTATTTAGCAGTAACAGGATAAACAACTACATGTCCTTGTTAGACCCAGTGCTCAATTGCTGTCACACTATTGTCAGGAAACGTCCATTATTGCGGGCAGAATCCAACAGTCCTATCTAAGACGATCAAGTTCTTCTAATTAAAACGACCCCTCGAAAGAACTGGACAAATGAAATTATGTTGCTGGTGGGTGGGGCAGCCCCATGTTGATAAGAATAGACTATTTCCTAAGGTACCCAACTGGTGAATTCAATAGGGCAGGCACAAATGTCAGAAAATTGTCTAAACAATATATTTTGTGGACCCAAGTTTTGTACAGGGCATTTTGTCATTAAGCGACTCCAATATGGAAAGATTAAAAGCTAACCTGGTTATATTCTGATTCTGGAGTTTGAGAATTCATCAAGGCTGAAGCTTTGTCAATGGAGTAACAAGGTGTGTTACCATGTAGCAAGCAGATCCTCTTAACCAAAATTACCTTTTAGGTAGTTAGAGCTACAAAATTTTATATTTTTATATTTTTTATGTATTTCAAAGAGTTGTTGATGCCTTTTCGTATCCAGTTCTAATTGTTTGATGGTGTTTTTTTTTCAAAAATATGTTTTTTAGAAACTTCAAATACGTTTTCAATCACTTTTTTATCTTATTGTTGTCCCTAAGCAACCCAAAAGTGGGTGAATTAGATTCTTCTAAAAATTAACTTGGTTATAGCAAATTTTCAAAAATAAATTTGCCAAGTTATCTAAGTGATCATTCAAGTAATTAGTGCAAAAACAAACAACAATATAAGAACTGAAATATACAAAGTGATTGATAAATCAAATCACAAAACTTCCAAGTTTCACCAATTGCAATACCCATAAATCCCTTCACTTGTAAATGACTCACAACTAACTTATACAATGATTGGCTCGCCTCTCTATCACCCTAAACATTTTTCTAGCTGAGCTAAGAGATTTTATAGCTTACAAGCTAACCTTTCTGAAGTACAATTGAAATGATCACTCTCGCAATAAAGGATTCAAATTTAGCCCACAAATACAAAGAAAATACCTTTTTCTTGCTCAAAATTGCTATTCAATACTTAATAATGCTCAATACAACACTTAGCAATAAATTTGGATTTTATTGCTTATATAGTTCTTAAAAAATTGCCTCCACCAACCCTCTAATGGTCAAGTATTAAATGCAGAAAGACTAGCTGTTAGAGCATTCGGCCTACCTATCCCCAAATGTGCTGTACGAACCACCGTCCGAAACATTATCTACTAAACTGAATATTGTCACTTCAGATCAAAGAATATATCCATCATCCAAAGCAACGTCTAAAAGCTAGTGACTTTTCTAGGCGTCAGATATGATGTTCAAAAGCTTTTGCCCATTTTGATAACTTTTCGGATAGTCCGAAAGCTTCTGACCATTTTGATGACAGTTTGGATGGCCAAATAGGTATCCGAACTGGCGTCTGACAGCTTCTGATCTTTCTGTCTTTGCTAGATGACATTCGGCCGAACGAAGCACTGACCAAAGACCTATCTGACAACACTTCGGACTGCTGAAAAGCTGCAATGGTGTTCGAAGAGGCGTTCTATCCATATTGCTTTTTTTCTTCCAACTTGGATGACACTTGAATTCTATTAAATGCTACAAAACATTTCTAACCAAGAATAATTAGTAGCATTGTGGTTTATTATCATCAAAATTAGGATTGCATTCTTCCCCTTTTTGATGATGACGAATTCATGAAGTGAAAAATAATCAAAGGCAATATTACATATACAAAATTCAACAAAACTCATTTTATGTACATGATTAATTATTACTCCCTCTTTTGGCATCATCAAAATTAGGGAACTCCCTCTTAGATGATGCTTCATATCAACAATACCAAGGAAATAAACTCAAAATAAAACATAATAATATTAATAACACCAAGAAGCACAATGATGAAATATCTTATTAAATACCAAATAATAACAAAAGTCTTTTACAAAAGTTCTTTATGGAAAAAGTCTAAAACTAAAAAGACTAAACTCGCTATCTATTAAAAGAGAACTAAACTATCTATAATTTCCTATGCTTATAAGACACGATAGCTAATTCCCAACATCTCACTTTAGGCTGAGTAGTGGGAATGGGTGAATTCTCTGTTGAAATCGTGTCCTCAGAATTGTCCAGAATGGTATGAACTACCTCACAAGCAATGCTCTCCACCCTAGTCATAGTCTCCTTTGGCTCATGTGGTTACTGTTCTTGTGGCACATATGGCTGCTCACGAGTCAGATCATGTGGCTGCTCATGCATTTGCTCACCACTCCGAGAAGCTCAGTCCCCCACTTCTTGTTCTTCACCTTCTAACTCGTTTTCTTCTTCCAACTGAACCAATGTCTACTACTTAAAAGCATTATATTGAGTTTGGATGCCAAGAAACAACCCTAAGAGTTTTTCATGCTCAATATAATCCACCTTTTTACTCATACTCTAAAACTTCTTCATTAGCTTCACTTGATTCTCCTCAATATTAATCTATCTTGCCTCCATAGTATCCAATCTCTTATCAAACTTTTGATTTGAGGACAAGATCTGAGATAACGTATCTTGAGATGCAGTTGGAGGATGAGTAGGAATAGTCTGAGCAGGGGTAAAGGGGAATGGCTCAAATGTAGGAGGAGGTAAGGATGGATGAGAAGTAGAAGGAAGAGGAGTGGATATAGTCTGAGTGGGTGTTCTAAGAGCCAAATATTCATTTTTATACATCCACTCATCATTAATAAACTTGAGTTGAAATGACCCAAAGTATGAACAAATGAAAGAGAGATTTTCAATTGTATTACTCGTGATAGGAATGTGATAGAATTGAAACACACAGGTTAGAAATTTGCCAAAAGGCATATTTTTATGGGTATCAAAAATATAATTAAGAATATATTCACGCATGATAAATCCAAAATCAATTGAAATTTCTTTTAAAACACAATAAAACAGATACAACTCTATTCCATTTGGTTCACCACGATGACCAAATGTAGGAGTCAACAGGTTAGACACCATAGCAAATAAAATCATATGAACTGGTTCCAAAGAAGATGGCTTGGCTTTTGCAGCCGTATTGAAAGTAATTTTAAAGAAAGATTGAAGCTCATAAAAATTAAATTGATATCCAAAAGTATCCCAAGATGAAAAAAAAAAGAATATAGAAACAGGCGGATCTTCTTTTAGCTTGCATTTGAAATGTGATTTATGCTTTGTAGAATTAAAAACTATATCAAGACCACTAACTCTAGAAACAGTATAATCAAATTCATCTTTTCTTTTCTTTTTTTTAATTGGCTAACCTCGTACACGGGGGGACGCCACTCCCAAATGCCAGCGGCCTTGGTCAGAATGTTTCACTTCTCTTCTATACACAATTTCACCTTGAAAATGGCCGAACTAGCTTTTCCTCAAAACATAAAAGTTTTAGCCCTTTGAATAAGCTTTCCAAATCAATAAGAATCACATCATTTGAAGCTCTGGACGCTGAGATATAGCTGACATACTAAGAACTGGTCGGAACAGTACTGCAGTACAAATATGCTTCAATAACTTGGAATTTTAACCTTCGAAACTTAAGAACTGGACTTTGATGTCTTCATATGAATTGTATATCATTATCTTAGCTTAAAAATGCTTCATGAATCACCTTAATCCAATATCTCTAGCTCAAGTTATTTCAAAATCACTGAAATATGTCCAGGCTGCCAAACCGTTTCTTTTCCAATTCTTCTTCGCCTATTGCTTCTTTGCATCACTTTGAGGGTTTCTTGACTTTAACTCATCACCAACTTCAAATTACCTCAAAATATCATCCAATTGCCATCCAAATTGATCCAAATTAGTGATGCAATGTGCAAATCCTACGAAAATGACACAAATCACATGTAAATCACACCTTTACACAATTTGGCATTCAAATCACAAATGAGAAGAAATAGCTAAGAAATAGAGGAAAACTCATAGAAAAATCCTAAAAACCTACCCTAAAAACCTACTAAAAACTAATGTACTTTAGCACTTATTAACGCCACTCTCAAATTTTATTAATATCAACATAAAGGAACAAGAGGGGGACTAGATCTTACCTCAGTTATTACAAATATGTAGGAAGTAAAATAAATTAGAAGACAAAGTAAATCCAAAATGATTGGAAGTACTAGTTCCTTTAAAATAATATAATTCAAAAAAACTAAAATTTTGACTTTTTAAATCTAAAGCTTGGGAAGCTCAATTGATCAACTCTAATAGCTCCTTGAGCCTTTTTTGGAAGAACTTGAAAGGATGGGAAAATGCTAGTTGACAACAATCAGTACTCCCACATTTGCCAACATATCAGTTGGAACATTTGCTTGTCAATTGAGTAGACATCAAATTTTGACACACTATTTCTTTTTCAAACATTGGGGGCATGTTTATATTTTTTGGGTCAAATTCTAATTTTTCAATAATCTCGGGGGGCAAAATAGTAATTTTTATCTGTAAATATTTTTTCATTAGTTTTGAGATTTTTAAATTCATATTTTACTTTCATACGTTTTTTTTTTCAATTTTTATGTGATTTTTCAGATTTAATTGGTATTCTTTTTATATTTTACCAACACAAGGACAAAATGGTAATTTCACCTCGCGAATACCATTTAACTCATTTTAGGTCACAAATTTATTTTTCTAATTCTTTAAGCATGTTTCTAAATTTTCTTTATTTTTTTGAGGATGATTGCTATTTTTTCTAGTAAATATTGCATTTAGGGGCAAAATCGTCATTTTACAGTTTAAATTCATTTTTTTGCCAATTTTTGAGTCATAAATGCATTTCCTAGAGTTTTAAGCTTATTTTTAATTTTTGGTAATTTTTTGAAGTCAATAGCTATTTTTCTGTGTATTTTAGTTGTTTAGGGGCAAAATCGTCATTTTACAGTTTAAATTTATTTTTCGCCAATTTTTGAGTCAAATGCATTTTCTAAGGTTTTAAGCTTTATTTCTAATTTTTAGTAATTTTTCGAGGCCAATAGCTATTTTCTGTGTATTTTTGTTATCTAGGGGCAAAATCGTCATTTCACACCCTAAACACGGTTTTGATTAGTTTTAAGCTCTAACCTTTATTTTGAAATCTACTTTAAATTTTTTTGAAAAATTTTGGAGATTATTGTCATTTCTTTGTATTAATTTTTAATTTTTTGGGTTAAAAAATATTTTTCTTAAATAAAATTAGAATTTTTATTATCAGTGACATTTTTGTTATTTTGTAGTATTCTTGGTGACCAAGACAAGCTAGCCCTATAAATACCCCCCCTTAAATCAGAAAAAAGGGGAAGAGAAAAATCCAAAACCCTAAAAACACTTTTTCTTTTATGCTTTAAAGATCAAAGCACACATTTTTACACAAAAAAAACACACACTACACAAAACTTAACCGTCATTTTTGATTCCCTAATACTGTTCATCTAGTCTTCAAGCAAGCTTTACAATCACTGTTCATCATTAGATTCCCCACAAGGTCCAAAGGTAATACCTTAATTTGTTTTCTTTTCTTTTGTTTTTGGTTGATTTTATTTTCTTCCATAAAATCTTATTGAATGTTTGGTTAAAATTTAGATGTTTTTTTTATTTGGTTTTTTTTTTCTTGCTGTTTATTTCTGGGGTTTGATTGTTGGGTTCTCCTTTCCTCTCTCACCAAATCTGTTCACTACCACACTCACCAATTACCAGAAAACCAAACCAAACAAACCCTAACCTCCACCGTCTGCCACCAGTCAACCAGATAGCCACCATTTCTCCCTTCAATCTAGTCTTGACCTCCAGATCACAGCAACACCAGAAACAGCCCATAGAAAACACAAAAAATCCAAAAAAAACTACCTAAAGTTACCCCTGAACCACAAAATCCACCAGAAAACCACCAGCCAGTCAATCCCTTAACTACCATTAGCTCCTCCACCATCAGACAACTAGTTTTCCCAAAACCCACTATGCTACCCAATTCATCACCGTCACCATCTTCCATTTTGGGTTCAACCAAAACCACCAAAGCACCTACAAACCTGCAGAAAAATTCACAAACCCGGCCCAGTCATCTGCAGCCCCTAACCCCATAGTTGTCTTTCAACCTTTAGGCCAATACCAAAAGCTCTCCAAAGCCCAAACCATCTCCAATCAACCACTACCTCCCCCCCTGAATCTGACCACAATAGCCCCTTTGGGCACCAACGCCCAACTCCTCAAATCACCTGACCATTAGCCACGCACCTCCTCCCTCCCCTATTCGAAACATGTCACTACCACTAGCAAAATTGCAGCCAGCACTACCACGCACCACAACACGACAACCCATCATCCGTTTCCTTCATCCTCAAACCAACCACTACCATTGTCATCCCCAACTCAACTGCCCCCTACTACTTGCTACCTGCTACCAGCTGCCAAAACCAATAGCAGAAATATCCTCAATCTCAAAGCCACCCATAGGCCTCCACCTGCAAAAATCAAAACAATCCCAATTGCCTGACCACCAAAACCCACATCATCACAGAAAACTAACCCAATTTAGCCCAAACAACTAATCCCATCAACGGCAGTTCCTCCTCCGCCAAATCCCTGGAACTTTTCAGTCTCATCGCGGTCACCATCATCACCGAATCCATCTCCAAGGATCATAGCCCCACAACTATTCTCCAGTCACCAACATGGCCCTGTCCTCTTTCCCAAATATTTTTCCAAATTTTCCTGTCCCAAAATTCGAATTCATTGATTGGGAGAATTATTTCAATTTTGAACGTGTAATTGTTAGTAGCGGAGGAATTGAATTGGGAAATTGTTCCTGTTGTTTATGTGGGGATGATCAGAGAGGTAGATGCGGGAGAGGGAAAGAGGAGAAGTGAAACTTATATAGAGAAATAGAGCTGGAAAAAAAAAGAAAAAAAAAGAAAAAAAATTAGAGAAAAGAGGGGAAGAGAAGAGAAGAGAAAAGACCAAGAAGGAAAGGAGAGAACGAGAGACAATAGCTGGAGAAAGAAAAGGTAGAGAACTAGAAAAATAGAGAGCTATAAGGAGTAGATGACACGTTTGCTCATTTTCTTAGCATTTAGCACCGGGTTTTCAAAGAGGTATCCCTATTCCTCGTTGATTTTTCTCTTGTGTGCTCTAATGTGTCTTTATGAGATTTATTATACATTTTCTTCACATGTTTCATATTTTATATGCTTTTTGCGTATTTATTCAATTTATGTTATTTAATTTTCGAATTTTATTATTTTGACAAAAATGTAATATTTTTGTATTTAGCTAGTCAATGTAATAGTTAGGTTACATTTCTTATATTTTTATAAAAAATTGTGTATTTAGATAGCAAGTGTAACTAGATAGGTTGTTTTTTTTTAATTTTCCCCCTTAAAATTGCAATTAAATCCCTCGGTATAATAGTTAGGGTTTGTGTGCTTTTGCGTGCTTATTTATTTTACCGCTTTCATTAGGATTTTGCATCTAGCTATTATGCCTACGTGTTACATGCTTCTATGTGCTCTTATATGTCTTTATATGTTTATTTGCTTTCAATTTATGTTTTATTAGTTCTTATTATTCCATCACCACACTAGTCCAATGCTAGTTATGGCTTTATCATTTTCCCGCTAGTCTAACGCTAGTGGGAATCCCTAGAAAGGGTTAGTCCAACCCTAGACCCTTAGGACATTTTAGTATTGGGTGCACTCGTGTGCATTTTACACGCCACTTCACACATTTTTAGTTTTCTTTCCATTTTGCATGATTTTTATTATTATTACTGTTGTTTAATTATTTTTGACACATCTTCAAATGCATGACATCTAGGTTGCATCTCATTTAGAATTTAGGTCATTTTGTGTGATTCGACTAGAAATAGTCGCCTACTCACGTGGGAAGCGGTGGCATACAAAAACTTGATATCCGTTTCGCTATACTATGGATACTTTAGGCAAGTGCACCTATCGTTCCTAGTAGTATAGTGTACAGGAGTACCGAGTGTCGATCCCTCAGGGACTATGTGAGTACTAGTACTAACTTCTTTCTATTATCTAACCTCACAAAGTGAATGACGAATTAAATGAAAATACAAATTAGCTAAAACTAATTATCTAACTAAATGACAATATAGAATTCAGTAGAGAGAATGGACAAAAGTAGAGGTGAATTTAGATGAAGAATTCCCCTAAACCAACATGCCAAGACTCTAACTTGATTAATGATTAACCCAATTGCTTAGACCCTAGAATCCCTTAATGTGAATTATATCCTTTCTCAAGTGAAACAATTCCTACCTTCTCGGTTGATTAATTGGAATCTCTTCTCAATTAAAACCCCTAAAAGATGCAATTTCTAATCAATGGACTCTATTTGTGGTTGAGCTTTAATCCTAAAACTCAACTTAGGAAGAACTCATGTAATCCTATCTCTAGCAATTCATTCAAGTTCTCTCTATTCATAAAGTGATCTAATCATATGTGCAATCTCTCGATATACCCATACAAAATCAATACTTGAATTGAAGGATGCATGCAAATCCCAATCCAAAACACAAATAAACTCATGAATAAATCTAAGAACAAAGTGGGTCTTTCATTAAGCCAAGAATAAAATTATAGACATAAGAATTTAGGGTTCATCCCATCTAAATCATAAACTCAATTCATAATTACAAGAATAAAATTAACAAAAGACAAGAAAGAAAGAGAAAGCTCATTCTCATGCAGCCCTCTTGAATCCTCCCTTGCATCTTGATAAAATCTTCTTGCTTTCACCATTGAAGCCCTTGAGTTGTCCCTCTACTCTTGCTTTCTCCTCCCTACATCACTCTAGATGTGCCAAATATGTGTTTTTGAGGTGTGTGCGGCGTGTGTGTGTTTTCTCTCCGAGTTAGGGTTCTCTCCTCGTCAAATGGCCAGTTTAGCTGCTAAATACGCTGCAGATTCTGTGAAGAAACCGCGGCATAAACCGCGCGCGGGTTGTCGCGCGGTTTGTTCACTTAACTTTCTGAATGGAAACCGCAGCACAAATCGCGCGTGGGTTGTCACGCGGTTTGTCTACGTCAGATTTGGCCTCAAAGGCAGCCGAATTAGCTTTTCCTTAAAACACAAAAGTTGTAGCCCCTTGAGATAGCTTTCCAAAACATCAAAAATCACGTCATTTAGAGCTCTGTAGCCAGAGATATACTCAAAATACTAAGAACTGGTCGGAACAGCCTTGCAGTGCAAATGTGCTTCAGTAACTTGGGATTTTGACCATTGAAACGTGAGAACTAGGACTTTGATGTCTTCGTATGAATTGTAGAAAATTGTCTTAGCTTCAAAATACTTCAAGATTCATCCCAATCCAATGTCTCTAGCTCTAGATATGACCAAAACACTGAAATATGTCCAAGCTGCCAAACTGTTTCCATTCCAATTCTTCTTCGCCTATTTCTTCATTGCACTCCAATCAATTGAAATCGAGTTGAAGCTATCAAAACCCTACAAAATGGTGTAAAAACACTTTTAAATCATACATTTACACAATTTGGCATTAAAATCATAAAAGAGAAGAAATAGCTAAGAAATAGAGAAAAACTCATGGAAAACCCTAAAAACCTAACCTAAAAAAACTAGTTCACTTTAGCACTTATCAATTCCCCCACACTTAAGCCATTGCTTGTCCTCAAGCAATGAACCATACAAATCTCAAACAATGACTTAACAAAAGTAAAAGCAAAACGTACATCTTCAAGAACAACTTCTCAACAACCGTGGAACACAATTATGCAAACATCCATCTTATTTTAAATACTCATCATATTAAGCAAAGCAGAAAGAATTATACGTCAATTAAACAAGTTCAGTTCCATTTCTCTACTATATTCGAAACTCATAAGTAAGCAGATCGTATAGCTAACAAGTACAACTATACGCCCATGATCCATTCATTTTTCACAACTAGGGACTTTTTTTCTTCTTAAGCTTAGCCTTTACTTAGAACATGAAGTTGCCTTTTTACGCGAAGATCGACATTGGTCAGATGAAGATCCCCGGTTACTCAACACTTCATTTGTCTAAGCTGCTATGCATACTCATAATTCTAGCACCTTTTTACGCGAAAGTCGACATTGACCAGATGAAGACCCCCGGTTACTCAGTACTAAAACTAGCGGAGTAGAACCTAAGCTCAATTATTCTCTGTTTTTTTTTCTTTTTTTTTCTTCTTCTTATTTTTTTTTCTCAATTTTTTTTCAACTCATTTAGTCCCTTTTCCCTAACACATTACCAATCATAGGCACAAGCCATACTTATAAACTATATTCACTACTTAACTCATGAAGAAAAACAAATAAAGCAGAAAAACTTCACTAAACTCACAAAAAATTTAAGCATAATTCCAATCTACTTTACCTAATATACTTTCTTCAAAATAAAACTTCAAAATCACGCAATCACATCCCTAGTCAATTAAGAAGACAATCTTAAAAAATGTACATAATTACTCTACTTGGGAAGGGAAAATTGACAACTAACGAGTTAAATAGATAATTACTTTCATAGAACTCAAAATAAAAACATTAAAGCACCTAAGTTGGAAAATTTCTGGAAAACAAAAAAAAAATTGATAGAAAATCAACAACCACATCAAACAATCAATTTCCAGCAAATTGACCAACAAGTAGCACACACACCACGACAAAATTAAACTCCTCCCCCACACTTAAATCACACATTGTCCCCAATGTGTGAAAAAACAAGGAAAAGAAGGAAAAGAACAGTTAGAACAAATACTCCCCTCATGGTAGTAGTGGCCACTCTAATTACGATTCAGCTACAAGAAAGAGATCCAAAATGTAGAAATCACTGCAGCTCATCAAAAGAAAGATAACTACACTATTTAGCTCATTAGATGCATGCCAAAATGTAATAAAAATTCTGAAAATAAAAATAATACCCACAGACCCAGAAAGAACTAAATAAAGAAAAAGAAAGGAGAATGACATAAAGCATTTAAAAACCATCGGTGCCTATGCATCGTCTCCACTCTTGTCTTAGCACCATTGGATGATTTACTTCGTACTTTTGCCATTGTACCTACACTCAAAGAAAATGAAATATCAAACCAAGGTGCAATTGAAGTCATTTCCTTAACCAATGAAAGTACATAAGAAGCTCACAACACCCATGTAAAGCTCAAAGTACACCCCCACACTTAATTAGTTGTAATCCCATAAACGATGTAGTAGCATAATAAAAAAAATCACTAAATATACACGCAAGTTGCTATTGAAACCATAAAAGCATATTGCTAATTACCAAGCAAATGAACAATGATGCTCAAACATAATGCAATTCACTTAATAATAGCAATTCTTCCTCAAATAGCAACTTAACAAATATAAATTAGGTGTCATGAATGTCTACTACGACAACTGCTAAAACATGAATTACCACTAACAAAGGAGTAATCAATAAAGCATACAAATATGAGGTGGGAATGTAAGGGTTGGGAGGAAGAATGATGCTTTAAATACAAAAATTAACTCCCAAACAATCTAAGCACTTCAAAACTATGCAAAAAGGGAATTTCAACATGAAAATCACACAAGATACGCCATGAAACACCAAAAATTAAATGGAAACTCCCTTTTCTTTGAATTCCATGCAATCGTTGTGAGTTTCAACTCCTTCCTTGAGGTCTGCAAAACAAAAATAAAAACCTAATTAAAATAATCCTACTAAACTTAAAAATAACTAAAAATACTAAAATACTAAAGTAAAAAGTTGGGCTGCCTCCCAACAAGCGCTTGTTTAACGTCGTTAGCTCGACGCCATCAAGTGGTATCACGTAACCCCTTGATGAAAAACCTCTTCGGCCCACTCCTTCCTCCTTTTGGGCCGTTGGATCTCAATCATCGGATGTCTATCATATTCAGCCCTCTGCAACTCATCACTTTCTAGCTGTGGCGGTGGCACCACCATGATAGAATGACATTCTTTCATTGTGGCCTTGCCATCAAATTCCTCTAGTCTCCTCTTACATGCAATGTTATTATCATGAACTCCATAGTAAGAAGGAACCTGCAAAATGTTAGTACCACAAAGGAGATTTATGTATAAAGGCTTAAAAATATACACATGAGGTGCCTCTTGTGGAATAGAAATAGTGATTGGAAGTGAGGATTCTCCTAATTCTTTTGGTTCAATACGTAACTCTTCCTCACCTACAGTTTCTACTTCATTCTCTTGTTCTTTTTCAATCCACTCATGTTCTTCCTCTTTACTCGCCATTAAAGGGTCACTCAATTGATCACCATTAGACAAATCAATCACTTCCACTAGTTCACTAGGGTTTACCTCCGTGTCACTCATCAAGTCATATTGGTTCCTAGTGTTCATAGTTTCAGTAATTTGTCCTATGAGACTCTCAATAGCTTTGGTGATAGCAACAAGTTGTTCCCCAGTTTTCTCAATTTCAGCCTCTATTTTATCCATCCTATCATTCGATGCTTTCATAAAATTCACCATGACCAATTCTAACTCGGGATTAGACTCCACAAGGGGAGAATACGATTCAATTCTAAGATCATCTACCCTATCATTGGCTAACTCCCAAGCATGATTTTGTGGAATCCCTTGTTCCTTCCATTCAAAAGATGAATGATCCCACCACCCCGAGTTGTATGTATTTAAATAGGGGTCATAAAGAAGGGGGCAGGCATAAATATCATTAAAAAGTACTTGTCTAGAATGGAGACACTCAAACGACTCGTGACTTCCACCACAACAAGTACAAACAATAGCATTACCTTGGGAATAAGAGGGAATACACTCAATCTGCTCATTATTTTTATTAACAATATTCTCAAGTAGCCTTTCAAGAGTACTAAATTCATTCGTACCTGTAAGCTCGGCGTTGTTACCTTGTTCATTAGGCCAATCGTAGAAGTACTCTGCCATTCTTAAGTGAAAGTTGCAGAGTTGAGATCCTCAAAAACACCAACTTCTACACCAAAAATCAAAGAAAAGCTAAGAAACAAAAATTAAACAAAATAACAAGAATAAACATAAAAAGACACAAAATGGTTAGAGTAATAAAAATACGGCGTTCCTAATATCTTAAGTCCCCGGCAACGGCGCCAAAAACTTGATATCCGTTTCGCTATACTATGGATACTTAGGCAAGTGCACCTATCGTTTCCTAGTAGTACAGTGTACAGGAGTACCGAGTGTCGTATCCCACAGGGACTATGTGAGTACTAGTATTAACCTTCTTTCTATTATCTAACCTCACAAAGTGAATGACGAATTAAATGAAAATACAAATTAGCTAAAACTAATTATCTAACTAAATGACAATATAGAATTTAGTAGAGAGAATGGACAAAAGTAGAGGTGAATTTAGATGAAGAATTCCCCTAAACCAACATGCCAAGACTCTAACTTGATTAATGATTAACCCAATTGCTTAGACCCTAGAATCCCTAATGTGAATTATATCCTTTCTCAAGTGAAACAATTCCTACCTTCTCGGTTGATTAATTGGAATCTCTTCTCAATTAAAACCCCTAAAAGATGCAATTTCTAATCAATGGACTCTATTTGTGGTTGAGCTTTAATCCTAAAACTCAACTTAGGAAGAACTCATGTAATCCTATCTCTAGCAATTCATTCAAGTTCTCTCTATTCATAAAGTGATCTAATCATATGTGCAATCTCTCGATATACCCATACAAAATCAATACTTGAATTGAAGGATGCATGCAAATCCCAATCCAAAACACAAATAAACTCATGAATAAATCTAAGAACAAAGTGGGTCTTTCATTAAGCCAAGAATAAAATTATAGACATAAGAATTTAGGGTTCATCCCATCTAAATCATAAACTCAATTCATAATTACAAGAATAAAATTAACAAAAGACAAGAAAGAAAGAGAAAGCTCATTCTCATGCAGCCCCCTTGAATCCTCCCTTGCATCTTGATAAAATCTTCTTGCTTTCACCATTGAAGCCCTTGAGTTGTCCCTCTACTCTTGCTTTCTCCTCCCTACATCACTCTAGATGTGCCAAATGTGTGTTTTTGAGGTGTCTGCGGCGTGTGTGTGTTTTCTCCCGAGTTAGGGTTCTCTCCCTCGTCAAATGGCCAGTTTAGCTGCTAAATACGCTGCAGATTCTGTGAAGAAACCGCGGCATAAACCGCGCGCGGGTTGTCGCGCGGTTTGTTCACTTAACTTTCTGAATGGAAACCGCAGCACAAATCGCGCGCGGGTTGTCACGCGGTTTGTCTACGTCAGATTTGGCCTCAAAGGCAGCCGAATTAGCTTTTCCTTAAAACACAAAAGTTGTAGCCCCTTGAGATAGCTTTCCAAAACATCAAAAATCATGTCATTTAGAGCTCTGTAGCCAGAGATATACTCAAAATACTAAGAACTGGTCGGAACAGCCTTGCAGTGCAAATGTGCTTCAGTAACTTGGGATTTTGACCATTGAAACGTGAGAACTGGACTTTGATGTCTTCGTATGAATTGTAGAAAATTGTCTTAGCTTCAAAATACTTCAAGATTCATCCCAATCCAATGTCTCTAGCTCTAGATATGACCAAAACACTGAAATATGTCCAAGCTGCCAAACTGTTTCCATTCCAATTCTTCTTCGCCTATTTCTTCATTGCACTCCAATCAATTGAAATCGAGTTGAAGCTATCAAAACCCTACAAAATGGTGTAAAAACACTTTTAAATCATACATTTACACAATTTGGCATTAAAATCATAAAAGAGAAGAAATAGCTAAGAAATAGAGAAAAACTCATGGAAAACCCTAAAAACCTAACCTAAAAAAACTAGTTCACTTTAGCACTTATCAATGGCGTTCCCCCCTCTGTGAGTAGAAACATTCAGTCACGAGATATTAGTCCCCTATACCCGTTATGTTGCATACCCACTTTTTTCGACCACTTATTATCTATATTACCATTTTTTTTCTTTTCGCATTTCATTTTACATAGACACTCGTGACTCTCTCGGGGGATAAAATAGTAATTTTATCTGCAAATATTTTTCTGTCAGCTTTTGGAGGTTTTAAATTCATATTTTTATTTTTATGTGAATTTTTTAATTTCTTATGATTTTTCTGGATTTTATTGGTATTTTTTATATTTGTACCAGCTAAGGGCAAAATCGTCATTTTTACAAATTAAATTTATTTTTTCCATTTTTGAGTCGAAAATGAATTTTCTAATGTTTTAAGCTTATTTGTAATTTGTGATAATTTTTCGAGAACAATAACTATTTTTCTGTGAATTTTCATTGCTCAAGGGCAAAATCGTCATTTTACAATTTAAATTCATTTTTCACCAAATTTTGAGTCAAAAAGGCATTTTCTAATGTTTTAAGCTTATTTTAATTTTTTGATAATTTTCTGAGGTTAATAGCTATTTTTTGTGTATTTTCATTGTCCGAGGGCAAAATTGTCATTTTACAGTTTAAATTCATTTTTCACCAAATTTTGAGTCAAAAAGGCATTTTCTAATGTTTTAAGCTTATTTTAATTTTTTTGATAATTTTCTGAGGTTAATAGCTATTTTTTTTGTATTTTCGTTGTCCAGGAACAAAATTGTCATTTTACACCCCGAGCGCATTTCTATCAGTTTTGAGCTCTAATTTTTATTTTTGAAATCTACTGTAAATTCTTTTTAAAAATTTAGATATTTTTGTCAGATTCTTTGTATTAATTTTTAATTTCAGGGTTAAAAAATATTTTTTTCAATAAAATTAGTATTTTTTAATACCGGTGGCATTTTCGTTATTTTACAGCATTCTTGGCCAACAAGACAAGTGAGCTATAAATACCCCCTTTGTATCATCAGAAAAAAAGAAAAAGAGAGCCCTAAAAACACATACATGTTCTTTCATTTTTAGATTAAAACACACATATTCACACACAAAAAACACACACATTTCCTACGGTTTCTTCACTATTCATCTATTGTTCATCGTCATCAAAGGGGATCATTACTGTTCATCACCAATTAGTTCAAAAAGGTAACATCTTAGTTGATTTCTTGCCTTTTAGTTGATGTTTTTCCATTTTTGTTGTCAAAATTGAATGAATGGAGCTACAAAATCTGGGTTTATGTTGTGATTTTAGATGGATTCTTCTAAAATTTTTCTTGCTTCCTATTTTGTTTTTGTTTGTGGTCTGGTTAACGTTTTGATTCTTTCCGCCGTTTCTGTCTCTCTTACCACCTACAACCACCACCTGAACCACCCAAAAGTCCTACCTTTAACCACTGCCTCCCTCAACTTCTTCTTTTTTCTATCAGTTTTACCTCCACCCAAATCTCACCTGCAGCACAACAGACCCAAATTAACTTAAACCACCATAACATCAGCCCTAATTCGGTTTCAAAAGCCACCAGTTAAACATCTCCACCAACAACATAATCACCCAGACTTACTTCACAAGCCGTGATTTCACTGCACAAAAATAGACATTACCAATCACCAAAACAGGTTCAATAGCCTCATAACATCACACGCCTAACCCAGAATAAATTTCCAAACCCCTCCCTTGAATTGCTACCCACAATAGTTGCCCAATAACGAATTCCAAATTAGCAACAATCACAGCCTACCAGACTGTAGACACCAAATTTTGACACACCATTTATTTTCAAACACTGGGGGAGTATGTTTGCACTTTTTGTTACAAATTTTAATTTTTAAATTTTCAAATAATTTGGGGGGCAAAATAGTGATTTTATCTGTAAATATTTTTCTATCAACTTTTGGGAGTTTTAAATTCATATTTTTACTTTTATATAGATTTGTTAATTCCTTATGATTTTTCTGGATTTAATTGGTATTTTTTTTATTTTTATTTTTTTATTATTTATTTATTATTTTTGTACCAGCTAAGGGCAAAATCGTCATTTTACAAATTAAATTCATTTTTTTACCAATTTTGAATAAAAAATGTATTTTCTAGTGTTTTAAGCTTATTTGTAATTTTTGATAATTTTTTCGAGATCAATAGCTATTTTTCTGTGAATTTTCAGTGCCCAAGGGCAAAATCGTCATTTTACAAATTAAATTCATTTTTTACCAATTTTGAATCAAAAATGTATTTTCTAGTGTTTTAAGCTTATTTGTAATTTTTGATAATTTTTTCGAGGTCAATAGCTATTTTTCTGTGAATTTTCATTGCCCAAGGGCAAAATCGTCATTTTACAAATTAAATTCATTTTTACCAATTTTGAGTCAAAAATATATTTTCTAGTGTTTTAAGCTTATTTGTAATTTTTGATAATTTTTTCGAGGTCAATAGCTATTTTTCTGTGAATTTTCATTGCCCAAGGGCAAAATCGTCATTTTACAGCTTAAATTCATTTTTTGTCAAAATTTGAGTCAAAAAGGCATTTTCTAATGTTTTAAGCTTATTTTTAATTTTTGATAATTTTTTGAGGCTAATATCTATTTTTTTTGTATATTTTGTTATACAAGGGCAAAATTGTCATTTCACATTTCAAACTCATTTGCACCAATTTTTGGGTTCCAAATTCATTTTTTAGAATGTTTCTAAGTTTCCAACTTTTTTCGGAGTAAATTAGTATTAATGAATTTATTGTTTACATTTTTCTTGATTTTTTTTATTATTATTGTGAGAGAAAATAGATTTTAAGGTTAAAATTGTAATTTTTGTAGTCAAGGGCATTTTGGTCTTTTAGCCCTTTCTTGGAGATTAAGACTTGTGCAGTATAAATACCCCACTTAGGGATTAAAAAAAAAAAGAGGAGAAAAATAGGAAACCCTAAAACACTTTTGCTTTTGGTAATTTGTGGATTAAAACACACACACTCCACACCACACAATACACACAAGCAGCTGTTTCTTTCAAAAAGTACTGTTCATCGTTCTTCATCTTTATCGATTTACTGTTCATCTAGCAAGCTTCAAATTCACCAGTTATCTCCAGTCCATCTTGCAGGATCAAAAGGTGAGTTCTTAATCAATTGTTCATTTATTTGATTCATTTTTATTTCATTTTATTTCATTTTCTTCATGAAAATATGAATTTTTTTTAGTTGTTTGAAATGTTTGTTTTAGTTCACCGGATCTGCTTCCTGGGTTCATTTTCTGGGTTTATGTTTTCTTCATCTGGGTTCTCTATCTCTCTCACCGTCTCCCTCCTCCCTTCTCTGCCACCTCACCACCAATCTTTCTTCAACCTCCCTTCCACCGTTCAATCATTATCCTTTTCTCTCTTCACTTCTCTTCCAAACCAAATCTCAAAACCCCTCCCCTGTTTCCTTCTTCCACAGCAATCCCAAGCCACAAAATCATCATTGATAGACCTCCATAGCTGCCGGATTCTTCACCATACTGGCCTACCCACCAAAACAACCAGATAACAGTCATCTCCCCTGCAAAGAAAAGCAACCTAATAGTTCAAATCAGTCCCACCATCTTCTCCCAACATCACCAACAAACCGGTTAAAACGCATTTCATTCACCACAGCAGCCCTCTTTCTTCCACCACCCACCACTACCGTGAATACCTCAGCACCAATCAGCCCCAATTTTGGAAATTCAACCCAAAAATCACCTGCAAAAACCATCGAGAAAAGCCATCAGCAGTCCAGAAATCTTCAATCAAGCCCCACAATTGCAATCATTACCGCCCTTCTCCCTCCCACAATCTCACCAAACTCCATCACCACCTGCAAAATGAATGAAATCATCACCACAGGAGCTCTAATCATCTCCAACGCTTCACCCAATTCCAGTCATAAACATTCGAAACCACCATTTGAACCACCCGAACCACCACCCAAAATCCACCGAAATTCCACAATCAGACCACATAGCCAACAAAATCAACTAGCTACAACCTGCATAAAACAAAAACAAAAGCTCAAACAACAGCCCACAATTCCGCAATCAGCCCCAAATGACTTCCAATTTCAGTTTGCATATAATACACCATCATCCCCTGAACCACAAAACCAACATCACGGTTCCACTGACTTCAACACTCAACCTGCAGAAACTGAACAGGCTACACAAATTCCACCACGAAATCCCCTGCAACACACGATACTTCAACCCAAAACACCTCCACCCAATTCACTTCACCGTTCACTGCAGCCCCAAAATCCCACCAGTGACCACCAAATTCGCCATTCAAAACCTGCAAAAGAAAAAGCAAACAGATCAAAATTCAGCCAATTAAAAGTCAAATCCCACCAGTCATCCAATCATCACCAAAGTCACCACTTCCCCCTTTCAACCTTCAACTCATCCGTCTCTTCTAACAACCGTCACATACCTACTGTGAACCACCCAATCATCCCCAAAACTGTCACTATTAGCAGTTTCCAAGCCACCCTCACACCGCCGCCGATGGAGAGGAGAAGAAAAGTGAGAGTAGCGAGAGAGAAGGGAATAGAGAGAACAGAGATAAAGAACTGTAAGAGAGTGAGACGGAGATGGAGAGAATAGAGTAACAGGGGAAGAGAAAATAGAGGAATTAGAGGGAGGAAATTAGAAATGGAAGAGGAGAGCAAAGATTTGAGAGAGCAAGTGAGAAAGAGCAAGAGGGGAAGCAGCGATTAGAGAAAGAAAAGAAAAACAGAGAGAGCAGAAGAAAAAGGGGATTTTCGGAAGATAGAAATAGAGAAATAATGAGGAAGAAGATGACAAAGAAAGAAGCTGGAGATTGAAGAGGGAAAGCAAGATATAAGCGAGGGATAAGAAGAAGTGGCAGAGAGAGAGAGATAGAGAAGAGAAGGCGAGAGAAGGGAGGTAGAAGCAGAGAAATTGAACTGGAGAAAATGAAATGGAGGGGAAGAAAAAATAGAGCATTTCGGAGGGAAGAAGTAGAGCAGGGGAGAGAAAGAGGGAGAACAAGAGATTTTGTGAGGTTTTCTGGGATTCATGAGAAGAAAACCAACGGAGAGTGGGTAGGGGTTTAGAAGAAAGAACCAAACTAGGGGTGGAGAAAATTTTTTGGAATCCAAACAAAGAGATTGAGCAAGATGGAGTTCACGATTTGGGAATTTTGTTTTCATTTCTAATCATTTTTTTAAATTTATTTTAGTTTAAGTTATGCTTTCTGTTTTCTTTCAATTTGGCTTTTTGATTTGAGTTTTAATTTAGTTAAGTAATTTAGTTAACTAGATTAATCTAGTTTGTTTGTTGATTTAATTTTATTGTTTTTAGTTAATCGTGAATGTATTGTCTATGGTTTGATGTTAATCTAGTGATCAGTTTTCTTAAACTAGTGATTTTAGTTAATTAATTCATTTTAACATGTTATTTGTTCTGATTTCAGTTAATTAATTCAATTTTATCATTTTATTGGTTTTCTAGTTATCTGATTGTGTAACAAATAAGATCATGTTCTTTTGCCCCCTCAAGATTTTTAGTTTTGTCTATGTGGCTGAAGTCTTTTTATTTTTGTGCAATTAAGGCCCTCCATAATCATAGATTGACCTCCCAAATTTTATATTTCTTTCAATTAAGCCCTTAATTGTAATTTGCCCTACATTTGTTAGAATTTACTTTTAGTTTTCCTAACTTCACTTTAATTTTGCATTCCTACTCCCTTAGACTTACGTGAATTTTAATTTTACCCTTTAAGCTTTAGAATTTTATCTTTAACCCCCTTAGTTTTTTTATCTCAATTCGTCAATAGTTATATATTTTAGGTTTTATTTGATTATACTGAGGTGCCCTGACTTTGTTTGTTCATTTTGAGTAGTATTTGTACCTGGTCTTCGAGAGGTATCACTATTTCTTACTAATTTCTCTTTTATGTGCTCCAATGTGCCTTACGTGATTTTTATGCGTTTTATTCACATATTTCCTATTTGATATGTTCTTTATGTATTTATTTCTTTCATACGATTTCATTTTAAATCTTATTATTTCTTTATTATTATTTTGATAAAAAATGTAATATTTTTGTGTTTAGCTAGTCAATGTAATAGTTAGATTATTTTTCTCATATTTTAGCAAAAATTGTGTAATTAGATAGAAAATGTAATAGATAGGGCATTTTAAATTTCTCCCCTTAAATTGTAAATCAAGCCCCTGGTGTAATAGTTAGGGTTTGTGTGCTTTTGTGTGCTTACGTGCCTATTTTTTTTATCGCTTTCATTAGGATTTTACATCTAGATATTATGCCTCTGTGTTATGTGCTCCTACTTGATTTTATATGATTTTATATGTTTTATTTGCTTTTAATTCCCGCTTTAATAATTAATTCATGATTTATGGTATTTCGTCACCACACTAGTCCAACGCTAGTTGTGGCTTCATTCTTTTCCCGCTAGTCCAACGCTAGTGGGATTTTTAGAACGGGCTAGCCCAACGCTAGACCCTTAGGACATTTTAGCGATTAGGTGCATTCGTGTGCATTTCTCATTTCACACACTTTTAGTTTTTCTTCTCATGTGGCATGATTTTATTATTGCTATTTATTGCCATTATCATTATTATTATTTTTTGACACGTTTTTAAAATGCATGACATCTAGGTTGCACTTCACTTCGAAATTAGGACATTTGTGTGTGATCCGACTAGAAATAGTCATCTACTCACGTGGGAAACGGTGGCGTACAGGCCGTTCCCTCCTTCGTGAGTAGGAACATTCAGTCACAAAATACTAATCCCCTGTACCCGTCATGTTGCATACCCACTTTCTTTCTTCACTTACTATATATTATTATTTTCCTTTCTTTTACATCACATTTTGCATTAAGACTCGTGACTCCCTCGAGGTCTCGACTCGGGTTTCGCAATTAATGCGATAATTCCGACCAAACCTCGATGGAACATTTCGACCCTCCCGATATTCACATTTAGATTTAGAATTTGCATTCATTTAGATACATCCGAACGGGATAGAATCTAGGGTTAATTTAGGAAATTTTGATTAAACCTCGCAACTAGCCTCGGCTAGGTTGAAAGGGTGCCTTAAGCGCAAGTCTTTGCCTTCCCTTTCTTCAAATGTGACTCCCGGACCCTTTTCTCTCGTTTTTCGTAGACCGGAGTCGAAAAAGGGTTTTAAGATATCTTATTGTTATTTTTATTTTTTTATTTTTATTTTTATTTTTGTTAAACAATTTTTCGGGTGACTTGGTACACCCTAACTCAGTACCAAGTCCAATGCTAATGGGATTTTTCTCGCTAGTCCAATGCTAATGGGATTTTTTAGAAAGGGCTAGTCCAACACTAGACCCTTAGGACATTTTAGTGTTAAGAGCATTCATGTGCATTTCTCATCTCATTTCACACACTTTTAGTTTTTCTTTTCATCTGGCGTGATTTTATTATTACTATTATTATTATTATTTATTATTATTATTATTATTATTATTTTTACACATTTTTAAAAATGCATGACATATAGGTTGCATTTCACTTAGACTTTAGGACATTTGTGTGATTCGACTAGAAATAGTCGCCTACTCACATGGGAAGCGGTGGCGTATAGGCCGTTCCCCCCCTCCGTGAGTAGAAATATTCAGTCACGAGATACTAATCCCCCGTACCCGTTATGTTGCATTCCATTTTTCTTTCCTAGGTTTTTTAAGGTTTTTCTTTTGCATCTCACACACTTCCCGTCTCTCGGCTACTTTATGTGATGTATGTATGATTTATTTACTTATTATTGCTCTATTCGACCGCTACTTGCATTTGGAAGGGGGTCAGTCACCCTTAGATACCCACGCTTTATCATTCCCTCCTCTCATAAGGAGCACTCTCATACGTGCATTCGATGATTTTTTACCCTTTTTCTCTTTTTTGGTGGTTGCCACCCACCCATCCCTTTAGGACTAGGACCGATCTGCCTGGACATGCGGCCATCGCATTCGTGCATGTAGCGGTGTCTAGGGGATCACTCGAACCACCGACCGAGGCCCTTGGAATTGACGGATTTGTTACTTTTGGGTCCCTAAGTCTGAAGGTTCGGGAGCCTTAAACCGTATCGTAGGCTTGATCCACTTGGATATGTGATCGGGGCACGATGTGCACGTGATCATGTCTAGGAGATCACCCAAACTCTCGGCTTGAGTCCACAAGTCTAGAGATTTGGGCTTTAAAAATAGATTCCGCTTGGACACTGTGGCCGGGGCACGATGTGCACGTAGCAGTGTCCAGGGGATCGCTCGAGCCACCGACCAAGGGCTTTGGGATTGATGACCCTTACCCTTAGGTCTGAAGGCTTGGGAACCGACAGCCTAATCGAGTCTAGATGCATTAGTGAGCCCAACCTCATGCATCCATGTAGAATAACCTAGGGTAGAGTCAGCCTTACCCTATTCAGGTACACTAAGGCACGAGAGGAGGGAACCAACCTCCTTTATTCTTGTTATGCCATTTACTGTTATCTATGTGCTATTATTTATTTTTGCCAATATGTTATGTGTTATTTGTTGAATAAACTAACACAATTTCTTTCCTTATTATTTGATTGCATTCACAACCATAGAATAAGAGCCCTGGCATGGTGCTCTCGTAGGAAGCCAACCCTCTTTTGGCACGTTTAAATTTCATTTTAATAATTAATTTCTTCGAGAAAGATGGAAATGGAATTTCATAAATTTTTGCAAATTGCATTTTGTTATAAATACCCAAGGGATCAATCATTGTGAATTTCTTAAAATCCTGAAAATTTGATTTTTCATTTTGTATATTCTTGAATAAAATTGTAGTTTTTTAAATCCTTAGTTTTTAAATCTTTTTTCAATGATTATTCATTCTTGTTTTACTTGTCAGTTTTCTTCAAACCAAATTTTCTTAGAGTCAATAAATGCACGTGGGTGGTCAAATTTTTTGCACTGCTTGTATTTATCCATTTTCAAAAATTAACATATCATTTTTGCCGTATCCCCCGCCCTCCCGACCCACATTACACAAAAGGTGATTCTAACACATATTTCATTCTACTTTAATAAATTGACGTTTTAACTTATACGTTCCTATATGAAGTCATGATTTTTTATCTCTTTTAATATTGTGTTTCCTAACCTTTTAGAGGTTCGATTTTTTTCAATTAAATATTTTTCGAAGTCAATAATTTCTTTTGTATAGTTTATGGTCCATCTTTCTCAAAAAAAATTTTGCATAAAAAAAAAACTATTAGAAATTTTTAAATTTGGCATTCACATATTTTAACTTGTTTCAATAAACTGGCATATGCATAAACCCTAGAGGGAATGCCATTTTGGGAATCCCATGATAGAAAAAGCCACCCTTTTGTCTTGGGTACGTAACCCTAAAAGACATGCACGTTTATATTTTTGGTAAATCCTGGCGGGTGAGACCCTAGGTAAGGTAATATGAGCAGAATGGAGGCATCTCTTTCCCGACGAATCTGGCCTGTCTACGATTAAAAGGGGGGTATCACCCTAAAGGATTGCATTTCATGCTAGGCCTACCCTTGGCATAATAAGGGCTCCTCTAAGACATGCATCCGTTTTTGTTTTTATTTATACTAATTTTGATTTTTTTTTCATTTTTACAGGTCCTCTAACGGAGACGGTAAAATAAGAAAGACATCTGATACATTATGGTCTTACATTCGAGTATCTTTTAAATTATGGTCCAATTCTAAATAAACCGTCACATGTTCGAGACTCGTAAAGACATAAAAAACATGAGTGTTCTTTTGAATTATTCGAAGGGTCATAGATGATCGATTTTGTTAGAATTGATAGTGCCTAGAAACTAGATAGGTGAGTTTGGTTAGGATAAGCACTGTGATAAATGAAATTGTATTTCATAGCTGGATAATTGTAACTAAGAATAGTAATAATTTGGATGCTAATAATTGCAATCCTTCTGTAAATTTAAGATTGCCTTGTGTTCAAAATTTTTTCTCAGATGAAGCGTTAAATAAGTTGCTTTCTCACATTTGTTTGTGACATTTGATTTTCCCTTCATGTCTTGCATTTAGATTTTGAAAAAGTTATCTTCAAATCTTTTGTTATATTGAGCAAACGATTCTTTGATGAGATCTCGAAATAAGTCACATTTTTCTTAAAGCTTAATGTTAGATTTGTGTCATGTAAAATTTTTCTTTTGATGAGTGAGTGTAAGCTCAAATTGAATGAAAAGAAAAACATTTTCTTGTATTTTTTGGGGATGGTGAAAATAAATGCCCATAGTCTTCGGATGTCATCTTATTTGAAACTGGTAATTGCCACTTTGGTATCTTTCTGATTCCAAAATAATGCAAATTGCATGGGAGAATTAGAATTACATCGAAAAGGAATTTGGACTTTGTGTTAAGGAATCTGAATGGTACAAAAGAAAAATCCAAGCTTAACTTGGAAGAGTTAGAAACCACGAACATTAACACCAAGATATCGGTCAAGGATTTGAGTCAAAATGCACTTTCGCTCCGAACATTTGCAAAATGTCAAGCCAATTTGTATGTATGTTTGGAGAATTCAAGCACAACAAAAAGAATAAACTTGGAGGGGATGCAACTTCAAACAATTTACAAGGGGAGTTATTGTTTCATGTAGACAATTTCATATTCACCGTTGGAATGTGTTGTATAAGTTATTGTGAGGTGAAGATAGTGGATGTCACACGCTTGTGAATTATGGCTTGCAATCTTGATGTTTGTCGAAATTCCCCTACTGGTTGAAATTACTTTATGTAATTTGACAAATGCTTTCTTTGAATACTAAGAAATAATTATTATACGGTTTGGAGTTTTGTTCTTATAGAAAATATATCTTGTAAAGTGGTTGGAATTATGTCTAAATTTTATGATTTGATGAAAATTTCTCTTCTTTATTTGATTTCACATGTTAAATGATGATTATGATCAATTGGTGCAAGCATGTAGTTTGTGATGTAAAATCCATTAGGAGGGATTTTTATACTGCAAAAAAAAAAAAAAAAAAAAGAGAGAGAGAAGAAAAGAAAAGAAATAATGCAGTTTTTCTACTCCAATTGTTCTTGCGCTTAGTAACCGGGAGTTTTCATCTAAAAATGTCGACTCTCACGTCAAACGGTACTTGAACTATGAGTAATGCATTGCAAATTTGAGTCAGTAAATTGTTGAGTAACCAGGGATCTTCATCTAACCAATGTCGATTCTTGCGTAAAAAGGCAGTTTTACTTCTCAAATACAATTCTGCTATTGGCTTAAGATTGAGATGTTGAGTAACTGGGAACCTTCATGACCAATGTCGGTTTTCGCGTCAAAAGACACTCTCATATTTTGAGTGATTAGTTTACTAGAATAAAAATTCCCTCATGTGAAAAAATGAGCGAAATTGATCATAGACATGCGAGGTGTTTTGATTGATCATATGATTCGTTTACTTGTAAATTTAGTAAGGCGAAGAAATTAAGTTGAAATTGCTTAATTGTGATATAATTCCTTCCTCTTTGCTTGATATTATTAGTATTAAAGGCAAGACGATAAATTGCATAATGGTTGTTTACTTGGTCTTGAGAAATACATTTTAGAATGTACATGTGTGATTTCAATGCTTGAATCACTAGTTGAGCTCACATTTTTCGAATGGTTGAGAACAAACAATGATTCAAGTGTGGAGGAATTGACAAGTGTCAAAATGATGCATGCTTGGCAGATGATGCTAATATATCTATCCCAATCAACAAGGGAAGATTGCCTTACTGATGCCAAATATTCTTTGAGCAATGATCTGTTTTAATGAAAAAAAAAGAGAAATATCATCTCTATTTTGGACATTGTCGTTCATTTCATTTCTTCCCCTGAAGTCAGTAATCCGGAAGGATGTTAGAAGAATGTGACAGTTGAAGGCTCATGGATAAAAAAAAACCAAAATGCCGACATGGGATTCATTTGGAAGTTGATAATGACAATGGATTGAGGTTTTTTGTTTGTATTGGTCATTTCGTGGCAATGTCAGAATTCAAGTAGGAACGACATTCGAAAATCAAAATGCATCTTTTAAGCTATCATTTCAAAATCATTTTTTGAAAAAAAATAATAAAGAGAAGGTTTCATTTAATTGTATTCCATTTAGTCTTTGTGTGTTTCGTGTTGTTTACTGTACATAATTTCTTTTACATTATTGCGTGTGAAGCATTTTCTAACCAATTCATGTTTTAAAATTTTTGACATTTACTTTGTTTGAATTTGAAATAAAGTCAAAGGCAATCCTAAATTTATCAGAAGTCAGAGTCATACATGGATGGAAAGATTATTTGGGAGATTTGATCTAAATTGTGAATTAGAATGCATTAAATTTGAGACTTTGCAAAAAGTGAAGCAAAGGGCTATGTTAGACATTTAAGGTGGCAACACTCTTGTTTACATGTGCTAGAGACCATCATGTGACGGCATCACTGTTGCTATTGCCGGTGTTTTTCTCTTTTTGCAGGTGCGATAACATCATCATCATTTAGAGCCTTCGTCAAAAACGAAAACTGGGGCAAATTTTTTGGGAAAATCTGATTTCAAAATTAATTTTAATGCCTTATGCTTGAAAACATTTTTGAAAAGGAGTGATTTCAAATTTACACTGGGGCAAATTTTAAGGGATTGATTTCAAATGGCATTCACCTGATTCATACTGTGCATATTTTTAGAAGGATTGATTTCAAATGGACTTTTGATGTTTTGAACAAAGCCAAAGTTTGAAAAGGATGATTTCAAATTGATTTGAGTGTCACATACTGGGGCAAATTTTTTTTAATGAAAAATTTGGATTTCAAAGTGATATTAAAGCTCAATGCCTTAGACAAAATTTAAAAAAAAAAAACGGATTTACACTGGGGCAAATTTTAAGGGATTGATTTCAAATGGCATTCACCTGATTTATACTGTGCATATTTTTAGAAGGATTGATTTCAAATGGATTTTTGATGTTTTGAACAAAGCCAAAGTTTGAAAAGGATGATTTCAAATTGATTTGAGTGTCACATACTGGGGCAAATTTTTTTAATGAAAAATTTGGATTTCAAAGTGATATTAAGGCTTAATGCCTTAGACAAAATTTAAAAATAAAAAATAAAAAAATGGATTTACACTGGGGCAATTTTTTTTGAAGGATTGATTTCAAATGGATTTTGAAGCGTTATACTATGCCGAATTTTTGATTTGAAATGATCTCAACTTGGTTTGACTATCAACGTAAATTTTGAGAAGATTGATTTTTGACAATGATTGAACACTGAGAGAAAATAGGGATTCATACTTGATGCAAGTGTTGATACTGGGGCAAAAAAAAAAAAAAAAAAAAACAAACAAACTTTTTCATGCATGTCCAGCAAACTGGACCTTCACGTTTAATTTTCTTGTACTCACCTCAGCAAACCGGGTGCATGTCCAGCAAACTGGACTTTCACGTTTATTTTTTCAAGTTTGGCAAACCAAACTTTGCATTGCATCTCACCCCAGCAAACTGGGTGCATGTCCAGCAAACTGGACTTTCACGTTTAATTTTCCTGTACTCACCCCAGCAAACTGGGTGCATGTCCAGCAAATTGGACCTTCACGTTTATTTTTCAAGTTTGGCAAACCAAACTTTGCATTGCATCTCATCCCAGCAAACTGGGTGCATGTCCAGCAAACTGGACTTTCACGTTTAATTTTCTTGTACTCACCCCAGCAAATTGGGTGCATGTCCAGCAAACTGGACCTTCACGTTTATTTTTCTTGTATTCACCCCAGCAAACTGGGTGCATGTCCAGCAAACTGGACCTTCACGTTTATTTTTCAAGTTTGGCAAACCAAACTTTGCATTGCATTTTACCCCAGCAAACTGGGTGCATGTCTAGCAAACTGGACTTTCACGTTTATTTTTCAAGTTTGGCAAACCAAACTTTGCATTACATCTCACCCCAGCAAACTGGGTGCATGTCCAGCAAACTGGACCTTCACGTTTATTTTTCAAGTTTGGCAAACCAAACTTTGCATTGCATCTCATTCCAGCAAACTAGATGTTTCCATATTTTCTTTGAGTTTCATTAATCCTAGCAAACTAGGGCCACACATCTCTCCAGCAAACTGGACATTTTATATTTTACTTTAATTTTATTTTTTTTCAAGTCAGGCAGCCAATTGTCTTACTTTCATGTTGGAACTACGTATGACCTGATTCCTTTCACTAGGATACGTAGGCAGCTCCTAGAGAGCTCGGACACATTATATATATTCACTTGTTTGTCTTTCATTCAAACGTTTGCCTCAGTATTGCACTTGCATTTATTTTCATTTTTAGGTGAGTCAAAATTTGGTGTTGTCTACGTCTTTGTCTGAAATCTCTACGAGATTCCCGACAAAGAGGGGCAAACTGTAGACACCAAATTTTGACACACCATTTATTTTCAAACATTGGGGGGGGCATGTTTGCACTTTTGGGACAAATTTTTAATTTTTCCATAATTTGGGGGGTAAAATAGTAATTTTATCTGTAAATATTTTTCTATCAACTTTTGGGGGTTTTAAATTCATATTTTTACTTTTATGTAAATTTGTTAATTTCTTATGATTTTTCTGGATTTAATTGGTATTTTTTATTTTTTTGTACCTAGTTAAGGGCAAAATCGTCATTTTACAATTTAAATTCAATTTTCACCAATTTTGAGTCAAAAATGCTTTTTCTAGTGTTTTAAACTTATTTGTAATTTTTGATAATTTTCTGAGAACAATAACTATTTTTCTGTGAATTTTCATTGCCCAAGGGCAAAATCGTCATTTTACAATCTAAGTTCATTTTTTGTCAAATTTTGAGTCGTAAATGCCTTTTCTAGTGTTTTTAACCTTATTTGTAATTTTTGATGATTTTTTGGGATCAATAGCTATTTTTCTACAAATTTTCATTGTTCAGGGGCAAAACCGTCATTTTACACCCCGAGCGCATTTTTATCAGTTTTGAACTCTAGTTTTTATTTTTTAAATCTAATATGAATTCTTTTTGAAAATTTAGAGATTTATGTCAGATTCTTTGTATTAATTTTAATTTTGAGGTTAAAAAATACTTTTTAATAAAATTAGCATTTTTAATACCGGTGGCATTTCTGTTATTTTACAGTATTATTGGCCAACAAGGCAAGTGGGCTATAAATACCCCCTTCAATCAGAGAAGAAAAAAAAACCCTAAAACACTTCTTCTTTTGCAATTTTTTAGATTAAAACACACACACTCCACACCACAAAAAACACACAAGCAGCCGTTTCTTTCAAGAAAAGCTACTGTTCATCATCTACGCAGCAATTCTTCATCGTAATCCCAGGAATCATCACTGTTCACCATCAGGTCATCTTGAAGCTTCAAAAGGTGATTTCTTCCCCTTATTTTATTAAATTTTCTTTCATTTTCTAGACAAATTTGATTGATTAATCTTTGTATGTTTGTTAATAATTTTATTAAATCCCTTAAGTTGTCATTCTGTTCTTGTTGCTGCGTCTTTATTTCTGTTTTGCTGAATTTTCCCTTTGATTTTCTAAGATTTTTAGTTTTTGAATTTTCTATTTCTCTGTGCTCATGAACCACCGTCAAACCACCACCATCTCTCCTCCCTCTTCCATCGCATCACCACCGTCTCTCTTCCCTGCAACCAGAAGGCCAAACCCCTTCTCTCCACCACCATTGTCAATCTCCAAAGCCACCTTCAATTTTTCCTGTGACCTTCATCAATCACCAGCCCCAAAAGCCTAATTGCTATCAGATCATCATCAAGCCAACAAACTAGCTCCGCCTTCTCCATTTCTCAAATCACCATTTTGTCAAGCCAAGGCCACTACCGAAATTACCTGCAAGATCAAGCCCAGCCACAAAAGTCTCAATTCATCCACAAATTTCATCATTCAAGCCACAGTCAATCCATTTCAATCCCGAAATCAATTTCAAATTGCAAAATGTCACTGCAAAAACTTACACAAACAACACACACACACAAAAATTCTGCAAAACAAGCACAAATCCCCACCCATAAAAAATTACCCAGAATTACACATACATCCTTCGGCAACCACCAAACTCTACCCAGCTCCAATTCACCACAGACCCAAAATTCAGATGGCCAACAACCTCCCCTGTCCCCTTCCACCGTCTCTCTCCCTCCTCCATTAGACCACTCACAGCAACTTTTCCCACCTGCAGAAGCACCACAAAACAATGCAAACAACCAAATAGACCCAAAGCTAGTCACAAAACACAACGAACAATCAACCAAAACTTCCCCTGTCTCTACCTTAGTCACCCACACCACCAAGCCACAGCCAAAAAACCCATCACCGCCCCATCTGTCTCCCCTCAATTCTCCAAACTCAATTTCACCGCTGCCAGACAATCATTGAGCCACCAAATTTGCAGCTGTTAGTCTCCACCACCTGCAAACTACCAAAATAAATTGGGAGGTGAAGAATTGCTGCACGTCGTTGGATTTAGGAGGTTTAAGCAGTGATTTTTGGATTTTTTTTTATTCATAGGAGTTTAGGGATTTAGTGATTACGGGATTTGAAGAAACTGATTTTACTAAGGCCTAAGAATTTGATTGACTGAAAATTTTGATTGAAAAGGTTTGGAGAGTTTCGGATAAAGAAGAAGGACGGGTCTTGGATTCCGTTTCACAGCTTTTAGTGTAGAAATGGTTGGTGGGTTTGTTTATTTGTTGTTTAGCTTTTAGTATGGCTGCTTGGTTTTATATCTTTCACACGTCCATTTATCTATTCATCTGATTGATGAGTTCTTTTAATATTTTAATGGATCTTTATGCTTTGTTTTTAGTTGGTTTCATCTTCTACGATTGTTGTATGTCTTTACGTACAAAAAATGGACTAGCTTTAGTCCTTGTGTCTTGGGTTAATGATAGTATGTCACTGAATCAATCTTTTATTTATTTTATTTTTATTTATTTTATTTTCTTATTTTCTTATATTTAAGCTTTTGATTTTATGGATTAACTTCCGTAGGTTATTGTCTTTCAATTTGGCCCCATTACATTGCTGGATTTTTGTTTTCACTTCCTATTGTTGCTGGAATTTACATTTGACCCCTTAATATTGTTGGAATTTGCATTATTGAGGCCCATACTTGCTGAAAATTTTATTTTTTGCCCCCTTCCACTTAGTGTTAATTTACAATTGTGCCCCATGCTTACTTGAATTTATTATTTGGCCCTTAGATTTGTGTGAATTTGTTTTTTTAAAACTTTAGTGTCATAGAATCTACTTCTTTAGCCTAATCTTGTTAGTATTTTATATTTTTAGCCTTTATTTCTTTAATATCGAGGTACCTTGACTTGTTTGTTCATTTTGAGTAGTATTTGTACCGGGTCTTCGGGAGGTATCCCTATTTCTTATTAATTTCTTTTTTATGTGCTCCAATGTGCCTTACGTGATTTTTATGCATTTTATTCACATATTTCCTATTTGGTATGCTCTTTGTGTATTTATTTCTTTCATGCAATTTCATTTTAAATCTTATTATTTCTTTATTAATATTTTTGATAAAAATGTAATATTTTTGTATTTAGCTAGTCAATGTAATAGTTAGATTATTTTTCTCATGTTTTAGCAAAAATTGTGTAATTAGATAGAAAGTGTAATAGATAGGGTATTTTAATTTCCCCCCTTAAATTGTAAATCAGGCCCCCCAGTGTAATAGTTAGGATTTATTTGCTTTTGCGTGCTTATGTGTTTATTTCTTTTACCGCTTTCATTAGGATTTTGCATCTAGATATTATGCCTATGTGTTATGTGCTCCTACTTGACTTTATGTGTCTTTATATGTTTAATTTGCTTTTAATTTATGCTTTAATATTTAATTCGTGATTTATGGTATTCCGTCACCACACTAGTCCAACGCTAATTGTGGCTTCTTTTTTTTTTTTTTTTTTTCTCGCTAGTCCAATGCTAATGGGATTTTTTAGAAAGGGCTAGTCCAACGCTAGACCCTTAGGACATTTTAGTGTTAAGAGCATTCGTGTGCATTTCTCATCTCATTTCACACACTTTTAGTTTTTCTTTTCATCTGGCGTGATTTTATTATTACTATTATTATTATTATTTATTATTATTATTATTATTATTTTTACACATTTTTAAAAATGCATGACATATAGGTTGCATTTCACTTAGACTTTAGGACATTTGTGTGATTCGACTAGAAATAGTCGCCTACTCACGTGGGAAGCGGTGGCGTATAGGCCGTTCCCCCCCTCCGTGAGTAGAAATATTCAGTCACGAGATACTAGTCCCCCGTACCCGTTATGTTGCATTCCCACTTTCTTCGATCACTTACTATGTATTATTATTATTTTCTTTTTCTTTTTGCATTTCATTTTGCATTCACGCTCGTGACTCCCTCGAGGTCTCGATTTGGGTTTCGCAATTAATGCGATAATTTCAACCAAACCTCGACGGAATATGCCGACCCTTCCGATATCCACATTTAGATTTAGGATTTGCATTCATTTAGATACATCCAAAACGCGATAGAATCTAGGGTTAATTTAGGAAATTTTGATTAAACCTCGCAACTAGCCTCGGCTAGGTTGAAAGGGTGCCTTAGGCGTAAGCCTTTGCCTTCCCTTTCTTCAAATGTGACTCCCGGACCTTTTTCTCTCGTTTTTTCGTAGACCGGAGTCGAAAAAGGGTTTTTAAAATATTTTTTTAAAATTTTTTATTTTTATTTTTATTAAGCGATTTTTCGGGTGACTTGGTACACCCTAACTCAGTACCAAGTGGCGACTCCATTTTTTTTAAAATAAAACAAAACCCTTTTTCAAAATTAGTTGGCCAAACCTGTCGTACTTTTTAGTCCCGGCCTTGTTTTCTTTTAGAATACCGTTTTTCTTGAAATACACTTTTCACACACGCGCACGATTTTTTCCAAAAACTTGCTTTTTTCAAAAGGGTCATTAGACTAGACTATCTTTTCGGAACGCGACAGTCACGACCCCACTTAGCACACTTTTTACTTTTACGATTTTTTCGGACGTGACAGTCTCGACTCGGGTTTCGCAATTAATGCGATAATTCCGACCAAGCTTCGACGCGACATTTCGACCCTCTCGATACCCACATTTAGATTTAGGATTTGTATTCATATAGATACATCCGAACGCGATAGAAATTAGGGTTAATTTAGGAAAATTTGATCAAACCTCGCAACTAGCCTCGGCTAGGTTGAAAGGGTGCCTTAGGCTGCAAGCCTTTGCCTTCCCTTTTTTCAAATGTGACTCCCGGACCTTTTTCTCTCGTTTTTTCGTAGACCGGAGTGGAAAAAGGGTTTTAAAATATTTTTCTAAAATTTTTATTTTTGTTTTTTGTTTTATTAAATGATTTTTTGGGTGACTTGGTACACCCTAACTCAGTACCAAGTGGCGACTCCATTTTTTAAAGAATAAAACCCTTTTTCAAAAATTATTTGGCCAAACCTAGTCGTATTTTTTAGTCCCGGCCTTGATTCTTTCAAAATACCATTTTTTTCTACTAAAATTTGATTTTTCTCACACACGCACGATTTTTCAAAAACCTTTATTTTCGAAAGGGTTATCATACCAGACCGTCCTTTTTGGGACGCAACAGTCAACGACCCCACAAGCACTCTTTTTACTCACGATTTTAGGGTGCGATAGAGGGTTGAGTGTATACACTAAGGGAGTGGTGAGGCTATTTTTCTTCTATTATTATTTTGTGCTATTAACTTTATTTTGCTGGTTAATTCATCATGTCTCACGAAAGTGTGGAATAAAACTTTGATATGAAGTCCATGTGGCGAGCCATGCAAGAGCAATTGGCTCAAATAAATGCTAGAGTAGAAGGCACGGAGTCTGCCTTTAAAGGCCAAACTAGGGTTTCCAAGAAACCTACTTATAAAGAGGATGTTCATGAGCATGAAGAGTATGATTTTGATACTGAAGAAGTAAGCTCCTTTGGTGGTGAAGTAGAAAATTATTGGTCACTAGGAGGGCATTGAATGTGCAACCAAAAGACGATGAGGAGAATCTACAACGATGGCATATTTTTCATACGCGTTGTACTGTGCTCAATAAGGTATGTAGCATGATCATTGATAGTGGTTCTTGTACTAACATTGCTAGTACCTTATTTATAGATAAGTTGCATTTGGAGACTGTGGAGCATCCCAAGCCCTACAAACTTCATTGGCTCGATAATCAAGAAGAGATCAAAGTGACTAGATGTGTGCTTGTTACTTTCTCAATAGGCAAGTACAAAGATGAAGTTTGGTGTGATGTTGCCCCAATGCAAGCATGCCGTATTCTCTTAGGGCGTCCTTGGCAATATGATAGAAGAGTTTCATATGATGGATACAAGAACAACTACTCTTTTTTTGGAATGAACAAAAAGATTGTTCTTAATCCAATCATGCCATTTGAAGCTTATGCTGACCAAGTTAGAATTTCACGTGATTTCCAATTGAGAGAAGAAAAATCCAGGGCCGTGCAACAAGAGAAAGAAGCGAGCGTGAAAAAGATGAAAAGTGAGGAAAAGAATGAGATTGTTCAAAGTAAGAGTGAGGAGAGTGATACTTCTAAAAAAGTAAAGAGGAGAGAAAACAAGAGTGTTTTGTTAGCTAGATCAATAACTCCTGTAACCTTGTACTCTAAAGAAGAAGTGTATTTTGCTAACTCACTTTATAACTCTTTTCCTAGTCTTTTTGTGGTAATTTTGCAGGTTGACTTACATGGAGAAATGCCACATTCTTGCTGCTTGGTAGTAGACGGTCGTTCAAGAAGTGTGGGAGTTGACAAAACCGTGATGAAGGAGTTGAAGCCAAGTTCAAACGCCACACTGAGCTTGACAACTATGATGGATTCAACTGATTTGTGGCCTAAGTTTTCTTGTTTTAGTTGTTTTAAATTGCAAATTAGTTCATTCTTGCATATTTGTTTTGTTAGTTCATACGATTATGTTTTGCATCTAGCATGTTTAAATTCACCTAGTGCAATCTGTCCAAAAGACTTTTTTATGTTTTCTCATTTATTTTTGGACAATTTTCAGTTTATTTTATGTGATATATCATGAAATATTTGTGTGTTTTTGTTACATCGTTTGAATTATTCTAGTGAGTTCTTGATGATGTTTTTCACTTTCTAGGGCTTATTAGGCATAATTCACATGATGCTCATTTTCTTAGTTCACGTGATGTTTACTTAGATTCTTTTCATAAGTCTTTGTTCAACCATAAATTTTATCTTGTTAGTAATTGTTATTCTGAGTCCAATTGTGGTTGCATAGACTTTGGAAATCGTGTTATTCTTTTCCATGTTTTTAGGGATAGTCTGCATCTAGATATGTTTATTCTTCTTAAGTTATAATTTGTTCTTGTATCTTATGTTTTAATTTGCATTGAGTTTCGCATTCTAATTCATATGTCATGTATATCTATCATTGGTGTTTATTTTTCTATCAATCCTTTAGTTACTTATGTTAGCTTATATGATCTCGCAGATTCGAGGATGAATCTTTTCGAGGGAGGAGGGATTGATGTGATCCTAGGAGTGCTTACAATCTTGATGCTTAGATATTCTCATGGAGCAACTCATTTGGACCAAGATGAGATCAAATCATGGCTGATCATGAGGGGAACGTTCGAGCTTTGTGACTACCATGGTGTAATTCGTGACTTTAGGCCTCTCAATGGACTTGGTGATCAAGCTATTCAATTGTGTTCATTGGGCCAAGAATTTATGCATTGGTTATGGATTAAATACACATTCAAAGAAGGTCCAATTAAAGCTTCTAAGTGGTCCATAACATATTTCTAAGGTGTTGGTTTGGTTGGACTTGTTGGAAGGCCTTTTAAAGATGCAAGATGGAGGCCCAATGGTGCTTAAAAGGAAGCGTCCAGCCCATTAACAATTTTTTGACGAATTTTTAAGTTTAATTATTTTATGTTAAGTTTTCTATTTTGTTTACAAGTTGTAACCTCTTAGAAAGTTACCATATTGTGTTAGGTTACAACTAGTGCTCTTTTTTAAGTTTCTAGAACTTTCTACAAGTTGTTATGCATGTCTACTTATAGGCCAAAATACTGTTACGGAATTTTAGATAAGTTTTGATGATTAATAATATTGTGAGTTCTCAAATTGAGTGCTTCTTTCGTTCTTTGCTGATTAAGAACAACCCCCGAACTTGTCGAGTGATTCCAAGTTCAAAACCCTAGATTAGATTTACCTTATTGGTTTGATCAAGCATTCTAGGTGCTGATTCCTCGAGTTCTTGTTCGTTCCATAAGGAGGTTCAAAGCTTCCTTGAATTTTCGAGTTGTTCATCTTGTGTGTTCAAGGCTTTGGTGCTGATTCTATAGTCTAGTTCACCCAAGGGGAAATGTTCGAAATTCATACTTGGTCTTTCAAGCAATTCCACGTTCATCCGCGTGTATCAAGAATTCCAGAAATCACCTTGTTAGTAAAGTTGCATAAACTAATCGGTCTAAAGTTTGAAAAGTTTTGTGGAACATCGGTCTTAGGAATCAAGATAATCGAAGTCGATGTCATTCTCCTAGCGAGCTCAACGCTAGCAAAGAAACTCACAACAGCTTTGTATACATCATTTCCAATAATCCCCCAAGCTTTGACAAAGAACGTTCTTGTGAAACCATTCGGGCTTGCAACACTATCAGGATCCATGTTTTTGATCCTATGAAACACTTCTTCTTTAGAAGGAAAATTTGTCAGTGCCTCATTGTCATCACTTTTCACCAATGATGGAATCATGCCAAGGCTATCCACAGGAAAATCACCTGCATCTTTAGAAAAAAGAGAATGATAAAAAGAAACAACAAGTTGCCCAATCTAGTCATCTAAAGAAACCCACTGTCCATCCGGTGCTTTGATTCTATGAATCACAAATTGCAATCTACGCTGTTTCACTGTGGCATGGAAAAACTTCGTGTTTCTATCTTCGTCGCCAACCATTTAACATGTGCCTTTTGTTTCTAGAACTTCTCCTCTGTGGCTAATTGGACATCAGTGCAGTTTGAGCAACATAAAACTGATCTACAACCTCCTTCAAACCATCATTTTGCATCCTTTCTTCCACTTCTTGAAGCTTCTTTTCAGCCATTTTGACTTGCTGAAAAATGTCTCCAAATGACTCCTTATTCCACTTTTTTAGAGCCACCTTAACTCTATTCAACTTTGTTGCCAATACTGACAAAGGTGAACCCTGAATCTCCACTTCCCAAACCTCCCTCACCACCTGCAAAAAATCTACATGATTAGTCCAAACATTAAGGAAACGAAAAGGCCTGGGTTTATTATCATAGTGGACAGCCGTGCTCAACAACAATGGGGAATGATCAAAAGGGGCCCTCACAAATGTCTCACTGAAGTGGCCAAACCCATATCCAAGAAAGCTTCATTGACAAGTAATCTATCCAATCTTTTCCAGATTCTTGCTGCTTCCGTTTCTATTATTACACCATGTAAATGGAGAACCAAGGAAACCTGCATCCATTAATTTAGAAGGAGAAAGAAAATCCAAGAATTCAACTGAATCACATAAACTAAAAGGTCTACCACCATTCTTCTTACTCTGGCTCAAAATCAAGTTGAAATATCTCAACACCATCCATGGACGTTGATGATTGTTCAAATCTCTAGCTAAATTCAACCACAAAGAAGCACGCTCATTAACCAAACATCTAGCATGCACCATAGACAATATCACAAGAGACTCAAAAAACGAGTGATGGAGGAGGACTGATAAGTTCTGATTACTCTCACCAATTTTCCAACAATCTGAAAGGATTATTATAAAAGAGCCACAGTGACCCCTCCTCATTCTACAAAACCCAATCAAATCCTAACTTTATTCTAAAAAAATCTAATTCAATCAAAGACACTTTAACCTCACACAAAGCAATCAATTGGATGTCATACATCCTTATTAATTTCATACATCCTTAAACGACGGAGATGTGAAGGCTTAGAAAGCCCTCGAATATTCAAAAAAAGTGACTTAATCATCAATAAGAGGTTGCAAAGGATTTTGAGAAGATTTTACCATGGACCTAAGCTCTCTGTTCGAAGGAAACCTTGCCCGCAATGCTTTAGAACCTTCAGTTGAGTTGATGTGATCCTAGGAGTACTTACAATCTTGATGCTTAGATATTCTCGTGGAGCAACTCGTTTGGACCAAGATGAGATCAAATAATGGCTAATCATGAGGGGAACGTTCAAACTTTGTGACTACCATGGTGTAATTCGTGACTTTGGACCTCTCAATGGACTTGGTGATCAAGCTATTCAAGTGTGTTCATTGGGCCAAGAATTTATGCATTGGTTATGGATTAAATATACATTCAAAGAAGGTCCAATTGAAGCTTCTAAGTGGTCTATAACATGTTTCTAAGGTGCTAGTTTGGTTGGACTAGTTGGAAGGCCTTTTAAAGATGCAAGATGGAGGCCCAATGGTGCTTAAAAGGAGGCATCCAGCCCATGAACAATTTTTGGACGAATTTTTAACTTTTATTCTTTTATGTTAAGTTTTCTATTTTGTTTACAAGTTGTAACTGATATGTGCCACGGTGACATAGTCTTTTCTTAGGATTTAGGTGTAGGTTTTTAGAGATTTTTAGTTATTTTATCACCTATTTGTTTATTTTTCTCTACTTAGAATCCTTGAGTGTGATTATTATTCATTTGGTTATTTTTGGTATGTTTGACAGGATTTTCTACTTATATCCATGCTAATTGAGGTCAACTTGTGATTACCGCACTTAATTCACCACTGGATTCAAAGTTGATCCCTCAAGTGGAATGTTGAACATGCCAAGTGAAGTTGTTAAGGAAGAATTACAGCTTCTGACCAAGGCCACGGGTAAGGCCGCGCCATGGCCTTCCCCACGGCCAAGGTCAGAATGATAACCCAAGAAAGCAGAAGAAAGTAAACTTTCTGACCAAGGCCGCAGGCAAGGCCGCGCCACGGCCTTCCCCACGGCCTAGGTTAGAAGGTCCGTCCGGAGAAGCAAAATAAAGGGCAAAGCTTCTGATGGAGGCTGCGGGCAAGGCCGCACCATGGCCTTCTCCGTGGCCTAATTCCTGGATTTAGTAACTGATGCGTTTTGACAAGATTTTGAGGGATGGGAAGAGGGGGAATCAGTTGAAATAGGAGGAGACGGACAGAATAGGGGCTTCTAACTTCAAAAGGAGAGAACGAGTGAAAGAAACACCAAGCAAGAAGCAAGGGTTTCAAGACTCCACCCTCCAACGAATCAAGAAGGACACCTGCAAGGATTCTAAGTAAGAGGATCGCAACAATAAAGGAAGGGAGATCTCCACAACAACACTTGAAGATTCAAATTTCACTATGAGAATGGGTTTTGTTGTTCTTCTTCTATTGATTGTTGAATTTTCTTATTCCATTATGAACTGATTTGTTATGAACCTAGATGGGTTGAACCCTAGTTTACTTGTTGTGGATTGATTCAGTTTGGTTAATGTAAGTTACTCTTTTTACCTAGATTTATTTGTGAATTAATTTGTTTGATTGAATTGAGTTGTGCACACTCTTTTCTAATCCATGATTTCAACATAAGTTAATTGAGAAACTTACTTGGTTGAATTGAATCACTTCACAAATAAAAAGGCCTGCAAGAATCACTAGAGATAGGATGGCTTAGGTCTTTCGAAGTTAGATTCAAACCTAACTCATTTTGTGAAATCGAAATTTCTGAATCATTCTTTTAGGGTTTTAGTGAAGAAGAGATTCTCACTAATCAACTAAGAGGATAGGGAATATAATCCTTGAAAAAGGTTATACGCCATAAAAGGGATTTTTGGGTTTAGGGAAATTGGTAACTTAATTAACCATGAATTGAAATACTACGAGGACGACTAGGGGGATTCCCAATCTAGGTTCTCTCTTGACTAATTGTTGATTTCAATTATGTACTGTCCCAGTGTCATCCTATTTTAGATAAATTAAGATTAGAGTTTAGTTAATTTTACAATGATTGAGTTAATCCCTATTCGATCTTTTTAAGATTAAATAATAGAACAAGAATTAGTACTAGTAGTCATAGTCCTTGTGGGAAACGATATCTGATATTTACCTACACTACACTATAGAATGATAGGTATACTTGCCTAACAATCCGTAGTATATCTCGGTAGACATTTGCCGGGGTCTATGATATTAGGAACACTTGAGATTTATTACTTTAACCATTGCTTTTCTATTTTTCTATTTACTATCATATTTATTATTGTTAATTCTGTTATATTTGATAGCTGTTTTTGTGCACGATTTATAGGCATTTGCTCTGGTGCATGACAAGGAGTAGTCGTGCTACACTTTTAGAGCAAGACCCGAAGATCGAACGAACGTTCCTTCGTGCACTTCGAGAGAGACTCAAACAAAGGGGAGAAAAGATTGAATTAAAACACCAATGCATTTTAGAGATGGCACAACCCCCCAATAACAACCCCATAGTCAATGAAACTCTTCTCAATCAGGAGAATGCTCAAAACCAGCAACAGCAACCACAACAATTGACTATGTCTGATTATGCTAGACCACACTTGACAAAGACAGAGCCTAGCATAGTTAGACCATGAGTGGAGGCAAACAACTTTGAGATCAAGCCCAATGTAATTCAAATGGTGCAACAATACGTCCAATAAGATGGCCTCCCAGACGAAGACCCAAATTCTCACATCACAAATTTCCTTGAGATTTACAACACATTCAAGATGAATGGGTGTTAGAAGATGCCATTAGGTTGCGGTTATTTCCATTCTCATTGAGGAATCGGTCAGGCAAAGCAGTGGCTGAATTTGCTCTCTCGAGGGTCCATCACAACATGGGATCAGATGGCTAAAAGATTTCTAACCAAGTACTTCCCACCTAGCCAAAACTGCTAAAATGAGGAACGACATCTCCTCGTATGCATAGATGGAATCAGAGACTCTTTATGACACGTGGGAGAGATTCAAGGAACTGCTACGGAAGTGTTCTCATCACGGGCTACCGTTATTGCTTCAAGTGCAGACTTTCTAGAATGGGCTAAGTCTGGCAACCAGGTAGATGATAGATGTAACTGCCGGAGGGACTCTAAATAGCAAGAAACCAGAAGCTGCCCACGAGTTGATAGAAGAAATGGCAATCAATAGCTACTAATGGTAGGGCAATCATTCCAGACCTCCTAAGCTAGCGAAAGTCTATGATGTAGATGCAGTCACGACATTGGCGGTCCAGGTGGAAGCATTGTGCAAGAAAATAGATAGACTTTTAATTGAACAAAGACCAGCTCAAGTGATGCATTGCGACCTTTGTGGGGAAGGTCATGGCCATCAAGAATGTCCAGTGCTCGGTGCCACGGAGAACACTGATAAATGTGCTCACTACATGGGAAATGCACTGAGACCCTAGAATAATCCCTATAGCAACACATATAACTCTAGATAGAGAAATCACCCCAACTTCTCATAGGGGAATCAAGGACAACAAAGACAACCTCCACCAGGCTTCACCCAGCAGCACCTGTCTAAGGAGTATCAGTCTCAGGAGAAGAAGCCAAGTTGGAAGAACTGATGACCAAGTTTATCCAGACATCTAAGACATGCTTCCAAAACACTGAGGCATCTTTAAGGAATCAACAAGCCAGTATACATAATCTAGAGAATCAGATTGGCCAAATCGCTAAGTTGATTTCAGAAAGACCTCAAGGAACCCTCCCAATCAACACCGAGACCAACCCGAGGGAGCAGGCAAAAGCAGTCACATTAAGAAGTGGGAAAGAGTTGCAAGGCGAGGAAGCAAGGGAGAAAGAGGAGGTTTCTACTGAAAAAGGAGTTGAAGAGAAAGAGGATGAGCAGGGTAAGGAGGTGGATCCAAAGAAAAAGATTGTGAAAGAATACAAGCCTCCTATTCCATATCCGAGTAGGCTGTACGTCACCGCTTTCCATGTGAGTAGGCAACTATTTCTAGTCAGATTACACAAATGCCCTAAATTCTAAGTGAGATGTAACCTAGATGTTATGCATTTGAAGATGCATCAAAACAAATAAATAAATAACAGTAATAATAATAAAAAAATCATGCAGAATGGAAAGAAAACTAAAATGTGTGAGGTAGGACGTAAAATGCACGCGAGTGCACCTAAAACTAAAAATGCCCTAAGGGTCTAGCGTTGGACTAACCCTTTCTAGGGATTCCCACTGGCGTTGGACTAGAGGGGAAATGATAAAGCCACAACTAGCGTTGGATTATTGTGGTGACGAAAGAACATAAAACATGAATTAAATAGTAAAGAATGAATTAAAAAAGCAAATTAAACATATAAAGACATAGAAAGTCAAGTAGGAGCACTTAACACATAAGCATAATATTCTAGATGCAGAAATCCTAAGGAAAGCAGTAAAAGAAATAAACACGTAAGAACGCAAAAGCAAATAAATTTTAACTATTACACTGGGGCTTAATTTACAATTTAAAAGGGAAAATTAAAAATGCCCTATCTATTATACTTTCTATCTAATTTACACAAATTTTGTTAAAATATGAGAAAAATAATCTAACTATTACATTGACTAACTAAATACAAAATATTATATTTTTTTCAAAGTAATAATAAAAATTCAAAATTAAATAAATTAAATACGTAAATACATAAAAAGTATGTAAAATAAGAAATAAACAAATAATAATAAAAATAATGCATAAAATCACATTGGAGCATATTGGAGCACATAAAAAGAAAAATAACAAGAAATCGGGATACCTCTTTGGAGACTCGGTACCAAAGCTTAAGAAACGAACACAGAAGTTAAAGGGACAACTATTTAATAAAATAAAGAGTAAAATACGAAATACTAACACATTAAAAAAATGTAAATTATTGCAAGTTAGAGGAGGAAAACTAAAAAGTAGAGTAAATTGGGGCCAAATAGTAAATTTAAACTAATTGGGACAAAAATTAAAAATTTACACGAGTCTAGGGGCAAAAATATAAATTAACGCAAATTGGGGGGAATAAAGCGGTAAATCGTAGGGAGCAGGGGGTTAAAACATGAATATGTAACTAGTTTAGAGGGGCTCAAGCATTAAGTTATATTTTATAGAACAAAAATAACTAAATAAATTAAAATGAATAACTCAATTAAAACTGGATCAATTAATTCAGAAATTTAACTACTAAATTAAACCAAATTAAAGTAAATAAAGATAAAAATTTAACCAAATTAATGTAAATAAAAATAAATTAGCAGTAGTTAATCAAACTACCAAAAATGGAACAAATACATAAGAATTAATAAATAAATAAATAAACAAAATCCAAAATTCTCCAAAAACCCTACCCGGTTTCCCCACAAAGTCAGGTCCATATTCTTTTCGCTCTTTTCTCTTTTCCTTCTTCTCTTTATTTTCTCTTTTCTGCAACTTCAATCACTGATTTCTATCTCTCTTCTTTCTCCCTCTCTTCTTGCTTCTTTTCTCTGCTTTCTCTTTCTATTTCTTTTTCTTTCTTTAGCCCTCTCTCCGAACGTCTGTCTCTGTTTTTGTTTCTCATCCCGTTCTTTCTTCCCCTCTGGTTTTCTTCTTTGTCCTCGATCACTCTCGCTATTTTCTTCTTTCTCTCTCTCTCTCACTCACTCACAGCTTCTCTTTGTTGAATTTCTAATTTCTTTTAGACTTAACTTTTCATCCCACCCAAATCCTAAACCAAAATCTCTAAATTTCTCAAGTCAGCCCTGAAGTCCCAATACCAAAATCAATCGCGAACTACATATTACCCATCTGTGCTTCTTTGATTAATTGATTAATTGAAATGAATTAAAAAGACACAAGAAAGCATACCTGCATTTGAGGATGATGCAAGTATTGGAGTCGTTGATGAGATTTGGCCAAGGCTGAAGGAGATTCTAGCAATGGTGGTTGGCAACCCATGGTAGCGATTCAGGGAAGAGAAAGGGGACCAATTGGGGAGACGGTGATAGTTAGATTCGACTGACATTGTGGTTTTTGCTGTGATTTTGAGATGTTTTTGATGGCTGTTTTGATTGACTTGGGGGCAGGGGAGGGATTGTGTATTGCTGATTAGGTGGTGATTGTGAATTGGGCGGTCATGGTAGGTTGGATGGCTAGATTTGGGATGGTTTACGGTAGAAATTGTGACGGTTGGTGGTGGACACAAGGACAGACAAACTGGTTGGGTTGCAGTTGTGGAACGAGTTGCTAATGGGTTGATTAGCTGGTGGTGTGGGAGCTGTTTTTGCAGGTTGTGGGTTGGAGGAGCTGCTGGTGGTCGTAGTGGCTTGCTGTTTCTGCTTATGGGGGATGAGGCTTTGTGTGGCTTTTTGTTTTTTGCAGGTTGTGGGCATGGAGGGGATGGCTTCTGTGGTATGGTTGGGAGAGAAGAGGTGATTGGAATTTGTTGTTTGGATAGATATAGTTGGCCAATTTTGGTTGAATGATTAGTAACAGGTGGAGTGTATTGGCAGGGAGGTAATCTTGCTGATGATAGTTCATGGGTTGCCTGAAATGGCTGGGTAGCAGGGAAAGGATTGTTTCTTTTTTTCAGGTGGAAATTGGGGCTGTGATTTGGCAATTGGGAGGTTGTGGAACTGATTTTTGGGCGTTGCTTTGGAGATGTGAATTATGGGGCTGTCCTTGGAGGAATTGCAGAAGACTTTGAGGGAGTTTTGTGTTGGAATTAATGGATGGAGATGACTGATGGTGTATATGTGTTTGTGTATTGAGTGTGAATGAATCTATGATTGTGTGTGTGAATGAGTGAATTGTATGAATGTGCGTGTTTGAGTGTGTGAAATGTGTGATTGTGTGTGCAGATGTGAATGTGTGTTTATGTGTGAATCAGTGTGTGACTGTGCGTTATTTGTGAGTGTGGTGTGTGTGCAGATGTTAATGTGTGTTTATGTATGTGTATCTATGTGTTTTTGCTATGTTGTGAATGTGTGTATGTGCTAAGGTGTGTGTATGTTTGGAGCTTGTGTGTAAATGGCATGTGTGACTGTGTGTGCTGGTGTGGGAATGATTGAACCTGTTGGTGAATGTGTGTCGTGTATGTTTTGTGAACGTGTATGAATGTGTGTGTTTATGTATGTGAGAAGTGTGTGTGAGAGGGTGAGTCATGTGTGTAGTGTGTGAGAGAGAATGTGAGTATGTGTAGTGTGTGAGAGAGAATGTGAGTGAGAGAGTGAGTGTGTGTTCTTGGTATTCTAGGTGAAAATTTGAAGATACACTAGTGAGTGTTCCAGGTGTTCTAGGTGTAGGTTTGAATATGTACTGAAAACTAGTAAGTGTTTTTGGTGTTCTTGGTGAAAACTTGAAGAAAAATGTAAGAAAAAGTGTGTGTTTTTGGTGTTCTTGGTGTAAGAGGATAAAATAAAAAAAACTAAAAACTAAAACTCTACCTAGGCTTTTTATTTTTTCTCTCCCCTTTAAAATCCCCAAGTGTGGGTATTTATAGTGCACAAAAGACTTATCTTCCAAGAAATGACTAAAAGACCAAAACGCCATTGACTACCAAAATTACAACTTTATCCTTCTTAAAAATTTATTTTCTCTCACAAAAATGAAAAAATTAAGAAAAATGTAAAAAACAAATTTGTTAATAGAAATTCATCCCAAAAAAGGTTAGAAAAACTTCAAAACATGTTTAAAACCTAAAAAAAACATTTGGGACTCAAAAATTGGTGAAAAATGAGTTTAGAATGTGAAATGACAATTTCGCCCTTGTACTGTCAAAATGTATGAAAAATATCAGTTAGCTTCAAAAAATTATCAAAAATTAAAAATAAGCTTAAAATCCTAGAAAATGCATTTATGACTAAAAAATTAACCAAAAATGGGTTAAAAATGTGAAATGACGATTTTGCCCTTTAACATAGTATTTACAGAAAAAATAGCAATAGTCCTTGAAAAAATAAGAAAATTTAGAAACATGCTTAAAGAATTAGAAAAATAAATTTGGGACTTGAAATGAGCGAAAATGGTATTCGTGAGGTGAAATTACCATTTTGCCCTTGTGCTGGTAAAATATATAAAAAGAATACCAATTAAATCCGAAAAAATCACAGAAAATTAAAAAATACATATAAAAGTAAAAATATGAATTTAAAACTCCCAAAGCTAATAAAAAATATTTACAGATAAAAATTACTATTTTGTCCCTGAGATTATTGAAAAATTAGAATTTAACCCCAAAAGTATAAACACCTCCCTAATGTTTGAAAAGTAAATGGTGTGTCAAAATTTGGTGTCCACAGTTTGCCCCTCTTTGTCTGGAATCTCGCAGAGATTTCAGACAAAGACGTAGATAACACTAAATTTTGACTCACTCAAATGTGAAAACATCTAACATGCATAGTATGAGAATATGCTGAGACATAAAGCAATGACCAAAAAGACATAGCAAACACATGAAAACATGCGACCGAGCTCTCTAGGAGCTGCCTACGTATCCCGGTGAAGGGAATCAAGTCAAACGTAGTTCAGATGCAAGTGAACGATGGATGCGAAACACAATTGCAAATGGTAACATAAGAGTTTAAGCTGGTGATCAAAAGAAAGAAATGCAACATTCAAACTGCTAAGCAGAGATAACATAGATTGGTAAACGACTACAAAACAAAATAAAGTGCTTAAACTAAAAGACAAAAAATGAGTTCAGGTTGCTAAACAAAATGAATATCGATATGCTAAATGCAATGTCTTAGCTGCCAAACTTGAAAATGTAAATAAACATATGCCATTCAGGTTGCTGAACGAATGCATGACCTTGGGCTACCAAGGTTAATAAATGCAAAGTTTGGGGTGCCAAACTTGAAAACATAAATTAATGATCTTGGGCTGCCAGGAATCATAAAATGCAATGCAAGGTCTAGGCTGCCAGACTTGAAAATATAAATAAACAGATGCCGACCAAGCTGTTGGACGGATGCATGACCTTGGGCTGCCAAGGTTGATGAATGCAAAGTTGGGCTGCCAACTTAAAAATATAAATAAACATATGCCGTTCAAGCTGCTAAACGGAAGCATGACTTTGGGCTGCTAAGGTTAATGAATGCAAAGTTTGGGTTGTCAGACTTGGAAAAAGTAAATGACAAATGCCTGACCCTGGGCTGTCAGGAATCATGAAATGCAAAGTCTGTGCTGTCAGACTTGAGAATGTAAATAACAAATGCATGATCCTAGGCTGTCAGGAATCATGGAATGCAAAGTCTGGGCTGTCAGACTTGGAAAAGTAAATAACAAATGTATGACCCTGGGCTATCAGTGTAGCACCCTAGAAAATGCACATACAAGAGACATTTTGTTTTCTTATTTAGGGTTAAGTGTTAATCCTTGATTTATTAGTCGGGAGATTTCTTGAGTTAATTAGGTTAATTAGCTAAGATTTTCATTTTGAAGCAAGAACACTTAAGTACTAAAGTTAGAATAATTTTACTTGACCATTTAACTTATATTAGTGTTTAAATTTTGACTAGTTCATTTTACTATTTTCTAGTCTTTGGACTACTTGAAAATTTTGCTCAATTTTTCTCAAAAGTTTCACTTATTTTCTTACTTTATTTTCTTTTTCCCTTGGCTGAAATTTTTCTCTCTCTTTTCTTTCTTTCTTGGCCGGTTCTCTCTCTCCCTAATATACTCTATTTTTGCTTTAATGATTTATGTCTTATTATTGTTTATATTAAGTGGTAAGATTTAATAATTTCAACCAATCAAATTAAACCAAGTCTCCACACTTGCATTAAAATCTCACTTTTTGCTTTACTCATGTGGGACTTTCATTGGCCAACTAATTTTCCACCTTTTCTTCATTTCTTTTTCATTTTTCCTAGACTATTTCTTTCTCTTTTTCTCTCCCCTTGGCCGGCCATCACCACCATCTTCTTTCTTCTTCTTCCCTCATTTTTTTGCTCTCAACTTCTTGAACTTTCATCTCTCAAGTTGGAACAAATCCACCATAGGAAGTGGGCTTCTATCTTTTCTAAGCAAAGTTCTAAGCATATCTAAGGTATTTACCATGAACTTATCTTATTAATTTCATGTTTTAATTAGTTTTTATGCAAGTTTAAGACTAAGTTTCTTGTTAATACTACTTAGAGAAATTAGTTAGAACTTGAGAATTACTTGCTATATAAAGTGTTCTTGTGGTTAGATAGACTAGTATATGGCCTTTAAACCTTGAAAATTTATGTTTTATATGTGGTTTAGTTGAAGATTTAAGTTGGAACTCAAGAACACTTAAAACAGTCATGCTGGACCAGTTTTAGTAAAACTTTCATAACTTGGTGTAGATAGCTTGGATTCGAATGATTCTTGTTGTTTTAGAAACTAGATTCATAGGGCTTTCAATCGGTATAAAGCTTGCATGGTGGTTCATTGTGTATTAACCGCAGAAAGCTTGCAAAGTTGGCTGAAAATTCGGTTCTGCGTAAACAGTTTTGATGAAGAGCCAACTTGGGGCCTGATTTTGAACCTGTTCTAGTTGGAATTTTAAGTGATGATCTTCACGAAAGTTGTAGCCCTATAAACTTACTTTCAAACCTATGTAATCACAATTCCCTAGTTCTTAGTGGATTGACCCCAGAAATGGCACGAAGTTGGCTGAAAACCAATCCTGTGCAAATTTGGGTAATTATTCTTGGAGTAGGAATTTTGAATTTGAGTGGAATCTTGATTGAATTTGAGTTTAAATTGAACATAGAAGTTGTGGTACATGTTGAATGGATTGGGTTGTTGAATTTTCTTGCAGGTTTAAAAATTTTGGTTAGTCCGATTTAAGGGGAAATGCTGCCGAAATTTCGGTAGAATTAAAGAAGAAAAATGGATAAGTGAAATTTTAAGCTTAGAATGTGTTTAATTGAGGGAAATTTAAGTGTAGGAATTTTTAGAAATGATCTAGTGATAGATTAGACTTTCTTAGAATAAGTAAGCTCTAAACCCTAGAAACCCTAAAACCAAAACTCTAGAAATAAGTGGGGTATTTTTCTTGATTTTTCGTACTAAATTTACTAGGATTTTAATTGATTTTTTATGTTATTATTTCTTTTAAATTTCAGGGTCCGAAAACACATCACGACCATTTCACGAGATATTTTCTTAGGCTTTCAAGGTGAGTGTCTTTATGTGTGCATGATGCATGAAATGTGATATTTTATTTGATAAATATTATACGAAAATTTGTAATTACTATGTGAATACCTATGCTACTTGAGGAAAGATGTGTACTTTATCACATCTATTCCGCAATGTGTTACTTGTTTTCATTGACCAATGTGTTATTTGTGTGTGCGTGAGACTACCGTGACTAACTTCACCGTTATTTCACGGATGGTCAACCCGGCTGCATGTGGGAGGACATAAGGTGTTGGGTGTTTTAGGGCTTGATGTTTTTTCCCTTTCGAGTTGTGAATCCTTAAAGAGGCCAACTCCGGATTGAACCTGTTTGCTTGTTGGCCCTCCAGGGTTGAGAATATCTCCCTGGATGTGGTAGCTTGTACGGAGGTTATAAGGTGATTGGCGGTTAGGGTTTGTGCTTGATAAAACTGATATGTTCTTTGATAAAGACTTGAGCTATTATCTCGGTCCAAATATCGTGACTACATGATCAGTACTTGCTCTTTCTGCGGTTAAGCTTGCTTTCGTAGTTGAGCCCTGTATCCTCCTTTGACTACATGTTAAATTAAATTGTTCATATCTGGATTTATTAATTAATTGTTCGATTATTTTCTTTACTAAAATAATGAGTTCTTGATTTGATTGCATGACTTGGACATTCACTGGGCTATTATAGCTCATTCCATTTTATTTGTTTTCCTTTACTCAGGTGGCTCGAAAAAAATTAAAGCCGGACTGACTAGTTTTGATTATTATAAATATTTAGTTATTGTAATAGCCAAACTGTATTAGGCTATCTTTGTGAAAAATCATGTATATTATGACATGTAAATTTTTGATGTGAATTGTATCTCATGTTAAATAAAAATGAGTATATTTTATTTTATTCCATTTTATTTTAGTTTGTTTTATTTTTAAGTTAAGTGCGCTCGGACGTTTGCGTGAGTGCGTGAATCGAGACCTGGCGAGAGCTAGGCAGGCAGTCCGCTAAACCCTTTGGTGCGCCTCTGGGTAAGGTGGGGCTGTCACATCAGGGATCATGAATGCAAAGTTTGGGCTATCAGACTTGAAAATGTAAATAACAAATGCATGATCCTGGGCTGTCAAGAATCATGTAATGCAAAGTCTGGGCTGTCAGACTTGGAAAAGTAAATAACAAATGTATGATCCTAGGCTGTCAGGAATCATAGAATGCAAAGTCTAGATTGTCAGACTTGAAAATGTAAATAACAAATGCGTGACCCTGGGCTGTCAGAGATCATGAATGCAAAGTTTGGGTTGTTAGACCTGGAAAAGTAATGACAAATGCATGATCCTAGGCTGTCAGGAATTATGAGATGCAAAGTCTGGGCTGTCAGACTTAAGAATGTAAATAACAAAAAGCGAGTCCAGGCTGTTAGACAAAATAAGTGCGATAAAGATTTCAAACAAGGGAGAAATAAGTGTTGAGCATAGGATGCAATCTAACTCAAAAATTTTTCCTTTTTTTTTTTCTCTTTTTCCACCTTTTTTTTTCTTTTTCTTTTTCTTTTTTTTTTTTAAGAAATATGAAAGTAAACAAACTAACATGACGACTAATGCATGATGACATGAGAAGAACAAGAATGGTAAACTAAGATGCATAAGTATGCAATTAGAATGACATGGTATCTAATGCTGCAAACACAACTATTGAAAATTGAAAAATCGGTACCCAATGCCGACGATTGAGCTTACCGCAAACTAAAAATGATGAGACTATACCCAATGCTGACGATTGAGCCTACCGTAAACTAAAAATGATGAGACGGTACCCAATGCTGACGACTGAGCCTACCGTGAACTGAAAATAAAAATCGGTACCCAATGCAAGGATTAAGCCTACCAAGTATTGAAAATAAAGACGGTACCCAATGCTGACGATTGAGCCTACCGCAAATCGAAAATAAAAATCGGTATCCAATGCAAAGATTGAGCCTATCGAGAACTGAAAATAAAGAGGTACCCAATGCTGACAATTGAGTCTACCGCAAATTGAAAATGAAAATCAGTACCCAATGCAAAGATTGAGCCTACCGAGAACTAAAAATAAAGACGGTACCAATGCTGACGATTAAGCCTACCACAAAACTGAAAATGAAAATCGGTACCCAATGCAAGGATTGAGTCTACCAAGAACTAAAAATAAAGACGGTACCCAATGCTGACGATTGAGCCTATCGAGAACTAACAATAAAGATGGTACCCAATGCTGACGATTGAGCCTATCACAAACTGAAGATGAAAATCGGTACCCAATGCAAGGATTGAACCTACCGAGAACTGAAAATAAAGATGGTACCCAATGTTGACGATTGAGCCTATCGCAACTGAAAATGAAAATCCGTACCCAATGCAAGGATTGAGCTTACCGAGAACTGAAAATAAACACGATACCCAATGCTGACAATTAAGCCTATTGCAAGTCGAAAATGAAAATCGGTACCTAATGCAAGGATTGAGCCTACGAGAACCGAAAATAAAGACAAAAACGTGCGAAACACAATATGCAAACTACTAAACACATTAAAACACTGTGCAGTATGCTGGACAAATGCAAGACAATTTCTAAATAAATGCAAATTTAGCAAAGTAAAATATGCTAATAGGGTACGGACTGAGAAATGAATGCATGATATATAAAAATGAAAATGCAGAGATTAAACAGAAATTTAAAACCCAACGGACGAGTTGGACTTAAGCAGAAAAGTAAACCCAACGGATGAGCTGGGGCCCAACAGATGAGTTGGGATTTAAGCAGAAAAGTAAACCTAACAGACGAGTTGGGGCCCAACGGATGTGTTGGGACTTAAGTAGAAAAGTAAACCCAACAGATGAGTCGGGACCCAATGGACGAGCTGGGACTTAAGCAGAAAAGTAACCCCAACGGACGAGTTGGGGCCCAACGGACGAGCTGGGATTTAAGTAGAAAAATAAACCCAACAGACGAGTTGGGGCCCAACGAACGAGCTGGGATTTAAGCAAAAAAGTAAACTCAACGGACGAGTTGGGGCCCAATGGACGAGTTGGGACTTAAGCAGAAAAGAAAAATATGTGTAATGCTGGACAAAATCAAAACAACATGCAACATACTAAACAAATAATAAACAAGTGTCAGTTTGAAAAAGTAACACAAGATGATGTAGCATAGGCTGCTAGATAAAATGCATGAATGCATGATCCTAAACTGATGAACAAAATGTTCCAAACTAGAATGAACAAAATGAGATCCAGTCTTTTTAAAAGAAATGCATAAAGAAATTTGAGACATAAGAAAATCTGAAATAATTGTCGAACATTATATCCAAATCATCTCAAAGATCAAAAAAATTTTGCCCCTGTGTATGGCATCAAACTAACCCGAAACCCCTCTTTTTGAGGTTTGGTATCAAAATCCAATTAAATTCAACCCTTGCAAAAAATTTGCCCCAGTATAAATCAATGTCAAAATCAATCTTAAAATCAAAATTTTCTCAAAAAAAAAAAAAATTTACCCCAGTGTTAATTTTGAAATCAATCTTTGAAATGAATCATGCCCTTGATCAAATGATCATTATCTTAAAAAAATTGCCTCAAGTTTTATTCTTGACGAAGGACCTCAATTGATGATGATGTAATCGCACCTGTAAAAAGGAAAGCAATTACAATTGTAAAAGTGATGTCACCACATGACAGTCTCTGACACATATAAACATGAGTGTTGCCACCTTAAATGTCTAACATAGTCCTTTGCTTCACTTTCTACAAAATCCCAAACTTAATGCATTCTAGTTCACTAATTCAGATCAAATCTTCCAAATAATCTTTCCATCCATTTATGACTCTAACTTCTGATAAATTTAGGATTGCCTTTGCTTTTATTTCAAATTTAAACAAAGCAAATGTCAAAATTTTCAAAACATGAATTAGGTTAGAAAATGCTTCACATGCAATAATAGTAAAAGAAATTATGTACAGTAAACAACACAAAGCACACAATGACTAAATGAAATACAATTAAATGAACATTTTTTTTTTTCAAAAAATTGATTTTGAAATGATAGCTTAAAAGATGCCTTTTGATCTTCAGATGTCATTCCTACTTGAATTCTGACATTGCCACGAAATGATCAATGTAGATGAGAAATTTCAAACAACTGTAGTCGCCAACTTCCAAATGCATTCCATATCGGCATACTGACTTTCTCACTTATGGAACTTCAACTGTCATCTTGACTCAATTGTAGTGCCCTTTTCGGATTATCATCTTTCAGAGGAAATGAATGAATGGTAGTATTCAAACTTGAGAGTCTTTCCCTGCAAAGATCCCAAAACTCGTGTGTCAATCTGCTCAAATTATTTCTGCCTCAAAATTCTAAATTCGAATGGAAAATACACAAAATGAGTCAAATTCGCACTAAAAGGAACAACTCAGAAGTATAATTTTGACATTTGTCAATTCCTCCACATTTGAATCATTGTTTGTTCTCAACTATTTGAAAAATGCGAGCTCAACTAATGATTCAAGCTATTGAAATCACACATGTGCATTCTAAAATGCATTTCTTCAAGACCAAGTAAATAACCATTATGCAATTTATTGTTTTGCCTTTAATACTCATAATATCAAGCTAAAGGAGAAGGAATTATATCACAATTGAGCAATTTCAACTTAATTTCTTCGCCTTACTGAATTTCACAAGTAAACGAATCATACGATCAATCAGAGAACATCACATGTCTATGATCAATTTCATCATTTTTTTCACTTGAGGGATATTTGTAATATCAAACTAATCACTCAAGCTACGAGAATGTCTTTTGACGCGAAAACCAACATTGGTTATGAAGGTTCCGGTTACTCAACACCTCAATCTCTAAGCAAGTAGCAAAAACTGTATTTGAGAAGTACAATTGCCTTTTACGCAAGAATCGACATTGGTTAAATGAAGACCCTGGTTACTCAACAATTTACTTACTGAAATTTACAATGCATTACTTCATAATTCAAGTATCCTTTTGACGCGAAAGTCGATATTTTTGGATGAAGACTCCTGATTACTAAGCACGAGAATCATTAGAGTAGAAAAAAATTATGTCATACTTTTTCTTTCTTTTCTTTCTTCCTTTTTTTCTCTTTTTTTTTTCCTTTTCTTCTTCCCCTTTTTTTTATTTTTGCAGTATAAAAATCCCTCATAATAGATGTCATATCGCATATTACATGAATGCACTAATTGACCATAATCAATATTTATCGTGTGAAATCTGAGTGAAGAAAAGAAACTTTCATCAAACATGCAATATTTTGGACATAATTTCAACCACTTTACATGATATATTTTCTATAAGAATAAAACTTCCAAATCACATAATAATCATTTCTTAGTACTTGGAGAAAGCATTTGTCAAAGTACATAAAGTAATTTCAACAAGTAGGGAGAATTAGACAAAAATCACGATTGTGAGCAATAATTTACAAGCATGTGACATCGCCTTATTTTAATCTTATAACAACTTATACAACACATTCTAAAGGTGAATAAAAAAGTGTGGGCATGAATAATAAAACTCCCCTTGTGAATTGGTTAAAGTGGCATCCCTTGCATGTTTGTTCTTTTTATTGTGCTTGAATTGCCCAAAAATACATCCAAATTGGCTTGACATTTTGTAGATCTTCGAATCAAAAGTGCATTCTGACTTAACTCACTGACCGATATCTTGGTGTCAATGTTTGTGGTTTCTATCTCTTCCATGTTAAGCTTGAATTTTTCTTTTGTACCCTTAAAAATCCTTAACACGGAATCTAGATTCCTTTTCAGTATCACTCTAACTCCTCATTAACAGCTTGTATTACTTTGGAATTCGGAGAGATATCAAAGTGGCAATTATCAGCTTCAAATAAGATGACATTTGAAGACCATGGGCATTTATTTTCACCCTCAAAAGATACAAGAAAAATATTTTTCTTTTCATTCAATTTGAACTCATTAACTTATCAAGAGAGAAAACCTTATAATTACATAAACCCTAGCATCAAGTTTTGAGAAAAATGTGATTTATTTTGAGGCCTCATCAAAGAATTATTTGTTCAATATAACAAAAAGATTTGAAGAAAATTCTTTTCAAAAGTAAAATGCAAGACATGAAGGAAAAATATCATGCTACAAACAATTTTGAAAAAGCAACTTATTTAACGCTTTATTTGAGAAAGAATTTTGAACACAAGGCAATCTTAAATTTACAAAAGGAGTACAATTATTAGCATCCAAATCATTACTATTCTTATTACATCTAATAATGAACAACTATCTAGCTACGAAATACAATTTCATTTATCACACTGGTTATCCTAACCAAACTCACCTATCTAGGTTCTAGGCACTATCAATTCTAAAAAAAATCGGTTGTCCATGATCCTTCGAACAATTCAAAAGAGCACTCATGTTTTTTATGTCCTTACGGGTCTCGAACATGTGACAGTTTATTTAGAATTAGACATTAATTTAAAAATACTCAAACGTATGATCAAATATGTATCAGATGTTTTTCTTATTTTACCGCCTTCGTTAGAGAACCTGTAAAAATAAAAAAAAATCAAAATTAGTATAAATAAAAACAAAAACGGATGCATGTCCTAGAGGGAGCTCTTATTATGCCAAGGGTAGGCCTAACATGAAATGCAATCCTTTAGGGTGAGACCCCCCTTTTTAATCGTAGATGGGCTAGATCTGCCGAGAAGAGATGCCTCCATTCTACTCATATTACCTTACCTAGAGTCTCACCCGCCAAGATTCACCAAAAATATAACATCCATGTCTTTTAGGGTTAAGTACCCAAGACAAAAAGGCGGCTTTCCTATTATGAGATTCTCAACATGGCATTTCCTCTAAAGTTTATGCATGATGTCAGTTTATTAAAGCCAATTAAAATATGCGATCATGCCAAATTTAAAAAAATATCCCAAAGATTTTTATCTAATAATGATGCAAAATTTTTTTGAGAAAGATGGACCAAAAAACTGTACAAAAGAGATTATTGACTCCAAAAATATTCGATTGAAAAATCGAGCCTTCAGGAGGTTACGGGACACAACATTGAAAGAAATCAAAGATCATGACTTTACGTAGGAACATACAAGTCAAAAATGTTAGTTTATTAAAGTATGATAAAATATGTTTTAAAATCACTTTTTGTGTAATGTGGGATAGGAGGGTAGGGGATACGGCAAAAATGATGTATTAATTCTTTGAAAAAAGATAAAAGCAAACTATACAAAAATTTGACCACTTGGGTGCATTTATTATCTCTGAGAAAATTTAGTTCGGATAAAACTCACAAATGCGACAAGGATGAATAAACCTTGAAAAGAATTTTTAAAAACTATAATTTTTATTTAAGAATATAAAAGACAAAAATCAAATTTTTCAAAATTTTTAAGAAATTCATAATGATTGGTCTCTTGGGTATTTAGAACAAAATGCAATTTGCAAAAATTTATAAAATTTCCCTTCCATCTTTCTCGAAAAAAAATTAATTATGAGAACGAAATTTAAACGTGCCGAAAGATGGTTAGCTTCCTACGAGAGCATCATGTTAGGACTCTTTATTATATGGTTGTGAATGCAAACAAAGAATAAGAAAGAGCGCTTAATTTGTTTAACAAATATCACATAACACATTGGTAAAAACAAATAATACACAGATAAAAATAAATAGCATAAGGAAAATAAAGGAGGCTGGTTCCCTTCTCTCGTGCCTAATGTGCCTGACAGAGTAAGGCTGACTCTACCCTAGGTTATTTTACATGGATGCATGAGGTTAGGCTCACTAATGCATCTAGACTTGACAAGACTTCGGTTCCTGAACCTTCAGACTGAGAGATCAAAAAAGTAACAAGTCCATTAATTCCAAGGATCCCAAATCGGTGGTTCGAGTGATCCCCTGAACACTGCTACGTGCACGTCGGGCCACAGCCACATGTCCAAGCGAATCGATTTTTAAAACCCAAATCTCTAGACTTGTGGACTTAAGCCAAGATTTTGGGTGATCTCCTAAACAATGTTCCGTGCACGTTGTGCCAAGGTCACATGCCCAAGTAGATCAAGCCTGCAATACAACTTAAGGCTCCTGAACCTTTAGACTTAGGGACCCAAAAGTAACAAGTCCGTCAATTTCAAGGCTTCCGGTCGGTGGTTCGAGTGCTCCTTATGAGATGAGGGAATGATAAAGCGTTGGCTCTAAGGGTGATTGATCCCCTTCTCAAATGCAAGCGCGGTCGAATAGAACAAAAGTAAATAAAATATACATATATCACATAAGTAGCCAAGAGACAGGAGTGTGTAAGATGTAAAAGAAAAACCTAAAAACCTAGAAAAGAAAAATGCAATCCTAACATCCAAACGCGATAGAATAGAAAGGTTAAATAAAGAAAAGGTGATTAAGCTTAGTGCTCGGACTCACTAGTGATCTCTAGTGGAGTCGCCAAAATTCTGTCGCGTCTGAAAAATCGTAAATAAAAGGTAGAGGTACTAGTGGGGTCGTTGACTGTAGCATCCCGAAAAGATGGTCTAGTCTGGTGACCCTTTTGAAAAGATAGAGTTTTCAAAAAATCCGTGCGTGTATGAGAAAAAATTGTGTTTTAGTGAAAAAAGTGTTATTTAGTAAAAAATGATATTTTAAAAGAAAATAAGGCCGGGACTAAGAAATGTGACAGTTTTGGCCAACTAAATTTGAAAAGGTTTTTATTTTATTTTATTTAAAAAAATGGAGTTGCCACTTGGTATTGAGTTAGGGTGTACCAAGTCACCCGAAAAATCGTTTAACAAAATAAAAATAAAAATTTTAGAAAAATATTTTAAAAACCCTTTTCCGACTCCGGTCTACGAAAAACGAGAGAAAAAGGTTCGGGAGTCACATTTGAAGAAAGGGAAGGCAAAGGCTTGCGCCTAAGGCACCTTTCAACCTAGCCGAGGCTAGTTGCGAGGTTTAATCAAAATTTTCTAAATTAACCCTAAATTCTATCGCGTTCGGATGTATCTATATGAATGCAAATCCTAAGTCTAAATGTGAATATTAGGAGGGTCGGCATGTTCCGTCGAGGTTTGGTCGGAATTATCGCATTAATTGCGAAACCCGAGTCGAGACCTCGAGGGAGTCACGAGTTTTTATGCAAAATGTGATGCAAAAAGAAAAGAAAATAATAACATATAGTAAGTGAAGAAAGAAGGTAGGTATGCAACATGACGAGTACGGGGGATTAATGACTCGTGACTGAATGTTCATACTCACGGAGGGAGAAACGGCATGTACGTCACCGCTTTCCATGTGAGTAGGCGACTATTTCTAGTCGGATCACACAAATGTCCTAAATTCTAAGTGAGATGCAACCTAGATGTCATGCATTTGAAGATGCATCAAAATAAATAAATAAATAAATAATAGTAATAATAATAAAAAAAATCATGTAGAATGGAAAGAAAACTAAAATGTGTGAGGTGGGATGTAAAATGCACGCGAGTGCACCTAACACTAAAAATGCCCTAAGGGTCTAGCGTTGGACTAGCCCTTTCTAGGGATTCCCACTAGCATTGGACTAGCGGGGAGACGATAAAGCCACAACTAGCGTTGGATTATTGTGGTGACGAAATAACATAAAACATGAATTAAATAGTAAAGCATGAATTAAAAAGAAAATTAAACATATAAAGACATAGACAGTCAAGTAGGAGCACTTAACACATAAGCATAATATTCTAGATGCAGAAATCCTAAGGAAAGCAGTAAAAGAAATAAACACGTAAGAACGCAAAAGCAAATAAACCCTAACTATTACATCGGGACTTAATTTGCAATTTAAAAAGGAAAATTAAAAATGCCCTATCTATTACACTTTCTATCTAATTTACACAAATTTTGCTAAAATATGAGAAAAATAATCTAACTATTACATTGACTAACTAAATACAAAATATTATATTTTTTTCAAAGTAATAATAAAAATTCAAAATTAAATAAATTAAATACGTAAATACATAAAAAGTATGTAAAATAAGAAATAAACAAATAATAATAAAAATAATGCATAAATCACATTGGAGCATATTGGAGCACATAAAGAGGAAAATAACAAGAAGTCAGGGATACCTCTTTGGAGATCCTGGTACCAAAGCTTAAAAAACGAGTACACAAGTTAAAGGGACAACTATTTAATAAAATAAAGAGTAAAATACAAAATACTAACACATTAGAAAAAATGTAAATTATAGCAAGTTAGAGGAGGAAAAACTAAAAAGTAGAGTAAATTGGGGCCAAATAGTAAATTTAAACTAATTGGGACAAAATTAAAAATTTACACGAGTCTAGGGGCAAAAGTATAAATTAACTGCAAATTGGGGGGAACAAAGCTGGTAAATCCTAGCGAGCAGGGGGTAAAAACATGAATATAGTAACTAGTTTAGAGGGGCTAAAGCATTAAGTTATATTTTATAGAACAAAAATAACTAAATAAATTAAAATGTAATAACTCAATTAAAACTGGATCAATTAATTCACAAATTTAACTACTAAATTAAACCAAATTAAAGTAAATAAAGATAAAAATTTAACCAAATTAATGTAAATAAAAATAAATTAGCAGCAATTAATCAAACAACAAAAATGGAACAAATACATAAGAATTAATAAATAAATAAATAAACAAAATTCAAAATTCTCCAAAAACTCGACCCGGTTTCCCCTCAAAGTCAGGTCCATATTCTTTTCCCTCTTTTCTCTTTTCTTTCTTCTCTCTATTTTCTCTTTTCTACAACTTCAATCACCAATTTCTATTTCTCTCTTCTTTCTCCCTCTTTCTTGCTTCTTTCCTCTGCTTTCTCTTTCTATTTCTTTTTCTTTCTCCAGCCCTCTCTCTGAACCTTTGTCTCGATTTTTGTTTCTCATCCCATTCTTTCTTCCCCTCTGGTTTTCTTCTTTGTTCTCGATCTCTCTCACTATTTTCTTCTCTCTCTCACTCACTCACAGCCTCTCTTCGTTGAATTTTTAATTTCTTATAGACTTAACTTTTCATTGTAACATCCCGTGTTTGGGCTGGCGCAATAACTTTTGAGCTTTAAACCGCAAACTCAAAATGCTTAAGCCAAGTTATTTAGTAGCCCAAACGTAGGATATTATATACAAATCATTTTCTTTTCCTCCCACCAATGTGGGACTTTTTGAGGGTCTCACATTCACCCCTCCTTATCAGGCTTTGCGTCCTCGCAAAGCCCAATCCATATCATAATTCGGACTGTCCACTCAGTTGTATCGGATTCTAGAGGTGGCTCGTACGGGCTCTAGAGGTGGCTCCCGCCCTTAGGTCGACGTAGCACTGAGACCCGCACAGCACTTAGTTCCTCTACTTCCTTGCGTAGTCCAGCCCAAATACCATAGGCCCAGTCTCACCTCGTGCAGAGACCACACGAGATTTGCTCTGATACCATTTGTAACATCTTGCGTTTGGGCTGGCCCAATAACTTTTGAGCTTTAAACCACAGACTCAAAATGCTTAAGCCAAGTTATTTAGTAGCCCAAACGTAGGATATTATATACAAATCATTTTCTTTTCCTCCCACCAATGTGGGACTTTTTGAGGGTCTCACATTCATCCCCCCCAAATCCTAAACCAAAATCTCTAAATTTCTCAAGTCAGCCCCGAAGTCCCAATACCAAAATCAATCGCGAACTACATATTACCCATCTGGGCTTCTTTGATTAATTGATTAAATGAAATTAATTAAAAAGACACAAAAAAGCATACCTACATTTGAGGATGATGGAAGTATTGGAGCCATTGATGAGATTCGGCCAAGGCTGAAAGAGATTCTAGCGATGGTGGTTGGCAACCCGTGGTAGCGATTTAGGGAAGAGAAAGGGGACCAATTGGGAAGACGGTGATAGTTAGATTCAACTGACACTATGGTTTTTGCTGTGATTTTGAGATGTTTTTGATGGTTGTTTTGATTGACTTGGGGGCAGGGGGAGGGATTGTGTATTGCTGATCAGGTGGTGATTGTGAATTGGGCAGTCATGGTGGGTTGGATGGCTAGATTTGGGATGGTTTACAGTGGAAATTGTGACGGTTGGTGGTGGACACAAGGACAGACAAACTGGTTGGGTTGCAGTTGTGGTTGGCTGTGGAACGAGTTGCTTATGGGTCGACTAGCTGGTGGTGTGGGAGCTATTTTTGCAAGTTGTGGGTTGGAGGAGCTACTGGTGGTCGTAGTGGCTTGCTGTTTCTGCTTATAGAGGATGAGGCTTTGTGTGGCTTTTTGTTTTTTGCAGGTTGTGGGCATGGAGGGGATGGCTTCGGTGGTATGGTTGGGAGAGGAGAGGTGATTGGAATTTGTTGCTTGGATAGATATAGTTGGCCAATTTGGTTGAATGATTAGTAACAGGTGGAGTGTATTGGCAGGGAGGTAATCTTGCTGATGATGGTTCATTGGTTGCCTGAAATGACTGGGTAGCAGGGGAAGGACTGTTTCTTTTTTTAGGTGGAAATTGGGGCTGTGATTTGGCAATTGAGAGGTTGTGGAACTGATTTTTGGGCGTTGCTTTCGAGATGTGAATTATGGGGCTATCCTTAGAGGAATTGCAGAATACTTTGAGGGAGTTTTGTGTTGGAATTAATGGATGGAGATGACTGATGGTGTATATGCGTATGTGAGTTGAGTGTGAATGAATCTATGATTGTGTGTGTGAATGAGTGAATTGTATGTATGTGCATGTTTGAGTGTGTGAAATGTGTGATTGTGTGTGCAAATGTGAATGTGGGTTTATGTGTGAATCAGTGTGTGACTGTGCGCTATTTGTGAGTGTGGTGTGTGTGCAGATGTGAATGTGTGTTTATGGATGTGTATCTATGTGTTTCTACTGTGTGTGAATGTGTGTATGTGTTGAGGTGTGTGTATGTTTGGAGCTTGTGTGTAAATGATGTGTGTGACTATGTATGCTGGTGTGTGATTGATTGAAATTGTGGGTGAATGTGTGTCGTGTGTGTTTTGTGAATGTGTATGAATGTGTGTTTATGTATGTGAGAAGTGTGTGTGAGAGAGTGAGTCGTGTGTGTAGTGTGTGAGAGAGAGTGTGAGTATGTGTAGTGTGTGAGAGAGAGTGTGAGTATGTGTAGTGTGTGAGAGAGAGTGTGAATGACAGAGTGAGTGTGTGTTCTTGGTGTTCTAGGTGTGTGGTTGAAGATGTACTAGTGTGTGTTCTAGGTGTTTTAGGTGAAAATTTGAAGATACACTAGTGTGTGTTCTTGGTGTAGGTTTGAATATGTACTAAAAGTTAGTAGGTGTTCTTGGTGAAAACTTGAAGAAAAATGTAGGAAAAAGTGCGTGTTTTTGGTCTTCTTGGTGTAAGAGGATAAAATAAAAAAAACTAAAAACTAAAACTCTACCTAGGCTTTTTATTTTTTCTCTCCCTTTTAAAATCTCCAAGTGATGGTATTTATAGTGCACAAAAGACTTATCTTCAAAGAAATGACTAAAAGAACAAAACGCCATTGACTACCAAATTTACAACTTTATCCTTCTTAAAAATTTATTTTCTCTCACAAAAATGAAAAAATTAATAAAAATGTAAATAACAAATTTGTTAATAGAAATTCACCCCAAAAAAGGTTAGAAAAACTTAGAAACATGTTTAAAACCTAAAAAAACAGTTTGGGACTCAAAAATTGGTGAAAAATGAGTTTAGAATGTGAAATGACAATTTCGCCCTTGTACTGTCAAAATGTATGAAAAATATCAGTTAGCTTCGAAAAATTATCAAAAATTAAAAATAAGTTTAAAATCTCCAATTATTGTAGCACTTGATTGGTCTTTGCCTTTTGAACTAATGTGCGATGCTAGTGATTTTGCATTGGGTGCAGTACTTGGACAGAGAAAGGATAGGCATTTTTGTCCTGTCTACTATGCAAGCAAAACTCTGACTAATGCTCAAGAGAATTATACCACAACAGAGAAAGAGCTACTCGCAATAGTTTATGCTTTTGATAAATTTGGATCATATCTCATTATGTTTAAAGTTATTGTATACGCTGATCACTCTGCACTTAGATATCTTTTGGGTAAGAACGATGCTAATCCTAGACTAATTAGGTGGGTGTTATTGCTGCAGGAGTTTGACATTGAGATCAAGGACAGAAAGGAGTAGAGAATCTAGCAACAGATCACTTCTCTCGTCTTGGGAGTAACCAGCTAGGAGGTCCACACGAGGGAGAAATCAATGAAGAATTCCCTGATAAGAGGCTTTTACACTTTTTCCTCTTCCTATCCTCATACCCGTGGTTTGTCGATATAGCTGATTATTTGGCTTCACGGGTTTCTCCCTAAGGAAATGATTCATCAGAAGAAGAAGAAATTCTTCTCTGATTTGAAACATTACTTATGGGACAACCCTTATTAGTTTAAGATTTGTGCAGATCATGTCATACGGAGGTGCGTGGATTACCCTAAGCCGGAGGACATTCTAGAGCATTGTCACAAGGGGCCTGTTGGAGGTCATTATCAAGCTAATGGAACGGCAAGAAAGATCCTTGAGACAGGTTTCTATTGGCCTACTTTGTTTAAAGATGCCAGAAGGTATGTTGAGAAATGTGATGAGTGTCAAAGATCAGGTAATCTCTCTCGTAGGGATGAAATGCCTCAGTTTGTTATTCTTGAATGTGAAATAATTGATTTATGGGGGATAGATTTCATGGAACCTTTTCCAATATCCTTTGGGAATAAGTATGTTTTAGTGGCAGTTGACTATGTTTCTAAGTGGGTGGAGGCTCAAGCTTTACCTATCAATGATGCTAGGGTAGTGGTGAAATTTCTAAGGAAACTATTCACACGATTTGGCACACCACGAGCAATAATTAGTGATAGGGGCACTCGCTTTTGTAATCAACAATTTGAAAAAGTGCTCAGTAGGTTTGGTGTGACTCACAAAGTAGCTACCCCGTATCACCCACAGAGTAGTGGTCAGGTTGAAGTAACAAACAGAGAATTGAAAAGAATACTAGAAAAAACAGTTAAGCACTCTAGGAAGGACTAGTCTACTAAACTAAATGATGCATTATGGGCCTATAGGACAACCTACAAGACCCCTATAGGAACTACTCATAGACTGGTTTACAGGAAACCTTGTCACTTACCTGTGGAGTTAGAACATAAGGCTTATTAGGCTATTAAGAGCCTTAACTTTGATCTTAATTGTGTAGGTGAGAAGAGGAAGCTTCAGCTGAATGAACTCGATGAGTGGTGTCAAGAAACTTATGATAGTGCAAGGATTTATAAGGAAAAGATGAAGGCAATGCATGATCGCAATATCAAGCAGCCGAAGGAGTTCCAGCCAGGAGACCAAGTCCTGCTTTTTAACTCTAGACTTCGCCTCTTTCCAGGTAAACTTAAGTCTAGATGGTCTAGACCATTTGTGGTTAACCAAGTTTTCCCCTATGGTGTTGTAGAAATCACACACAAGGACAAGGGGACATTCAAAGTCAATGGGCATTGACTCAAGTTCTACCTGGGAGGAGACTTTCATGATCAAGTAAGGGAGGTCCACTGCCTCTATGACCCCAGTTCATGAGCACCTATTGATACGTGCATGGTAGCCCCACACGCATCATTCAATTCTCCATGGAATTGATCATTCGTCTCTGATATTTTGAGGAGTTCAACGGCACAAGGCATATGGCAATGGAGCATGGAAGATGGCCTATCTAGCATCCACTCAAATAGGAAGATACAAAAGAAGGATCATAGCTTTTGGTGTTATTTATTTTTACAAGTTGTAATATTTATGTTAGTTATCTAATTGTGATAAGATTTTTAGTAGGTTTTCTAGAATATTCTTCATGAGCCTATAAAAAGGCATTCTTGTATTATTTTAAGAACGATGTTATGATGAATCAATAAAAATTGTGAGTTTTCTCTCTACGAAGAGTTTTCTTAGTTCTTGGAATAGAACTAATTTCTGGTCTTATTGGAGTGATTCCACGGCGACCAAAACCTACGCCGAGAGTTTCTTCCACTTGATTTGATTCATTCTTTTGGGTTTGTCAATTAGGGGTCTATTCCACGAGTTGGTTAGGGGTCTATTCCACAAGTTGGTTAGGTGTCTATTCCACGGGTTGGCTAGGGGTCTAACTTGCAGCACAAAAGGAGGATTTCAACGATCTTGGTTGAATGTTCGAAGCAACCCATTCGAGTTGTTCTTGGGGTCTTCGACAAGTTACGAAGGGGTCAAGAAGATCGAGTGGTTACCACAACTCAAGTTGTTCTTGGGGTCTTCAACAAGTTACGAAGGGGTTAAGAAGATTGGGTTGTTTTTTTGTGTGGATTTCTTTTCAAGACGGTCCTTTGGGGATGATGTTCCTGTGATATACGAGAGGGCGACACCCCGATCGTATCACCTATTGAACGTTGAGCTAATGACGCTAAACAAAGCGCTGGTTGGGAGGCAACCCAACATTTTAATATTATTTCCTTTTGAAAAAAAAAGTTTTATTTACATTAGTTTAATATAATTTTGTTAATAATGTGTTTTGAGTCTTTCACAGGTCTAATGAGTAGTTGCAGCACCACATTCAAGGGAGTTCAATTTTCCTTTTTGCATGTTTTTCTAGGGATTAGTACTAAATTTCCATGATCCAGGCACTCACTAGAACGTCAACATGTTAGGTAGGAGTTTGGAGTTTGATTTGGAGTGAAGAATCACAGATTTTGAGCCTTCTGACCAAGGCTGGTAAGGTCGCGCCATGGCCTTCCCCACGGCTAAGGTCGGAGGCCAAACTAACCAATTTTTGTTTTACTCTTAATCTGACGAAGGCCGCGGGCAAGGCCGTGCCGCAGCCTACCCCGCGGCCTCGTCCATATTTTGCGAAAAGGGGGTTTTACGAAGGCATCTTCACAGAACCCTTAAGTTATTTCTTTGTTTTGGCAAGAACTCCTATCCTTCACTCTCTAATTCTTCTTCCTACACTCTCATCTACTCTTTAATCATCAAAAACATCATCCCCCATTTCATTGCAATCGATCTATTTACAGATTTGGAGGATAAGGAAAGGGTTTCTCAAAGTTCTCAAGCACTACACCCACTAGGTCACTTTGGTTAATCTAGCACTTTTCTACCTAAATTTTGAAGGTATGATTGCTCACTTTCAACTCTTCCTATCTTATTTTTTAGTCTCTTTATTCAATTTTTATGGCTAAAAACATCCAATTTACAAACTTTGCTTGGACTGTACTACTTTTGTCAAATTTGAATGCGAATACTTTTAGTCCATATTTTGAGTTCAATAGCTTATTTTGGATGTTAATTATATGTTTTAAGATTGAATAAGGTATGGGCTACATGAATTAGAGGCTAATTGTTGATAATGCCTTTGTGACTTATATGTTTAATTTGGGTTTTTGATATTGAATTTCATGATATGAAATCGAGTCTATTACTGATAGGTGATGAATGGATGATGAGTTTTGGGCAATGTAGTCTCTATTTGATGAAATTTCAATTTTGTTACCCTTATTCCTTGGGATAGATAATTTTCATAGGAATGGAGATTTTGCATGAATTATTGAATTGGGTAATATCCATAGGGTATTAACTAGTCTAGTAATGTGCATTTTAAAGGTCACATGGGATATTGAAGCTAGTTTAGCAATAGTAACCATGGTACACATATTCCCTATGTGAGATTCTTAATTTGACTGTTATTCTCCTTTTACTCAAGGATTACTCAATTTTTTTATCTCCTATCATATGTGAATTGTAATCCCAACAATTTGAGGATTTAATGTGGGTATGGATGTGATGTTAATGACGAATGTGTTTCTAGGGACTGGATTTTATTGTATAGAATGCATATCTATTTGGCATACTTGTAGCATCATTGATAACTATATGTGTTCCTATATGCAAGATAATGTCGAGAACAAAGATAGCAGGTGTCCTTTCGCGGTCTAGATGGCCCAAGAGGCAAAGAGGTGAAGGTTCCTCGTCTCAGCCACCTCATCAACCACCTCCTGAACCACCTCGTGAACCCCCATATGATGAATCAAGGTTCATATCATTGGAGAATCAGTAGTGGTATTTGGAGCACATGCATAAAGAGATCATCATTGAGAAGGATGTAGCTGAGAATGTGGATGCCTACTTCCACATCATAGAGATGTTCGCCAAATTAGGTTGGGATGGATTGTTGAGGCTACCAAAGTACTATTACCCTGACCTCATTAGAGAATTTCATGCCAACATAGAGGACAAGGACAAGTATGGAGGTTCTTACTTGGTTACTACAGTACGGGGTCAGAGAATATTTCTGACACGAAGGGACCTTGCTGGAATATTACAATGCCCTAATAGTGATATTGAGATGGTGTACAAGGGAAAGTTCAAGTGGTTATGGAAATGGACACAACAAAAGGTTGGTAATAGATTCCATGTCACAGAGCAGTCCGCCCGAAGAGGAACCAAAAGATTCTTCAAAGCTAGTGATTTTGCTGTCCCCTATCATACCGTGATTTTCATCTTGGCCTACAATGTCCTGCCAAAGAGAAGTGGGAAAAATGAATGCCGATATAGTGACATCTACTTCCTAGATGAAATGATCCACGGCACATAGGTTTGTGAAATGCTCCATGGCACCCCGCTTTGTTGTTATGTGATTGGTCACATGGGGAATGTGGCCAATCCAAGCAGGTGTCGAATCCTACTTCTGATTCCCTTGACTCCTGTCCCTTATTTTTGAAGCCTATGGAGTCCCATTGGAGGGTCAAACAAAGAGGAGCACTGACCACAGAGACATAGTATCTAGTTGCATGCCTGCGGAGTATTGTGCACTGGGACAGAATGTATGTGGTTGATGCTATTGAGCGTGGTGATTATCCTTTGGTAGAAGAAGAGGAGATGCAACACATGGAACAAGGAGATGCCCTCACAGACACATGAGGATCAGTCTGTTCATGACATACTCCAGTCAATTTTAGTTGAGGTGAGAGGCACTAGACTTGTAATGGAAAGGATGGAGGGTCGTATGGAGTCTTTAGAGGGATGGATGACATTGGTAGAAGGAAGGATGACTTCTCTCAAAGACGAGTTGAATACATGGAGACTCTGCCGCCATGACCCTTAGATTGTGCTCACCTTTTTATTTTATGTTTTCATTTACTTGTTTTTATTTCTTTTAATTTGGGCCTGTACAATATATTCTCCCTAGCTGTCACTTTGGTACTATCTAACTTTCATGATTAATGTTATGTTTATTTTTTTCATTGTGATGTGCTGCAGTTATTCTTTGTCTGCATACTACGACTCTTGGCATTTTCACTTTGGAACAAAGCAACACGCATACTGAGGGGACTACTTGTTTTAATTTTCTTCTTTCCTTCATTTAAGTTATTTTTTCACACACTGGGGACAATGTGTGACTTAAGTGTTGGGGGGGAGATATCAATTGGTTGCTTTAATTATGTTGGTTTGGTGATTGGATAGTTATTTGTTTGGCAGGGAGTCGTCCTTAGTTTAAGGAAAATTTTGTCCAAAATTTTCTTTTAAAGTTAATGTGTCCAATCATTCTACTTACGGAAGTTGTGGTGTCTAGATAGTTAGTTACAAATTTCCCTTGTCGGAGTGTGGATATAGCGTCCATCTTTGAAAATATCTTCAGCTGGTTAAATCTAGAATGGAAATCCGAATGTGAAATTAGGAATTTTTGCCTTGGAGAAAATAGGCTAGGTAAAGCAAAAGGAATTAGGTCGAGATTTTTGAACTTTTTGATAATGGTCCTCCCTCTTTCTCTTATTATTTTTTTCTTTTTACCTAAAAAAAAAGAGAGAAAGGGAATAATGAATCATTAGCACTCTGCTCCAATGATTCATATGCCTAGTAACTGGGAATCTTCATCTAAAAATGTCAATTTTCGCGTCAAACAACATTTGAATTATGAGTATGCATATCACAAGGCTTGATTGACGATGAGTTGCTCAAAAGGAGCAATTTCATTTCTCAAAGCTAAAGGCTATGAAAGAATTTTGTGATTTAGTGAAGTCAATAGAAATATTTTTGTTGTTATAAAAAAAGAGAGAGAGAGAAGAGAAAAAGAAAAGAGAATATCAGGGAAGAACTTATTAATTTTTTTTAATCAAGAGTTAATTCATTTTTCTTTGCTTAGCATGATGAGTATCTGAGGTAATTATGAATATTTTCGTGTTAGTTTTCTTGGGTTGGCAAAGAAGATATTGTAGAGATGCGTGCAGATGTTCCCTTCTAGCTGAGTCATTGTTTGGGTGTATTAGAGTTCATTGCTTGAGGGCAACCAATGGCTTAAGTGTAGGGGGATTTGATACGTGCCACGGTGACATAATCTTTTCTTAAGATTTAGGTGTAGGTTTTTAGAAATTTTTAGTTATTTTATCACCTATTTGTTTATTTTTCTCTACTTAGAGTCCTTGAGTGTGATTATTATTCATTTGGTTGTTTTTGGTATGTTTGACAGGATTTTCCACTTATGTCCATGCTAATTGAGGTCAACTTGTGATTACCGCACTTAATTCACCACCAGATTCAAAGTTGATCCCTCAAGTGGAATGTTGAACATGCCAAGTGAAGTTGTTAAGGAAGAATTATAGCTTCTAACCAAGGCCGCGGGTAAGGCTGCACCACGGCCTTCCCCACGGCCAAGGTCAGAATGATAACCCAAGAAAGCAGAAGAAAGTAAACTTTCTGACCAAGGCCGCGGGCAAGGCCGCGCCACGGCCTTCCCTGTAACACCTTAGAAATTCATGCAAAACCATTTATTTCGTATGATGTCCATTAGTAGGAAAAAAAAAAAAAAAGAGGGCCGAAATTAGTGGAGAATCAAATAAGGAAATGATTTCTAATTTAAGTAGCATGTTGTACCTTCTTCCTTTAGGGGTTGTACCCTAGAATTCTTGCAAGATTTAATAGTAGGATAAGTGTTAAAAATCTTTTCTAATTGAGCCTAGCCAAGTGGAGTCTAAAGTGCAAGAAAGTCAAACTCTACCCTTAAGTTTGTCTTGCTTTGATTGGTCATTTTTTTTCCAATTCTTTCTTCATTTCGTTTCTTCTTTACTTAGCAAATTTTCTCTCTTTTTCCCTCACCTTGGCCGGCCCCTTACTCTCTCTTTTCCTCTCTTTTGCTTTCATTTTCTTAGAGTTTTCTTCTCCAATTTGATCCTTTTTCTTCCATTGAAAGTGAATCAAACTCATTTCTAAGCAAAGATCTTGCTTTGTTGAAGGTATTTACCATGAATTTTCCTTATTCTTTCCAAGTATAAGTTGTAGTTATGTAGCTTTATACCCATGTTCTTGGTGTTAAGCATGATTGATTTAAGCCATGAAAATGAAGTTTTATTCCATGATTAGGATATTTATAGGCTTGTATGACTTGTAGATAATGATTGAACCTTGAAATGACATGATTTAAGTATGATTTGGTTGAAGAACCTTGGAGAGGTTCATGTGTTTTTATGACAAATTTAGGTGAAATTGGATTGATTTTGATATGGAAATTGTAGAACTACTTGAAATTGGGTTGGTCGGTTGTTTTCTTTGCAGGTTAAAAATTTTGGGTTAGTCCAATTATAGGGGAAATGCTGCTGAAATTTCGGTAAAACCTAAGAAGTAAAAGTGATTAGGCTATGATTTAAAGTTATATAAGCTGTAATTTAGTGATTGAACGTGCAGAAATTTTCGTAGATGAGCCATTAGTGAATTGAACCTTTCCGAGCAAAACCCTAAAAAGTTAGAAAACTCTAATTTTGAAAACCCTAAACTCCAAAACCCTAGAAATTAAACCCTAGAAAGACTTGGGATATTTCTCGAATTTTCTTATCAATTACTTAGATTTTAATTCGGTTTTTATACGATTATTTTCTTTTGAATTTCAGGATTCAGAAGTGAATCCCGACCCTTTTACAAAATCTTTTCTTAAGCACTTCAGATGAGTGTTTCTATGTGTGCATGATGCATGAAATGATATGTTATATTTGACATGATTATCTAATGAAATGTGCTACTTGAGGAAAGATGTGTACTTTATCGCATCTATTCCGCAATGTGTTACGTGCTTTCACTATCCAATGTGTTATTTGTGCTTGTGACTTCCGTGGTTAACTTCATTGTTTTCCACGGTTAGTCAAATTGGGTGTGTATGGGAGAGATATAAGGTGCTAGGCGTTATTCGGTGCGTGGTAATTTTCATATCTGAGTAAAGTCGTGGAAAAGGCTAACTCATGATTGAATTTTATGCTTGATCTTGGACTTCCGTGGCTAACTTGACCGTTACTCCACGGTTAGTCAACCTGGTGTGTTTGGGGTGATATAAGGTGCTAGGGGTTATAGGTGCGTGATATACTTTCCTATACGAGTTTCATTCCTCAAAGAGGGTAACTTTGGATTGAATTTTTACCAGTATCTCGGACCTGAGCTTTTACCTCGGTTCCGATACTCATGTTATCTTGATCATGATTGATACTCCTGCGGTTGAGCTTGCTCCCGTAGTGAGCCTGTATCCGCCATTGATTATAGGACACTTCACATTGCTTGTTCATCATTTATTGAATTTGTTAATTATTATCCTTAAAGGTTTATTTGTTATTGGTATGCTGCATGACTTGAGCACTCACTGGGCTATTATAGCTCATTCCTTTCATTTGTTTTCTTTAACCAGGTTTCCCACAATATTAAAGTTGGAAAAGCTGATTTTGTACGTAGTAAATGTTTTGTTTTATGTATTTTGATAGCCCAATTGTTTAGGCTATTATTGTAAATACTATGTAAATTTTAGTGTGTAAAACATATTAGTAATACTTGTACTTTCAAGTAAATTATATAAATGTGTTTTATTTTGCATTAAGTATGTTTGTATGTATTGAGCGAGTACGTGATTTGAGTCCTGGCGAGAGCCAGGCAGGCAGTTCGTTAAGCCTTTTGGTGCACCTCTAGATAAGGTGGGGCTGTCACATTCCCCACGGCCTAGGTCAGAAGGTCCGTTTGGAGAAGCAAAATAAAGGGCAAAGCTTTTGATGGAGGCCGTGGACAAGGCCGTGCCATGGCCTTCCTCGCAGCCTAATTCCTAGATTCAGTAACTGATGCATTTTGACGAGATTTTGAGGGATGGGAAGATGGGGAATGAGTTGAAATTGGATGAGACGGATAGAATAGGGAGGCTAACTTCAAAATGAGAGAACGAGTGAAAGAAACACCAAGCAAGAAGCAAGGGTTTCAAGATTCCACCCTCCAACAAATCAAGAAGGACACCTGCAAGGATTCTAAGTAAGAGGATCGCAGCAATAAAGGAAGGGAGATCTCAACAACAACACTTGAAGATTCAAATTTCACTATGAGAATGTGTTTTGTTGTTCTTCTTCTGTTGATTGTTGAATTTTCTTATTCCATTATGAATTGATTTGTTATGAACCTAGATGGGTTGAACCCTAGTTTACTTGTTGTGGATTGATTCAGTTTGGTTATTGTAAGTTACTCTTTTCACCTAGATTTATTTTTGAATTAATTTGTTCGATTGAATTGAGTTGTGCACACTGTTTTCTAATCCATGATTTCAACATCAGTTAATTGAGAAACTACTTAGTTGAATTGAATCACTTTACAAATAAAAAGGCCTACAAGAATCACTAGAGATAGGATGGCTTAGGTCTTCCCAAGTTAGATTCAAACCTAACTCATTTTGTGAAATCCAAATTTCTGAATCATTCTTTTAGGGTTTTAGTGAAGAAGAGATTCTCACTAATCAACTAAGAGGATAGGGAATATAATCCTTGAAAAAGGTTATACGCCATAAAAGGGATTTTTGGGTCTAGGGAAATTGGTAACTTAATTAACCACGAATTGAAATACTACGAGGACGACTAGGGGGATTCCCAATCTAGGTTCTCTCTTGGCTAATTGTTGATTAAATTACATAGTGTCCCAGTGTCATCCTATTTTAGATAAATTAAGATTAGAGTTTAGTTAATTTTACAACGATTGAGTTAATCCCCATTCGATCTTTTTAAGGTTAAATAATAGAATAAGAGTTAGTACTAGTAGTCATAGTCCTTCTGGGAAACGATACTTGATATTCACCTACACTGTACTATAGAACGATAGGTATACTTGCCTAACGATCCGTAGTATATCTCGGTAGACATCAGTGACCTCTTAGAAAATTACCATATTGTGTTAGGTTACAACTAGTGCTCTTTGTTAAGTTTCTAGAACTTTCTACAAATTGTTATGCATGTCTATTTATAGGCCAAAACACTGTTACGAATTTTAGATAAGTTTGATTGATTAATAAATTTGTGAGTTCTCAAATTGAGTGCTTTCTTTTGTTCTTTGCTGATTAAGAGCAACCCCCAAACTTGTAGAGTGATTCCAAGTTCAAAACCCCTAGCTTAGAGTTGCCTTATTGGTTTGATCAAGCTTTCTAGGTGCTGATTCCTTAGGTTTTGTTCGTTCCATAAGGAGGTTCAAAGCTTCCTTGAATTTTCGAGTTGTTCATCTTGTGTGTTCAAGGCTTTTGTGCTGATTCTAGAGTCTAGTTCATCCAAGGGAAAAGGTTCAAAGTTCATACCTGATCTTTCAAGTAATTCCACGTTTATCCGTGCGTATCAATTGTATCAGAGCTAGTCTTGAAATTCCAGGTTTTTATAATCCAATTTTTCCTTTGGAGAAATTTGGATATATCCCTTTTATTTTTCTTTAATTCATTCTTGAGTTGTTTTTCAAAGTGCTTCGTGCCTAGCTAAACAACTTGTGTCTTTCCTTGTGTTTCTTCTTTGTGTCACGTTTGTTAAAAAAAAAAAATCGTGCCTTAATTGTTCTTGTTCTTGTGTTTTCTTGAATTTTCTTTAGGGTCTTAGAGTCATTCTTGTTTGTCTTCAATCAAGAATTCTAGGTTTTGTGTGGTTTCTTGATAGTCATTCTTGTTTGTCTTCAATCAAGAATTCTAAGTTTTGTGTGGTTTCTTGATAATCTTGACTGTTTTTGGTGTTTCTTGAATTTCTTGTGTTAAAACTTTTTCAAGAAAAATTAATTTTTGGACAAACAAGCCTTGGATTGAAGTTTCTTGAAGGTTTTGGGTCGTTTGTGTTGTTCTTGGTTGAAAAAAAAATAAAAAAGAAAAAAAGGCGTGCTCAAAAAGAAAAAAAAAGATCCAAGCACAAAGAAAAATCAAAGAAAAAGGAGAATAAAAGAGGCTGCACAAGGTTTAAAAGCCGTGCAAATAATTTTATTCAACTATTTTTGGTTTACAAGGTGTTTCTTGAAGAATCTTGGACTTACTTGGTGGTTTTCTTGGAATCTTGAATTTGTCAAGAATTTGTTCTTGTATTTCTTGGAGTTCTTGAACAAGTTCTTGAGCTTTCTTGAAGTTCTTGACAAGTTTCTTGAAGATCTTGATAAGTTTCTTGAAGTTCTTGAGTCATAAATAGAAGTTCTTGAAGAATATTGTTGCTGAAAAATTGTTTCTTGAACTTCTTGCATTGTCCTTCTTGAAACATCTTTGAAACTGATTTGTGCCATTAATAAGGGGAGTTTAGCACGTTTTTCTGGAAGTTTTGGGGCTAGTTAGTTGAGTTTTGTGACCAGCTTCTTGCTTGGGATTGATGGGAGCAAGTTCTTGAAATTGATTCTTGAATCTTGATTAATTTGAACTTGCTGGAATTTTGGCAGATTATTACCTACGAATTTTCTGAAATTTTTCAGCTTGTTTTGATCATAAAAAGGGAAGAAAAGGAGCTGATTTGGTGTTTAAATAAAAGGGAAATCCTAGTCCAAAAGGATTAGGAAAGCTGTGACAAGAAAAAAGGAAAGTAAGGGCAAGTGTGAACCAAAAAGGAAAGTGCTCTATTCTCCTTAAAAGGAAGATCCATATGCTAAGAGAAAAAGGAAAGTATAGTGATTTTTGAATAAGGAAAGTTGTATTCTTGTGTGTGCTTGCTCTTTTTGGAAAGTAGTTTTTGTTTTTGCACAAGAATATTATTTTCTTTCAAGAGAACACTAAAAATCAAGATTTTTCACACAAGAATACTACACATTAGGGTTTCTAATTTGTGTCTTCTTGAGTCAAGTCTTGTTTATTCCATCTTTTCGTGAATTCTCTTGATCAAACAATTACTCTAAGCTTATTGTCTTTGACCTTTACATTTACTCTTGTGGTTTGACTTCTTGGAGCTTTACAAGGAAGGTTGAGCTAGTTCTTTTCATCGAAGGACATACAAAGGAGTTACTCAAGAGTGGAAAAAGGCTTAGGGGTGAGCTCATTGGAGGGAAAAAGCCATAAACACTTGGATTGATACACAAGGGTTGAGTGTATACACTAAGGGAGTGGTAAGGCTATTTTTCTTCTATTATTATTTTGTGCTACTAACTTTATTTTGCAGGTTTATTCATCATGTCTAACAAAAGTGTAGAACAAAACTTTGACATGAAGTCCATGTGGCAAGCCATGCAAGAGCAATTGGCTCAAATAAATGCTAGAGTGGAAGGCATGGAGTTTGCCTTTAAATGCCAAACTAGGGTTTCCAAGAAACGTACTTATGAAGAGGATGTTCGTGAGCATGAAGAGTATGATTTTGATATTGAAGAAGTAAACTCCTTTGGTGGTGAGCGTGGAGAATTATTGGTCACTAGGAGGGCATTGAATGTGCAACCAAAAGACGATGAGGAGAATTTGCAATGGGAGCATATTTTTCATACACGTTGTACTGTGCTTAATAAGGTATGTAGCAAGATCATTGATAGTGGTTCTTGTACTAACGTTGCTAGTACCTTATTTGTAGATAAGTTGCACTTGGAGACTGTAGAGCATCCCAAGCCCTACAAACTTCCTCGGCTTGATAATCAAGAAGAGATCAAAGTGACTAGACGTGTGCTTGTTACTTTCTCAATAGGCAAGTACAAAGATGAAGTTCGGTGTGATGTTGCCCCAATGCAAGCATGCCATATTCTCTTAGGGCGTCATTGGCAATATGATAGGAGAGTTCCATATGATGGATACAAGAACAACTACTCTTTTAAGTGGAATGAATGAAAGATTGTTCTCAATCCAATCTTGCCATCCGAAGCTCATTCCAATCAAGTGAAGATTGTAAGGGATTTTCAATTGCAAGCTAAGGAGAAGAATGAGGAAAAGAATACGAGGGAAGTTGTGCAAAGTAGAAAGAGTGAGAAGAGTGTTTCTTCTACAAGAGCAATGAAAAGAGAAAACAAGAGTGTTTTGTTAGCTAGATCAATAACTCTTGTATCCATGTGCTCTAAAGAAGAAGTGTACTTTGCTAACTCACTTTATAACTCTTTTCCTAGTCTTTTTGTGGTGATTTTGCAGGTTGGTTTAGATGGAGAAATGCCACATTATTGCTGTTTTGTAGTGAGTTGTCATTCAAGAAGCATGGGAGTTGACAAAACCGTGATGAAGGAGTTGAAGCCAAGTTCAAACACCACATTGAGCTTGACAACTATGATGGATTCAACTAATTTGTGGCCTAAGTTTTCTTGTTTTAGTTGTTTTAAATTGCAAATTAGTTCATTCTTGAATATTTGTTTTGTTAGTTTAGATGATTAAGTTTTGCATCTAGCATGTTTAAATTCGCCTAGTGCAATCTGTCCAAAAGACTTTCTTATATTTTCTCATTTATTTTTGGATGATTTTCAGTTTATTTTATGTGATATATCATGCAATATTCGTGTGTTTTTGTTACATCATTTGAATTATTCTATTGAGTTGATTGATGATATTTTTCACATTCTAGAGCTTATTAGGCATAATTCATATGATGCTCATATTTTTAGTTCACATGATGTTTACTTAGATTCTTTTCATAAGTCTTTGTTCAACCATAAATTTATAATACGCGCGGACGAACGTGGAGTTGCTTGAAGTTCTAAGTGAAGCTTCGAATTTTCCCTTGGAGAATTTGACCCTTCAAAGTGCTCAAGTAGGACCAATTTGAGTGAGTTCAATATGCCTACCTAATTGCTCTAAAGGACTTAATCAAACAAGAAAGAAACTCTAAGCTAGGGTTTTGATCTTGGAATTACTCGACAAGATCGAGGGTAGTTCTTAATCAGCAAAGAACCAAAGAAACTCTCAATTTGAGAACTCTCAATAATAATATTCATAAAATCATCTTAAAAATCGTATGAATAGTATTCCCTATTTATAGGGCTACATAGATGATTCTAGAACTTAGAAATTAAAGCAACCACTTAAACCTAAACATTAACTAATTGAAATACTTAACTTAAAACAACTTGTAACTAAATTGAAAGTCTTAAAACACAAAAATAGCTAAGTTTTAGAAAGATAAAAAAATGCCTCCAACCATGCAATTGGGCTGTTCATCCAAGCTCCAAAGCCTAATGGACCGAAACGTCAACTCCAATTTGATATTGGGCTTCAATCTTCAACTTAATGCTATGTAGGTTGGACGGTAGGGCTTTGATGATCATGTATCTATTTGAGCAGCCCAAATACTAAGTTGTGAAGATTCTTTGTAGTTGAACTTGATCCATAACCAAAGCTCCAATTCTTGGCCTAATAAACACACTTAAATAGCTTGATCACCAAGTCTATTTAGACGCCCAAAATCACAAATTACATCATGGCAGTCACAAAGCTTGAACGTTCCCCTCATGATCAACCATGATTTGATCTCATCTTGTTCCAAACGAGTTACTCCATAAGAATGGCTAAGGATAAAGATTGTCAAGCACTCATAGGATCACATCAATCCCTCCTCCCTCGAAAAGATTCGTCCTCGAATCTGGGAGGTGAAATAAGCTAACATAAGTAACTAAAGGATTGATAGAAAAACGTGCACCATTAGTAGACATACACGACACACGAAATAGATCATGTAGCTCAATGCAAGTAAAAACATAAGTAGAGATTAATTCCATGTCCTCAAAAATTGAAACAATATAGAACTCAAAATTGTAACTTAAAGATGCAAGAACAAATTCTAGCTTAAGAAGAATAAACATATCTAAATGAAAACTATCCCTAAAAACATGCATAAGAATGAACATGTATGAATGATGAATAAGAAAACCATGAGTTTTCGCACCTAAATAACCATGAATGTACTCAAAATAACATGCATTAGCAAGATAAAAATCATGATCAAATAAAGACTCAGGAACAAAATCGAAATAGAAATCACCAACAACATGCAAATTTAGAAAACGTGGGACATGAAGATGACATGTAATAATACAAAATGGACTATGCAAAATAAATCCTAAAATATGGAAAACATCATCAATCAACTCACTAGAATAATTCAAACGATGTAACAAAAACACATGAACATTGTCACGAGCTATAACACTGGAACATTTTGCATGAACAACCACATAGAAAAAAGAATTTTCAGAAGTTAAAATTTTAAGATAAACAAACTGAAAATCGTTAGTTTGACTCCCTAAAAATCATGTATATGGTCTAAAATAACTCAAAACAGAATGACAAACACAAGAGTTATCAATATGCCTTGGACAGAAAATATGCACTAACATGCAAACCCTAGAACACACAATAATGCATGATATATCACATAAAAGCAACTGAAAAACATCCAAAAAAGAATGATTAAACACCAGAAAATCATTTGGACTAATCGCAATAGATGAATTTAAACATGCTAGATGCAAAACACAATTATCTGAACTAACAAAACAAATACGCAAGAATGAACTAAGTTGCAAATTAAAACAAGAAAACTTAGGCCACAAATCAGTTGAATCCATCATAGTTGTCAAGCTCAATGTGGCTTTTGAACTTACAACCAAATCCCTCTCCATGGTTTTGTCATCTTCCAAACTCTTTGAAAGACGGTTTACAAAACAGCACGAATGTGGCATTTCTTTCTCCACACTTTGATCTCTAAGTGGTTGCAAAAGAGAAACAAAAACACTAGGAAAACAAGTGTTGAGAGTGCTAGCAAAATAATTCACCTCTTTGTACATAGGTACAAGAAGTTTAGGCTTTTCAATCAAAGCACTCTTTTCCACATTTTTGCTAGCTTCCACTTTCACTCCCTTATTTTCTTTTTTGCACTCAGATTGTTTCCCCTCAATGCTCATACCACTCATACTCTTTTCTTTTGATTGTGTGCTCATTAATCTTTCCCACTCTTTGCAATCTCCTGCAGTTCTTTCTCTATCCTTAGTTGCCTCAAGTGGTGAGAAAGGAATTAGTATGTTCTTTCGCCCATTCCATATAAAGAAGTATCTATTCTTCACACTATCATACTTGGCATTGATATCAAGTTGCCATGGATGCCTCAAGAGTATGTGACAAGTCTCCATAGGTATCACATTACAAAGAATCTTATCACGATACTTGCCAAGTGAGAACTCCATCTCCACTTGATTAGTCACCTCCAATTCTCCATTGTCAGTCAACCTTTTATATGGATTTGGATGCTTCAACAAGGGCAAACCTAACTTTCCAACACACATAGTACTAGCCAAGTTAGTGCAACTATCATGATTGATTTGCATACTACATACCTTGTTTTTCATAGTGCATCTAGTATAAAATTGATGTTCATGTTGCTCTTGTTCACCATCACTACCTTCTCTCAATGATTGCATCTTCTCAACATCAGTAGTTGTTATGATCTCCTTGGACTTTGAAGTTGATGGTGTATCATTCCCTTCAAAGGCATTATTATTTCTCCAATGGATGTGACTTTATGAACTTTGGTTCTTCATTGATGGTATAGATTCCTCCTCATGCATCATTCTACAAGCCTTTTCCTTGTTAGCAGCTAAAAGTGCTTCATATTCATCTAGGAATTCTTTCCTTAGAGAATCACGACGTTGCCTTTTAGAGGGTTTAGAATTCAATGGTCTTTCCCTTCTCCTCAAATCAACGCCCTCATAGCCATAGTCATCAATGGTAGACTCATTAGATGAATGATAAGATTGAGAACACTTCGATTGTACCTTTTTCTCTACCTTCCTTGAAGCATAGGTAGCATAATCACGATCATTGATGTTTCCTTTAAAGGATGTAGATTGGACATTGTGATCAAATTGATTCTTCCTTTTGAGCACAACACATTCCCAAGCCATATGTAAACCTGCAAGAAAAGTTAATAACAAAGGAAAAACAAATGATAAGAAAATAGTCTCACCACTCCCTTAGTGTATGCACTTAAGTCCCTCATGTATCACTCAAGGTATATGGCTTTTACCCTCTAATGAGCTCACCCCTTAGCCTTTTTCCACTCTTGAGTAGCTTCTTTGTATGCTCTTTGATGAAAGAACCAGCTCAACCTTTCTTATAAAGCTCCAAGAAGTTAAACCACAAGAATAAATGTAGAGGTCAAAGAAAATATGCTTAGAGTAATTGTTTGATCAAGAGAATTCAAGAAAAGATGGAATAAACAAGACTTGACTCAAGAAGACACAAATTAGAAACCCTAATGTGTGGTATTCTTGTGTAAAAAATCTTGATTTTTAATGTTCTCTTGCAAGAAAATAATATTCTTGTGCAAAAACAAAAACTATTGTCCAAAAAGAACAAGCACACATAAGAATACAACCTTCCTTATACTTTCCTTTTTTTCTTAGCACATGGGTCTTGCTTTTAAGGAAAATAGAGCACTTTCCTTTTTGGTTCACACTTGTCCTTACTTTCCTTTTTCCTTGTCACAGCTTTCCTAATCCTTTTGGACTAGGATTTCCCTTTTATTTAAACACTAAATCAGCTCCTTTTCTTCCCTTTTTATGATCAAAACAAGCTGGAAAATTTCAAAAAATTCGTAGATAATAATTTGCCAAAAATTCCAGCAAGTTCAAATTAATCAAGATTCAAGAATCAAGTTCAAGAACTTGCTCCCCTCAATCCCAAGCAAGAAGCTGGTCCCAAAACTCAACTAAATAGCCCCAAAACTTCCAGGAAAACGCGCTAAACTCCCCATATTAATGGCACAAATCAGTCCCAAAGATGTTTCAAGAAGTACAATGCAAGAAGTTCAAGAAACAATTTTTCAGCAACAATGTTCTTCAAGAACTTCTATTTATGACTCAAGAACTTCAAGAAACTTATCAAGATCTTCAAGAAACTTGTCAAGAACTTCAAGAAAGCTCAAGAACTTGTTCAAGAACCTCAATAAATTCAAGAACAAAATCTGGATAGTTTCAAGACTCCAAGAAATCCACCAAGTATGTCCAAGATTCTTCAAGAAACACCTTGTAACACCAAGAAACAACCAAAAATAGTTGAATAAAATTATTTGCACGGCTTTTAAACCGTGTGCAGCCTCCTTTATTCTCCCTTTTCTTTGATTTTTCTTTGTGCTTGGCTTTTTCTTTTTGAGCATGCCTTGTTTCTTTTTTTTTCTTTTTTCCTTTCTATTTTTTTTCCAACAAGAACAACACAAACGACCCAAAAGCTTCAAGAAACTTCAATCCAAGGCTTGTTTGTCCAAAAATTAATTTGTCTTGAAAATTTTTTAACACAAGAAATTTGAGAAAATAATTAAAAATAGTCAAGATTATCAAGAAACCACACAATACCTAGAATTCTTGATTGAAGACAATCAAGAACGACACTAAGATCCTAAAAAGAATCAAGAAAGCATAAGAACAAGACACAAAACACACAAGAAACACACGAATTAATTTGGACAGAATAAGAATGCACGAAACACACACAAAGAAAACAACTTGTTGTCCATTCTCGAGGCACTTTGACAACGACTCCAAGAAAGAAAAACAAATTAACAAAATACAAGTTGTTTAACTAGGCTCAAGGCACTTTGATAAACAAAAAAAAAAGAAAAAAAAGGATATATCCAAATTTTTCCAAAGGAAAAATTGGATTGGAAAAACCTGGAATTTCAAGAACAAGCTTTGATACCAATTGATATACGCGAATGAACGTGGAGTTGCTTGAAGTTCCAAGTGAAGTTTCAAATTTTCCCTGGGAGGATTTGACCCTTTAAAGTGCTCAAGTAGGACCAATTTGAGCGAGTTCAATATGCCTACCTAATTGCTCTAAAGGACTTAATCAAACAAGAAAAAAACTCTAAGCTAGGGTTTTGATCTGGGAATCACTCGACAAGATCGGGGGTAGTTCTTAATCAGCAAAGAACCAAAGAAACTCTCAATTTGAGAATTCTCAATAATAATATTCATAAAATCATCTTAAAAATCGTATGAATAGTATCCCCTATTTATAGGGCTACATAGATGATTCTAGAACTTAGAAATTAAAGCAACTACTTAAACCTAAACATTAACTAATTGAAATACTTAACTTAAAACAACTTGTAACTAAATTGGAAGTCTTAAAGCAAAAAATAGCTAAGTTATAGAAAGATAAAAAATGCCTCCAAATATACAATTGGGCTTGTTGTCCAAGCTCCAAAGCCCAATGGACCAAAACATCAACTCCAATTTGATTTTGGGCTTCAATCTTCAACTTAATGCTATGTAGGTTGGGCTTTGATGATCATGTATCTATTTGAGCAGCCCAAATACTAAGTTGTGAAGATTCTTTATAGTTGAACTTGATCCATAACCAAAGCTCCAATTCTTGGCCCAATGAACACACTTGAATAGCTTGATCACCAAGTCCATTGAGACGCCCAAAGTCATGAATTACACCATGGCAGTCACAAAGCTTGAATGTTCCCCTCATGATCAACCATGATTTGATCTCATCTTGGTCCAAACGAGTTGCTCCATGAGAATGTCCAAGGATCAAGATTGTAAGCACTCCTAGGATCTCATCATTTTATCTTGTTAGTAATTGTTATTTTGAGTCCAATTATGGTTGCATAGACTTTGGAAATCGTGTTATTCTTTTCCATGTTTTTAGGGATAGTTTGCATCTAGATATGTTTATTCTTCTTAAGTTAGAATTTGTTCTTGCATCTTATGTTTCAACTTGCATTGAGTTTCGCATTCTAATTCATATGTCATGTATATCTATCATTGGTGTTTATTTTTCTATCAATCCTTTAGTTACTTTTGTTAGCTTATGTGATCTCGCAGATTCGAGGACGAATCTTTTCGAGGGAGGAGGGATTGATGTGATCCTAGGAGTGCTTACAATCTTGATGCTTAGATATTCTCATGGAGCAACTCGTTTGGACCAAAATGAGATCAAATCATGGCTGATCATGAGGGGTACATTCAAGCTTTGTGACTACTATGGTGTAATTCGTGACTTTGGGCCTCTCAATGGACTTGATAATCAAGCTACTCAAGTGTGTTCATTGGGCCAAGAGTGTATGCATTAATTATGGATTAAATATACATTCAAAGAAAGTCCAATTGAAGCTTCTAAGTGGTCCATAACATGTTTCTAAGGTGCTAGTTTGGTTGGACTTGTTAGAAGGCCTTTTAAAAATGCAAGATGGAGGCCCAATGGTACTGAAAAGGAGGCATCCAGCCCATGAACAATTTTTGGACGAATTTTTAAGTTTAATTCTTTTATGTTAATTTTTGTATTTTGTTTACAAGTTGTAACCTCTTAGAAAGTTACCATCTTGTGTTAGGTTACAACTAGTGCTCTTTGTTAAGTTTCTAAAACTTTCAACAAGTTGTTATGCATGTCTATTTATAGGCTAAAACACTGTTACAAATTTTAGATAAGTTTGATGATTAATAAATTTGTGAGTTCTCAAATTGAGTGCTTTCTTTTGTTCTTTGCTGATTAAGAACAACCCCCGAACTTGTAGAGTGATTCCAAGTTCAAAACCCTAGCTTAGAGTTGCCTTATTGGTTTGATCAAGCCTTCTAGGTGCTGATTCCTTGAGTTCTTGTTCGTTCCATAAGAAGGTTCAAAGCTTCTTTGAATTTTCGAGTTGTTCATCGTGTGTGTTCAAGGCTTTGATGCTGATTCTAGAGTCTAGTTCATCCAAGGGGAAAGGTTCGAAGTTCATACTTGGTCTTTCAAGCAATTCCACGTTTATCCACGCGTATCATGAGTGCACCAAGTCTACTTCCTCCATCTGTCGAGAATATACTTCACTGTCTAGCTGATGGTGTTGTCCATCCATTTGCAGATCATCCGAAGAAGCAACATAGATTTCTAGCCCCCTTTCACTAGCAATATTTTGCTCTGCCAAAGCCACCACATCATTTGGCTGTGTATTTTCCATTGGGACTGCAACTTTTTCCACCTGATCTATAGTCACTTCGATCTGATCGATTGCAACTTGTGGTATATTCGAAACTGTAGTCAACACCTGCCAAGTATTGCATAACTACACCATCTCCTTTTCTGACTTCCTCCAGTTAAACCCTCGCAGCAAACTGCAAATCATGTCCAGTCTCCATTATAGATAATTCACCAATGTTTGAAACTTGGTTCAAAGGTTGCCCAGTCAACACCCTATTGGGTGTTGGGTTTTCCAAATTAGCTTGTTCATTCTCAACTACATGCTACAACTTGTCTTCTACTGCACCTAGTTTCAACACATTATGCTCAACAGCTTTATTCTCTTCCCCAGGTAGAGCTCCAAGAACAGGCTTTGGATGAATAATTGGCACATACACTTGTTTTTTTATGATCCTACACTTTTTGTTGATTTCTAGTCATCTCCAAGGCCTTGCTCCAGCCTACATGCTTCCCTTGCATGTCCTAGTTTCTAGCATGATGTACAATAACGAGGGATGTTTTCTGAAATTACTTTCTGCCAAAAACTCCCATTCTCGCCTCCATCACCAATTCAAACACACTCAGGCAGATCCTTGAGCAAGTCAATCTCAACACAAATCCTTGCGACACTATGGCGCAATAAATCAAAATTAGCCTTATCAAGGAAAAGAGGCCTACCAAATGCATTTGCTATTGAAAACAAGCCATGATTTGTCAAAAAAATGGATTGGAAGATTTGGCAACATGATCCAAATCGGGACTAACACTGACTCCCTCTCAATATGAAAGGCAGGCGTCCAACGAAAGACCCTCATAGGGAATCTTCTAACATTCCAAATACCCTTTGTCCAAAGCCTCAAGAAGTCTCCTTCAGATTTGCATCGGATGAGAACATGTCTGGAGTCCAGATGTCCGACGATGACTTTAGACTTGAGATCAAGAGAGACGTAGAACTTTCTAACCTCCTCAAATTTCGGCCTCCCATGAGAAAATTTCCCAACAATCGATAGTTTGAAAGGCTAAGCAAATTTATGAATATCTGCTTTTGAGAAGAAAACTGCAGCACGCCCTTTGTATGTTGAAACTAGTTTAATTTCCATAGAAGAAGAAGTCGAGAAAAGTTGTGCAAATGATTTTTGTGTCTTGGGGATTCAATCATAGCCGTATCAGTGGAGGCGGGTGGCCATTGAGCAGCCATGGTCGCCACCAGAAAATTTAAAATTCAAACTTGTTGGAGACTCCACTATAAAAGGAAGAAGAAGGTAGAGAGAAAATTGAAAAACCTATTTTTTAGTCAATTACTTAATTAATGGTTTATTTATTTAAATAGTGGTACCTTAATATGTTTGTTCATGTTGTTAGCATTTGTACCAATTTTACGAATGGGAGGTATCTCTATTGTCTTTTCAATGTCTCTTTATGTGCTCCTACATACTCCTATGTGTTTTTCCTAATTTTTATGTATCTTTTTGTGTTTATTATTTTATTTATGTGTGAGCATTTATTTATTTTATGTTATTTATTTGAATTTAATTTTTATTATTCAAAGAAATGTAACAGATAGGAGATATTTTTCATTTAATTACAATTTGTATTTAGATAGTTAATGTAATAGATAGGTTATATTCTTCATTTATCTAACAAAAATTTTGTATTTTAGATAGGAAATGTAATAGATAGGTTAAATAGGTTATTTTTCTTACCTTTCTCTTCTTAGATTGTAATTAGGCCTCTCCGGTGTAATAGTTGGGGCTTTTGTATGCTATGTGTTTATGTGCTTATGTGTTTTACTCGCTTTCCTCAGGATTTTGTATCTAGAATATTATGCTTATGTGCTCTGTGCTCTTATGTGCTACTATCTGCTTCTATGTGCTTATTGCTTTGATTTATGTTTTATTTATTACTTGCTTTATTATGATATATATGTGTATCGTTGCCATACTAGTCCAATGCTAGTTGTGGTTAATTTCAGTTTCTTTGCTAGTCCAATGCTAGTGAGGAATTTCTAGAAAATGGACTAGTCCAATGCTAGACCCTTAGATCATTTTAGTGTTAGATCATTCCTTGTGTGCATTTCATATCATTTCACACACTTTTTCTCTTTTTAAGGCCTCTTCTATTTTTGCATGTTTTTTATGTATTACTATTCTTATTATCTATTTTTTCAATATATTCAGTGCATGACATTTAGATCACATTTCACATAGAACCTTAGGTCATTTGTGAAATCTGACTAGAAATAGTCGTTTACTTGCGTGAGAAGTGGAGGATTAACAGGCTATTCCCCTCTTCATGAGTAGAAACAGTTAGTCACGAGTTTGTTAGTTCCTCATACCCGTTATGTTGCATTCCCTTTCCTTGATCACTTATATCTATATTTACATTTTTTTTATTCTTCATTTTTTGAGTCTCATTTTGCATCATTCGTGACCCCTTCGAGGTTTTATTTTGGGGTTTCTCAATTAATGCAATAATTCTCATTTTAACTTTGAAGGGACATTTTGCCCCTTAATGATATCTATTTTTTTATGACTCGATTTGCAATCATATAGTTACATCCAAATGTGATAGAATTTTAGGGTTATTTTTAGGAAAATTGTGATTAAACCTCGCAACTAGTTTCGGCTAGGTTGAAAGGGTGCCTTAGGCGCAAGCCTTTGCCTTCTCTTTCTTCAATTGTGATACCCGAACTTGTTTTCTCTTGTTTTTCAAAGATCTAGAGTTGTCTAAAAGGGTTTTTTACTTATCCTTATTTTTATAAAAAAATGTTTCTCTAAACAAAGGTTTTGGTTCTTCTTAAACCATTCTTCTGGTGACTCGGTACACCAAAACTCAATATTAAGTGGCAACTCCCTTTTTATAAAAATCCTTTTTAGACTCTATTTTCGAGCCCAAACCGTCGCATTTTCAAAAGTCCCATTTTAGGCCCTTTTTCTTTTGTTTTGTTTAAAAAATAAAAATCATTTTCCAAAAATTATTTTTTACAAAACCTACTCTCTTTTTGACACATAAATCTTTGTTTCTGTCTATCAAAAAGATGGGGCGCGACAGTTGGCGTCTCCACTAGGGAATCACTAGTGAGTCCAAGCACTAGGTTTAGTCATCTTTTCCTTCTCTAAACCTTTTATTTGATCACATTTGGATGTTTAGGATTGCATTTTTTTTAGGATATTTTTGTATTTCACATATACCTTTTCGTTTCTCGCTTCTATGTGATGGATGGTTTATTTATTTATGTACGCTTGTATCATGCTTGCATTTGGAGAGGGGGTCAGTCACTTTTAGAGCCTCTAGCATGTTAGCATTATTATTATTCTCTCCTCTCATAAGGAGCACTTCATACGTGCATATGATATATTTTACCCTTTTTCTCTTTTTGGTGGTTGCCACCGACCCATCCCTTTAGGATTAAGATTGATTTGTCTAGATATGTGGCCATCGCATTTATGCATGTAGCGGTGTTCAGGGGATCACTTGAACCACCGACCTGGGATTCCTGAAATTGACGGACTTGTTACTTTTTAGATCCCTCAGTCTGATGGTTTGAGAACCGTCATTTTATCGAGTCTAGATGCGTTAGCGAGCCTAACCTCATACATCCATGTAGAATAACCTAGGATATAGTCTGCCTTACCCCATTAAGTACACTAGACACGAGAGGAGGGAAATCACCCTTTTTATTTTCTTTATCATGCCATTTGCTGCTATTTACATGCACAATTTGTTTTTGTCAATGTGTTATATGTTGAATAAACTAACATAATTTCTCTTATTCTTTAATTGCATTCACAACCTTATGAATAGGAGTCCTGGCATGGTACTTGAACAAAAAATGTAAGTGCAAATGTGATAGATATTATCAAACCATTTGGTAAAAAGGCCGGTCCTTTCGTAATCTCCTTGGCGGGTTACTTTATCTCAGACCCCGAACCTTTTTTTTGCTTCTTGAATAATCCAAGTTTGTTCGTTCCACTTGAATTCCTTTTTGTAGTCCACATCCATCCCCTCATTTCTATAATGTAGCATTTCTACAATTCGGGATCTTAGCAACACAATCCTCTTTCCTCAAACTGTAGTCTGTAGATAGGACGCGCTATGTCCTTCCTTGTCATCTATGTTGGTATAGACTCGCGCACCAGGTTTGGATAGATAAGCTCGGGTAGCTTGAGGATTGGTGCCCATCCCATACGTGCAAAGTGATCATTAATGTGGAAGAATTAGTCTACATTGTTCTCCAAACTCTTCTCCTTGATCAGTTCCTTATGTACTCGGGCATTATACCATTGTTCATTCTCTAGGGATATGGAGTGTCGAGTATCAAATTGGGAGCTGGTTCCTCCTCTTCCGATTGTGCAACTTGTGCTCTACCTTGTCTTCGTGACATGTTTGCTTGTTCAATTGCCCTGTCATTTGCCAAAATCTACAGGGGATATGCTATTCAGGTCGCGGATCTTGTTTAGCATCCACCGATCTCTGTGCTCGTGGATCTACCTACCCTCCCAGAACTTGATATGCAGATGGATCCGCAGATGCCACTCGCGGATCTCTGCGCTGGTGCATCTTGATGAGTCCCCAGAACCAGATACGCAAATGGATCCACGGATGCCACTCGCGAATCTCTACACTCGCAGATCTTGATGAGTCCCCAGAACTAGATACAGGGACCATGGATCCGTGGACATTTTGTGATCCGTGTCCGTAGATCTTGTCCTACTTTTCATACTTCCAGGCTAATTTTTTAGCCATTTTGTGAGCCCAGTTGAATCAGTTATGCTTCTTATTTTTGGGCAAAACTCAGCAAACATATAAATATGTCAACCATTATCAGACTCATGCTTTAAAGTCATCCTAAACATTATCATATAGAAAGTGAGAAGTGATTAAAATGGCTGTCTTTAAAAACCTGCAACACTATGGATTGATTTTGATCCTTAAACTCAGTTTTTGATTTCAAGTGTTTGATCAATCCAATATTGCAAGTATGTTTTTGTGATGGAAACAAAGTTGTTAACATGATTTTTAGGCATCCAAAACATCAAAATTCTAAAGTTATGACCAAAATTACAAAGAATCAACTTTGAACTCATACAACTAAATGAATAGTTACTTTTTTACTAAAAAGCTCAATTTGATTCTTTGCATGTTTTGGGCTTCAAACTCATCAAAAGTCAATGGATTACAAAATGAGCATCAATATTCTTAGTTAATGTTGGCTTATGAATAGTAACTAATAGAATAGTAACTTGCAATTCAATGCTTCAAATTGGTTCACTTGTTCTTTTAAGGTTCTAAACCATGTCAAATACATTTCAAATGATAAAACTAAGATGTCTAAACCAAATGTACCTCCAAAACACAAGACATATGACAATTTGGCATTAACCATCCAAGTTTAAGCATGAATTCTTAAGCATGGCCGATAAGTAATAAATTTACCTATTTTAATATAGTAGTTTATATATGATTTTATTATGTTTTAGTACCTTTTTGATATTTTTTTATGAAAATGGCTCAATTTCATTACTTTCTATCAAATAAAGGATTGCTCTTAAATTAGGGTTTTTTGTCCGAAAATTAGGGTTTTGAGGCAGAATTATTATTTTGAGAAAATTAATGCCAAGTTTATTTGATTTTTTAGGGAAATGATTGCTAAATACATTTTGGATCAATTGGAGCACAAGAACTATCAACATCAAAATTTATTCAAGATGTACCATTTTATTACTTAAACTTGGCAATTTTTGGAAAATATTTTTTTCATCAAATCCTACCAAGCAAATTAAAAAGGGAAAAATAGTAAAAGAGAGTGATCTACAGGTTGCCACTCGTGGATTGCACTGACGGATATGTGCAACTTGCAAAATTTCGGCTCTTGCAAACTTGCAGCTTGTTCACACCACTTTTGCATATAATTCCAACGTCCAACTGCATGTTGGGATGCCCTAGATGATAACACAAAGCTCAAGGAAGACTTTTGAGGCAAATTGAGTTTTCTTAGTTCTTTGGCTAAAGAACTACTCTTGATTGCTTGGCAAGGTGTTTGTTGAGCATTCAAGAATCTCGCTTAGGGTTCATCTTTGAGGGTTTGAATCTATCCAATAGGATTGTCGACTAGGTGTCTACACCACGTTGTTGGTTAGGGGTCTAGGATCGTTTCTTAAAGGGGGGAGTTCAACGAATCTAGTTGAATTTGAAGCAAAACAATTCGAGTTGTTCTTGGGGTCTTCGACAAGTTACGAAGGGTCAAGAAGATTGGGTTGCATACTTGGAATTCGAGAGTCTTGGACCGTCATCTCTTCCGTTAAACGCATCAAAATTGTGGCTTTTTCCCTCAAATGTGCTCACCCCTAAACCTTTTACCACTCTTGAGTAGCTCCTTTGTATGTCCTTTGATGAAAAGAACTAGCTCAACCTTCCTTGTAAAGCTCCAAGAATTCAAAACCACAAGAGTAAGTGTAGAGGTCAAAGAAAAATAAGCTTAGAGTAATTGTTTGATCAAGAGAAGTTCAAAGAAAATAAGCACAATCAAGATTGACTCAAGAAATCACAATTTGGAAACCCTAATGTGTGGCATTCTTGTGTGAAAAATCTTGATTTTTAATGTTCTCTCGAAAGAAAATAATATTCTTGAGCAAAAACAAAAACTACTTTCCAAAAGGAACAAGCACACACAAGAAATCACTTTCCTTTTATCAAAAATCCCTGCACTTTCCTTTTTATCTTAGCTCACTCCCAATCCCCAACAATTTAGGATGCTCCTACTTTTCTCTTAAAAACACATGACTTCTCCTAAATTCTCTCCAACAATACACAGCCTCCTCCTACAATTTCTCAAAGGATGTGGCTTGTTTTCTCTTCCCTTAAGATTTGGACGGCTTCCTATATTTTCTCAAGATAAAACACGCTGCCTCCTTGTTTTTCTCTCAGCACATGGATCTTGCTTTCAAGGAAAATAGAGCACTTTCCTTTTTGGTTCACACTTGCCCTTACTTTTCTTTTTCTTTGTTACACTTTCCTAATCCTTTTGAACTAGGATTTCCCTTTTATTTAAACACCAAATCAGCTCCTTTTCTTCTCTTTTTATGATAAAAACAAGCTGGAAATTTTCAAAAAATTCGTAGGTAATAATCTACCAAAAATTCCAGCAAGTTCAAATTAATCAAGTTCAAGAACTTGCTCCCATCAATCCCAAGCAAGAAGCTGGTCCCAAAACTCAACTAAATAGCCCCAAAACTTCCAAAAAAAAGGTGCTAAATTCCCCTTATTAATGGCACAAATCAGTTCCAAAGATGTTTCAAGAAGGAAAATGCAAGAAGTTCAAGAAACAATTTTTCAGCAGCAATGTTCTTCAAGAACTTCTATTTATGACTCAAGAACTTCAAGAAACATATCAACATCTTCAAGAAACTTGTCAAGAACTTCAAGAAAGCTCAAGAACTTGTTCAAGAACTCCAAGAAATACAAGATCAAATTCTTGACAGATTCAAGATTCCAAGAAAACCACCACGTAAGTTCAAGATTCTTCAAGAAACACCTTGTAACACCAAGAAACAACCAAAAATAGTTGAATAAAATTATTTGCATGGCTTTTAAAGCTTGTGCAGCCTCTTTTATTCTCCTTTTTCTTTTTGAGCACGCCTTTTTTTTCTTTTTTTTTTCTTTTTTTTTCAACCAAGAACAACACAAACAACCCAAAACCTTCAAGATACTTCAATCCAAGGCTTGTTTGTCCAAAAACTAATTTTTCTTGAAAAAGTTTTAAAGCAAGAAATTCAAGAAACACCAAAAACAGTCAAGATTATCAAAAAACCACACAAAACCTAGAATTCTTGATTGAAAACAATAAAAAATGACTCTAAGACCCTAAAGAAAATTCAAGAAAGGACAAAAACAAGACCGAAAACACACAAGAAACACACGGATTAATTTGGATAGAATAAGCAGATACAAAAAACACACAAGAAGACAACTTGTTGTCCAGTCTCGAGGCACTTTGACAACGACTCCAAGAAAGAAAAACAAAGAAACCAATTACAAGTTGTTTAACCAGGCTCAAAGCTCTTTGATAAACAACAAAAAGAAAAAAAAGGGATATATCTGAATTTTTCCAAAGGAAAAATTGGATTGGAAAAACCTAGAATTTCAAGACTAGCTCTGATACCAATTGATATGTGCAGATGTACGTGGAATTACTTGAAAGACCAAGTATGAACTTCGACCCTTTCCCCTTGGATGAACTAGACTCTAGAATCAGCACCAAAGCCTTGAACACACAAGATGAACAAGTCGAAAATTCAAGGAAGCTTTGAACCTCCTTATGGAACAAAAAAGAACTCAAGGAATTCAGCATCTAGAAAGCTTGATCAAACCAATAAGGCAACTCTAAGCTAGGGTTTTGAACTTGGAATCACTCTACAAGTTCAGGGGTTGTTCTTAATCAGCAAAGAACGAAAGAATCACTCAATTTGAGAACTCGCAAAATTAATTAATCATCAAAACTTATCTAAAATTTGTAACAGTGTTTTGGCCTGTAAATAGGCTTGCATAATAACTTGTAGAAAGTTCTAGAAACTTAACAAAGAGCACTAGTTGTAACCTAACACAATATGGTAACTTTCTAAGAGGTTACAACTTGTAAACAAACTAGAAAACTTAACATAAAAGAATTAAACTTAAAAATTCGTGCAAAAATTGTTCATGGGTTGGATGCCTCCTTTTAAGCACTATTGGGCCTCCATCTTGCATCTTTAAACGGCCTTCCAACAAGTCCAACCAAACCAGCACCTTAGAAACATGTTATGGACCACTTTGAAACTTCAATTGGACATTCTTTGAATGTATATTTAATCCATAACCAATGTATAAACTCTTGGCCCAATGAACACACTTGAATAACTTGATCACCAAGTCCATTGAGAGGCTCAAAGTCATGAATTACACCATGGTAGTCACAAAGCTTGAACATTCCCCTCATGATTAGCCATGATTTGATCTCATCTTGGTCCAAACGAGTTGCTCACTGAAAATATCTAGGGGTGTCAATCGGGCCCTATGAGCCGGGCTTTAACAAGCTCAGGCTCAGCTCATATATTTAATCGGGTTATGAGCTTCGGGCTATGAGCTTCGAGCTTATAAATGTGAAGCTCATACTCGGCTCACAAAATATTCGGGTTGTGAGCCTAAGCTCACGAGCCTATGAACCTAAAACTATTAAAATATTTCTAAAATTTAATAATATCACAAAAATGATGAATGGAGACAAGCTAATTGGCAAATTAATATTACTGTGTATAAGCACAATCCTTTAGTTTAAAATTATTTTTGAAAAGTATAGCAAAAATTTTTTAAGTGATTAAGTGAAAAATGACTATCTCAAAATGTGTACTAACAAGTATTCAAGTAAAAAATTCACAAAATACATTTGCAAGATATTACTACTAAGTCATAAATAGCTCATTTATATATTGATGTACGTATTTAACTAAAAAGCAATTAACATTTTATGGCACAAAAAACTATTATCTTCTACATTACTCCATCAAATAGGTTAAGTGCATTACATCTATGGCACAAAAGCTTCATTCACACTAATTCATAGCTTATAAACACCAAAAGAATACTATGATATACAATATCTATAATATAGTATAATATATAATATAGTGTGTGTGTATATGTATTATGTGTACATATATATATGTATGTATGTATAGTGTGTGTGTACATAGACATATGTACATATATGTGTGTGTACATATATGTGTATATATGTATATGTGTATATGTATATATATATGTGTGTGTGTGTCTATAACTATATATATATATATATATATTATGAGCCGGGCTTATAACGGGTCTAAGCCTTTTGAGGCCCAAACTCGGCTCAGAAATATTTCGAGCCTAATATTTCGGCCCAAGCTTGGCTCGGCTCAATATATGATCAAATTTGTGAGCTTTTTTTCGGGCCGAGCTCGGGCCGGCTCGGCCCAATTGACATTCCTAAAAATATCTAAGCATCAAGATTGTAAGCACTTCTAGGATCACACCAATAATCAATTGCAACTAAGATGTACTGATTATTAAAAGAACTAGGAAATGGTCCCATAAAATCAATACCCCGAACATCAAATAACTTGACTTCCATGAATGTAGTTAGTGGCATTTCTTGTCTCCTAGAGATGTTACCAGTTCTTTGACATGTATCACAGTTCTTTACATAATCTCTAGTATCATGATAAATAGAAGGTCAATAAAATCCTGATTGCCATATTTTAGCTACCGTTTTAGATGTACCAAAGTGTCCTCTGGTTTCTAAATTGTGACAGTGATATAAAATGCCATTTACTTCATTTTCGGCCACACATCTTCTTATCATGGCATCCACACAATGTTTGTATAAAAGTGATTCAATCCAAAAATAACTTTTAACATCATGCATGAACTTTTTCTTTTTATGATGAGTCAAATCTTTAGGTATTACACCTACCACTCGATAATTTACAATATCGGCGTACCATGGTGATTGTGTAATAGCCATTACCCATTCGTCTGTAAAATTCTCTTTAATTAGAACTTGATTGTTGGTAGGAATGTACTCAAGTCTTGACAAGTAATCTACCACCGCATTTTCGAATCCCTTCTTGTCTCTTATCTCCGAATCAAATTCTTGCAACAATAAAATACATCTAATTAATCTCGGTTTGGCATCCTTTTTATTTAACAGGTATTTTAATGCAGCATGATCAGTATATACAATCACTTTAGATCCTATTAGATAAGATATAAATTTATCTAATGCAAAAATAACTGCTAACAATTCTTTCTCGGTAGTTGCATAGTTAATTTGTGCATGATTCAAAACTTTACTGGCATGACACGATCCGGGTTGATCTCCCTTTTTGTGTGTCACAGGAACATCCCCAACGGACCGTCTTGAAGATCAGGCGATAACCCAATCCAATCCCTCCCGTAGAATTGGACCAAATTATCAAATAATACAAACTCTCACCGAATCACTCGACCCCAATCCAACCCCGTGGAATGAAACCGTTTGAATCTAACAAGAAGAAAACCTAAAACCTAATCAAACCTGTTGACTAGAACTTAAGGTATAGGAAAACCTAACAAGAATCACTCTTGAAAAGGCAAAGATAGTTCTCATCGCAAGAACTAACGAGATCCCTCAAAGGGAGAAAATCAATTCATTGATTTCAAATCATAATTCAACATAAACTAGATAATAAACGATGATAGTTAGCCTTATATAGGCATACAAACCATAAAACTAAATATGAAAATTTTAAATTAAATAAAACTTAAAAATGAAACTAAAACTAATTAAAACAATAAAAATTTCAAGCTGGCCTTGGCACGCATTCTGATCCAGGCTGTGGGGAAGGCCGTGGGACGGCCTGGGGTGCGGCCTCCATCAGAACGTCAGCAACTGGCTTCTGGTCTTGTCCTTTGAAAATTCTACCTCGTACTTTCGACCTTAGACGCGACCACCAGCCTTTGGCCCCTTGAGTGAATGCTAAGTTAGCCCTCTCCCATGCTCCGTTGCCATGCCTTAAACACTTTGAAACCTCCAATTTGCACAGAATGATGATATCCGTTGGTGAAGCTTGAATGATAGGAATCACGGCCACAAGATTCGTATCATGGCATAAGAGATAACATGCAACTTTTTATGCTTTTCTTTGTCCTAGCATTGCTCCGACTGCATAGTCACTAGTGTCACACATCAATTCAAATGGTAGTGACCAATCAGGTGAAGTGATAATAGGAGCTAACACTAACTCTTTTTTTCAACATGTTAAAAGCACCCAAACACTTATTATCAAAATCAAAACGGTTTCTTTTCACAATAAATGACACAATGGCTTAGATATTTTAGAGAAATCTTTGATGAATCTCCTATAGAAGCTAGCGTGTCCAAGAAAACTCCGTATCCCTTTTACGTACTTAGTGGTGTCATTTGTTCAATTGTTTCGATTTTAGCTTTGTCTACTTCAATTCCCTTGAGGAAATTTTGTGACCCAAAACTATGCCTTCTCTAACCATGAAATGACACTTTCCCAATTAAGTACAGGTTAGTTTCTTCACACTTTTGCAAACCTAATTCAACATTATGCAAACATTTATCATAAGATAAACCAAATACAAAAAAATCATCCATAAATATTTTCATTATCTTTTCAATATAATCTGAAAATAAGGCGATCATCAAACGTTGAAATGTAGCAGGTGCATTACATAAACCGAATGGCATTCTTCTAAATGCAAATGTACCATATGGACACGTAAAAGTTGTTTTTTCTTGGTCTTCAGGTGCAATGGTACTTTGATTATAGCCAGAATAACCATCAAGAAAACAATAATATTCATGTCCCGTGATTTTTTCTAACATTTGATCTAGAAATGGTAAAGGAAAGTGGTCTGCAGCATTTAACTTTCTATAGTCTATACACACTCTCCAACCAGTTCCAATTCTTGATGGAATTTGTTCATCATTTTTGCCCGTTATGATAGTCATTCCACCTTTCTTTGGTACAACACGTGTTGGACTAATCCAAGCACTATCGGAGATAGGAAAGATAATACCTGCATCAAGCCATTTAAGAATTTCCTTTCTTACCACCTCTTTCATGTTGGGGTTGGGTCTCCTTTGCATTTCTACTACCGATTTGCAATTCTCTTCCAATAGAATGCGGTGCATGCACGTGGAAAGACTAATTCCTTTCAAATTGGCAATAGTCCATCCTATGGCCTTTTATGCTGCCTTAACACTCTTAATAATTTCTCCAACTGCTCAAGGTCACGGTTAGCATTAATAATCGCAGGTAATGTTTCATTTTCTCTAAGAAATTCGTACCTGAGATGACTAGGAAGATTTTTAAGCTCCAATTTTGGTGCTTGCTCAATTGAGGTTGGTGGGACTTCTTGGCTTGATCCAAGGCCCTCAAAAATTTCTTGCCTTTTGTATGGCACTTAAGCATTCAAATACTTTGCAACCTCTTCAACTTCTTTGTTTTCTTCAATGAATTTATCTGCCAAAGACCAAAACAATTCTAGAGGATCATCGCCAAGATACACTTGTGTGTCCTCTTGGATTGATTCCTCCTCCATTATTATTGAATATACCTGATTAGTGAAATAAGAAAAAATTTCTATTTCATTCAAATTAAACTTGACTTCCTCATCTCCTACTTGAAATTTGAGCTTTCCATTCTTTACATCAATTATAGTACCTACAGTAGCCAAAAATGGTCTGCCAAGAATAATTGGCATAGATATATCTTCCTCCATATCTAACACCACAAAATCCACAGGAATGTAGAATTTTTGCACTTTGATTAACACATTTTCTAAAATTCCTAATGGATGTCTAATGTACCTATTCGCTAATTGCAAGGTAATATTGGTGCATTTAAGCTCATTTAACCCTAACTATCTTGCAATTGATAAAGGAATTAGTGACACACTAGCCCCCAAATCACACAAAGCTCTTGAGAAATCAATCTTACCAATTGTGTATGGAATTGAAAAGCTACTTCGATCCTTCAACTTGGGTGGCAACTTATTTTGAATTTGTGCACTACATTCCTCCATCAAGGCAATGGTTTCATAATCATGCATCTTCTTTTCCTTGACATCAAGTCTTTGAGAAATTTTGCATATTTTCGGAACCTGCAAAATATAATCTACCAAGGGAATGTTAATGTGTAGTTGCTTAAAACCTTTGGCAAACCTTTCAAATTCCCTATCAAGTTTTTCATTTTTCAATCTTTGTGGGAATGGAACCTTAGGTGGAATAGGAACATATTCGATAGGTTCATTTTGTTCTTTTTCTTCATGCTCTATTCTTTTTTCACTTTCTACCTTATTTTCCTCACTTTCTTTTTCCACACTTGGTTATTTAATTCTTTTCCGCTTCTTAGGGTAGTTTCTTTAACATGTTCCCTGGGATTTATTTCTGTTTTGCTTGGTAATTCCCCTAGATTCCTTGTGTTCATATTTTCTGCTAATTGCCTTATTTTGAAATCAAGCTCTCTAAATTTTGTATCCATTTTCCCTTCTAACTTTCTAAATCTCTCAAAATTTCTACATCATGTTTATGAAACCTTTCATGGGTATCATTAATAAATTTTTCCATTGCTAATTCCAATGAAGATTTAGATTTGGAAGCATTATTATGAGTAGGAAAATTTGGTGGATTAGATGCTCTTTTTTCTTTCCACCCAAAATTAGGGTGATTTCTCCATCCCTAATTGTAAGTGTTAGAATAAGGATTATTTTGAGATGGACGATTGTAATTATTAACATATTGAACTTGTTCATAACATTCATTCACATCATGATCTCCACCACAAGTTGTACAACATGCAATATTTAGAACTAGGACCATTTGATTTATTAAGCATATGAAAAATGGAATCGACTTTAGCACTTAACATACTAATGGTGTCAAGTTCATACATACCTACAACTCTTTTAGAGTTATCTCTTTCATTGGCCCATTGATAATGATTCGCCGCCATATCTTCAATCAGATTTTGGGCTTCTTTAGCTGATTTCTCCATAAGTGCTCCACCTGTAGCTACATCAATATTTATCTTTGTAGGGTAATTTAGTCCATTATAAAATGTTTGTACAATTAACCATTCCGGGAGGGCATGGTGAGGGCATCTTTAATAGTTCTTTGAATCTTTCCCATGCCTCATACAATGATTCTCTTTCGCTTTGGGTAAAATTGATTATATCCATTCTTAATCTTGCAGTTTTCCTTGGTGGGAAGTATTTATTCAAAAGTGCTCAGGGTAATTCAGTCCAAGTTGTGAAAGTATTAGGTGCATATGAATCAAGCCATTGTTTTGCTTTGTTCCTTAGTGAAAATGGAACAATCTTAACTTAATTGTATCATTCGCTACTCCATTATATTTAACTGTATCACAGATTTGCAAAAAACTTGCCAAGTGTGAGTTAGGATCCTCCTTTGCAATTCCTTTGAGTTGTTCTTATCTTAGCATTTGAATTAAAGCCGGTTTGAGCTCAAAATTATTAGTAGTTATCAGTGGTCGTGCAACACTTGTTTGGGAATCGGTGTTATTTGGTAAAGCATAATCACATAAAACTCTAGGATTTACGTCTGCCATGGTATCTCTTGGTGATCTTACCTCTGAAGTATCTCCTATTATTTCCTCCACCTTTATTTGATGTTGAGCTTGTACTCCTAGCCTTCCTTGTGGTTCTTTCAATTTCAGGATCAAATGGCACCAACAACCTTAATGATCTATGCATGCAGTACAAAAACAAGAAACCAAAGTAACTAATAGAATAAGATAAGCTTAGATTAATAAAGTTGGTTTTTACTCTAATATTGCCGTGGTTCCTCGGCAACGGCGCCAAAAACTTGACGTGATGTAGATTAGGTGTAGAAAATTAAGTCAAAGTATACACAATAGTCAAGTAATAAAACCTAATCTCCCAACGTTTACCGCAAGTATACGGGTTGTTGTAGTATAGGAAATTAGTGTCAAATCCCACAAGGAACCAATTAAGTGCAATTATTAGAGTTGTATCACCTTGTTTATTATTTAAGCAATGATAACTTTGAACAAATTTTGGTTGAATAGAAGCAAACTAGTAAAGAAAGATTTGTAGGAATGCAAGAAGTGCTTGTAGAAACACGATTATGAATGAGTTCTAGGGTAATGAATCCACTAATGATCGAGATTTAGGTGTAGAGATTAATAACTTGCCAAGATGAACTTGTCTTGTTTAGGGATGCAATTCCATTAGTAACAAAACTTGTTTTCACAATGAATTGATTTAACCTACCTATTTTCGTGGTAAAGTTGTCCATATATATGCATGAATTGCTACATTAGATCCTCATAAGCTAAACACTATTTTCATGTGTTAATACTTAAGCTCAAGTATTCATTTTCCATTATTAAGAGCAAAATCAATTGAATCTTTACAATTAAAATGCTTTGCATGTGATGGCCTTTCAAACACAAAGGTTAAAACTTGAATATTTGAGGAAACAAAAGCAAGGAATGGCAAGTCTAACCAACTACAAGCCTAAATATTGATTCATTCGTTTCATCAAAACCCTAGAAATAAGAATTTGGCTTGACATGGTTGTTTCCAAATTAAAACATGTGAAGTGAAAACAACTAGCTATTGCAATCAAGGTAAATGAAATATACAAATTGGAAGAGAGCTAATTTAATAGAAGAGTAGCTTCAAGAACTTGTATTCCCTTCACAAAAATGAATACAATAGTTTTTCTAACAAGAGTTTCTCTCAATTTCGCAATATCTCTATTCTAGACTAAGAGAATTCTAGCAATTCTCTACAACTTTCCTCCTTTCACCTCCTTTTTTCACTCTTTACATATGAATTCTACAAGTCACTTTTCAACTTTCAATTACATTCAATGCATTGGAATGATGAAGATCCTAGTTGATGGTCTTCTTCGACATAAAAGTCTTCATTTGTACTCCCAATGCAATCCTCAACTTGCAAAACCTATATACATTTAAAAAGTCTACAAAAATAGCTGGAGGATGAAGCAAATTGCAACAGTGATACGTGCATGGTAGCCCCACACGGATCGTTCAATTCTCCATGGAATTGATCATTCGTCTCTGATATTTTGAGGAGTTCAACGGCACAAGGCATGGCAATGGAGCATGGAAGATGGCCTATCTGGCATCCACTCAAATGGGAAGACACAAAGGAAGGATCATAGTTTTTGGTGTTATTTATTTTTTTAAAAGTTGTAATCTTTATGTTAGTTATATAATTGTGATAGGTTACAATTAGTGATAGATTTTAGTAGGTTTTCTAGAATATTCTTCATGAGCCTAGAAAAGGCATTCTTGTATTATTTTAAAAAAGATGTTATGATGAATCAATAAAAATTGTGAGTTTTCTCTCTACGAGAGTTTTCTTAGTTCTTGGAATAGAACTAATTTTTGGTCTTATTGGAGTGATTCCATGGCGACCAAAACCTACGCCTAGAGTTTCTTCCACTTGATTTGATTCATTCTTTTGGGTTTGTCAATTAGGGGTCTATTCCACGAGTTGGTTAGGGGTCTATTCCACAGGTTGGTTAGGTGCCTATTCCACGGGTTGGTTAGGGGTCTAACTTGCAGCACAAAAGGAGGATTTTAACGATCTTGGTTGAATATTCGAAGCAACCCATTCGAGTTGTTCTTGGGGTCTTCGACAAGTTACGAAGGGGTCAAGAAGATCGGGTTATTTTGTATGGATTTCTTTTCAAGACGGTCCTTTGGGGATGATGTTCTTGTGATATACGAGAGGGCGACACCCTCGATCGTATCAAACAGTCAAAATTTGGAGACTCGGTGACGATTCGCAGATGTAATCCGCAGATGGTCATCCGCAGATCATGGATCTTGGGCCCACTTGTGTCAATTTTTGCTGAGTTGTTTCCTTCAAGTGTTCTGATCCTTTTTCGTGCATTTCCTTGAACTTTTGCTGATTTTTCTAATTTTTCACATTTTGCACATTTAATTTTTCAATAATTCTCCACTTTTGTTTAGTCCACCTCATCATTTTGATTTTGACCTTAATTGACTTCCATTGGCTCCACTTTGAGATTAAGTGTGATGAATCTGCAAAAATAAATAAAATTTTGTGCATTAAATATTCAAAATAATAGTTTAGAGGTGATAGGATCTCTTGTACGTTTACACAAGAGATGCATGTTGATTATAGAGTTGGTGATAAAGTAGCTCGTGTGAACCTTAAAGAGGCATTGATTGCTCATGAACTTGGTGAACGAGCCAGAGAAAGTTGGCCAGATTGTCTATACGAGTTTTTGATGCTAAGTGGACTTGGATTCGATTGAAGAGCCCGTTTGCCACTTGAGGTTATGGGTGTCATGGGCTTAATTCGTTAGTTTAATAGCCCAAGTTGTATCTTTAGTTGTAGGTTTATGTTATGGTGCAACTAGGGTTAAGTTAGTTTCCATATTTAGTTTATATCTTGATGTTATGCGCCTCTTTATAGAGGGTGTGACAGCCCCAACCTTACCCAGAGGCGCACCAAAGGGCTTAGCAGATTGCCTGCCTAACTCTCGCCAGGACTCGAATCACGCACTCACGCAACCATCCGAGCGTACTTAACTCAAAATAAAATAAAATAAAATGGAATAAAATAAAATACACTTATATTATTTGACTTAAAGGTACAAGTAACATCAAAAGTTTACATGTCATACTATACATGATTTTCACAAGGATAGCCTAAAACAGTTTGGCTATTACAATAACTAAGACATCTAGTATAATCAAAATCAGTCGATCCAGCTTTAATTTTTTAGGAAACGTGGGTAAAGGAAAACAAATAAAAGGAATGAGCTATAATAGCCCAGTGAATGCCCAAGTCATGCAACCATATCAAGATCTCATTATTTTATTGAATAAAATAATCGACAACTTAAATAAACAAGATATGAACAATTTAATTATCAAGTAGTCAAGGGCGGATACAAGGCTCAACTACGGGAGCAAGCTCAACCGCAGGAGAAGCAAGTACTGATCATGTAACCGTGACGCTAGGACCGAGATAATAGCTCAAGTCTTTATCAAAGGACATGCTAGTTTTATCACGCAAGCCCTAACCACCGTTCACCTTATAACCTCCGTACAGGCTACCACATCCAAGGAGTAATCTCAACCTTGGAGGGCCAACAAGCAAGAAAGTTCAATCCAGAGTTGGCCTCTTTGAGGATTTACAACTCAAAAGGGAAAGAACGTCACACCCTAAAACACCCAGCACCTTATAACCTCCCAAGCCTGTCCGGGTTGACTATCCGTGAAGTAACGGTAAAGTTAGTCACGGAAGTCTCACGCACAAGTAACACGTTGAATAGTGAAAGCATATAACACATTACGGAATAGATGCGATAAAGTACACATCTTTCCTCAAGTAGCACATTTTATCACATAATATTTGCAAGTGTAACATAATATTTACAAGTGGAACATAACATTTCATGCATCATGCACATATAGAGACACTCACTTGGAATGCCTAAGAAAATATCTCATAAAATGGTCGCGATGCGTTTTCGGACCCTGAAATTTAAAAGAAATAATATAATGAAAACCCGATTAAAACCCTAGTGAATTTAGTAAGAAAAATTCAAGAAAATACCCCACTTATTTCTAGGGTTTTGGTTTTTAGGGTTTCTAGGGTTTAGGGTTTAGGGTTTTCTTATTCTAAGAAAATTTAATCTATCACTAGATCATTTTCTAAAAATTCCTGCACTTCAACTTCCTTCAATTGAGCATATTCTAGGTTTAAAAATCTCACTTGTCAATTTTTTTCTTTTAATTCTACCAAAATTTCGGCAACATTTCCCTTTAAAATTGGACTAATCCCAAATTTTTTTCCTGCAAGAAAATCAACCAACCAACCCATATTCATCAAGTTCTACAACTTTTATGTTCAATTCAAGCTCAATTTCAATCAAGATTCCACTAAATTCCAAGAATTCTACTCCAAGAATCTTCAACCAAACAACATATAACACATAAAATTTCAAGGTTTAAATGCCATTTACTAGTCTATCTAACCACAAGAACACTTTATCTAGCAAGTAAATCTCCAATTCAAACTAAGTTCTCCAAGTAGTAGCAACAAGAATCTGGGTTTAAGCTTGCATAAAAGACTAATTAAAACTTGAAATTAGTAGGAAAAATTCATAGTAAATGCCTTAGATAAGCTTAGAACCTTGTGTAGGAAGAAGAAAAGCTCACTTTCTATGGTGGAATTACCCAAAATTTAGAGAGAAAGCTTCAAGAAGTTGAGAGCAAAATGAGAGGAAAAGAGAAAGAGAGATGGCCGGCCAAGAAGAAAGAAAAGAGAAAGAAATAGGCTAGGAAAAATAGAAAAGAAATAAAGAAAAGTTGAGAAAAAGATTAACCAATAAAAACATAACAAGAATAAAGTTAAGATTTAGTCTTTTAATGCAATAGTGGTTAACTTGGATCAATTTGATTGGTAGAACTTTTTAATCTCTTATTACTTAATACTAGCAATATTATGGCACAATTTATTAAAGCAAAAAGAGAGGAAAATAGAGAGAGAAAGATCCGGCCATAAGGAGAGAAAAAGAGGAAAGAATTTCGGCCAAAAAGAAAAAGAAAAGAAAGAAGAATTTTCGGCCAAGAGAAAAAGAAAAAGAGAGAAGAAATTTCAGCCAAGGAAAAGAAAATAAAGCAAGAAAATAAGTGAAATTTTTGAGTAAAATTGAGCTAAAATTCAAGTAGTCAAAAGACTAGAAAATAGTAGAATAAGCTAATCAAAATTTAAACACCACTATAAATTAAATGGTTCAATAAAATTATTCTAAATTTGGTACTTAGGTGTCCTACTTAATAATGAAAATCTTAGTTAATTAACCTAACTAACTCAAGAAATCTTCCAACTAATAAATCAAGGATTAACACTTAACCCTAAATAAAAGAATGTCTCTTGTAAGTGCATTTTCTAGGGTGTTACAGAGGGTGTTACTATTGATCTGAATTTTAGAACATTAATCAATAATATTGAGTTTTTCTCTTCAATTGTGTGTGAGTGCAAATTGAGTTTTCTTAGTTCTTTGGCTAAAGAACTACTCTTGATTGCTTGGCAAGGCGTTTGTTGAGTATTCAAGTATCTCGCTTAGGGTTTAGCTTTGAGGGTTTGAATCTGTTCAATAGGATTATCGACTAGGTGTCTACACCACGTTGTTGGTTAGGGGTCTAGGATCGTTTCTTAAAGGGGGGAGTTCAACGAATCTAGTTGAATTTGAAGCAAAACAATTCGAGTTGTTCTTGGGTTCTTCGACAAGTTACGAAGGGGTCAAGAAGATTGGGTTGCATACTTGGAATTCGAGAGTCTTGGACCGTCATCTATTCCGTTGAACGCATCAATTGGTATCAGAGCCTTGGTTCATCTTGAAATCCAGGTTTTCTAAGCCAAATTTTCCTTTGGAAGATTTTGGTTATATCCCTTTTTTTTTTCTTTCTTCTTGAATTCTTTCGTGTTTTGTTATCGTTCTTGTGGTGTCCTTTTGCGTTTGTTCTTGCTGTCCAATCTGTCCAACTTTGTTTCTCCATGTTTCTAGTCACTTTAATTTGTGTTTTGTGTCTTTTGTTCGTGCTTTAAGGTAGTCCTTAGTCTATAGAGTCGTTCTTGCTATTTGCATATCAAGAATTCTAGGTTTTTTGTGTGGTTTAAACTTGTTTTCTTGACTTTTTTTTCAATTGTTCTTTGATGTTTTAATTTTTCTTGTGTTAAAACTTTTGAGAAAATTGAATCTTGGCCTAAATAAGAACCTTGAAACAATTTTCCTGAAGGTTACTATTGATTTCTGGTCAAAAAAAAATCGTACTGTTCACATACTGTAGCGTTACTGTTCACTCGATGTTTACTGTTCACTGCTAGGGTTTACTGTTCACACGGCGGAGTATTGTTCATCGCCGTTTACTATTCATCCGCATTTTTTTTTTCCTTTTTTTCCAGAAAGTTTTTTTTTCAGTTTAATTTTTTTTTGTTTGTTTTTGTGAGTTGAATTTTGTATTTTGTGAGTTGTTTGTGTTGTTAAAAAAAAAAAGAGAGAGAGAGAGGTTGTTAGAATTGAAAAAGAAATATATTTGTGAGTGGAGAAAGGCAAATTTGTGAGATTCTATAAAAAAAAGCCAAAAGTTGGGTGAAAAAAAAAAGTCTTGCACAAAGAAAAGTCATGCAATACAAAGGAAAGCGAAAGAGGCGTGCAAGGTGATAAAAGCCAAGCACACGAACTAAACCAATTAAACTGAAGTATATTTGGCTGGAATACTGTCCTTGTGCAACCGAATAGATCTGTTGAAACATCCAGATCGTTGGACAGAGAACAACGCCACGTACGAAAGTTTAATTGATCAGATTCTACTCTTCTTGTTTCTTGGTGTTTTGGTGGAGTTTCTTGTTATTTCTATTTGAACATAAGTGCATTAAAGAACTTTTGAAAATCAAGATTTCTACAAGAAAAACCACACACTAGGGGTGTCATACGTGCTTCTCAAATCTGAAATTTCTAGTGTCTTGATTTCTTGACTTCTATTTGGTTCAAACCTTACTCTAGGCTTCCATTTTCACTACTACTCATCTTGAATACTTGATTGGAGTTTTGTCAAGCTCAATTGAGTAGGTTCTTATCCAAAGGCATACAAGGTAAGCTCAAGGAGTGGTAAGAGGCTAAGGTGTGAGCTCATCATCGGGTAAAAGCCAAGTTTCATTGGTGTGATACACGAGTGAAGAGTGAATCACGAAAGGGAGTGAGTGAGGATATCTTTCTTGATTTTTTTCTTGTGCTACTAACATTTTTGTGCAAGTTTTTACTTTATTTGATAGGTTTCTATTATGGGTGAACAAAGTGAGCAAAGACTCAGTGCTTTAGAGTTTAACATGCGTGCCATGCAAGATGAATTTAGGCGTGTGTTCACCAAGTTGGAGGACATTGACTCAGCTGTCAAGGGAAAATCACATGTGGCTCAGAATGCTCGAGGTGATGATTTGATGATGGCTATGATTCTGAGGAAGTAGTGTCCCGTCGAGGGAGGAGGGTTTCTCAACAACGTGATAGCAATTTGGGGAGCATAAAGATGAAAATTCCACCATTCAAGGGGATGAATGATCCAGAGGCATACTTGGAGTGGGAACGAAAGGTTGAGCACGTGTTTGATGTTCACAATTATTCTGAGGAAAAGAAAGTTCAACTTGCTGCAGTTGAGTTTGTGGAGTATGCTAGCATTTGGTGGGATCAACTTGTGAAGTCTCGTAAGAGATGTGGGGATGAACCAATTCGCACTTGGGCTGCCATGAAGGTGATTATGAGGAAAAGATTTATTCCAAGTCACTATTCACGAGATTTGCATAGGAGGCTACAAACTTTAAAGCAAGGTTCTTCCACAGTTGATGAATACTATAAGGAGTTGGAGACACTCTTGATTCGTGCTGACATCCAAGAGGATGAAGAGGCCACCATTGCCCGATTTATAGCTGGTTTGAACTTCTGAAATTGCAGATATTGTAGAATTACAACATTATGTGGAGCTTCAAGACTTAGTGGAAAAAGGCACAAAAAGTGGAGCGCCAACTCAAAAGCAAGAGGAACCGAGGGTTTGGAGGGGCTCAAAGCCGTGGCACATGGAGGGACTCTCGAGATAGAAAGTTTGATCAAATGCCACAAAAGCCCAAGGAGACTTGGAAGAAGGGTGAGTCGAGTTTCATGAGCAATAAGCCAAGGGGTGAGAATTCTTCATCTAAACCACCAAGCAAGGGTAAGATTGAAACTCCTATGAGGCAAAGAGATGTTAAATGCTTCAAGTGTCAAGGTTATGGGCATATCTCATCTCAATGTCCAATTAGAAGAAATATGATCATCCTTGATAATGGAGATGTGGAGAGTGAGCATTCAAGTGATGATGAGATGCCTCCACTCGAAGGTCCTAGTGATGATGATTCTGTTGAAGGGGGACCTGAGGACGCCATTCCATCTAGTGGTGAAGTGTTAGTGATTAGAAGATTATTGAGCATCCAACCAAAGGAGGAGGAAGAGGAGATGCATAGGGAACATATATTCCACTCAAGATGCTTGGTTCAAGGCAAGGTATGCAGTGTTATTGTTGATTCTGGTAGTTGCACTGACATAGCTAGTACCTTATTTGTAGAAAAATTGAAGTTGCCTACAATTCGTCATCCAAAGCCATATTTCTTGCAATGGTTGATAGATTTTGGGGATGTGAAGGTAACCAAGCAAGTGCTAGTATCCTTTGCCATTGGGGGATATGTGGATGAGGTATTATGTGATGTCATTCCCATGCATGCATGTCATATTTTGTTGGGTCGTCCATGGCAGTTTGATAGGCGTGTGATTTATGATGGTTATAAAAATACTTATCGTCTAGTTTAGAAGAAAAAGGAGTTCATATTGAGACCATTGACACCTATGGAGGCCTATGCTAATCAAGCACGAATTACAAAGGAGTGTAAGGCTCGTGATGAGTCCAAAGGAGCCAAGGCCGAGGGGTCTTTATTGGAGTCGCCTAGAAAGATTGTGGATCATGAAAGCAATCGGTCTAGTGGGGAGGAAAAGAAAGGGAAAGGGAAAAGAGGGGAAGCCGAGAGAGATAAGAGGAGAAAAGTGAATGCCTATGCTAGAAAAAGTAAGGTATTTGGTGAGTGCAAGAGTGTTTTACTTGTGAGGGCTAATTCTCTTGTACCAATGTACTCTCAAGAAGAGATTTATTTTGCTAACTCAGTTTCCTATACTTTTCCTAGTGTTTTTGTGTTGTTTTTTGCAGATTGATCCTCAAGTAAAAATGTCACCTGCTTGTTGCTTTGAAGTGAAGTTTGCAACCGCCATTGAGTGTCCATTGAGCAAAGAAATTCAAGCCTTGAGAAGGGTACACTTAAGGGGCGATGAACTAAGTTTTAACGCCACAATCTTGCAACACAATTTGCTAATTTTGATTGATTGGTGGCGAGGGTTTTTACGTTTTATTTGTTTGCATTCTTCTTGTTTACATTTTGGATTTTGTTTACACTTAGTTTATTTTAAATTACACATTACAATTTGTTTTATGTTAGATTATGATGGTTTAAGTGATTTAAAGTCTTTGTTGCATGATTATTCACATTGCATTGTTAGGACTAGGTTGCATTCAAGTATGCATGAATTCTATTTTGTAGTCTTGTGTGACTTTCAACTTGGCTTAATTGAGTCTTCTAGAATTATCATGCATGATTCTTCTATTTTGAATATTTATTCAAGTTCTTATGCATTAATTGAACATGTTTGGTTATCTTATGTCATTAGATCGCTTATGTTAGTGATCTGTCCAAGTATTTTCATTGTTGTAAGCATTCTTGATTCTTGTTTATGTGTTGAGTTTAGCACTTCTAGTTGTCACATGCATACATCCTTGGATTTGGTCATTGGTTATGATGAGTCCAACTTAGTTCATTCTATTTTATCAAGTTTCATTGTTGATTCATCAAGTGTTTTTAGTATGTTGCATCTATACTTATTACCTTTAGTTCATGTGTTTAAGGATTATGCACATCGTAGGGAGTTCATTGTCTTAAACTAGGATCTCACTTGTTTAACTATCTTAATTGTGTATGATTCTCATAGTTCTGATTACGTGTGTGTGTAGGTTTACCTTATTGAAGGTGTGTGTCATGATTTGATTTTAAGTTTACATGGTACTTATTATAGTTTTCATGATGTAGGTGATTCGAGGACGAATCTTCGCGAGGAAGGAGGGAATGATAGGATCCCTTGTACGTCTACACAAGAGATGCATGTTGATTATAGAGTTGGTGATAAAGTAGCTCGTGTGAAGCTTAAAGAGGCATTGATTGCTCATGAACTTGGTGAACGAGCTAGAGAAAGTTGGCCAGATTGTCTATACGAGTTTTTGATGCTAAGTGGACTTGGATTCGATTGAAGAGCCCGTTTGCCACTTGAGGTTATGGGTGTCATGGGCTTAATTCGTTAGTTTAATAGCCCAAGTTGTATCTTTAGTTGTAGGTTTATGTTATGGTGCAACTAAGGTTTAGTTAGTTTCCATATTTAGTTTATATCTTGATGTTATGCGCCTCTTTATAGAGGGTGTTACTATTCATCCAAATTTTAGAACATTAATCAATAATATTGAGTTTTTCTCTTCAATTGTGCGTGAGTGCAAATTGAGTTTTCTTAGTTCTTTGGCTAAAGAACTACTCTTGATTGCTTGGCAAGGCGTTTGTTGAGTATTCAAGAATCTCGCTTAGAGTTCATCTTTGAGGGTTTGAATCTGTCCAATAGGATTGTCGACTAGGTGTCTACACCACGTTGTTGGTTAGGGGTCTAGGATCGTTTCTTAAAGGGAGGAGTTCAACGAATCTAGTTGAATTTGAAGCAAAACAATCCGAGTTGTTCTTGGGGTCTTCGACAAGTTGCGAAGGGGTCAAGAAGATTGGGTTGCATACTTGGAATTCAAGAGTCTTAGACCGTCATCTATTCCGTTGAATGCATCAAGAGGTAAAACCCTAATTCTGGAAAAATAAACCCTAATTAATGAAAACAAGTTAAAGTTAAAAAGCAAGATAGTTTTACTAAAAATATACTAAAAACACCAACTAACATATGTACTAATCTTGGCAAATTTTTCACTTATCAGTACTCTTTTAGAGAAAACCACCTTTATAGATAGAATATCGCATGTTTAAATTTTTGTTATTAATATGCATTGCATGTCATTTCTAGGCTTACCCCAGCATTAAATGGGGCTCTTATTAGGCCATATTACAATGTTGTACATTTATTAATTTTTATAAATTGGCATCATGGATAAACCCTGGAGGGAATGCCACTTAGGGGATCCCATCTTAGAAATAAGCCGTCCCATTTTTTCCCTTGGGTATATAACCCTTTCTATGGGAATTCCATGTTTAAATTTTTTGTACATCCTGACAGGTGAGACTCTAGGTAAGATAATCTAATGATTTTTTGCAATCAGAATGGGCAGCATATGCAAGATCAATAAGTCAAAGGAACTCCTCCTACTGCTTAGGAACTGAAAAAAAAAACCATGCACCTATCAGAGCAAAATCTTATATCACATTACCTGGGACACCTAGCTCATCTCATTGATATAGAACCAAATGAAGCCATTATTGATGCCTTGGTACAAGTGTGGGATACTAAGCACTCTGTTTGTTGATTATAAACTGACTGTTACCCTAGAAGAGATAGCTGGGCTCTTAGGACTTCCAATCGAGGGAAAAAAGCTAATTTTCCTGACTGTGAGTGGTAGAAGGAAGCTGAGCAATTTTGCAGAACTAAAAGAATCAGCTATACTTGGCCCGATCCAAGCAAATTCAGTTGGAATCAAATACTTGTACAACCATTTTGCGTCTCTAGAATGTTTTGCTTCATAGCAACAGGATTTCTTCATTGGCATGGAGGAAGTATGGTCTCAGAAACGAGTATGGGTTATGGTTTTGTACTGGCTGGGTTCTTTCCTTTTCCACAATCGGATGATAAAGTTAATATAAGAATCGTCAACATAATGACTAATCTCTTCCGTGGAATGGAAGGACAAGACCTGACTATTGTGTCCACCATTGTAGCCAACATTTTCGTTGCATGTACCAAATATAAGAATAAGCCCGGATTCTTTTACGGTCCTAGTATCCTACTTTAAATTTGGGCTATGGAACATCTCCATCGGCATTCTACGATCCGATCTAGATTTGTTTTAAAAGATACAAATTGGGTCCTATCACATAGTAAGAGGATCGACTCAGCAAACCAACCAAGGGATGCCAAAGCGTATTTGGAATTCTTCCATGCACTACGTGAGAAAGATATTTGTTGGGCCTTGAATGGACCAAATGTCGCAAACCGGCACTGGAATATTTTAGAAGAAGGTTCATCCCACTGTTGGGTAGTAATGGGGTAGCATCTTACATTCCTCAAAGAGTCCTCCGTCAGTTTGGGTGCATCCAAGGGATTCTCCCAGAATTGCAAATTGATGTTTTAAGGTGATATTTCAGCAAGGAATTTGTCCTAGCGAAATCCCAAAAAAGTTAGAAATTGCAGAGGCATGGGAAAGTTGTTGAACAGACCAAAATATCTCCTTCAATCCAAAGACTAAGTTTTCCCCGAGAACCACCTTAGGATACGACGAGTGGCTTAAGAATTAAAGCAATTCCAACGACAAGCTATCATTGACCTTGTTGAGGAGATCGTTCAATTGAGAGCCTTGTTGGACATGAAGGAACATGAATTGATACAAGAGAAGCAGAACTCCAAAAGAAGAAAGAAGCATATGAGTCTGTCAAATAGCTTTACACAGTAGCAAAACAAGAATTACGGGAAAAGAAAAGGAAGTGCTTGAAACTGAAAGATGACATCAACCACACAATGAACTAGTACTCTTAGGAGTCAAACAATAGTGAGGCTCAGCGCTTAGAAGACTAGCTGAAGAAAGTTTTAGATTGTGTGGACGAATTAATGGAATGATGTACTTTTTTGCTCAATTGTATTGGATTGACAATGGAAATAGTGAAGTGCTTTCTTCTTAATGCTCAAAATTGTATAAAAATTGATTGAATCAATGAAAAATCTATTTCTTTCTGAGCCAAAATTCATCCTGTTTCGATACCAAAAGGGGGGGTCTCACCCTAAAGGATTGCATTTCATGCTAGGCCAATCCTTGGCATGATAAAAGCTCCTTCTAGGACATGCATCTGAATTGGTTATACATTTGTTAATTTTAGTTTTTTTCTTTTTCTTTTTTGATAATAAAATTGACAGTGACAATAACGATAGGACGATTGAACCTTTTCCTTTCTAATGTACATTTCAAGTTCTTGTAAAACATAGCTTCTTTTTACCGAAGTCTCATTCATACACAGTCCCGCACCAAACAGTTACGTATAAACATGAGTACCTATTCTGAATCTCGAGGCACATGCCAGAAATCAAACATCTGAGCTAACTGCACTTAAGCTTCAGATGAATGAGATGTTGACTAACATGAACAATATGACCCACGAAGTGTCCTCTCACAGCCAAATCATTGCCCACTTTATCAGTAACATGAACAATGGCTCTACTTCTAATGTGCCCGTCACTCGGGAACCTCCACAACTCCAATCCGATGTAAGCGAAAATGCCCCAGGTGCAAACAACAACATCCTAGTGGTTCCAATGCAAACGTCACTTCTCAACACCCAAAACACCCAGATGCCTCCCCACCTCCAAACACTCAAAACCCTCAAATGCTAGTTCCAATTCCACCCAACCCTAGACACACTCAAAATACTCTGAACCAACCTCAATGCTCCCAACAAACCACCAATTTTCCTCTAAACACTCAACCACCACCAGTACTCAATACAAATTAGTTTGTACTAGATCCTGAGTATCAAGGAGGAGTGGATCTAGAACCTCATAATAGAGATGAGAATCCAAGCATGACAGAAAAAGCCCTGCTGCAAAGATTGGATAGGCTCGATGACTTCATCAAAGAAAGCCAAGGTTGGATCGGTACAGAGGTTTGGGCTATAATGATTTCTGTATGTTTCCTGATACTCAACTACCTCCAAAGTTTATGGTGCTAGAGTTTTCCAAATATAACGGTGCTGGGGATCCCGTAGTGCATCTTAAGATGTTCTATAATAAGCTGGGCAAACCAACCGAAAATGACAAATTACCAATGAGGTTGTTTGGGGAGAGTTTGGACAAGGATGCATTAGAGTGGTATTTAAAATTGCATTTCTCAAAGATCCGAAACTGGACCGATCTCTCCCTAGCATTTATCAAACAACCGAAACTGGACCGATCTCTCCCTAGCATTTATCAAACAATATGAGCTCAATTGTGATTTGGTACTTGGTAGATTTTCCCTAGTAGAGTTGAAGAAGAAATCTTCAGAAAGTTACATAACTTATGGGCAGCATTGGCAAAGTGTGGCAGCTAAAGTAAGTCTACCAATTGATGAGAATGAAATTGTAAAACTATTTATCGATGCCCAAGACCCGCCTTACTACCAGGCCATCGTAAGCTCAATTGGAAAAACCTTTGCCCGGGTTATTGAACAGGCAAAAGCCATTGAAAGAGCGGTAAAGAAGGGAAAGGTAGTAGATATGGCTGCTATGAAGATGCAAGTTGAATCGTCGCAAAATAGTAATAATCTAAAGAAAGTAGTCGAGAAAAAGTCCGAGAAAAGAAAAGAAGAGACAGCCTTTGTCATAAACCAAGGCCCAAATCCCAAGTCCAAGTTTCAAAACAAGCCAAATTATTATGCTTAATACCCATAGTACTCTCAGACAGCACATCTATCACCTGTTTATCCCAGTACCTTCAACCCGTCTTTAACACCCAAGCCCAACCAGTAAATGTCCATCCATTTTACCAAATACCCAACCCATGTTCCAAAACCTTCGACCTGCACTCCAAAATAATCCTTGCCACCCATGCAGAACCGCTCAAGTCCCATTCATCCTAACACTTATGCTCCACACAACCAACTTTAAAATGCTATGGGTCTAAAGAACCTACCACAGAAATAGCCAAGGACTTTCACTCCTCTTGGCCACCCCCTGGATCAGATATATGAGCAGTTGAGAGCGGCGTGTATAATTGGCACGATCTCTCGAAAAACTTTCTCTAACGGGTTGCCTCGTGACTATGATCATCATGCTATCTGTGCTTATCATTCAGGGATTCGGGGGCACCCAACAGCCAATTGCTGGGCTTTGAAGCATAAAATTCAAGACATGATTGATGATGGAGAAATGTGATAAGGACAGGAAGGGGGCAAGCTCTAAATGTTGACAACAACCCTCTGCCTCAGCATGGATCGACCATTGGAATGATAACTTTAAATGAGGAATTTGAGGATCTTGCCAAACTAATAGTCTCAACTGAGGGAATAATGGGAGTTATTGAAGATGATTATAGGCAAGTTGGAATGATGATGTCTGGTTAACAATTCATGAGCAGATACAGAGATGATATTTTGGCAGAAAAAGCAGAATCACCAATGGCCCAGTCAAAAGAACCATTTATTTCGAAAGACATGTTATTAGCTGCCAGTTCTTCAAGTCAGCCGTTTGTACTCGATATGTAGCCATTTGAGTTGGAAATTTCAGAACCAAAAATTGTCGCGTCCTAAAATGATAAAAGCACGGTGGAGTTGTTGACTGTCACTCCCCAAAAAGGTAGTCCGGTCTAGTGACCCTTTTTTTAAAAGAAAGCATTTGGAAAAGCTGTACGTGTGTGATAAAATCGAGTTTTTAGTGAAAAAGTATATTTTTAAACAAAATGGTATTTTGGAAAAACAAAAGAAAGCTGAGATTAAAAAATGTGACAATTTTGGCCAACTAATTTTGAAAGAGGATTTTATTTTAAAAATGGAGTCGCCACTTGGTATGGAGTTAGATTGTACCAAGTCACCCGAAAAATCATTCAACAAAACAAAAGTAAAATTTTTAGAAAAAAATATTTAAAATCCTTTTCCAACTCCAGTCTACAAAAAATGAGAGAAGAAGGTCCGAGAGTCACATTTGAAGAAAGGAAAGGAAAACGCTAGCGCCTAAGGGACCCTTTCCACCTAGCTGAGGCTAGTTGCAATATTTAATCAAATTTTCTTGAATTAGCCCTAAGTTATGTCACATTTAGATGTGTCTATATGAATGCAAATTCTAGATCTAAATGAGTATCGAGAGGGTTGAAATGTCCCGTCGAGACTTGGTCAGGATTATCCCATTAATTGCGAAACCGGGTCAAGACCTCAAGGGAGTCACGATTGTCTAAGCAAAATGAAATGCAAAAAGAAAAATAGTAATATAGATAATAAGTGGTCAAAGAAAATGGGAATATAGCATAACAGGCACGGGGACTAATAACTCGTGACTAATATTTTTCTACTCACGCAGGGAGAAATGGCCTGTCAATCCACCGCTTCCTACATAAGTAGATGACTATTTCTAGTCGGATCACACAAATGTCCTAAAAGTCTAAGTGAAAAAGCAACTTAAATGTCATGTACTTGAAGATGTGTCAAAATAAATAATAATAATAATAATAATAATCATCATCATGCAAAATGATGAAAAAATAAAAAAAGAATAGTGTGTGAAATGATGTAAAATGCATATGAGTGCACCTAGCACTAAAATGCCCTAAGGGTCTAGCATTGGACTAGCCCTTTCAAGGGACTCCCACTAGCGTTGGACTAACGGGGAGGTGAGAAAACCACAACTAGCATTGGGCTAGTGTGGTGACGGAATAACAAAACCAATAAATCATGAATTAACATAGGAAAACATAAATCAAAAGCAAATAAGTATATAAAGACATATAAGAGCACGTAGGGGCACATAACATGTAAATATGATGTTCTAGATGCAAAACTCCTAATAAAAGCAAGAAAATATATAAGTACACAAGCATACAAAAGCAAATAAGGCCTAACTATTACATCGGGGGAGGGGTTAGATACAATTTTTAGGGGTGAAAAAGTAAAACGACCTATCTATTACATTTATCTATCTAAATACACAATTTTGCTAAAATATAAGAAATGTAGCCTAACTATTACATTGACTAGCTAAATACAAAAATATTAAACTTTTTGCCAAAATAATAGAATTAGAAATTTTACTCAAAAAGCATGTAAAGTAAGAAATATATGAAGAAACATGCGTAAAAATCACATAAAAGCACATTGGGGCATATAAAGATGAATTAATGAGAAATAGGGGTACCTCTTCGAAGACCAGGTACAAATACTAATTAAAACGAACAAACAAGTTAAGGTACCTCGATATCAACAAATAAAGGCTAAGATATGTAAATATTGACAAATTGGGGCAAATATGTAAAATCTAGCAACTAAGGGGACTAAAAATAAAATTTTATAAAGCTTAAGGGGTAAAATTACAAATTCACTTAAGTCTAGGGGGTGCAATTGAAAATTAAAGCAAATTTGGGGAGACAAAAGTAAATTCTAGCAATCATTAAGACGTAGTTGCAAATAATTTGAACTTAATTGAAAGAAATTAAAAAGAATAGGGTCAATCTATAAATACAAGGGGACTTAAATGCAGGAATTGAAACCTGCTCAAGCACATAACAAATAGAAACCAAAAATTAAGGGCTAAGTACAAATAACACCTATTTACAATAAAGTAGCCAATTAGCTAAATGAAATAGATGAACTAAGACAAACAATAATAAACATGAGAGAATTAGACTAACAAACAACATTAATTTAAAAACTAATACCCCAAAATTGGTTTTGCCTAAATTGAAAATAAAAACCCCAAAATCTTCAAATTCACTAAAAAAATAAAACCCCCCATCATCTTCCTTTCTAGTTCTCACACGATTCTCTTCTCTGGTTCTCACTCTCTGTTTTTCCTTTTTCTCTCCTTCGTCTTCTTCTCCCTGTTATCCCGTCACTCTCTCTATTTCTCAGTTTCTCTTTATCTATTCACTCTGTTTTTCACCTTCTCTTTTTCTTCACATTTTCGTTCTTCCTTTTCTCTTACTGATCTCTTCTTTCTCTTGATTTCCCTCTCGTCTGTCCCTCCCAACTCTCTCATCTCCTTCTCTTCTCTATTTCATTTTTCTCTCGTTCTCTAAATCTCTCAGTCCCTCTGCCCTCTATTTCCTTCTCCTGTCTCCTCTCTTTCTCTTTCTGCTTCTGGTCTCTTCTCTTTCTCTTGCATTTCCTTTCACTGTTCTCTCAACACCAGAACATCAAGGTCTATTTTTCAAATTAATTTCACCCTCAAACAAAGGAAAAGAAGACACAGTGGTGGGAGAGGCGTGGTGAATGATAAGGCTGGAGGAGAAGACGTTTGTGATTTGGGGCTTGTAGTGGCAAGGGATGGAGGTGAGAGTGGTGAGAGGCTATCAATGGGTGCAGTGGGTTTTGAGCTTGGCTGTTCTTAGGTGGCATGTGTGCACTGGAATTGTTGGGGTTGGTGTTTTTTGAGTGATACGTCAGTAGAATGGAGGTTGTGTGGTGGCTTTTCTATGATGGGGTTGACAGTGATGGCGGTTTGTGAGCGTCAGTGGAGATCGTTTTGAGCATTTTGCAATTGTGAATTGGGGGTTATTTGTAGACTATCTTTGTGATGCTTTTCTGCAGGTTTTAGTGCTGCTTTGGACTCTTTTTGTTGCTGTCTTTCTTGCAGGGGATGGAGGAGACGAGATAATAGGTAAATTGTGGTGGAATTGGATCGTGCATATGGATGTGGTGGTGTTAATCCAGGAGTTGTGGTTCTGGGATGGTTGTGTGATGGCGCTGAGAGAAAGAGGCAGTGTTTGGGCATTGGAATTGGGGCTGTTTTTTCAAATTGTTTGGTGAAGGTGGCAGTAAGGTAACCATGAGAAGCTAAGTGATGTTTGTTTCTATTTGGTTGGAATTGGGCTTAGTACAGATGTAAAGGTATCAGGCGATTTTGATTCTGATAAGTGGTTATGGTGATTTTTGTTGCAGGTTGGGGATTGTGGGTTGGTTGTAAATGGTTGAATGGTGGTGATGGCAAAGGACGGTGATGATGATTTTTCTGGGGTTGATTTTGGTTGTGAATTGATGAGAGTCTGATGGTGGAGAGGTTGTTTTTTACTGATTGTGGTATTGTCTATAATTGTTGGTGGTTCTGTGAAAGTATTTGCGTAGGGGATCTGGTATTTATATGTGGAGATTGAGTGATTTGGTTGAGGTTCTACCAAGGGGAATCAAGTGAGAGAGAGGAAGAGGAAGGTGGAGATGATGGTGGAGGAGTTAACAGTAGGATGGAGATTTGACTGGTGAGGATTAGGGAGAGACCATGAAGAAGTTGAAGAAAATTAGAAAGAAGAACAGCTAGTAAAATCCCAGAACATTTTCAGAAAAATTCAACCAAAAATACAAACAATCACAATTTTTGTTCTTGCTTCTTTTTATCTAAATCTAAATTTTTATAGTAAAATGAGAAAAGACGAATTAAAAGCCAAAAGTTTAACTAAGATATTACCTTTTAAAGCTTCAATATGAGCTGATGATGAATTTGATGATGAACAGGATCCTAACGCTCTGGAAGGAAATGACGGCTAAGTGTGTGTGTTTTTTTTAAAACAGTGTGTGTTTTGATACTAATAAATAAAAAGAAAATGTGTTTTTAGGGTTTTTTTTCTTCCTTTTTTCTAATTTTAATGGGGGGTATTTATAGAGCTAGTTATCTTGGCCTCCAAAAATACTACAAAATAACAAAAATGCCACCAGTAATAAAAAATTTTAATTTTATTTTAAAAAAATATTTTTAACTCAAAAAATAAAAAATTAATACAAAGAAATGACAGTAAACTCTAAAATTTGCCAAAAAATTCAAAGTAGATTCTAAAATAAAAATTTAAGCTTAAAATTGGTCAAAAACGCGTTCGGAGTGTGAAATGACGATTTTGCCCCTATAATGACAAAATGCACAGAAAGATGGCTATTGGCCATGAAAAATTGTCAAAAATTAAAAATAAGCTTAAAACCATAGAAAATGCATTCATGACTCAAAAATTGGTGAAAAATGCGTTTAAAATGTGAAATAATGATTTTGCCCCTAGGCAACGAAAATACTCAAAAAATGGCTATTGGTCTCAAAAAATTATCAAAAATTAAAAATAAACTTAAAACCCTAAAAAATGCATTTATAACTCAAAAATTGATGAAAAATGCATTTAAAATGTGAAATGATAAGTTTGTCTTTGAACGCGGTATTTACTAAAAAGATAGCAATCGTTCTCGATAAAATCAAAAAATTTAGAAACATACTTAAAGAATCAAAAAAATAAATTTGGGACCTAAAATGAGCGAATATGGTGTTCGCAAGGCAAAATTACTATTTTGCCCTTGTGCTGGTGAAATATAAAAAAATACCAATTAAATCTAAAAAAATCACAAAAAATTAAAAAAATACGTATGAAAGTAAAAATATGAATTTAAAACCCCAAAAGCTAATGGAAAAATATTTACAGATAAAAATTACTATTTTGCCAACCCGAGATTATTGATTTTGTACCCCCTTTTTATTGAAAAATTAGAATTTAACTTCAAAAATATAAACACCTCCCAGTGTTTGAAAAATAAATGGTGTGTCAAAAGTTGGTATCTACAATTTGCCCCTCTTTGTCGGGAATCTCATAGAGATTTCAGATAAAGACGTAGACAACATCAAATTTTGACTTACCCAAAAAGTGAAAACATATACTGCTGTAAGCAAAACATTTAAAAATGTATGGTATGAGAATGTGGTAAGATGTAAAGCAATGAACGAATGCATAGACAAAAAACATGTGACTGACCTCTTTAGGAGCTGCCTACTTATCCGGGTGAAGGTAATCAGGTCAAACGCAGTTTAGAGGCAAGTGAATTAGTGAATGCAAAACACAACCATAAATGGTAACACAAGAATTCAAAATTTTCAAAACTTGTCATCAAAATAAAGAAAGAAATGCAACATTTGAATTGTTAAACTAAAATAACCTAAAGCGATCTAGGCTAATGGATTTGTAAACTCATGAACTAAATTCAAAAAGCATGCTCGAGTTGCTGAACAAAATAAATTTATAAAGTAAATATAGAAAGCGGTACTCAGGCTATTGAACAAAATAAATTCAACAAACCTAGGCTGCTAGGATAAATGAACAGAAAGCAAGTCCAGGCTGCTAGAAAAAATAAATTCATGAACTAAATGCAGAGTCTAGGCTACCAGACGAAAATAGACAGAAAGCGGGTCCAGGCTGCTAGACAAAATTAATTCAACGATCTTGGCTGCCAGGATAAAATGAACAGAAAGTGAGTCCAGACTACTGGACAAAATAAATTCATAAACTAAAAGCAGAGTTTTGGATACCAAACTAAAATGAACAAAAAGCAAGTCTAGGCTGCTGGAGAAAATAAATTCATAAACCAAATACAGAGTCTGGGCTACCAGACTAAAATGGACAGAAAGCGGGTCCAGACTGTTGGACAAAATAAATTCATAAAATAAATACAAAGTCTGGGCTGTCAAACTAAAATGGACAGAAAGCGGGCCCAGGCTGTAGGACAAAATAAATTCATAAAGTAAATATGAAGTTTGGGCTGCCAAACTTGAAATATAAATAACAGATGCCGACCAAGCTGCTGGACGAATGCATAACCTTGGGCTGCTAAGGTTGATGCATGCAATGCAAAGTTTGGGCTGTTAGACTAAAATAGACAGAAAATGGGTCCCGGGCTATTGGACAAAATAAATTCATAAACTAAATTCAAAGTTTGGGCTGCCAGACTAAAATTGACAGAAAGCAGGCCTAGGTTGCTGGACAAAATAAATTCATAAAGTAAATGTAGAAAGCGATGCCCAGGCTATTGGACAAAATAAATTCGTAAAGTAAATGCAGAAAACGGTGCCCAGGTTGCTAGACAAAAAAAATTCGTAAAGTAAATGCAGAAAGCGGTGCTCTAGCTGCTTGACAAAATAAATGCATAAAGTAAATGCAGAAAGTAGTGCCAGACTGCTGGACAAAATAAATTCGTAAAGTAAATGCAGAAAGCGATGCCAAGGTTGATGGATAAAATAAATTAGTAAAGTAAATGCAGAAAGTAGTGCCCAGGTTGCTGGACAAAATAAATTCGTAAAATAAATACAGAAAGCGGTGCCCAGGCTGCTAGACAAAATAAATTCGTAAAATAAATACAGAAAGCGGTGCCCAGGCTGCTAGACAAAATAAATTCGTAAAGTAAATGCAGAAAGCGATGCCCAGGGCTGCTAGACAAAATAAATTCGTAAAGTAAATGCAGAAAGCAATACCCAGGCTGCTAGACAAAATAAATTCGTAAAGTAAATGTAGAAAATAGTGCCCAAGCTGCTGGACAAAATAAATTCGTAAAGTAAATGCAGAAAGCGATGCCCAAGCTGTTGGACAAAATAAATTCGTAAAGTAAATGCAGAAAGCGATGGCTAAGCTACTGGACAAAATAAATTCATAAACTAAATGTAGAAAATAGTGCCCAAGCTGCTGGACAAAATAAATTCGTAAAGTAAATGCAGAAAGCGATGCCCAAGCTGTTGGACAAAATAAATTCGTAAAGTAAATGCAGAAAGCGATGGCTAAGCTACTGGACAAAATAAATTCATAAACTAAATGCAGAAAGCGGTGCCCAGGCTGCTGGACAAAATAAATTCGTAAATTAAATGCAGAAAGCGGTGCTCAGGCTGCTAGACAAAGTAAATGCATATAGAAATGTAAGACACAGAGATATTTAAACAAATGATGAACATAGTATACAACTTAACTCAAAAACTGATTTTTCTATTTTTTTCTCTCTTTTTTTCCGTTTTCTTCTCCTTTTTTTTTTTTTTTAAGAATAGAGGATTAAGCCTACCAAGAACTGAAGATGTAAGCTGGTGAAACGAAAACACAATATACAAATTACTAGGCACCTTAAAACTGTGACAGCCCCACCTTACCCAGAGGCGCACCAGAGGGCTTAGCGAACTGCCTGTCTAGCTCTCGCCAGGACTCAAATCAAGCACTCACTCAAAATATCCAAATATACTTAACCCAAAATAAAATACATTCATATAATTCAAATTTAAAAGTACAAGTATCACTAAGAAGTTTTACATCCCAAAATATACACAGTATTTACAATAATAGCCTAAACAATTTGGCTATCAAAATATATAAAATATCTACTAAATCCAAAATCTGTCGTTCCAGCTTTAATATTATGGGAAACCTAGGTAAAGAAAACAAATAAAAAGGATGAGCTAAAATAGCCTAGTGAGTGCTCAAGTCATGCAACCATACCAGGAATCCATTATTTTATTTAACAAAATAATTAACAAGCTAAATAAACAGTGTATGAACAATTTAATTAACAAATAGTCAATGACAGATAAAGGGCTCAACTACGGGAGCAAGCTCAACTGCAGAGGAAGCAAGTACCGATCATGTAACTATGACGTTGGGACCGAGATAATAGCTCAGGTCCTTGCCAAGGGTCATACCAGTATTAACAAGCAAGTATCCTAACCACCATTCACCTTGTAACCTCCGTACAGGCTATCACATCCAGGGAGTAATCTCAACCTTGGAGGGCCAACAAGCAAGAAAGTTCAATCCAGAGTTGGCCTCTTTGAGGATTCTCAACTCAGATAGGAAAGAACAACACGCCCTAAAATACCCAGCACCTTATGTCCTCCCAATCACGACCGGATTAACTAACCGTGAAGTAACGGTGAAGTTAGTCACGGAAGTCTCAAGCACAAATAACACATTGCAGAATAGATGCGATAAAGTACACATCTTTCCTCAAATAACACATTTCATTACATAACATTTACAAATATAACATAGCACTTCATGCATCATGCACACATAGAAACACTCACCTGGAATGCCTAGGAAAATATTTCGTAAAATAGTCGAGATTCACTTTCGAATCCTCAAACAAGCTTAGATCTTGCTTAGGAAGAAGATGAGCTCACTTTTATGGTGGAGATGACCAAAAATGGAGAGAAAGTTTCAAGAAAATGAAAACAAAAGAGAGAAGAAAGAGAGCAAGGGAGGGCCGGCCAAAATGAAGCAAAAAAGAAAAGAAATAGGCCAAGAAAATAGAAAAGAAATAAAGAGAAAAGTGGGAAAAGGTGCAACCAATCATAGCAAGACAAGAATCATCCTAGGGTTTAGATTTTTTTGACATAATAGCTACTACTTGGTTAAATATGATTAGTGGATATTTTAATCACTTATCTTCCTAGTAATTTACAAGCTTTAGGGTACAATTTTTAAAGCAAAAGAGAGAAGAGAGAAGGGAGAGAGGGCCAGCCAAAAGAGAGAAAGAAAGCAAGAGAATAAATGAAATTTTTAGGTCAAGTTTGAGCTAAAGCCAACCGGTCAAAGGAACTAGAAAATGGTAGAATTAGTAAGTCAAAATTAAACACTATTATAAACTAATGGTCCAATGAAATTAATCCAAATTTACTACTTAGGTGTCCCACTTAATAATGAAAGAATCTTATTTACTTAACCTAATTAACTTAAGAAATCTTCCAACTAATAAATCAAGGACTAACACTAAACTCCAAATAAAAGAAGTCTCCCTTATTGAGTGCATTTTTTGTTTTTTTTTCCTTTTTCTTTTCTTTTCTCTCTTCTTTTTTTTTTTTTTTTACTGATGGACATAACATGAATTAAATGGTTTTTGTATGAATTTCTAGGGCGTTACAAAAACAACATGTAGTATGCTGGATATATGCTAGATAATTTCTAGGTGAATGAAAATTTGAAAAAATAAAACATGCAAATGAGGTGCAGATTGACAAATGAACGTATGAATATGAACGAAAATGCAAAGTTTGAGATGCCAAATTAAAATAAACAGAAAAGTAAACCAATGGACGAGTTGGAACATAACAGAAATTAAAACCCAACGGACAAGTTGGGACTTAACAAAAAAAAGTAAAACATAGTGTGCGAGATACTGGACAAAAACAAAACAAAACAAACAATAACAAGTATCGATTCAGAAAAGTAAGACATGATGAAGTGGTATAGGCTGTTGGACAAAATGTATGAAAGCACGATCCTAGAGTGATGAATAAAATGCAGTGTCCAGACTGCTAGAATAAAGAAACATGATGAGATCTTAGTTGTTGGACAAAATGCATAGAGAAATTTAAGACACAGGAAAACTTAAAAACAACTGTCGATCATTGCAAAAAATCAAAAATTTTAAAAAATTTTGTCCTAGTGTATGGCATCCAACTGACTTGACATTACCCTTTTCGAGATGTGGTATCATGTAAAAACATCAAAAATCTATTTAAACTCAATTTCCTCCAAAAATTTTTGCTCCAGTATAAATCAGTCTTTCCAAAATTTTGCCTCAAGAACAAAGCATCCAAATCAATTTTTTTCTCAAAAAATTTGCACCAGTGTCAATTTTGAAATCAATCCTTGAATTGAATTTTGCCTTAAGCAGGAAGTATCCATATCAAATTTTTCTCAAAAATTTGCCCCAATGTCAATTTTGAAATCAACTTTTGAATTGAATTATCCCCTTGATCAAGCCATCAATAATTTGAAAAAATTGTCATCAATTTTTATCCTTGACGAAGGCCTCATTTGAAGATAGTGTGATCACACCTGCAAAAAGAGCAAAACACCAGCAATAGCAACAGTGATACCACCACCTGACGATCCTTTGACTCCACAAGCACATATAAACATGAGTACCGTCATTCCGAATCTCTGGTGTGGTCTCTTGCTTTACTTTCTGCAAGTCTCTCAAATTTAGTAAACTCTGATTTACGACTCAGATCAAATTCCCTAAAATGGTCTTTCAATTCATGTATGGCTCCAACTTTTGATAAATTTAGGATTGCCTTTTCTTTTATTCAGATTCAAACAAAGCAAATGTCAAATTTTCAAAATGCTTCACATGCAATAATGTAAAAGAAGTTATGTACAGTAAATAACACAAAACACTCAAAAACTAAATGAAATACAATTAAATGAAACATTTTTTCAAAAAATTGATTTTGAAATGATTGCTTAAAAGATGCCTTTTGATCTTTCGATGTCATTCCCATTTAAATTCTGACATTGCCACAAAATGATTAATACAGAAAAGGAGTCTCAAGCAACTGTAGTCATCAACTTCCAAAGAAATCCCATGCCGACATACTAACTTTCTCATTCATGAGTTTTCAACTGTTGCATTTTTCTAATTACAGTGTCTTTCCGAACTATCGACTTCAGAGGAAGAAACATAATGAACTGTAGTATGTAAACTTGAGATAATCTTTCCTATTTTCATTAAAACAGACTGGCATTTGAAAAATATTTGTCATCAGTAGGACAATCTTTCCTTCGATGATTTAGGATAGATATATGCCACTTTGATTTGCCACTTTTCATTTCAAAAATCATCACAAAATGAAGACGGAGGTCGTGAACAGACTCAGCTTTGAAAATGGATCTGGTAATGTCCTAGAAAGATTAGAAAGCAGAAGTTAAGAAGGGTTTAAACATCTTGAGGTCGCATTTGCAGAGAATTTGCCCCAATTTTGACAGTTTTCATTTTTTCTTAGAAAATTTTCACCTCAACTTTGCTATTGGCTTTAGCGGCTCTTTTCCCTTCTTTTCTAAAAAGAAAATTTGCCCCAGTTTATTACTTTCTTTGGGCTTTCTTTTTCAATCATCTTTTTTCTTTTTCTTTTTACCGTTGTCTCCTTTTTTTTTGTTGCTTTGACAAACAAAAATAAAATTTGCCCCAGTGTGGGGTAAAACTACTTTAAAATCGCCCTAGTGTGGGGGTGTGACCTTCAAGTGGGTTGTCAAATGAAAGTCATATATTCTGAATATATTCTAGAGGCTTAAAGGGAAAAACTAGGGAAAAAAAAAAGTCCGCCTTTGATACATCCTTTTTGCAACAATTTTGGAAGAAATTTTACTAAATCAAATGAGAAATTCCTTTGTGGTGGCTGAATTGATGATCTAGGAAAATATCCACAATCAATTTCTACTCAAACACTATATTGCTTTTTCTCTTTTTGAGCTCCAATTGATCCAAATTCTATTTGAATGTCATTATCCTGCAAAAAATCACAAAACCTTGTATGTCAATCTGCTTGACAATATTTCTACCTCAAAATTCTAAATTTTGAGTCAACAAATGAGCTAGAATGCATCATTTTGACACTTGTCAATTTTTCCACACTTGAAGCATTGTTTGTTCTCAACCATTTGAAAAATGTGAGCTCAACTAATGATTCAAGCATTGAAATCACACATGTACATTCTAAAACGTATTTCCTCAAGACCAAGTAAATAATCATTATGCAATTTATTGTCTTGTCTTCAATACTCATAATATCAAGTAAAGAAGAAATAATTATATCACAATTAAGCTTGTTCAACTTAATTTATTTGCCTTACAAACTTTCACAAATAAATGAATCATATGATCAATCAAAAATGCAATCACATGTCTACTGATCAATTTCATTTCTTCCTTGAGGAGAATTTGTAATATTGAACTAGTCACTCAGGATACGAGAGTGCCTTTTGATGCGAAAACTAACATTGGCTATGAAGGTTCCCAGGTTACTCAACACCTCAACCTTAAGCGAATAGCAAAAACTAGTATTTGATGAAGTAAAAGTTTCCTTTTTACGTAAGAATCGACATTGGTTGGATGAACATCATTGATTACTCACATATTTACTTACTAAATTTGCAATGCATTACTCATAATTCAAGTATCGTTTGACGTGAAAGTCAACATTTTTTAGATGAAGACCCTCCTGTTACTAAGCACGAGAACCATTGGAGTAGAAAAAAGTTATATCATCTTTTTCTTCTTTTCTTTTTCTTTTCTTCTTTTTTTATCATTCATCATCATTTTTTTTATATAAATTCCCCATAATGACTTTTACATCATAGATTACATGATTGCACCAATTGACCATAATCAATCCGTTAACACGAAAAATTAAGTAAAGAAGAGAAATTTTCATCAAACGTGCAAAATTTAGACATAATTCTAATCACTTTACAAGATATACTTTCTATAAGAACAAAACCTCAAACCATATCATAATCATTTCTTAGTACTTGAAGAAAGCATTTGCCAAATCACATAAAGTAATTTCAACCAGTAGTGGAATTAGACAAAATCAAGATTGCAAGCCATAACTCACAAGCATGTGACGTCCCCCTATCTTAACCTCACAATAACTTATACAACACATTCCAAAGGTAAATAAGAAAATGCGGACATGAAACAATAAAACTCCCCTTGTGAATTGGTTGAAGTGGCATCCCCTGCTTGTTTGTTCTTTTATTGTGCTTGAATTCTCCAAGCATACATCCAAATTTGCTTGACAAGTTATTATGACCCTCTTTCATGATAATTCGAATGCCCATAAGTGAGAATCTGAACAACAAATCTACCATTTTGCTTTAATGCCAATGTTGATAACTTCTGTGTATTCTAAATTAAACTTGAATTCATTTTGAACCATTCAGAATCTTTAACACAGAGTCCATATTTCTCTTTGGTGTCACCCTAGTTCTCATTAACAATTTGCACTATTTCAGAATCCGTGGCAATCATCAACTTCACGTGAGGTGACATCCAAAAATCATAAGCATTTATTTTGGCCATTTGAATGAAAAAGAAAAGAAAAATGAAAAATATGGAAACAATTGCATAAATTGACAAATGAGGAAAGCTTTCATCTCATTGAACACAAACTTGCATTTTCTTAAAAAGAAATATCTACAAACACATAAACTGGCATTGTCCTTTGGGAAAGCAATAAACATAATCCAAGTCAAAACATTTTCTTAAAAGGAAATAAAGACTCACGACCATTTTCTAAATGAAATCAAAAGATGATATGAGCCATACACCAAAACCATTCAAAGAAACAAATCTATTCCAGGGCTCTATCTGAAAATGAATTTTTGAAACAAAGATAATTCTAAATTCATTGTCACTCCTTGCCAAATTCTAAACCCATTGCCAAATTTTCGTATAGCTCTATCATCCCTACAGTAGGTTCATGTTGAGGCAAAGGATTGTTATCAACGTTCGGGGCTTGTCCTCCTCCTCTCCTCAATACAATTTCTCTATCGTTAATCATATCTTGAATCTTGTGCTTTAGTGCTCGACAATTAGCAGTGGAATGTCCCTGGCCTCCTGAATGGTAAGCACAAAAACCCTAGGGTCGTAATCACAAGGTAGCCTGTTAGAGTAGATAGCCTGAGGTATTGTACCTATTTTGTTTGTGGCCTTCAACTATTCATAGATTTGCTCTATAGGACGACCTAGAGGAGTGAACACCCTATTTGGCCTTTGTGGTTGGTTGGTTTGACCAATGATTGCTTGATGTTGGGCAGGTGGAACACAATTGTTAGGATAAGCAGGCCTTGGGCGGTTTTGCATGGGTGGGCGAAGGCTATTTTGAGGTGCAGGTTGAGGGTTTTGAAACATAGTTTGGGTGTTTGGATAAGCAGATTGAGGATAAGGAGGCTGGATGTTAGTGTGGTAAACGGGTTGAGAATTGAGATGCTGTTGGTAAGGAGTCGTGTATGAAGAATAGTTCTGAGCTCTGGGTCTAAAAGCTGGGCCTTGATCCCATACAAAAGCAGTTTCTCCTTTTTTCTTCTTGAACTGAGGCTTCTTCCCATTATTGTTTTGATTCTGGTTTTGTAGTACCTCCAATTGCAGTTTTAAAGCTGTCATGTTGACTATTTTGCCTGCCTTGACAAACTCATTGTACTCTTCAAGCTTGTTGATGATGGCTGCAAATGAACTTCTAGTCATGTGAAAGATTTTCTCAAAATATGACAGATCATGAGCCTTAATGAAAGTATGAACGATCTCTTCCTCATTCATGGGAGGCTCTACTTTAGCGGTCAACTTTCTCCAACGCTTAGCGTATGTTTTGTGATCCTTCAAAGGTTTTCTCTTAGTACTCTTTAGTGTAGTTCGTATCGGTGCTAATTCACAGTTAAACTCACATTACTTTACAAAAGTTGTTGACAAATCTAACCAGGTCCTTATCTCCTAAGGCTTCAGATTTGAATGCCAATCTAACGCATCACCTTCTAGACTCTTAGGGAATAAGCGCATGGGTAAATTTTCATCATCAATTGGTTGGCCAAGCTTGTTATTGAACATTTTGAGATGAGTCTTGGGATTGCCAGTTCCATCATATTTAATAAACTTGGGAGCTTTGAAACCTAGTGGTAATTGAATATCTAGAAAGAGATAGAGATCATCATAACTCAATCCGCCATATTTGTTTAACCCTTGACTTTTCTTCATGAACTCTTCAAACCGATCCAATCTCTTAAGCAACTCTTTATCTACAAGTGTGGCAATTTCATCCATAAACGGCCTTCCCTGAGAGGCGATATCCCATACAAAAGGTTCTGTTGTGTGATAGTGAGGTGCCTGAGAATTGGGTGGGATATTTTGGTTGATTTGTGGATGAGATTGAGGAAGTGAATAGTTGGGCAGATTCATTTGAACAAAGTTTGGGCGCACAGGAAGCAGATCAAGATTGACGTGAGCAGAGGGTCCTTCAATCGGATTAGCAAAAGGTAGGAGGGAAGCGGTTTGCATATTGGACTGCAAAAGGCAATTGGTTAACTTGCTCAGAGGAATGGTCAACTACCGGTATTGGATTGTTCAGGGCACCACCACTGCTGTTTGCAACAAATTGGTCAATGACACACCTCTGTGAAGTCATTTCTGCACTCAAGTCCTTAAACTTGCCCAATACTTCGCTCAGCTGAGCCCCCAATACAGAGAAATCCTACTGACATTGCTTGAGTCATTCTTTCTAAAACCTTTGAATTAGAACTCTTGTTTATACGGCATTGTAATTGGCGGGTACTGGACCGCGTCTGAATGGGGCTTCTATGAAAAAAAGTTATAATTTAAAGTACCTAAAATTCATATTGGGAGAGGAAAATGATTTAGCTGTCATATCTTTATTAGCACTGTCCGATTTTATTATTTCAAAAAAAAAAAAAGACTGTAGTTAGTAAGTGTATAAATAATTCAAATGCATGTCCTTAGGGGGTGACCTTATTATGCCAAGGGTAGGCTTAGCATGATGCAACACCCTCGAAGTAGGGCTTGTTTACCAAACCTGTGCTTTTGAAACATAATGTCTTGAAACAAAACACTTTCATTGATAAAGTCAAAGTTTAAATACACTGTCCACATCATCTCTCGATGACGACTTTGTGCAAGATCATTAAACTTCTTCAACCTATCTATCATAGCATCTTTTGATTCTATAAAGTATGTGTTCTTCATGCGTTCTGCTTGATTGTACAATTCACTGCGTTTTCTCTTTAGCTCCTAGTTCTTCTCTCTAGCATCTTCATACAACTCTTTGTTCCGTTCTACCATTTCCTTGCTCTGTTCCACTGATTGCCTCAATTGCAAGTTTTCCTTATCCTTTACCTCGATGAAAGCCATTAACTTCCTTACTTCCTCGGATTGTGTTACTTACTGTCTATTCTCTTTGCGACTCCGAAACCAAACTTCATACTGAGAGGTCACCAAATCCTTTTACTTAGACTATGGGTCATAGATAATGTTGTGATCATTGGACAGTGTGCCCCAAGCATGAGTGATTGGGTCTTCATTGGCATAGGGTCTAGGCAAACCCCTTTATTGAAGCTGATTGTGAAACTGGCTAGATCCGGTGTGGGTGGCAGACCTTGAATATGTCTGAACTTTTTAAGAAACCTTTTAGTGTGTAAGCAACAATGCCTTGAGTCCCCAACAAAGGTATGAAGTCTAATGACTTTGTACGTAAAGCTGGCTTAAGGTAGTCGGCCCAGTCCAATACCTATCTAACTTTCTGGTTTGACAATGTCTCTAAGAAACCCAAATAATTAGACGTGTTCATTGGCCTATTGTTCTTATCAATCCTTTTATGATGAGTGACTATCTGGTTATATTTGACCAATGGCAAGCTATTAGGAGTGGGTGAGCGCCTCTTGAAGTGTTCCATAGCCCATATGTATAAAATCTGTTTTGATCCATGAAAGAAATTTTTTCCTCTTTGACAGTTTGTAAATGAGACAAATATGTCAACCAATACAGTCGGTACTATAGATGCTCTCCGACCTCCAATCCTGAAAAATAAGTCAATCATAAGTTTGGTAGTTTTGAACCCAACTTTTTTGTCCCTCCTAGGAAAAAGATAAATGCCAGCCATCACGAACTCATATACCAACGACCTCTTGTGCTTCCATTTCGTCTCGAATGAAAATGTAAAATCCTTCATGTGTTGGTCGAACCCATCTTTTGCTACAAAGAGATCGAATAGGAATTTCACATCTACGCTCTGATCTGACTCTTGCATCACAAATTCTCTTAACCCGAAGAAATAACAAGATTCTATTTTTTCTGAAATAGTTGGTAACGCTGGCACTGTATGTTCTATTGTCAAGTTTAACAACCCAGCCACCTCCTCAATAGTAATAGTCATCTCTCGATCTCCAATCTTAAATGTTGAGCTAGAATCCCATAGGTGAACCAAAGCTTCTACCAGGCGTCCATCTGTCTCTATGTCTTTAAAGTCACTAATTGGTCCTAGGAAAGCTACCATTTGATTGATTTCACTGAAGGAGAGAAGTGTTGGCCATTTCCTAACTTTTGGTGGGACTGCTAACTTCTGGTAGATGCGTTGTGGACTATCCATTTGATGCATATCACCATGTCAGATACCTTACCTATAGGCCCTACTTCTCGAGTTTTTAACAAAAAATTTAAATGCACAATTCCCATAAAAAAGGTAATATACCCACAGGAAACAAGGCTGGCTTATTCCTATAAAGGGGTTCCCTAAATGGTATCCCCTTCTAGGGCTAATGCATGATGACAGTTTATTAAAGCAAGATAAAATATGCGAAATGCAAAATTTGAAAAACGATGCAAAATTTCTTTGAGAAAGATAAACCCTGCATTGTACAAAAAAAAATTATTTGACTTGATTTATTTGATCTGAAAGATCGAGCCTCCATGTGGTTACAAGACATAAAATAAAGAATCATGACTGTAGACACCAAATTTTTGACACACCATTTATTTTTAAACACTGGGGGGCATGTTTGCACTTTTTGAGATAAATTTTAATTTTTAATTTTTAAATTTCAATAATCTGGGGGGCAAAATAGTAACTTTATCTGTAAATATTTTTCTATCAGTTTTTGGGGGCTTTAAATTCATATTTTTACTGTAATGTGAATTTGTTAATTTTTTATAATTTTTCTGGACTTAATTAGTATTCTTTATATTTTTACTATCACGATGGCAAAATGGTAATTTCGCCCCGCGAATACCATTTTAGCTCATTTTTAGTTCCAAATTCATTTTTCTAATTCTTTAAGCATGTTTTTGAATTTTTTTTGATTTTTTCAAAGACGATTACTATTTTTCTGTGAATTTTCATTGCCCAAGGGCAAAATCGTCATTTTACAAATTAAATTCATTTTTGTCAAATTTTGAGTCGAAAAGGCGTTTTCCAATGTTTTAAGATTATTTTTAATTTTTGATAACTTTTTGAGGTCAATAGCTATTTTTCTGCAAATTTTTATTGTCCAAGGGCAAAATCGTCATTTTATAAATTAAATTCATTTTTCATCAATTTTGAGTCAAAAATGCATTTTCTAGTGTTTTAAGCTTATTTGTAATTTTTGATAATTTTTTGAAGTAAATAACTATTTTTCTGTAAATTTTCTTTATCCAAGGGCAAAATTGTCATTTCACATTCCAAACTCATTTTTCACTAATTTTTTGGGTCCTAAATTCACTTTTAAGTTTTAAGCATGTTTTTAAGTTTCTAAATTTTTCTCGGAGTAAATTAGTGTTAATGAATTTATTATTTATATTTTTCTTGATTTTTTATTGTGAAAGAATAGATTTTTAAAGGATAAAGTTGTAATTTGTAGTCAAGGGTATTTTGGTCTTTTAACCATTTCTTGTAGGTTAAGACTTGTGCAGTATAAATACCCCATTTGGGGAGAGAGAAAAAAAAAGAGAAAACCCTAAAACACTTCTTCTTTTTTGATTTTTAGATTAAAACACACACACTCCACACCACCAAACACACACAACCGCCGCTACTGTTCATCTTCATTTTCATTCACTATTCATCGTCCTTAAAAATGGTTGCTACTGTTCACCTCTTACCTATTCAAGCTGAGAAGGTAAGTTCTTTATTTTCTTTCTTAGTTTGATTTATTTTTCTTTCATTTCTCTACATGAATTTGATTGTTTACATTTGTTTATTTGGGAATTTCTTGGTTGAATATGTGTATTTCTGGAGGTTTTATATGTTTTCTGGGTTTCTGTTCTTCTGGACTTGTCCGAGTTTTTTTTTTTTTTTTTTTTTTCATCTATGGGTTTGTTTTCTCTGCTTATCTCTTTCCATTGTCTCTCTCTCAAACACCACCACCACTACCACCTTCCTCAGCCCAAGCCACCCTCACTACCAGAACCTACACCGGAAAAACACTACAATCACCCAGGTCCCCTGCAACCAATTTCACTCATAAAGCCATACCACTGCCAGTGGAGGCTTCTCCATCACAACAAAACAGTCACAAGAGTCAACCCCAATTTCAACGAAACTGCATACGAAATAACAAATTCAACACTCCCCACGGCAAGCAAACAAACGCCTCTGTCAATTCCAACAGGCATGCCACTGCAATCCCAAACTGCTAGCCCCATTGCTAGTTGGAACCGACCAGAACCCCTCCCCCATTTGACAAATTCGCCTCCACTATCCACCAGAACCCCTCCCTTGTCTTCAAACAAATCATCAGCCCCATAAGCACATACCCGTCAACCGAAACAACCTAACCCATATCACAACTCCATCACCACTACAATGTCAGACCACCTATCACCTACAATCAAACGAACAACAAACAGAAAAATTCAGTCACCTAAGGGCCATCTCCACCAGTCCAAGACAGTCCCAATCAGCCCAGAAAACAGACCTCCAACAGACCCCATCTCCAGCAAATTTCCCAAAATCACCAAAACTCCAGACCTCACAATTCATCCAAACCACCACCCAATCACGCCCATTCCACCTCTCAGCAGCCCTCCGATACCACTCTCACCACCAGTAATCACTCACAGCCTTCATTCAATCCCAATTCCATCCAAAATCAACCACAGCCCTCTCTTCATGAACACACAGCCATAAAATCACTACCCAAATTCCACCCTTACCACCATTGTCTCACCACAGTCGGACCACCCCTGCAAGTAGCACAATTACTGCCGACACATACCTTCACGCAATTACACACACCCATCACACTTCAATCATTTGCAAATCACAGACATGAACACACGCACACATCAATTTCATTTTCGCACAACACATACACACACTGATTTCATGCACCAGCATCCAATTGCACACACAAAATGACTGCACACGCACGCAGAACATACACTTACACACAGAGACCCAAAATTACCCCCCTCAAACACAGACATCAACAATTAGCAACTGTTAAACACCAACAAAAGCCTATTGCCGAGTCCCCCACCAATCTCCTTCCCCTGATTCGGGATAGAAAAGAACAGAGTAGGAGACGAGAGAGAGAAAGATTTCGGTAAGAAAAAGAGAACGAGAAAGAGAAACTAAAAGAGAGAATGGAGGGAAGAAAAAGAGAGAGGGAGCTGGAGAAATTGGAAAAGAGACGGAGAAGGGGAGAAAATTAGGGAAGAAGCTGAGAAGAAGAAAAGCAAGAAAGGAAACAGGGAGGAGAGGGGAAAGAAAGAGAGAGCAACCGGAAGAATGAAAGAAAGAGAGAGAAGATGAGATAGAAACGAAGGTAGAATCTGGGAAGAGGAGAAGAGAGAAGCCAGGAGAGAAGAAGAACAAGAAAGAAGAAAGAACATGGGATAGACGAGGGCAAAGAGAGAGAGAGAAAATGATAAATTGGGAAATTAGGGATTCATTTTATTTTTATTCTGTTAATTTTTGTTTAATTACTTTTTAAACTTTATCCTAGTTTCTTTTATTTTAGTTTTGATTCGGTAATTAATTTGGTTAATTGAGTTGATTTAATTAATCTATATTCCATTGGATGTTAAGTATTTATTTTGGTATTTTATTTCAAAAAATGGATATTATTTATGTTTTAAACCTCCCAGAAGTTGATAGTTTTCACAATGCCCCTTGAGTTCCTTTGTTCTATGCAATTAAGTCCTCATTTATTACAGAAAGTCCCCTCTATGTTTAGCTTCTTTCAGTTAGGTCCTATAAACTACAATTTGACTTGTCCTAACTGAAATTTATTGTTTTGCTCCCTCAATTTATTTCAATTTTGCATCTATATCCTTTAGAGTTGTGAGATTTCTTTATTTTTACCCCTTAATTAGTTGTAGATTTCAATTTTACCCTTTGGCCCCTAGGTTTGTTTGAGTTTGTTATAATCCCTAGGTTTAATAGTATTTGCATTTTTTTACTTTCAATTTGTTAGAATTTTATATTTTGTGCTTTATTTTCATTAAATAATGGTACATTAATGCGTGTGTTCATTTTTTTTAAAAGCGTTTGTACCGGGTCTTCAAAAAGGTATTTTCGTTACCTTTTAATTGCTTCTTTATGTGCTCCAACGTGCTCAAATGTGATACTTTATGCAATTTTTTACGCATTTCTTATTTTATGCACTTTTTGCGTATTTATTTATTTTGTGTTATTTAATTTTAAATCTTATTATTTTGACGAAAAATGTAATATTTTGTATTTAGCTAGTCAATGTAATAGATAGATTATTTTTCTCATATCTTAGCAAAATTTGTACAATTAGATAGAAAATGTAATAGATAGGGCATTTCAAAATTTCCCCCTTAAATTATAAATCAAGCCCCCCCGGTGTAATAGTTAGGGTTTATTTGCTTTTGCGTGTTTACGTGTTTATTTTTTTTACCGCTTTCCTTAGGATTTTTGCATCTAGAATATTATGCTTATGTGTTATGTGCTCCTATGTGACCTTGTATGTTTTTTATATGTTTCATTTGCTTTTAATTCATGCTTTAATATTTAATTTATGATTTATGATATTCCGTCACCATACTAGTTCAACGCTAGTTGTGGCTTTATTTTCTCTCGCTAGTCCAACACTAGTGAGATTTTTTAGAACGGGCTAGTCCAACGCTAGACCTTTACGACATTTTAGTATTAGGAACACTCGTGTGCATTTTTACATCCCACTTCACACACTTTAGTTTTCTTTCCATTCTGCATGATTTTTATTATTACTACTATTATTTTATTTATTTTGACGCATCTCCAAATGCATGACATTTAGGTTGCATCTCACTTAGACTTTAGGGCATTTGTGTGATCCGACTAGAAATAGTCGCCTACTCACGTGGGAAGCAGTGGCATACAGGCCGTTCCTCCCTCCGTGGGTAGAAATATTCAGTCACGAGTTATTAGTCTCCCGTACCCGTCATGTTGCATACCCACCTTCTTTCTTCACGTACTACATATTATTATTGTCTTTTCTTTTTGCATCACATTTTGCATAAAAACTTAGTGACTCCCTCGAGGTCTCGACTCGGGTTTCGCAATTAATGCGATAATTCCGACCAAGCTTCGACGGGACATTCCGACCCTCCTGATACGCATATTTAGATTTAGGATTTGCATTCATTTAGATACATCCAAAACGCGATAGAATCTAGGGTTAATGTAGGAAAATTTGATTAAACCTCGCAACTAGCCTCGGCTAGGTTGAAAGGGTGCCTTAGGCGCAAGCCTTTGCCTTTCCTTTCTTCAAATGTGACTCCCGAACCTTTTTCTCTCGTTTTTTCGTAGACAGGAGTCGAAAAAGGGTTTTAAAATGTTTTTTTTAAATTTTATTTTTATTTTTATTAAACGATTTTTCGGGTGACTTGGTACACCCTAACTCAGTACCAAGTGGCAACTCCATTTTAAAAATAAAACCCTTTTTCAAAAAAATTATTTGGCCAAACCTGTCGCATTTTTAATCCCGACCTTGTTTTCTTTTAAAATATCATTTTCTTAAAATACAATTTTTTACTAAAATTTAATTTATCACACACGTGCACGGTTTTTCCCAAAACTTGCTTTGTTAAAAAGGGTCTCGGACTGGACCGTCTTTTCGGGACTCGACAGGCAGCGACCCCACTTAGCACAGTTTTTACTTTTACGATTTTCGGACGTGACAATGACTTTATGTAGGAACCTACAAGTAAAAAATGTGATACGTGCATGGGCACAAGGCATGGCAATGGAGCATGGAAGATGGCCTATCTAGCATCCACTCAAATGGGAAAATACGAAAGAAAGATCATAGTTTTTTGTGTTATTTATTTTTACAAGTTGTAATCTTTATGTTAGTTATCTAATTGTGATAGGTTACAACTAGTGATAGGTTTTTAGTAAGTTTTCTAGAATATTCTTTATGAGCCTATAAAAGGGCATTCCTTGTATTATTTTAACAATGTTATGATGAATCAATAAAAAATTGTGAGTTTTCTCTCTACGAGAGTTTTCTTAGTTCTTGGAATAGAACTAATTTCTAGTCTTATTGGAGTGATTCCATGGCGACCAAAACCTACGCCTAGAGTTTCTTCCACTTGATTTGATTCATTCTTTTGGGTTTGTCAATTAGGGGTCTATTCCACGAGTTGGTTAGGGGTCTATTCCATAGGTTGGTTAGGTGTCTATTCCACGAGTTGGCTAGGGGTCTAACTTGCAACACAAAAGGAGGATTTCAACGATCTTGGTTGAATATTCGAAGCAACCCATTCGAGTTGTTCTTGGGGTCTTCGACAAGTTACGAAGGGGTCAAGAAGATCGAGTGGTTATCACAACTCAAGTTGTTCTTGGGGTCTTCGACAAGTTATGAAGGGGTCAAGAAGATTGGGTTATTTTGTATGGAATTCTTTTCAAGACGGTCCTTTGGGAATGATGTTCCTGTGATATACGAGAGGGTCACACCCCGATCGTATCAATTGGTATCAGAGTTTTTGGGATCTTGAAAGAAATCAGGTTTTGTGTCAACCCGTTTGGGTATATCTTTTGTTTTTTGTTGTCAATCCACTTGGATATATGTTTTTAATTTTTGTTTTGTTGTTCTTGATTCAAGATCTGATGTTTCTTGAATCAAAGTTGTGTTATTTTGTGGTTTGATTTTCAAAAAAAAAAAAAAAAAGTTGTACTGTTCATCGGCACTGTAGCGGGCGTCACTGTTCACGCTAGGGGTACTGACGGTACTGTTCATCGCCAGTACTGTTCATCCGACTTTTTTTTTCTTTTTTTTCAGTTTAATTTTTTGTTTGTTTTTGGGAGTTGAATTTTGTATTTTGTGAGTTGGTTGTGTTGTTAAAAAAAAAAAAAAAAAGAGAGAGAGAGAGGTTGTTAGAAGTGAAAAAAAAAAAAAAAATCGTACTGTAGCGGCGGGCACTGTTCACGAGCTAGGGTTTACTGTTCATCGAATGAACTGTTCATGTCGGCGTTAGTATTCATCCGAATTTTTTTTTTTTTCAGTTTATTTTTTGTTTGTTTTTGGGAGTTGGATTTTGTATTTTGTGAGTTGTTTGTGTTGTTACAAAAAAGAGAGAGAGAGAGGGTTGTTAGAATTGAAAAAAAAAAAAAATCTTGAGTGGAAAAAGACAAATTTGTGAAATTTTATAAGAAAAGCCAAAAGTGTGGTGAAACGAAAAAAGATATTCTCGTCGTTCTTATAAACATTTTATAGGTTTGAGCTTGAGTTGTGCCCATTCTTTGCATACCATTGGGCGACGATTCGAGGACGAATCGTTTTGAAGAGCAGGAGTTTGATACGTGCATGGGCACAAGGCATGGCAATGGAGCATGGAAGATGGCCTATCTAGCATCCACTCAAATGGGAAGATATGAAAGAAGGATCATAGTTTTTTATATGATCGGGGTGTGACCCTCTCGTATATCACAGGAACATCATTCCCAAAGGACCGTCTTGAAAAGAAATCCATACAAAATAACCCAATCTTCTTGACCCCTTCGTAACTTGTCGAAGACCCTAAGAACAACTTGAGTTGTGATAACCACTCGATCTTCTTGACCCATTCGTAACTTGTCGAAGACCCCAAGAACAACTCAAATGGGTTGCTTCGAATATTCAACCAAGATCGTTGAAATCCTCCTTTTGTGTTGCAAGTTAGACCCCTAGCCAACTCGTGGAATAGACACCTAACCAACCTGTGGAATAGACCCCTAACCAACTCGTGGAATAGACCCCTAATTGACAAACCCAAAAGAATGAATCAAATCAAGTGGAAGAAACTCTAGGCGTAGGTTTTGGTCGCCATGGAATCACTCCAATAAGACCAGAAATTAGTTTTATTCCAAGAACTAAGAAAACTCTCGTAGAGAGAAAACTCACAATTTTTTATTGATTCATCATAACATTGTTAAAATAATACAAGGAATGCCCTTTTATAGGCTCATAAAGAATATTCTAGAAAACTTACTAAAAACCTATCACTAGTTGTAACCTATCACAATTAGATAACTAACATAAAGATTACAACTTGTAAAAATAAATAACACAAAAAACTATGATCTTTCTTTCGTATTTTCCCATTTGAGTGGATGCTAGATAGGCCATCTTCCATGCTCCATTGCCATGCCTTGTGCCCATGCACGTATCAAAATGTCAGTTTATTAAAACATGATGAAATATGTTTTAAAATCACTTTTTGTGTAATGTGGGATGGGAGGGTGGGGGATACAACAAAAATGACACATTAATTTCTTTGAAAAAGATGTGCATGATTTGTACAAAAATTTTCCCTCTTCGATACATTTATCGACTTTGAGAAAAATTAATCCAGACAGAATTGATAGGTACAACAAGAACAAATTGAACTTTAAAAAAGGTCTAGAATTACAAATTTCATTTGAGAAGATGCGCGTTACAAAATCAATTTTTTTAAATTTTACGAAATTTAGAATGAGTGGACCCTTAGGGTGCTTTGTTTATAACCAAATACATTTTACAAAAGTTTATGAATATCCTCTTTCCATCTTTCTCAAAGAAGTCAATTGGGAGATGAAAATTTAAACATGCTAACAGAGGTTGGCTTCCTATGAGAGCACCATGCCAGGGCTCTTTATTCTACAGTTGTGAATGCAATCAAAAAATAAAAGAGAGCGCATTATTTTATTCAATAAATATTACATAACACATTGACAAAACAAATAACAGCGTACATTACAACAGAAAAAGTGAAGGGGGAGTGGATTCCTTCCTCTCGTGTCTGATGTGCCTGACAGGGTAAGGCTGACTCTACTATAGGTTATTCTACATGGATGCATGAGGTTGGGCTCACTAATGCATCTAGACTCAATTAGGTTATCGGTTCCCAAGCCTTCAAACCTAAGGGTAAGGGTCATCAATCCCAAAACCCTTAGTCAGTGGCTCAAGTGATCCCCCGAACACTGCTATGTGCACGACCACATGTCCAGGTGGATCTTAAAGCTCCCAAATCTCTAGACTTATGGACTTAAGTCGAGAGTTTGGGTGATCTCCCAAACATGATTACGTGCACATCATGCCACACTCACATGCCTAAGTAGATCAATCCTATTCCTAATCGGGAAGGGTGGGTGATAACCATCAAAAATAACAAAAAAGGGTAAAATCGAATGCACGTATGGAGTGCTCCTTATGAGAGGAGGGAATATAATGCTAGTACACGTGGGCTCTAAGGGTGACTAATCCCTAGCCCAAATGCAAGCGCAGTCGCATAACAAAGATAATTGTACCATACATCACATAGACGAGAGACGAAGTGTGTATGAGATGCAAAAGAAAAAACTTAAAAAACCTAAAAAATAAAAATGCAATCCTGACATCCAAATGCAATAGAATAAAAGGGTTAAAGAAGAAAAAAGTGATTAAGCCTAGTGCTCAGACTCACTAGTGATTCCCCAGTACAGTCGCCAAAATCTGTCACGTCCTAAAATGATAAAATTACGGTGGGGTCATTGATTGTCACGCCCTGAAAAGGCAGCGCAATCCAGTCCGATAACCCTTTTTTGAAAGGAAAGCTTTTGAAAAAACCATGCGTGTGTGATAAAATTGAGTTTTCAGCGAAAAGTGTATTGTTAAACAAAATGGTATTTTGAAAAAACAAAAGAAAGCCGAGACTAAAAAATGCGACAATTTTAGCCAACTAATTTTAAAAAAGGGTTTAAAAATGGAGTCACTACTTGGTATGGAGTTGGAGTGTACCAAATCATCTGAAAAATCGTTTAACAAAACAAAAGTAAAATGATGCGAATGTAGGATCTAGCCAATTATCCCAGCTTGGAGGATAAAGAAACCCAACAAGATGGCGAAGATGGAAGGCGCCACAACCAAGGTAGATACTCGATTGATAAGCCGAAGTAGGAGGCCCCACAATTAAAGTGATTACTTAATTGATAAGCCAAGAACACTTAGAGCAAACCCTAAAGCATTCAAAGAAAGCTTACAAGAAGCCTAGAGGAGAAAACCCTCAAAAGATGAAATTTCATTTAAAATGATATCAAAGACTAATTAGTCTTACAAGAAATAAAGTATTTATAGGCCTTACAATAACTAGAAAGATGATCCCTACATCCCTACTTACAACCTACATTAATACAATAAAAGATGAGGCCCAAAATAAAACAAATAGCCAAAAACACATGACATTTTGTTCTAGGCCATGGGATAGGCCGTGCCACGGCCTTATCCATGGCCTTGGTCAGAAACATCACCCCCACATTGGTGAAAAAAACCAAATCCGCGACTTACCCGCGGATCCAGCTCCATGGATCAATTTCTTTGCCAAATTTCTCCCTAAAAACGGCTGAATTAGCTCTTGTGAAAAACAACAAAGTTGTATCCCTTTGAGCTAGCTTTCCAATGTCACAAGAATCATATGATTTAAAGCTCTGGAGGCAAAGATATGATTGAAATACTACAGACTGACCAGAGAACCTTGCAGTGCAGACACACTTTAATAATTCGAGGTTTTGGCTATGAAATCATAAGAACTGGACTTTCATGCCTTCATATAAGTTTTAGAGCATTCTATTAGCTTCGAAATACACTAAGAATCATCTCCATCCATGTCTTGTAGCTTGAGTTGTAACACCCTAGAAATTCATGAAAAACCCTTCATTTTGTATTATGTTCATTAGGAAAAAAAAATGATGGCCGAATTTGTGGAAAAAAAAAATGATGAGCATGTTGTACTTAGTGCCTTAAGAGTTGTACCTGGGAAATCTTGCAAGATTAATTATGGGATAACTAATGAAAATCACTTCTAATTACCTAGTGCCAAGTGGAGTCTTCCATGGTTAAAAAGTCAAGACTTACTTTGGTTTTGTCTTGTTTTGATTGGCCACTACTTTTTCCAATTTATCTCCAATTCTTTTCATTTTTACTTAGCTTAGTTTTCTTCCTTTTTCTTCTTGCTGGCCGGCTGCTTCTTCCCCCTTTTCTCTCCATTTTCTTTCAATTTTCTTGGATCTTTTACTTCCATTTACTCATATTTCAACCATAGAAATTAAGTGAAACCTCCTCCTAAGCAACTATCTTGTCTATCTAGAGGTATTCCCTTGAATTTTCTCTTCTAATTTCAAGTGAAAAATTATAATTTTTAGCTCTTAAGTTATGTTTTATGGGTTGAGTATGATTTATTTTTGGCCATGAAATATGAAGTTTTATGCCATGATTTGATTGTTTATGGGCTTGTATGACTTGTATATAGTGATTTAAACTTGAAATAGCATGATTTAGGCTTGATATGGTTAAAGAACTTGGAGTAGTTTATGTATTTTTGTGATGAATTGGAGTAAAATTGAAGTGAGTTTGATGTGAAATTTGGTAGAACTATGTGAGATTGGGCTGGTTTGGTTGTTTTCTTTGCAGGGAAAATTTTTGGTTTAGTCCGATTATAGAGGAAATGCTGCCGAAATTTCGGTAAAACCTAGGAAATAAAAATAATTAGGCTATGATTTAAGGCTTTATAAGCTGTAATTTAGTGATTTAAGTGTGCAGAAATTTTCGTAGATTAGTTATTAGTGAATTAAACCTTTCCGAGCAAAACCCTAGAAAGTTAGAAAACCCTAATTTTGAAAACCCTAAACCCTAGGGTAAAACCCTAAGCTCCGAAACCCTAGAAATTAAACCCTAGAAAGACTTGGGGTATTTCTTGAATTTCCTTATGAAATTTCTTAGATTTTAGTCAGGATTTTTATACGGTTATTTCTCGTGAATTTCAGGATCCGGTAGTGAGACGCGACCTTACCACGAAATCTTTTCATAGACAATTCAGGTGAGTGTTCTTATGTGTGCATGATGCATGAAATGCCATGTTCTACTTGATATTATTATTTGATAAAATGTGTTACTTGAGAAAAGATGTGTACTTTATCGCATCTATTTCACAACGTGTTACATGCTTTCATTATTAAATGTGTTAATTGTGTGTGAGACTACCGTGACTAACTTCACCATTACTTCACGGTTAGTCAACCCTGACGTGACTTGGGAGGATATAAGGTGCTGGGTGTTTTAGGGCGTGACGTTCTTTCCTTAAATGAGTTGAATTCCTCTAAGAGGCCAACTCCGGATAGAACTTTCTTGCTTGTTGGCCCTTCCAAGGTTGAGATTACTCCCTGGAGGTCGTAGCTTGTTTGGAGGTTATAAGGTGAACGGTGGTTAGGGTACTTGCTTGTTTATACTGGTATGTTCCTTGACGAGGACCTGAGCTATTATCTCAGTTCGAATGTCTTGGTTACATATTCAGTGCTTGCTACTTCTACGGTTGAGCTTGCTCCCGTAGTTGAGCCCCGTATCCGCCCGTGACTACTTGTTAAATTAAATTGTTCAAAAATTGTTTATTTACTCGTTAAATATTTTATTGAACAAAAAAAATCACATTTTACTGGTATGGTTGTATGACTTGAGCACTCACTGGGCTATTTTAGCTCATCCCATTTATTTGTTTTCTTTAACCAAGTTTCCAAAATTACTAAGGCTGGAAAAGCTGATTTGGACCTAGTGGATATTTTGTTTATTGTGTTTTGATAGCCTAAATGTGTAGGCTTTTATTGTAAATATTGTCATATTTTGGGATGTAAAACTCTAGTAATATTTACACTTTTAAGTAAATATTATGAATTATTTATTTATGAGTGCATTTTATTTTAAGTTAAGTATGGTTGGATGTTTAAGCGAGTGCGTGTTTGAGTCCTGGCGAGAGCTAGGCAGACAGTCCGCTAAGCCCTTTGGTGCGCCTTTGGGTAAGGTGGGGCTGTCACATGAGTTATCATCGAAATACCAAAGCATGTCATACTATCAAACTCTTTCCTATCCATTTCGTCATCTTCCTTTGATAGTAGACCTTGTACTCCTTGCTCAAAGGCTCAAGAATGGTGTGAATGTTTGAATTTGTAATAAATCTCATCATCAAAAAGCTTGGGAGGTGTTGGTGTGGCTTGGGTTGCATCATAAAATTTTTAGAGAAAAACATTTAAAACCCTTTTCCGACTCCGGTCTACAAAAAATGAGAGAAGAAGGTTCACGAGTCACATTTGAAGAAAGGGAAGCAAAGGCTCGCCCCTAAGGCACCATTTTCACCTAGCTGAGGCTAGTTGCGAGGTTTAATCAAATTTTTCTAATTAACCCTAAGTTCTATCGCGTTCGGATATGTCTATTTGAATGCAAATCCTAAATCTAAATGGGTATCGAGGGGGTCAAAATGTCCCGTCGAGGCTTGGTCGGGATTATCGCATTAATTGCAAAACTCGAATCGAGATCTCGAGGGAGTCACAAGTGTCTATGCAAAATGAAATGTAAAAAAAAAATAGTAATATAAATAATAAGTGGTTGAAGAAAGTGGGAATGCAGCATAATGGGTACGAGGACTAATAACTCGTGACTGATATTTTTCTACTCACGAAGGGAGGAACGGCCTGTCAATCCATCGCTTCCCGTGTAAGTAGACGATTATTTCTAGTCAGATCACACAAATGCCCTAAAAGTCTAAGTGAAAATGCAACTTAATTGTCATGCACTTGAAGATGTGTCAAAATAAATAAATAATAATAATAATAATAATCATGCAAAATGATGAAAAACTAAAAAAGGAATAGTGTGTGAAATAATGTCAAATGCATATGAGTGCACCTAGCACTAAAATGCCCTAAGGGTCTAGCGTTGGACTAGCCGTTTTTAGAGATTCTTACTAGCGTTGGATTAGCGGGGAGGGGAGAAAACGACAACTAGCATTGGACTAGTGTGGTGACGGAATAACAAAACTGATAAATCATGAATTAACATAGAAAAACATAAATCAAAAGCAAATAAGCATATAAAGACATATAAGAGCACAGGGGCACATAATATATAAACATGATGTTCCAGATGCAAAAATCCTAATGAAAGTGGTAAAACATATAAGTACACAAGCACACAAAAGCAAATAAGCCCTAACTATTACATCAGGAGGGGGTTAGCTACAATTTTTAGGGATGAAAAAGTAAAACAACCTAGCTATTACATTTATCTATCTAAATACACAATTTTGCTAAAATATAAGAAATGTAGTCTAACTATTACATTGACTAGCTAAATACAAAAATATTACACTTTTTGCCAAAATAATAGAATTTGAAATTAAATAACATAAAATAAATAAATACGCAAAAAGCATGTAAAGTAAGAAATATATGAAGAAACCTGTGTAAAAATCACATAAAAGCACACTGGGGCACATGAGAAATAGGGGTACCTCTTCAAAGGCCAGGTACAAATACTAATAAAAATAAACAAACAAGTTAAGGTACCTTGATATCAACAAATAAAGGCTAAGATATGTAAATATGGACAAAATGGGGCAAATATGTAAAATCTAGCAACTAAGGGGACTAAAAATACAATTCTATAAAGCTTAAGGGGTTAAATTACAAATTCACATAAGTCTAAGGGGTGCAATTGAAAATTAAAGCAAAATTGGGAAGACAAAGTAAATGCTTGCAATCATCAAGATGTAGTTGCAATTAATTTGAACTTAATTGAAAGAAATTAAAAAGTATAGGGTCAATCTATAAATATAAAGGGACTTAAATGCAGGAATTGAAACGTGCTCAAGGACACAACAAATAGAAACCACAAATTAAGGGCTAAGTACAAATAACACCTATTTACAATAAAGTAGCCAATTAACTAAATGAACTAGATGAATTAAGACAAACCATAACAAACATGAGAGAATTAAACTAACAAACAACATTAATTTAAAAACTAATACCCCAAAATCGGTTTTGCCTAAACTGAAAATAAAAACCCCAAAATCTTCAAATTCACTAAAAAAATAAAACCACCCATCATCTTCCTCTCTAGTTCTCACACGATTCTCTTCTCTGGCTTTCACTCTCTATTTTTCCTTTTTCTCTCCTTTCTCTTCCTCTCCCTGTTCTCCCATCACTCATTATTTCTTAGTTTCTCTCTATCTATTCTCTCTGTTTTTCACTTTTTCTTTTTCTTCCCATTTTCGTTCTTCCTTTTCTCTTACTCATCCCTTCTTTCTGTCAATTTCCCTCTCATCTATCCCTCCCAGCTCTCTCGTCTCCTTCTCTTCTCTATTTCATTTTCTCTCTTTCTCTAGGTCTCTCACTCCCTCTGCCCTCTATTTCCTTCTCTAGTCTCTTCTTTCTTTCTCTTTCTGCTTTTGGTCTCTTCTCTTTTTCTTGCATTTCCTTTCACTATTCTCTCAACACCAAAACATCAAGGTCTATTTTTCAAATTAATTTCACCATCAAAACAAAGGCGAAGAAGACACAGTGGTGGGAGAGACCTGGTGAATGATGAGACTGGAGGAGGAGACGTTTGTGATTTGGGGCCTACAGTGGCAAGGGATGGAGGTAAGAGTGGTGAGAGGCTGTCGATGGGTGTAGTGGGTTTTGTGCTTGGCTGTTCTTGGGTGCCTGCATTGGTGTTTGTGAGTGATGCGTCGATGGAATAGAGATTGTGTGGTGGCTTTTGTGTGATAGGGTTGACAGTAATGGCGGTCTGTGGGCGTCGATGGAGATGGTTTTGAGCATTTTGTAATTCTGAATTGGGGTTTATTTGCAGACTATCTTTGTGATGCTTTTCTACAGGTTTTGGTGCTGCTTTAGACTGTCTTTGTTGCCGTCTTTCTTACAGGGGATGGAGGAGACAAGATAATAGGTAAATTGTGGTGGAACTGGACCATGCATATGGATGTAGTGGTGTTGATCTAGGAGTCGTGGTTCTGGGACAGTTGTGTAATGGCGCTGAGAGGAGGAGGTGGTGTTTGGGCATTGGAATTGGGGCTGTTTTTTCAATTGTTTGGCGAAGGTGGCGATAAGGTAACCATGAGGAGCTGAGTGTGGTTTGTTGCTATTTGGCTGGAATTGGGCTTAGTACAGATGTAATAGTATCAGGCGATTTTGATTGTGATAAGTGGTTACAGTGATTTTTGTTGCAGGTTGGGGATTGTGGGTTAGTTGTAAATGGTTGAATGGTGGTGATGGCAGAAGACGGTGATGATGATTTTTCTGGGGTTGATTTTGGTGGTGAATTGATGAGAGTCTAATGGTGGAGAGGTTGTTTTTTACTAATTGTGGTACTGTTTATAATTGTTGGTGGCTTTGTAAAAGTGTTTGCACAGGGGATCTGGTATTCACTTGTGGAGATTGAGTGATTTGGCTGAGGTTCTACCAAGGGGAATCTAGGGAGAGAGAGGAAGAGGAAGGTGGAGATGATGGTGGAGGAGTTAACGGTAGAGTGGAGATTTGACTGGTGAGGATTAAGGAGAGACCGTGAAGAAGTTGAAGAAAATCAGAAACAAGAACAGCCAGTAAAATCCCAGAACATTTTCAGAAAAATTCAACCAAAAATACTAACAATCACAATTTTTGTTCTTGCTTCTTTTTATCTAATCTAAATTTTCATAGTAAAATGAGAGAAGATGAATTCAAAGCCAAAATTTTAACTAGGATATTACCTTTTACAGCTTCAATATGAGCTGATGATGAACAAGATCCTAATGCTTTTGATTTTAATGGATAAAAAGAAGATGTGTTTTTAGGGTTTCTTTTTTTCTTCTTTTTTTTTATTTTAACGGGGGGTATTTACAAAGCTAATTGTCTTGGCCTCCAGAATAATACAAAATAACAAAAATGCCACCGTTAATAAAAAATTTTAATTTTATTTTAAAAATTATTTTTATCCCAAAAAATAAAAAATTAATAAAAAGAAATGACAGTAAACTCCAAAATTTGCCAAAAAAATTCAAAATAGATTTTAAAATAAAGGTTAGAGCTTAAAACTGGTCAAAAACGCGTTCAGAATGTGAAATGACGATTTTGCCCCTATAATGACAAAATGCACAGAAAGAATTCTATTGGCCACAAAAAAACTTATCAAAAATTAAAAATAAGCTTAAATCCCTAGAAAATGCATTTATGACTCAAAAATTGGTGAAAAATACGTTTAAAATGTGAAATAATGATTTTGCCCCTAGACAATGAAAATACACTAAAAAATGGCTAATGGCCTTGAAATATTACCAAAAATTAAAAATATGCTTAAAACCCTAAGAAATGTATTTATGACTCAAAAATTGGTGAAAAATGTATTTAAAATGTGAAATGATAATTTTGCCCCTGAACGCGGTATTTATAGAAAAGATAGCAACCATCCCCGAAAAAATAAAAAAAAAATTAGAAACATGCTTAACGAAACAGAAAAATAAATTTAGGACATGAAATGAGCGAAAATGGTGTTCAAGAGGTGAAATTTCTAACAAGCATGAATTTTAACTATTTTAGTGTATGTATTATTATGTGTTTTTAATGCGTTTTTAGCATTTTTAGCCAAAATTTGGCTCAATTTGATTAAGTTTTTTCCATTTGAAGAATTTCTCAAAAATTAGAGTTTTTACCCGATTTTTATGGTTTTGAAGCAAATTTTATATTTTGAGCAATTTGATGCACAATCTTTGTACAATCTTTTAGGTTTTTCAATTACAATTTGGATCAATTGAAGTAAAGGTTATCTCATTCTTAGTGGATTCAAGGATGATTGGATTTGGAATTTCAATAGAACAACTTTTATATTCAAACTTGGAGGATTGTTTTGCTCAACTTTTGAAAAATTCTTATCAACAAATTCACCATAAAATTAAAGGATCAACATCACGACAAGGTCTCAAGGTCATAAGAGGCATAACAAGCAAAAGAGAAGTGCAAAGAAGCAATGGAAATGAAGAATTGGAGAAAACTAGACGTCGGTAACAATGACACATTTATGTATTTTGGCAATAACTTGAGCTACAAATGTTGGATTGAGATGATTCTTGAGGCATTTTAAAGCTAAGAGGATACTCTACAATTCTTATAAAGACATTGAATCCAGTTCACACATCTTCATAGCCAAATCCAAATTACTGAACAACAAAGCTCTCCCAACCATGTCTCAGTATTTTGCCCATATCTTTGCATCCAGAACTCCAAATGACCTGATTCTTGTGATTTTGGAAAGTGAATTCAAAGGGATACAACTTTCATGTTTTGAGAAAAAGCTGATTTTGCCTTCTTCTGGGAGCAATATACGAATAACGATACGCAGACAACCAGATACATATCGCCATTTGCGTATCATGCATGTCAGCCAAAAAATGACACTTTCAACTTATAGCTTATCTTCCAGCCCCTTTGATGACTTTTTGAAGATTCTTTACACCTACACCACCCAAGGAAACATTGTAAAATTCAAGGGAAATCTTTTTGTTATTTCAAGACTACTTTTCATGCAATTTTCCATGCAAGTTGGTGAGATGATTAGGGTGGATTTGTCTATAAATAGGGAGCTCTTGCAAGACATTTAAAAACATGTCTTGAAGGGAGGAGCACTCCCAAAGTAGTCAATTTACTAGTTTTCTTTGTAGTTTTATAGGAAATTTCAATACTTGTAAGAAAACTCTTGGAGAATTCACTTGCACTACATCATATTCAAGGAAGAAATGAAGGATTGAAGCCATCCAAACCACCAATTCACCAAAGCAGCAACCATCATCACAAATCTGCCCACAAAATTTCACCCAAAATTAGTCTAAAATTTTCAGCAAAAATCAGAAAAAAAACCACCAAAAGCCCCCTTAAGTAGCCCTTAATCACCTCTCTCTCAACTTCTACTAACCACCCACGGACATACAATCATCACAAAATCACCACCACCACCCACACGTAGAGCACCACAGCCCCTGAACCTATCACCTCATCAACCGAAACCCACTCCTCCATCACCAACAACAAACACAACCCTACCCTGTTATCTCAAACCAGCACCCACACCAACAACCCAACTGTCTGTTATACACCACACAAGGTCACCCAAATCAAAATTCACAACAGTACCAGCAAGCTCCATCCTAGACCTGTACCATCAACCCCTCCCCTGTCTTCTCCATTTCCTCCAAATCCTAAAACCAACCAAGCCTCACTCCCTTCTGCAAGTCTAATTCCCTAAGTCACCAGTAATAATCGAATCAGACAAGTAGGGTCAACTCACCACCACTCCCCATTTTTTCCACCACCTAAAAAGCAATCATATGTCCCAACCAATCATCACTGAAGTGCACAATACACCAAACAAATCACCACCATCCGAAAACCCTGCTGACTCAATCACACGTACCGCCCCGAAATTGTTCAAACGAGCCATTTGCAACCACCAACAACAAGAACCATAAACCCAATCACCCACCCAAAGCCACTAAAGGCTGACTCCATCACCTGCAAAAAAAAATAACAAAACAAAAAAAAGAACGCAACAGCATCACACACACACTACCTCGCCACCCAATTCCCGAATTTTCCCCATTTGTAGCTCCTCCCTTTAACAGCCATAATTTCACAATCCAAGGAAAGGGGTAAATGGAAAGAGAAAATGAAAGAGGTAAGTGGCGAGATAAGGAGAGAGGCCAGGAGAAAAAGGAAGAAAGAGAATGCGGGGAGAAGAAACAAAACCAAAAAAAAATGGAAAAGAGAAATTAGAGAGGAAAAAGAGAAGAGAAGAGAGTGAGAAACTGAAAAGAGAGGAGAGAATAGAGAGAAAGAGAGAACGACTTGGAAATTGTGAGAGAAAGAGAGATGCAGAGGGAGAGAGAGAATAACAGAGAGAAGAGAGAGGAAATTAAAAAAGAACAAAGAGAAGGAAAGAAATTGGGAGGGAAAGAGAAGAAAAAAAAGAAAGAAATCGGAGAAGAAAAAATAAAAGAGAGGAAAAAGGAGAAAGGGAAAAATAGAAAAAGGGAAAGAAGGGTGTTTTAGTTTTAGGTTTTAATTTTGTTGCATTTATTTCTTCTGCCAATTGTGTTTGCATTTATGTTAAATCCTGATTTGTCTTTCTAACGTTAATTTAGTTTAGTATAATCTAGCTATTTAATTAAGTTTGGGCACTCTACTTTTTTGGCTTTAAATATAAAAAATAGGAAATTGTATTTGAATCCTTGTCTTCTTTGTTAATGCTATTATGTCTTGGAATATTTTGTTTTATGTGATCAAGTCTTCATAATCATAGAATTGCCCCCAGATTTTGTATCCTTTCAATTAGGTCATGTAGCTTGCAATTAGCCCCCACTAACATTGTTGGAATTCACATTTTTGAGCCCTTAGTTGCTAGAATTTACATTTTACCCCAATCTGTCAATATTTACATATTTCTAGGCTTTATTTATTTATATCATGGTACATTGACGTGTGTGTTCATTTTGATTAGTATTTGTACCGGGTCTCAAGAGGTATCCTTATTCCTCATTAATCTTTCTTTATGTGCTCCAATGTGATATTTTTATGTATTTTTTATCTCTTATTTTTACATGCTTTTCGCGTATGTACATATTTAAGTTTTTTAATTTTGAATTTTATTATTTTGACAAAAATGTACTATTTTTTATATTTAGCTAGTCAATGTAATAGCTAGGTTATAAATATTTGTGTATTTAGATAGCAAATGTAATAGATAGGTCGTTTCTATTTTTTCCCATTTAAATTTGTAACTTAAACCCCCTGGTGTCATAGTTAGGACTTATGTGCTTTTGCGTGCTTGCGTGCTTATATGTTTTACCGCTTTCCTTAGGACTTTGCATCTAGATATTATATCTACATGTTATGTGCTCCTATGTGCTCTTATATATCTTTATATGTCTAATTTGCTCTTAATTCATGTTTTACTGTTTAATTCCTGCTTTATATTTTTCTGTCAGCACACTAGTCTAATGCTAGTTGTGGCTTTATCGTTTCCCTGCTAGTCCAACGCTAGTGGGAATCCCTAGAAAGGGCTAGTCCAACGCTAGACTCTTAAGACATTTTAGAGTTAGGTGCACTCATGTGTATTTTACATCCCACTTCACACGCTTTTAGTTTTCTTTCCATTTTGCATATTTTTTTATTATTACTATTATTTATTTATTTTGACACATCTTCAAATGCAGGATATCTAGGTTGCATCTCACTTAGAATTTAGATCATTTTTGTGTGATTTGACTAGAAATAGTCGTCTACTTATGTGGGAAGCGGTGGCGTACATGTCGTTCCCCTCTCTGTGAGTAGAAAAATTCAGTCACGAGTTATTAGTCTCCCGTACCCGTCATGTTGCATACCCACTTTGTTCGATCACTTACTATTTCTAGTATTATTTTCCTTTTTTCTTTTGGCATTTCATTTTGCATCTATACTCGTGACTCCCTCGAGATCTCGACTCGGGTTTCCCAACTAATGCGATAATCCCGACCAAGCCTCGACGGAACATTTCGACCCTCTCGATACTCACATTTGGACTTAGAATTTGCATTCATTTAGATACATCCGAACGTGATAGAACTTAGGGTTAATTTAGGAAATTTTGATTAAACCTCACAACTAGACTTGGCTAGGTGGAAAGGGTGCCTTAGGCGCGAGCCTTTGCCTTCCCTTTCTTCAAATGTGACTCTCGGACCTTTTTCTCTCGTTTTTATAAACCGGAGTTGGAAAAGGGTTTTAAATGATTTTTCTAAAATTTTACTTTTGTTTTGTTAAACGATTTTTTTCGAGTGACTTGGTACACCCTAACTCAGTACCAAGTGGCGACTCCATTTCAAAAATAAAACCCATTTTCAAAATTAGTTGGCCAAAAGCGTCATACTTTTAGTCCTGGCCTTATTTTTCTTTTAAAACTACCATTTTCCTTAAAATACACTTTTTTACTAAAACCTGATTTTTATCACACATGCATGGTTTTTCCAATACTCAACCTTTTCAAAATGGGTCACGGGACCAAACCGTCTTTTTGGGACGCGACAGTCAATGACCCCACCGTGTGTCATTTCGGGATGCGACACTTCTGACCCTATCCGCGAGGTGTATCTGCATGCAGATAGGGCCGCGGATAGAGGCAAAAACGAATGACATGAAATCAAAGTTTCTAATGTTATCCGCGCCTACTATCCGCACCTGTATAGCCACCGCGGATATGGGCTGAAGTTTTGTTTCGTTTTTGTTTTGCGAATTTTAATTTGATCTTTCAATTGTAATAGCCTATTTGACTTTCCATAATAGTTTTTAGGGTGTTTTACATATATATATATGTCTTTCTTTTATCATTAAAAACAATGAAGTTGGAAGATTAATAATATTGGACTAGGATTTTTCCTCTTTTCTTTCTTGTTGAGAGTTTTGAATTCTTCGAGTGATTCGTTAGATTCCTTTGATATCTTGAGTTTTAGCCAACACGTGGGTTAGAGTTTGGGATCCTCTTCAAACTAGTTTCAATTCTCAAGTAAAATAGGGGTTAGGTTGCCATTAGATACACAAGAACGATTTTTGGGAAGGATTGTCCTGTGGTTGCATTCGTTCAAGGGTTCTCATTAGGTGATTAACGAGGGGTCTTCGGGGCGGATCACATCAATACATTTAATGTTTATAGATAAACTATGTGTTCTAGGTGGTTCTATTAGGGAGTTTGATGCACGCGGAGTTGTGAATGGCACGAAGGTTCTTGAAAACCAAGTGTCCAACTCGTTGAACTCTAGACAGAATTTGATCCTCGGACCAAAACAATCAAGACGTGGAATTGCCTACCTTGAATTATACCTTTCTTCAATGAAATTAGCCCTGTAGGGGACTAAGCAAACCCATAGCACCTTAATCAACAAGAATGAAATAATTCTAAGCTAAGGATTTGATCTTAGAATCACTCAACAAGATCAAGGGTAGTTCTTAATCAACAAAGAACTAGGAAAACTCTCAATTAAGAGAACACTCAATATCATGAATAATCAACACATAATTTGGATGAATAGTACCATAGCCTTTTATAGGCTTACAAAGGTAACCTAAGCTTAGAATAGTAACTACTAAAGCTAAACATTAGCTAATTAAAACTTAAAAACACTTGTAACTATAATGCAAGCCCAAACAATGAATAAAACTAAGTTCTAAAATAACAAAATAAGGTCCCAAATTTGATATTGGACAGGACGTCCAAAGCTTCTAGGCCCGAGTAGTCAAATGCCTCCTCATCAAATAAATTAGGCTTCTCCCATTGATCCAACAAGGTGTAGATTGGACCGCTGAACTTTATGCTCCACATATTTACTTGAGTAGCCTAAAAACATGCATTCCTTCATGGCAGCAACATGGTTTGAACATCCCCTTCATTACCAACCAAGACTTGAGCTCATCTTGAGCCAATCGAGCCCTTAACCCATGCTCAACGGGTAGAAGTCCTAGCTCACCACAAGTAAGCTCAAGCATCAAGATTGAAGGCACCCCTAGGATCATATCAATCCCTCCTCTCTTGAAAAGATTTGTCCTCAAATCTACGAGATCAAATAAATTAACATAAGTAACTAAAGGATTGATAGATAAACAAGCACCAATGCAAAGTATTCTTGATTCCAATTCAAATGTTAAGTGCAAAATGGATAGCTTAATGTAACTATGAACACAAATAGTATAAAACACTAAATCACAACTTACAGATGCAAGAACACATTCTAACTTAAGAAGAATAAACATGTCTAGATGAAAACTATCTTTGTAAACATGTAAAAGAATTAATATATATGAATGATGAACAATAAAAGCATGAATTTCAACACCTAAATAATCATGAATGGACTCAAAATAACATTGACTAACAGAAAAAAAATCAGGTTTAATAGGTTCGAATTGACTAAGCTCATTAAACCCTAAGACATGAAAAATATCATCAACTAGTTCACTTGAATAATTCAAACGAAGTAACATAAACACAAAAATATTATCACAAGCTATAACACTGGAACATTTTGCATGAACTAAAACATAGTAAAAATGATTTTTAACAGTCAAATATCCAAAAGAAAAAACCTGAAAATCATTAATATGGCTGCCTACAAATTGATTATAACACAAAACAAAATAACAAAAACAAGATCTACTAGCATAGCTTGGACAGAACATGGAAAAAAATATATGAACCCTAGAACAAGTAATGTGGCATGAAGAATCACATATAATATGCAAAAATTTGTCCAAACAGTGATTTGAAAACACGAGAAAACTTTCAAGACAGATTGACCTAGGTGAAGTTAAACAAACTGGATGCAAAACATAATCACCTAAACTAATGGAATAAACATGCAAAACTGAATTAATATGCAAAATAAAATAACTAAAACGAAAAGAATACAAAAACTCAAGCCACAAATCAGTAGAATTCAACAATCTAGTCAAGTTCAATGTGGCATTTGAACTTTGCATCCATCCCCTCTTCACAATTTTTTCTTTCCAGCTGATTAAACCAATCTAGAAATTTTGGTAATAGGTGTGTGGTGTCTCTCCTTGCAAATTAACCTGCAAAATTACCAAAAAAATACTAGGAAAAGATAAATTAAGTGAGTTAGCAAAATAGTCATCTTTCTTGGAGTACATAGATACAAGAAGTATTGCCCTAACTAGCAAAACGCTCTTGTTCTTTTCTCTCTTTTCTTTTTCGGATTGGGTGATTTCCATGCTTTCACTACTCGCACTCTTGTTTTGAACAACTTCATCCTCACTTTTCCACTCAAGTGCTTTCTTTCCTTTGGCTCTCAACTTGAAATGTTCAGCAATTCTTAATAGATCTTCGTGGGCTTCACTTGGCTTCAATGGAGTTAATGTCACTTTTTTATTTGTCCAAGTGAAAGAGTACTTGTTGTTGAATCCATCATATAGCACCCTTCTATCGAATTACTATGGTCTACCCAAAAGTAAGTGACAAGATTGCATGGGAACAATCTCACACCAAACTTTGTCTTCATACCCTCCAATAGCAAATGACACTAACACCTTCCTTGTCACCTTTAAGTTGCTACAATCTCCAAGCCATTGCAACTTGTAAGGCTTAGGATGCCTTGTGGACTCCAAATTTAGCTTATCTACAAGCAAAGTACTAGCTACGTTAGTACAACTTCCACCATCTACAATCAAACTACATACCTTGTTGTTGATAGTGCACCTAGTGTAAAAGATGTTCTTGCGTTGCATAGTTATCTTCATCCACCGTAGGTTGAACATGCAAAGCTCTACATGTGATTAAGGTCTCATCACGATCAGCACCATAGATAACTTCTTCCTTAGAATCACCTTCAAGTGGTGGCATCCCTTCGTCATCACTAGAAGTGATGCTTTTGACATCTCCACTATCTATGACAACCATGGCTCTCTTATTTGGACATTGGGCAGCAACATGTCCAAATCCTTGGCATCTAAAACACCTTATGTCCCTTGTGCATTGAGAACTCTCCCCCCTCTCCTTAAATGGTAGCTTTGATGAAGAACTCTCACCCTTTGGCTGGTCATTAGTTGAACCTGCTTCTCCCTTGCGCCAATTCTTCTTAGCCTTGGGTGGTGCTTGAGCAGCCCCTCTATCATTCATATCCCTCCATGCTGGCCGAGAAGATGGTGTAACCATTTGATAAGTGCTAAAATACATTAGTTTTTAGTAGGTTTTTATGTTAGGTTTTTAAGGTTTTTCAATGAATTTTCCTCTATCTCTTAGCTATTGCTTCTCATTTGTGATTTTAATGTCAACTTATGTAAATGTGTGATTTACATGTGTTTTTGTGTTGTTTTGTAGGTTTTCGATAGCTTCGTCATCGAATTCATTCATTTGGAGTTGCATAGATGAAATTTAGATGAATGATTCGATGATGGTAGATGTTTAAAGGAGCAAAACACACAAAAATATGAAGCAAAGTCCAAGGTTTTTGAGCTACAAAGGTAGTAGAGTCACCGAACCATGATTAGAGGCACTATTGGTTGCGAAATTAAGTATTCTAACCTTGGCTGCACCACGGATTGAGCCGCGGCCAAGATCAGAAAGTTGGAATCCTGAGCCATGGGCTGAGCCGTGGTCACGGCTCAGCAGAAGGGAGCCCACGGCTCAGCCAAGCTGTGGTCACGGCTCAATGATGGCGTGAGGGCGGCTCGCGTGCGAACTTCTGCGATTTTTCTGCAATTAAGTGGCGTGAACGAGGGGACTTTTGGCTAGGGTTTTATAGCAATAAAAGGGGACTTCTCCAGAAAAAAAGAAAAGAAGAACACGTTAGAAAGGAGAGTTGAACCTAATAGATTAGATTAGCCACAAAGACACACACATCTCTCACATCTTCATACACATCTAGAAGGATGTAGGGAGGAGAAGCAAGAGTGGAGGGGCAACTCAAGGGCTTCCATGGTACAAAGCAAGAAGGATTCATCAAGATGCAAGGGAGGAATCAAGAGAATTACATGAGAATGAGTTTTTCCATTCTTTTCTTGTATTTAGTTGGATCTATTCTTGTACATATGATTGAGTTGTGAATAATTTGGATGGGATGAACCCTACCCTTCTATGACTATGATTTGAATCTTTAGTTAATGAATTCTCAATTTTTGTCCTAGATTTATTCTTGAGTTTATTGGTTATTGAATTGGGATTTGCATGCATCCTTAGATTCAATATTGATTTCATATAGGTAGATTGAGAAATCACCTATTTGATTAGATCATCTCTTGAATAAAGAGGCTTGCATGTGTTGCTAGAGATAGAATAACATGAGTCTCCCCGGTTAGATTCAAACCTAGCCAAAACCATAGAATCCATAGAGCTTTAATGCTTCTCTTCAGGGTTTTGAATGAGAAGAGATTCCAATCAATCAACCAAGGGAATAGAGGTTAATACTTGAGAAAGATTAAACCTAATTAAGGGATTCTAGGGTCTAAGTGATTGGGTTATTCATTAATCAAGGTATAGTCTTAGCATACTTGGTTTAGGGTATTCTTCATCTAGATTCGCCTCTACTTTTGTCCATTCTCTCTACTGAATTCTAGATTGTGCTTTAATTAGGTAATTATTTTAGTTAATTTGTATTTCCAATAAATTCATCATTCGCTTTGTGAGGTTAGATAATAAAAAGAAGGTTAGTACTAGTACTCCATAGTCCCTTGTGGGATCGACTACTCGGTACTCCTATACACTATACTACTGGAAACGATAGGTGCACTTGCCTAAGTATCCATAGCGTAGTCAAAGGAATACCACCATTACCCTTGGCTTCAATGCCTTAAGTTGCCTCTCTACCTTGATTGCCACATCCACCAAGTCACCTATGTCAAGGTAATGTTGCAACTCCACACGTTGCCTAATATCAGTGTTGAGTCCACCCATAAATCTTGCCATTAGTGCCTCACCCTCTTCTTCCAAGTGGGCCCTCATCATCAAGATTTTCATCTCTTTATAATAGTCGTCCACGAACATGGTACCTTGCCTCAAGGTTTGTAGCTTCTAGTGGAAATCACGTGTGTAGTAGTTCGGGATGTACCTCTTTTGCATGAGCCTCTTCATTTCACCCCATGTGCACACGGGCTCCTCACCAAATCTAGCACGGTCCTTGTGAAGTTTGTCCCACCAAACACTTGCATAATCTATGAATTCGACCATAGCAAGCTGGACTTTCTTAGCCTCAGAATAGTTGTGGCAGTTGAAGACTCTTTTTACCTTGCGTTCCCACTCAATATAAGCCTCGGGATCAAGTTTTCCTTAGAATGATGGGATCTTCATCTTTATGCTTCCAAGATTGTCATCTTGGTGGTTTGCCACCCTCCTTCCTCTCCTCGGACCTACTTCTTCAAAACCATATTCGGCCCCCAATTCATCTTCATAAGTATGGATTCTAGCCACCCTAGTGTGAGAGGAAGTACCACGGGCTTCCAAATTCCCAGACAACTCCTCATGACCCTTTGACATATTCTCAAAGTTGTCCTAGGAGATACTTGTTGAAGTTGCCCAATAATGTTTTGGATATTTTCATTGTTTTGCCTTTGTGTCTCTTGCATAGCCCTTATTAACAAATTAAGCTCACTTTCTTCTTGAGCTATCTTTTCTCCCATGGTGAGTATAAACATGCAAAAGACGGTTAGTAGCACAAGAAAATAAAGAAAATTATCCTCACTTACTTCCTTACGTGGTTCACTCTTCACTCGTGTACCTCACCAATTAAACTTGGCTTTTACCCGATGATGAGCTCACACCTTAGCCTTTTATCACTCTTGCGTAGCTTTCTTGTAAGTCCCTTGCTGGAAAGAACCAGCTCAATTGACCCTTGTCAAGGCTCCAAGTAACAAAAATCCAAGAGTAATAATAAGAGTAGTCAAAAGAGAAAGCTTAGAGTAATGTTTGAACCACTAGAATTTAAGAAATAAAGACACGTGAAATTTCAGATTTGAGAAGCATGTTTGACACCCCTAGTGTGTGGCTTTCCTTATGAAAATCTTGATTTTCAAATTTCCCTTAAAAGATTTAATGAACTTATGTAAAACAGAAAATACAAACTTTCCAAATTGGTATTAGGTTGTAGTAAAAACCCTAAACTAAAAGGAATCAACAATCTAGCCAAAATGGAGTGTGAACACTTGAAAACAATTAAGGCAACTAAAGACAATAAGAAACTATCAAAAAGGAAACAAAGAAGACGTTGCACATGCAGCAAATAGCCGTTGGAGGCTACACATGCACACAAGCACACTAGTTTCCTTTTTTCTCCTTCTAGCCGTTAGGAGACCTTATCCCCCCAAGGATTTGGTTGTTTCCTTCTTTATTTAAGCACAAGACTAATAACTTAACACCTTATTTCAACCAGTTTCAAGCCAGAAAATTCACGACTCAACCCAAACAGCCACAAACAGAAAAATTCCAGCTACAACTAAATTGCAAGATCAAAAGGAAAAACCCTAGTATTGACAAAACACTAAACCCGACTGGAAAACTCTTCAAGAAGTCCTTCAAGAAGCTTAAGAATTGATGCAAAAACTTCAAGATTTTGTAGTTAAGACTTCAAGAAACAAGATTATCAAGCGGGACAGTTCAAGAAAATCGCACAAACCTACCAGAATTTTTAGAAACAATTTTCCAGCAACCTAGAAGTTCAAGAACTGAAATTCTTGACTAAGAATTGGTTCAAGAACCACCAAGAATGACTCAACAACTTCAAGAATCAATAAGAAACTACAAGATAAACATGAACACATGCTGGAAAAATCAAAAACTCCAAGAAATCAATCAACAACTTCAAGAATGACTTCAAGACTCTAAGATAGTTGCCAAAACAGATTGTGTAGTTCAAGAAGTAATTTAGGTATGTTCCAAATTCAATTTGAACGTGTAAACACACCAAGAATGTATCAAAACCTCAAGAAAAATCCTGGAAATTAATTGCATGCTTGGCTTTTTCACTTGCACATCTCTTTTAATTTTTTTCTCCAATTGCACGGCTTTTCTTTGTGTAGGACTTTTCCTTTTCTTCTTCTTTTCTGTTTTTCTTTTTTTTTTATAACCAGAAACTATGACTTAACTTTCAAGAAAATTGTTTCAAGATGTCCCTTTAGGCCAAGATTCAACTTTCTCAAAAGGTTTTAACACAAGACTCTTGAACTCTTGAAAACCTATAGCACCAAGGCTCTTGAAAACCAAGTGTTCAACTCATTGAACTCTTGACAGAATTTGATCCTTGGACCAAAATGATCAAGATGTGGAATTGCCTGCCTTGAATTATACCTTTCTTCAATGAAATCAGCCTTGTAGGGGACTAAGCAAACCTATAGCACCTTAATAAACAAGAATGAAATAATTCTAAGCTAAGGAATTGATCTTGGAATCACTCAACAAGATCAAGGTTAGTTCTTAATTAACAAAGAACTAAGAAAACTCTCAATTAAGAGAACACTCAATATCATGAATAATCAACACATAATTCGGATGAACAGTACCATAGCCTTTTATAGGCTTACAAAGGTAACCTAGGACTTAGAATAGTAAGTAACTACTAAAGCTAAACATTAGCTAATTAAAACACTTAATTAAAAATACTTGTAACTATAATGCAAGCCCAAATAATGAATGAAACTAAGTTCTAAAATAACAAAATAAGGTCCCAAATTTGATCTTGGGCTAGACATCCAAAGATTCTAGGCCTGAGTAGTCAAATGCCTCCTCATCAAATAAATCGGGCTTCTCCCATTGATCCAACAAGGTGTAGACTGGACCGCTGAACTTTATGCTCCACATATCCACTTGAGCAGCCCAAAAACATGCATTCCTTTATGGCAACAACATGGTTTGAACGTCCCCTTCATGACCAACCAAGACTTGAGCACATCTTGAGCCAATCAAGCCCTTAACCTATGCTCAACGGGTAGAAGTCCTAACTCACCACAAGCATCCTCAAGCAACAAGATTGAAGGCACCCCCTAGGATCATATCAGAGTTACTTGTTCATGAGTCACATAGTGGTGGATTAATGGATCATTTTGGAGTGGCTAAAACTCTTTCTACTTTGCAGTAACATTTTTATTGGCCACACATGAAGAAGGATGTTGAGAAAGTAGTGAAAGGATGTGCTACCTACCATAAGGCCAAGTCCAAACTACAACACTATGGTTTGTATACCCCACTTACTATACCTAGTGAACCATGGATAGATATTTCAATAGATTTTGTACTTGGTTTACCTAGATCAAGAAGAGGACATGATTCTATTTATGTGGTTGTTGATAGATTTTCTAAAATGGCACATTTTATTTCATGTCATAAAACTGATGATGCATATCATGTAGTGGATTTGTTCTTTAGAGAGTAGGTTGCATGGCATACCTAAAACTATTGTATCTGATAGAGATGTTAAATTTTTGACTTGCTTTTGGAAGACTTTGTGGGCAAAATTAAGTAGTAAACTGTTTTTTTCAACTTTAAGTCACCCACAAACCGATGGTCAAATGGAATTAGTAAAATAGAACATTATCTCCAATGTTAAGAGCCATCATAAAAAGAAATCTCAAAACTTGGAAAGAATGCTTGCCTCACGTAGAGTTTGCATATAATAGAACCATCCGTTATGCTACTAAGCATTCACCATTCGAAATTTTCTATGGATTTAACCCTCTTACTCCATTAGATTTGTCACCTTTACCCGTTTCTAAGCATGTGAACTTAGATGGAAAGAAAAAGGCAGAATTACTGAAGAAATTGCATGAACAAGTGAAATCCAACATTCAAAGAAGAACAGAGCAATACGTAAAGCATGCCAACAAGAGGCGCCATAGAGTGACCGTCCAACACGGAGATTGGGTATAGTTACATTTGAGGAAGGAAAGATTTCCAACTCAAAGGTGTAACAAGTTAATGCCAAGAGGTGATGGACCATTTCAAGTGGTTGAGCAAATCAACGACAATGCCTACAAGCTTGACCTTCCAAGTGAGTATGGAGTTCATGCGACATTTAACGTTTCTAATCTAAGTCCTTATTTTGCAGATGATCTGGAAGATGATTTGAGAACAAATCCTTCTTAAGAGAAGAGGAATGATGCAAGAGCATCCATGGAGAAGCAAATCCAAGAAGATGATCAAGTTCCAATGCCTACGAGACCAATTACAAGAGCAAGAGCTAAGTGGTTCAAAGATCAACTTCAATTGTTCATCCAAAAGTTTCATTCGCAAGTTCAAAATTCCATGCCACTTAAAGAATTAGACGAAAGAAGATCAAGAAATTGTTGCATGGTTCAAGCGGAAGAAGAAAAATCAATTGAAAATCTCAAAGTTGAAGAAATTGTGGCAAAAAGAACAATCTGCAAACCTTCATCCGCAAACCAGTCTTCATGAACCGCGAACCACTTAACCCACGGATCAGGATTAGAGATTTTTGCGATCCGCGAGTGTAGAGATGCATGGACCAATTTGATGTACCGTGGACCACTTGACCTGTGGATCAACTTCAGAGAATTTCTACAATCTGCGAGAACAGAAAATCGCTGGTCACTATTCATTGCAACCCGCGGATCCTACCACCTGCAGATTACCCTTAGTCAAAGGTTGTTATGAATTTTGACCAGTGTTTTTATTATGTAAGTTTGTAATTTGTCCTTTTTAGTCATTTTCATTCATTAGGGTTCAGAGTTTTGGCCATGTATAAATACAAAACTTATGGGTTACTATTCATAAAATTTTATGAAGAATTTCCTCCAAAATTGAGAGTTTCTCTTTATTGGCTTTCTAGCCTTCTTACCTGAAGTTCTTAGGATTTAGTCTAGGGATTTCAAAACTTGGCTTATCAATCAAGAACCACACTTGATTGTGGCGCCTTATACCGATAGTGGTTCTCTAATTCGTGCAAACTTTGATTGAGATCGTATCAAGATTGTTCAAGTTTGTGAGGGTTAGAAAGGACAAGATTATTTCATCTTTTGAATCTTAAGCTAGTCTCAACTTAGATCTTGGGTTCATATGAAAGGGTTTAAACACAAGTATTACATCATAATAAAGAAAACAAATAATTGAAAATGCCAAATACTAAAAATAATGAATTAACTAATTCAATTAACCAAACTAGAACATGAATTAAACTAGATTAAGAACTAGTTAATCAACCATTAAATATATAAGATTCATCTAACTAAAATCAAAACAAAAGCCAATCCTCTGATATTTCCATCTTTTCCTTTTTCTTTCATTATTCTTAAACTAAATTAAAATTCTATAAAAGAAAAAAAATAGTGGAATAAAGAAAAGCAAACAAACAAACAAACAACAACAACCCCCAAATTCATTTTTGCTTGACCCAAACAGACCTCCCCTCCAATATCATAAAGTCCTGTTTCAATTACATCTTTAAATTCATAGTTAACCTCTCAATTCCTCGAATCAATGTACAAATCCAATTTAGATTCATCAATACCCACACGAAAGCTCATGGCATGGCTGATTTACAAAGTAATTAAAGGACCCAAAGGCCTCACCTATTTGGCCGAAACAAGGAATGGCAATGGCAGTTTCGAAGGAAGTGATGGCACTGCTGGTGTTTTGTGGGTGGCAACGATTAGCTGACGAGGTGGGTGGTGATTTGCTGGTGACGGAACAAAGGATAGTGGTGTAATGAGGTCACTAGTGATGGTTTGTGATGGTGCTGCTTCTTGCTCTTGTCCTTGCGGTGGTGGCACCCAATTGTTTTGTGGAGAAATAGAGGCTGATTGATGAAGTTTTGGCGGCTGTGATGGTTTGGGCAGTCATGGTTCAAGGTGCCTGGTGGTGTGATTGTGGTGATGGTGGTGAAACAGATGGTGGGGTGGTGTTGTTATTGCGGTTGGGTTTGGGTGTCTGTGGCGATGGTGTTCTTCGTAGTGGTTTAAGGGCTGTTTTGTGGCTATAATGAGCTGATTGTAGGGCGTGCAATGAAATTGGCTTGGACTATGAAGTTGGAGGAGGAAAACAGTGATAAGGGAGGACCTGTATGCTTAAAGTCAGTGTGTGTGTGCGCACATGATTGTGCAAGTAAATTGTGTGTGTACGATATGATGAGTGAATCTGTGTGTTTGTTCAATGTTTGTGGCTAAGTTGTGTGTGAATTTTTGTGTTATTGTTTATAAATCTGTGATGGTGGTTGTTTGGGTGTTGATGTGGTGATGGTGGAGTGGTTCTAGATGGTCAGGCAATTAGTGTAATTGGCAGTTGGTGGTGGATATTGGTTGAAGGAGGAGATAGTGGTGCTTGTAGTGTGTGAATCGGTGGTAGAGCGACTGATGGTTATTGGTTGCTAGTGAGGGGCTGTTTTGATGCAGTTTTTTGATGGTGATGGTGGCTTCTAATGATTGCTATTGATTACCAGTCGATGATAGTTGGATCGATGGTGATGAGATATGGCATTAAGGATTGATGGTCGTCCAGGAATGGGGGAGTGGTTAGCTTGTTAACCGTGGAGAGTGCGTGCACTGTGTGACAATGTATGCTATGAAAAAGTGTCAGTAAACTATCCGTGTCTGTAACTGTGAATGTGTGTGAATGGAATGCGAATGATGTTAAAAACCAGGGTTGCATGCATAAATATTCAAAAAAGTGGACACTCTAGAAACATCTCCAATTAGACTTGACCCAATAAGAAAATTCAAGAAAAAATAAAAGTAAAAATGAAAACAAAAATAAAAATAAAAATGCTCTACGAACCTTAACCATAGAGCCTTTGGGCCTTTTTAAAGTCAAATTTTCACTAATAATAAATTTTTTCTTTTCTTTCTCTTCTTTTCCCTTTTTTTTAAGGGTTAAAAATATATTGAAAAATAAAAATTTTAAGGACTAAGACAACCGAACAACAAAAGACATTTAATCCTAAAAAAAATCGAACGACTATTAAAAACCACCAAAAATTAAGAAAAATGATTCAAAAGGGTAAAAATACGAATTAGACATAAAATAAAAGAAAAAGTATTTACAAGTCAAATTACTATTTTACCCCTGACTAGACTAATTTAGCATATTTTACACGAAAATTGAAAATTGACCCCGAAAAACAAAAAAAAAGTCCCAAAATATTAAAAAATTTGAATGGTATGTCAAAATTTGGTATCTATAAATGTCAAATAATTTAGTCCCAATCTAGCAAAGGAAAGATGATGACAATCAAAGTGAGAAATCTTCTTTTACTTCATTTTAATCAAGATGCATATACATGCATGGTTTTTTTTTTAAGATGGCTAACCCCGTACACGGGGGGGACGCCACTCCCAGATTTTATTAAATATATAAAAAACATAGGAGGGGGACAAGAACCTTACCTCGAAAATTACAAACTTATTAAATAAATATTGAGAACTACTACTCGCTATATTAAGAAAATAATTCGTGATAAATAAAAGAAAACCAAGACTAAACAAAGAAAGCATAGTTACTAAAAAATCAATGAAAACGAAAAGATGGAAACCCCAATCTATCTAATCTTATAGCTCCACGAGCTTCCTTCGGAAGTGAAGAGAAGGCTTCATACTCTACATTCATCTTGCACATGACTCCTACATTTGCCAATGCATCAGCCGGACGATTTGCTTCCCTGTAACAGTGCCTTATAGATAAAAAATGTTGCTGGAATTTTTTAATTTCTATCATCCACTTGCGTTGAAACCACGAGCACGATGCCTTACCTACCAAAATATTGACTAGAGAAAGAGAGTCAGATTCCACATGAAATAAATCAAAATCCCTGGCCAAACACAGTTTTATTCCACAAAGTAAAGCTTGCATTTCCTGCTTCCAAACTTGTCCCCATCCCAAAATAACAAGAGAATCCAAAAATTATATTCCCTTCGTCATTTCTCAAAAGTCCTCCTCCACCACAAAACCTCGGGTGATATGAACCAAAGTGCACCTACACTTGTTGGACTTGGACCTACACTTGGAGGACTTGAAGAGGCTGATTATATAGATCAATTTGAGCTCAAGTGGTTGATAATCTTGGCTGGAACGTTGAAGCATAGTTGCTAGTTCTTAAGTTACGATTTTGGGCTTGTTTACAAGCTTGAAATTCACTTTGTTCAAGCTAGCGCAATGGACCAAGGGATAAAGCATTGGTTGTGGATCAAGTCAACATATAAAGAAGGCCCAAAAGAAATTGCTAAGTTGTCCAAAAATAATCTTATAAGGGGCTAGTTACTTGGACTTGCTTGGAGGGCCCTTGAAATTGCTAAATGGAGGCCAATGGAGCTTATGAAGGGATGTCCAACCCATCATCTGATCTTGGACGAATTTTAGACTATTTTTATAGTTAATTATGGTTTTTATCAGTTTCCTAAGTCTTTACAAGTTGTAACTTTTAGTTAGTTACCCAATTGTGATAGGTTACAACTAGTTTTAGTAGTTTACTTTATTTTAATCTTCTTGACTTTTCTTTGTAAGCCTATAAATAGGCATGTTACTGTTCATACAATTTTTAAACATGAATTTATGAATAAAATTTGAGTGTTTTCTCTTAATTGAGATTCTTCTTGGTTCTATGTTGATTTAGAACTACTCTTGGTCTTATCAAGCTTGCTTGTGGCGACCACCAACTTCGCTTAGAGTTTTTCTTGTGTTTTTTATCAAGTCTTAGAGTTAATTAGGTTAGACAATTGAACTCACTCAACTTGGTCTAATTCTAGTTGTTCTTAGGCGTGCTCATCTTCAAGGGAAAATTCAAGGCAAAACAACTCCACGTCAAGGGTTCCTTGATTCACGAATCAAACGAGGTCTTGAGTTCAACGAGTTGCATACCTGAAATCCAAGACTTTCTTGGCAACGCAACCAGTGCGCACATCAGCTGGGTTACCTTTGGAACATCCTTCCGTGTTTAACTTAACTTCATTCTTCATTGGGATCCATTTAACTAAAGTACTTCCTCACATGTCATTTATGCAATGTAGTTGCCAAGAGAATTTCACTCTAGCTCGAGAATGAACAAGGAACATTAAACTTGACTTCAAAAACCATCTTGATATCCATGAGGATAGCCGAAATGATAAACTCCGCAGACCTAACATCACCCTTAAAGTAATAGGCATTTCTTGCCTTCCATAGATGCCAAAAAATTAATATGGGCAAGAGCTGAAATACCTGTTGCATTACCACATTTTTGCAAGGGAGAATTAACCACGTCATCAATCTACTTCGAATCTGCTCATTTTGGAGTCTTATTCCCACCGGACCTCCAAAATATGCCCATACCCTACTAGGAATATCTCCCCAACAAAAAATATGATCCAAAGTTTCAATGGAAGGATGACTACAACAAAAACAAATAGAAGGTCCACAAAAACCCCATATTTGCAAAACATTAGTAGTAGGAAGTCTCTTATGCAATAATCTAAGCATGAAGAATGACATTTTTATGGGAATAAAAGGGCTCCAAATCTTTTTGTATGAAAAACTAGAAGGTCTCCCCACCCTGACATGATCAAAAGCAGATTTCAAAGAAAACTCACCTGATGAGGTTAGGGTCCATATCATTGAAGAATCCAAATCCTCCTGTGGAGCCTTCAAAATTAAAACATCATCTCCTAGCCATATAATCTGATCTTCCACCAAATCACGCACCCCAAATAATCTTTTCCACATCATGGAGTCCAGTCTATTCATGTGGATTTGTGAAGGATGTTTAGCCTTGCAATATTTAGCAGCCATAAACTTAGCCCATGACGAATTTTGCCTCCTAAAATTCCACCAAAGTCTAACTAAGAAAGCCTTGAAAATATCTTCAAGCGATCTCAACCCTGCCCCTCCTGTTGCGCCTCGAAATGACACACGTGGGGTCTTTGACTGTCGCACCCTAAAAAGACGGTCCGGTCCAGTGACCCTTTTCTGAAAAGATAAGTTTTGAAAAAAACTATGCGTGTGTGATGAAAATCGGGTTTATGATAAAAAAAAGTGTATTTTAAAAAATGGTATTTTTAAAAGGAAGTAAGGTCGGGACTAAAAGTGCGATAGTTTTGGCCAACTGATTTTTGAAAAAGGGTTTTATTTATAAAAAATGTAGTCGCCACTTGGCACTGATTTAGGGTGTACCAAGTCACCCGAAAAAAATCGTTTAACAAAACAAAAGTAAAATTTTAGAAAATCTTTAAAAACCCTTTTCTGACTTCGGTCTATGAAAAATGAGAGAAAAAGGTCCAGGAGTCACATTTGAAGAAAGGAAAGGCAAAGGCTCGCGCCAAAAGAACCCTTTCTACCTAGTCAAGACAAGTTACGAGGTTTAATCAAATTTTTCTAAATTAACCCTAAGTTCTATCGCGTTCGGATGTATCTAAATGAATGCAAATCCTAAGTCTAAATGTGGGTATCGAGAGGGTCAAGATGTTCCGTCGAGGCTTCGTCAGGATTATTGCTTTAATTGCGAAACCCGAGTCGAGACCTCGAGAGAGTCACGAGTGTCTATGCAAAATGAAATGCAAAAAGAAAAGAAAAATAGTAATATAAATAATAAGTGGTCGAAGAAAGTGGGTATGTAACATAACGGGTACGGGAGACTAATAACTCGTGACTGAATTTTCCTACTCACAAAGGAAGGAACGATATGTACACCACCGCTTTCCATGTGAGTAGGCGACTATTTCTAGTCGGATCACACAAATGTCCTAAATTCTAAGTGAAATGCGACCTAAATGTCATGCATTTGAAGATGCATCAAAATAAATAAATAATAGTAATAATAATAAAAATCATGTCAAATGGAAAGAAAACTAAAAATGTGTGAAGTGGGATGTAAAATGCGCAGAGTACGCCTAACACTAAAATTCTCTAAGGGCCTAGCATTGGACTAGTCCTTTCTAGGGATTCCTACTGGCGTTGGACTAGAGGAAAAATGATGAAGCCACAACTAGCGTTGGACTAGCGGAAAAACAATGAAGCCATAACTAGCGTTGGACTAGTGTGGTGACGAAATAACATAAAACATAAATTAAATAGTAAAGCATAAATTAAAAGCAAATTAAACATATAAAGACATATAAAGTCAAGCAGGAGTACATAACACATAGGCATAATATCTAGATGCAAAATCCTAATGAAAGCGGTAAAACAAATAAGCACGTAAGCACGTCAAAGCACACAAGCCCTAACTATTGCACCAGAGAAGTTAGCTACAATTTTAAGGAGGAAAAAGTAAAATGACCTATCTATTACAGTCGCTATCTAAAATACAAAAATTTATAACCTAGCTATTACATTGACTAGCTAAATACAAAAAAAAATAATACATTTTTGTCAAAATAATAAAATTTGAAATTAAAAAACATAAAATAAGTAAATACACAAAAAGCATGTAAAAAAATAAGAAATATGTGAAGAAACATACATAAAAATCACATACAGGCACATTGGGACACATAAAGATGAATTAATGAGAAATCGGGATACCTCTTTGGAGACTCGGTACCAATACTTAAAAAATGAACACACATGTCAATGTATCGTGATATAAACAAATAAATCATAAAGGTATGAAATACTAGCACAATTAGAGTAAAAATGTAGATTCTATGAAACTAAGGGATTAAAAACAAGTTCGCACAAATCTAGGGGTCAAATAATAAATTCAAGTGAGTACAGGGGCTCAATTATGAATTAACACTAAATGGAAGGGGCAAAAATCAAAATTTCAGCAAGTATGGAGCATGAAAATGCAAACCCTAGCAACTTAAAGGGCCTGATTACAAACTATATGACTTAATCGAAAGAAACTAAAACTAAGGAGGGGTCAATCTGCAATTATTAGGGACTTAAATGCAGAAATTAAAAGCTATTGGAGCATAGTTAACAAAATCAGATCTTATGGGTTAAACAGAAATAACCAAGGAAAGAAAAAGAAACCATCCTAAATTAGGAACCAATTAATTAACTAACACAATTTTATTAATTAACTTAATCAACTGGATTAAGCATAAACTAAATCAAAACAAAACTAACCCAAAGATTCATCCCAGTAAAACTAAGCCAGTCAAAGCAAAACACTAGAATCCCCAAATCCCCTTAATCGATTTCCCCATTCTGTTTCTCCTCTTTTTCTTTCTGAATCTTCTCTCCTTCTTCTCTAGCCTTCTCCTTTTGTTGCCTTTTCTCTAGTTATTCTTTGTTTCTCTCCCGATTGCTGATTTCTCTCTTTCCCTCTTCTCTCTTTCTTCTCTTCTTTCTGGTTGTTTCTCTTCTTCCTCTTTTTCCTCTTCTCTCCGTTTTTCTTTTTTTTCTCTATCCCACTCTCTGTTTCACATCTTTCTTTCCCTCTTTCTTTTCTCTCCAGTCACTCCGCCTCTCTTCCTTTCCCCAACTCTCCCTGTTCTCTCTCGATTCTGTCTCTCTACTTATTTTCTCTCTCTCTGAACAAGCAGAATTGCCTTCCCCCAATTGGTTTCCCCTTCAAAGCAGAGGTGGAAGCATGTTTCAATTTGATGGTTGTGAAGGTAGAGGGTGGTGTTTGTCGGTGATTTTGGGACTGTAAAGGTGGAAATGGGACTGGTTTAAGTTGATTAGGGTTGTCTGTAGGCTGAAATGGAGGAGAATGGAGAGACAGTGACTATGCTGCTTGGTGATACCCTTCTGATGGTGGATTATTGGAGACGGTTTGATGGCCAATTTGTGCGGCAATGATGATGAGTTGTGGTTAGGCAGGTGTAGGCGATTGTTAGGGCTACTGGGAACTGGGGTTGTCATAGGTGGATTGCTGCTAGGCTGAGTGGCCTTGTGATGAGTCAATTGAGGATCAAGAGGGGGGTGATGGTTTTGGGTTTGTTTTCGATGGTTTAGGTGGGGAATTGGAAGACTGTGATAGCCATCAGAAAGCATTTGTAAGGCTGTGGATATTGTCTAGTGGAGTGCGATGACAGGTGAGGACAGGGGAATTGGGATTGTTGAATTGTCTAGTGAGACTGATGGCTAAATTGATGATTTTTAGGGCTAAATTGGGATGAAATTGGAGGCTGTGGTGGGTGGTTACAAGGAGAGTGTAGGTGCCTACTTGAAGTTCTAATGGCAGAGGAGGGCAAAAGAGTTGTTGGCGGTGTTTATTTGAGTTGCTTTATTGTTTTGTTGCCATTTTCTTTGCAGGTTTGGGCTATGGTTCATATTGGTTGTTTTTGCTGTTGTTTTTGCTTTGCAGGTAATGAGGCTGCCGAAAGTTTTGTGGTATTGTTGGTTTCGGTTTAGGTGGTAGGGGAGAGAAAAGTGGCACGGCAGTAAGGGGGGTTGCGAATTGGAGCTGACAATGGCGATTTTGGGGGGGTTGCCTGGCTGGGTTGGTGAGAGGGGAGGGCTGTTTTGAGTATTAGATTGGAAGGCTGTAATGGTGGACTAACATGTGGGGCTAGATGACTGATATGAGGCCAATTCCTTGACTATGGGATTTTATGCTTGTTTCTCTGTTTCTGCAGGTTGTGGGCAAGGGATATGGATGGCGTTATTGATTCCTGATGGTGGAGGTCCTTGGTAAACTTGGGGTGGTTCCGATAGAGGAACTGGTGGCCTGGGTTTGTTTTTGGTTGTTGTTGGATTGGCAGAGAGAGAGGGAGAGAAGAGAGACGATGGGAGAAGAAAAAAAAACAGTGGGAGAAGAAAAAAAAAAGAACTGAACCAGAGAGATGAAACCCATAAAAGAAACCAGACAAATTCAGAAAGAACAAAACCCAGAAAACATAACCCAAAAAATCAATTCAAGTAGAAGTTATAAATTTTCAGACAGATTTTATCATTAATCAAACCAGCAATTAATCAAGCTTAAAAACTTATAAAGAAAAATCAATGAATAAAAAGCCATGAGATTACCTGAATGGTAAAATTTAGTCACTAATGAAGATGAACTGTGAAAGAGGAATCGTTGATGAAGATGAATAATGAAAAGAAAATGAACGACGGCTTGTTTTTTGTGTAGTTTGTGTTTTTTGGTGAGAAATTGTGTGTTTTGATCTTTAAGACTTAAAAGTAAAAGTGTTTTTAGGGTTTTTGATTTTTTCTCTTGTTTTTTTCTGATTTAATGGGGGTATTTATCGGGCTAACCGTCTTAGTCACCAAGAATACTACCAAATAACAAAAACGCCACCGGTAATAAAAATTCTAATTTTATTTACGAAAATATTTTTAACCAAAAATATTAAAAAATTGATACAAAGAAATGACAATAATCTCCAAAATTTTTTCAAAAAATTCAAAGTAGATTTTAAAATAAAATTTAGAGCTTAAAGCTGATAAAAAACGTGCTCGAAATGTGAAATGATGATTTTGACCCTAAACAACGAAAATACATAAAAAAATAACTATTGGCCTCAAAAAATTACCAAAAATTAAAAATAGCTTAAAACCTTAGAAAATGCATTTATGACTCAAAAATTGACAAAAATGAATTTAAACTGTAAAATAACGAATTTTGCCCCTGGATAATGAAAATTCACAGAAAAATAGCTACTTGACCTCGAAAAATTACCAAAAATTAAAAATAAGCTTAAAACCCTAGGAAATGCATTTATGACTAAAAAATTGACAAAAAATGAATTTAAACTGTAAAATGACGATTTTGCCCTTTAATGCAGTATTTATAGAAAAAATAGCAATCGTCCCTGAAAAAATCAAAAATTTTAGAAACATGCTTACAGAATTAGAAAAATAAATTTGGGACCTAAAATGAGCTAAAATGGTGTTTGCGATGCGAAATTACCATTTTGCTCTTCTCTTGGTAAAAATATGAAAGAATACCACTTAAATATAGAAAAATCATAAAAAATTAAAAATTTCGTATGAAAGTAAAAATATGAATTTAAATCCCCCAAAAGCTAATAGAAAATATTTACAGATAAAAATTACTATTTTCCTCCCAAGATTATTGAAAAATTAAAATTTGGCCTAAAAAAATGTAAACTTACCCCCCAATGTTTGGAAATAAATTGTGTGTCAAAATTTGGTGTGTACAATTTGTCCCTCTTTGTCGGGAATCTCGGAGAGATTTCAGACAAAGACGTAGACAATATCAGATTTTGACTCACCTCAATGTGAAAATAAATACAAGTACAGACTGAGGCAAACATCTAAATAAAAGACAAACAAGTGGGTATATAAAAAATGTGTTCGAACTCTCTTGGAGCTACCTACGTATCCTAGTTAAAAGAATCAGGTCAAACGTAGTTCCAATGCTAGTGAACTGTGAATGCGAAACACAACTGCAAATAATAACACAAGAATTCAAACTTTTCAAAATTTGTGATCAAAATAGAGAAAGAAATGAAACATTTTGAACTGCTAAACAAAGATAAAATAAAGTAGTAAAGACTGCAAGACAAAATAAAGCACTTAAACGAATAGACCAAAAATATATTCAGACTGCTAGACAAAAATAAATACTATTAAAGCTAAATGCAATGTATGGGCTGCCAGACTTGAAAATATAAATAAACAAATGCCAACCAGGCTGCTTGACTGAATGCATGACCTTGGACTATCAAGGTTGATGAATGCAAAAGCTTGAGTTGCCAAACTTGAAATGTAAATAACATATACCGAACAGGCTGTTGGATGGATGCATAACCTTGGGTTGTCAAGGTTGATGAATGCAAAGTTGGGCTGCCAACTTGAAAATATAAATGAATGATCCTAGGATGCCAGGAATCAAAGAACGCAATGCAAGGTCTGGGCTGCCAAACTTGAAAATGTAAATAAACAGATACATGATCTTAGGCTGTTAGGAATTAAGGAATGCAAAGTTTGGGCTATCAGACATGAAAAAGTAAATGACAAATGTATGATCCTGGGCTATCAGGAATCATGGAATGCAAAGCAAGATCTGGGCTACCAAACTTGAAAAGTAGATGAATAAAAAGCGAGTTCAGGCCGCTGGACAAAATAAATGCAATAAAAATCTTAAAATAGAACAAAACAATTGTTGAGCATAGGATCCAATTCAACTTAAAAGTCAAAATTTTTTCTCTTTTCTCTTATTTTTTCTTTTTTTTAAATGAAAATAAATAAACTAATATGACGATTAATGCATGATGACATAAAAAGAAATAGAATGCTGGAGTAAAGTGACTGAGCATGCAGTTGGAATAACATAGTATTTAAAACTAAAAAAACAGAATTAAATGAAAATTGTCATGAGAAATCAGTGCCCAATGCTACGGATTGAGCCTACCGAGAATTGAAACTAAAGCGCAGTGCCCAATGTCTGAATTGGATCTTCCTACCGAAAACTGGAATGAAAATGACTGAAACTAGAGCACGGCGCCCAATGTCTGGATTGGATCTTTCTACCGGAAAAGTGCGGTGCCGAATGCCAAGATCGGATCTTACTACCGGAGACTGGAATGAAAATGACTGAAACTAAAGCACGATGCCCAATGCCAAGATCGGATCTTACTACCGAAGACTGAAATGAAAATGACTGAAACTAAAACGCGGCGCCCAATGCCTGGATTGGATCTTAATACCGAAAAAGTGCAGTGCCCAATTCCAAGATCGGATCTTACTATCGGAGACTAGAATGAAAATGACTGAAACTAAAGCGTGGCACCCAATGCAAGGATTGGATCTTACTACCGAAAAAGAGCGGTGCCCAATGCCAAAATCGAATCTTACTACTGGAGACTGAAATGAAAATGATTGAAACTAAAGTGCGGCGGCCAACGTCTGGATTGGATCTCAATATTGGAAAAGCGCGGTGCCCAATGCCACGATCGGATCTTACTACCGGAAAAGCGTGGTGCCCAATGCCACGATCGGATCTTACTACCGGAAAAGCGTGGTGCCCAATGCCTGGATTGGATGTTACTACCGGAGACTGAAATGAAAATGATTGAAACTAAGACACAATACACAAACTAGTAGACACAATAAAATACTATGAAATATGCTGAACAAACAATAGACAAATGCTAATTTGAAAAAGTAAAAACACGATGATAGACTACTGGACGAATGTATGCATGCATGATACTAAACTAATGAATGAACTGTGGAGTTCTGGCCTGTCTTACAAGAATGAAAATAATGAAGTGCAAGCTGCTAGACAAAATACATAGTGTAGACACCAAATTTTGACACACCATTTATTTTCAAACATTAAAGGGGCATGTTTGCACTTTTTAGGCCAAATTTTAATTTTTTCAATAATCGTGGGAGCAAAATAGTAATTTTTATTTGTAAATACTTTTTCATTAGTTTTGGGGGGTTTAAATTCACATTTTTACTTTCATACATATTTTTTATTTCTTATGATTTTTTTTTCTAGATTTAATTGGTATTTTTTATATATTTTACCAACACAAGGATAAAATGGTAATTTCTCCTCGCAAACACCATTTTAGTTCATTTTTAGTTCCAAATTAATTTTTCTAATTCTTTAAGCATGTTTCTAAATTTTTTTGATTTTTTCAGAAATAATAGCTATTTTTCTGTAAATTTTCATTGTCCAAGGGCAAAATCGTCATTTTATAAATTAAATTTATTTTTCATCAATTTTTGAGTCATAAATGCATTTTCTAGTGTTTTAAGCTTATTTTTAATTTTGATAATTTTTTGAGGTAAATAGCTATTTTTCTACAAATTTTCATTGTTCAAGGGCAAAATCGTCATTTTACAGTTTAAATTCATTTTTTGTCAAATTTTGAGTCAAAAAGGCATCTTCTAATGTTTTAAGCTTACATTTAATTTTTGATAATTTTTTGAGGCTAATATCTATTTTTTGTGTATTTTCGTTGTCTAGGGATAAAATCGTCATTTTATACCCCGAGCGCGTTTTTATCAGCTTTAATCTGTAGCTTCTATTTTTAAAATCTACTTTGAATTCTTTTGAAAATTTTAGAGATTGCTGTCAATTCTTTGTATTAATTTTTAATTTTGGGGTTAAAAAAATATTTTTTTAATAAAATTAGTATTTTTAATACCGGTGGCGTTTTCATTATTTTATAGCATTCTTGGCCAACAAAACAAGTGGCCTATAAATACCTCTTTTAATCAGCAAAACAAAGAAGGAGAAAAAAATAGAAACTCTAAAAACACATTTAATCTTATCCAAAAAAGATCAAAATACACACACCAAAACACCACAAAAACACACACTCAGTTGTTCCTTTTCAAGAAGGCTACTGTTCATCGCTTCTTCAAGGAAATCTTTTCTGTTCACCATCAGATTCTCTTCCAACTTCAAAAAAGGTGAGTTCTTCTGTTGTTTTGATTCATTTTCTTCTAATTTCCTATGTGAATTTGATTAATTATATGTGTTTATTTGAAATTTGGGTTGAATGTTTTGTTCTTTTTGATTTTTATGTTCTGTTTTTTTGCTTTTTGGATTTGATTTTTCTTGGTTTCTCTCCTCTGCTAAATTATCAGAACTTCCCTTTCTTTTGTCCCTTCATCACTGGAAAAACCACAAATCACTACCAATTACCATTGCAAATCCCTCCCCTGCTACTACTACTTCTTCCCAAAATCACCCACCGTCAATCCCACTTATCACCAAACCATCGTAGCAACACCAATCAGCCACCATCAACCACCCATTGAACATCACAGCCATTACCTGTTAAACAGCCTCAAAATCACCAAAAACATGCACAAAAAACCAAGAAAACAGCACGAAAAAAAAATAAGACTTAATCCAACCATCTTCCAGTCTGCAAGACCATACATAATCCCAGTCAAAACAATATCAATTGACAGTCCAAAATCCAATTCTCTCCTACTCCATCATCAACAATCAACCATCATCAAGCCTCCATCATCTCCACTACCCCTACCACCACACGATCCACAAAGCCATTACCATTCAATTCACCAAACAACCACGACGCAGCCCTCCCCCCAATTGCGAAACTAGGAATAACCATCCCCTTCTCACAATAAACACTGTCCACCACTGAAACCTCACCTTCATCAGTACAAGCCCATAACTAGTCCATGCTATTGTCAATCAGTCTATCCAAAATTGCCCAAATCAAAACTAAACAAATGCAGACCCATTTTCCTATTATCACCAAGTCAACCAGTACTACCTAAAGCCACTATCGCAGATCCACCATCACCTTTGTAGCCATAGTCATCAGCTCAAGTCAGCACACACAATTGCCGAGTCCCAATATTTAGCAACCATCATCAACCAAATCACCATCATAAAAGAACAGAACCATCACCTGCAAGACAATTTAACAAATAACCCATCGACGTCCACCATCTCGTCACCATCCCCATCGTTTGCAAAAACCATCAATTCCAGCCCCATATCCGTTGCCCCTCTCCAACTTAAACATCCCAAATTAGAACCAAACCAAACCAACCGCTGCACAACCATCAACATAAACTTGCAAAAGAAAACAGTCATACAACCATAACTAATCACCAACGAAATCACCTCCAAAATTCACCAGCAACCGACAAATTCAAATCCATAGCTCCAACAACAGTCTTAACCCGCCACTACATCACCACCATTCACCTCCAATCCACCTCCCATCACTCCAATTTCAATGCCCAAATGCTGTTTACCTTCCCAATCGCATCTCCCCTGTTTCAAAATTAGAGAAGAAAACAAAAAAGGGAGAACGAGGGAGTAATGCAGAATCTGAGAAAGAGATGAAAGAAGAAAGAGATGTTAGAGAGAAATTAGAACTGAGAGAGAACAAATAGAGAAAGGAAGAGTAGAGGGTAGTGAGAGAGAGAGATAAAGAACTGTAAGAGAGTGAGACGGAGATAGAGAGAATAGAGTAACAGGGGAAGAGAAAATAGCAGCGCGAGAGAAAGGAGAAACGAGAGAGAAATCGGGAAAGATGGAGAAGAGGAGGACGCGAGATAGAGAGAGAGTGGCGAGTTAGAGAGGAGAAGAAGAGGAAGAGAGGAGAAGAGAGAAAGAAAAGAAAAATTGAAGGGAAAGAAAAGAAAAATTGAAGGAAAAGAAAAATCAGAGAAGTAGAAAATTTGAGAGCAAGGTGAGAGAATTAGAGACAATCGGAGAAGAGGACCAACAGAAAGAGGAGGGGGGGTTTAGTTGTTAGGTTTAATCATGCTTATTTAGTTAATCTTGCAATTTGGTTGTGATTGTCTTAATTAATTTATTTATTTATTTTTTATGTTTAATTCATTTAGTTAATTAATTAAGTTAACTGAATACGTTTAGCCACTGATTGTTTTGATTCTAGGTTACTTTATCATAAATAGACATTACTTGTGTTTAGCCCCTTTTTTTTAGTTTTATCCACTATGTCCATAAGCACCTCTTAATTTTTGCATTTAAGCTTATCTTGTTTATAGACTGAACCCCCAGGTTTTACTTTCACTTCAATTAGGTCTTGTAATTCACAAATTTTCCCTTTTTGCTAGAATTGACGTTCTTGTCCCCCAATTTGTTTGCTTTTGTATTTAAGCCCCTAAATTTGTTGGAATTTATATTCTTATTACAAACTTGCATAGATTTACTGTTTTGCTCCCCAAGTTACCTTAATTTTGCGTCTCTACCCAATTAGACTTATTTATTTCTATTTTACCCCTCAAAGTCTTATAGAATTTTATTCTTAGTCCCCTTAGTTGTTAGAATTTAGTATTTGCCTCCCAAATTGCGTTAATTTATATTTTTGCCCCTAGACTTGTGTAGATTTTTAATTTTTGTCCCAACTAGTCTAAATTTACTATTTGGCCCCAATTTACTCTACTTTTTATTTTCTCCCTCTAATTTGCTATAATTTACATTCTTCTAAATGTGTTAGTATTTCGTATTTTACTCTTTATTTTATTAAATAGTTGTCCCTTTAACTTGTGCGTTCGTTTTTTAAGCTTTGGTACCGAGTCTCCAAAGAGGCTATCCCAATTTCTTGTTATTTTCCTCTTTGTGTGCTCCAATATGCTCCAATGTGATTTTTTGCATTATTTTTATTGTTATTTGTTTATTTCTTATTTTATATACTTGTTGCGTATTTACGTAGTTAATTTGTTTAACTTTGAATTTTTTATTATTTTGGAAAAATATAATATTTTGTATTTAGCTAGTCAATGTAATATTTAGATTATTTTTCTCATATTTTAGCAAAAATTGTGTAATTAGATAGAAAATGTAATAGATAGGGCATTTTTAATTTTCCCCTTTTTAAATTGTAAATTAAACCCCCGGTGTAATAGTTAGGGCTTGTGTGTTTACATGCTTATGTGCTTATTTGTTTTACCACTTTTAATTAAGATTTTTGCATCTAGAATAGCATGATTACGTGTTATGTGCTCTTATGTGATATTGTTTGTCTTTATATGTTTATTTGCTTTAATTAATGTGTTACTATTTTAATTCATGCTTTTGCCAGCTTTATTGTTCCGTCACCACACTAGTCCAACGCTAGTTGTGGTTTTCTCGCTTTCCCATTAGTCCAATGCTAGTGGGACATTCTTAGAATGGGCTAGTCCAATGCTAGACCCTTAGGACATTTTAGTGTTAGGAGCATTCGTGTGCATTCCACATTTCACACACTTTTAGTTTTCTTTCCATTTGACATGATTTTATTATTACTATTATTATTATTATTATTATTTTGACACATTTTAAAATGCATGACATATAGGTTGCATCTCACTTAAAAATTAGGACATTTGTGTGATTCGACTAGAAATAGTCGTCTACTCACGTGAGAAGCGGTGGCGTACAGGCCGTTCCCCCCTCCGTGAGTAGAAACATTCAGTCACGAGTTATTAGTCCCCCGTACCCGTCATGTTGCATACCCACCTTCTTTGTTCACTTACTATATATTATTATTTTCTTTTCTTTTTGTGTCACACTTTGCATAAAAACTCATGACTGCCTCGAGGTCTCGACTCGAGTTTCGCAATTAATGCAATAGTCTTGATCAAGCCTCGACGGAACATTTTGACCCTCCCGATATCCACATTTAGACTTAGGATTTGCATTCATACAGATACATCCGAACGCGATAGAATCTAGGGTTAATTTAGGAAAATTTGATTAAACCTCGCAACTAGCCTCGGCTAGGTTGAAAGTGTGCCTTAGGCGCAAGTCTTTGCCTTCCCTTTCTTCAAATGAGACTCTCGGATCTTTTCTCTCATTTTGCATAGACCGGAGTCGAAAAAGGATTTTTTAAATATTTTTCTAAAATTTTTATTTTTGTTTTGTTAAATGATTTCTCGGATGACTTGGTACACCCTAACTCAATACCGAGTGGCAACTCCGTTTTTTAAAATAAAATAAAACCCTTTTTCAAAAATTAGTTGGCCAAAACTGTCGCACTTTTTTAGTCCCGGCCTTATTTTTATTATTTTCTTTAAATAACACTTTTTTAATAAAAACTCAATTTTTCACACACGCGCATGGTTTTTCCCAAAACTTACTTTTTAAAAAAATGGTCTTAAACCAGACCATCTTTTCGGTACGCGATAGTCAACAACCCCACTAGTACCCCTTTGCTCACGATATTTCGAACGCGACAGGATTTTGGCGACTCCACTGGGGATCACTAGTGAGTCCGAGCACTAGGCTTAATCACCTTTTCCTTATTTAACCCTTCTATTCCGTCGCGTTTGGATGTTAGGATTGCATTTTTTCTTTTCTAGGTTTTTAGGTTTTTCTTTTGCATCTCACACACTTCCCGTCTCTTGGCTACTTATGTGATGTATGTATGAATTATTTACTTTTACTTTATTTGACCGCGCTTGCATTTGGGGAGGGGATCAGTCACCCTTAGAACCCATGCTTTATCATTCCCTCCTCTCATAAGGAGCACTCCATACGTGCATTCGATGTTTTTTGCCCTTTTTCTCTTTTTGGTGGTTGCCACCTACCCATCCCTTTAGGACTAGGATTGATCTGCCTAGACATGCGGCCATCGCATTCGTGCATGTAGCGATGTCTAGGGGATCACTCGAACCACCGATCGGGACCCTTGGAATTGACGGACTTGTTACTTTTGGGTCCCTAAGTTTGAAGGTTCGGGAGCCTTCAGCCATATTGCAGGCTTGATCCACTTGGGCATGTGACCATGGCACGATGTCGTGGAACATTGTCTAGGAGATTACCCAAACTCTTGGCTTGAGTCCACAAGTCTAGAGATTTGGGCTTTAAAAATTGATTCACTTGGACATGTGGCTGTGGCCTAACGTGCGCGTAGCAGTGTCCAAGGGATCACTCGAACCACCAACTTGGGATCCTTGGAATTGACGAAGTTGTTACTTTTTGGATCCCTCAGTCTGAAGGTTCGAGAACCGAAGCCTTGTCAAGTCTAGATGCATTAGTGAGCCCAACCTCATGCATCCATGTAGAATAACCTAGGGTAGAGTCAGCCTTACCCTATCAGGCACACTAGGCACGAGAGGAGGGAACCAACCTCCTTTATTTTCCTTGTTATGCCATTTACTTTTATCTGTGTAATATTTGTTTTTGCCAATGTGTTATGTGATATTTATTGAATGAACTAACGCGTTCTTTCTTATTCTTTGATTGCATTCACAACCATAGAATAAAGAGCCCTGGCATGGTGCTCTCGTAGGAAGCCAGCACTCTTTTGGCACGTTTAAATTTCGTTTTCATAATTAATTTCTTCGAGAAAGATGGAGACGGAATTTCATAAACTTTTTACAAATTGCATTTTGTTATAAATACCCAAGGGATCAATCATTGCGAATTTCTTAAAAATCCTGAAAATTTGATTTTTTGTCCTATATATTCTTGAATAAAAATTGTAGTTTTTAAATTCTTTTCAAGGTTTATTCCTCCTTGTTGTTGTACTTTTGTTGTACCTGACAGTTTTATTCAAACTAAAATTTTCTCAGAGCCAATAAATGTACCCAAGCGGTCAAACTTTTGCACAGTTTGCATTTATTTTAAAAAAAATAAATTATTATTATGCGTCATTTTTGCCTTATCCCCCACCCTCCCATCCCACATTACACAAAAAGTGATTTCAGCACATATTTCATTTGACTTTAATAAACTGACATTTTGACTTGTCTATTTCTAGATAAATTCATGATTTTTATTTTCTTTCAATGTTGTGTCCTGTAGTCTTATGGAGGCTCAATTTTTCAATCAAATAAATTTGAAGTCAATAATCTTTTGTACAATTCATGTTCCATCTTTCTCAAAGAAATTCTGCAACATTTTCAAATCTTGCATTTTTGCATATTTTAATCAGCTTTAATAATTGGCATCATGCATAAACCCTAGAGGGAATGCCATTTCGGGAATCCCATGATAGGAAAGCCGTCCTTTTGTCTTGGGTACGTAACCCTAAAAGACATGCATGTTTATATTTTCGATAAATCCTTTAGGGTGAGACCCTAGGTAAGGTAATACGAGCAGAATGGAGGCATCTCTTCCCGGCGGATCTGGCCCATCTATGATTAAAAAAGGGGGTCTCACCCTAAAGGATTGCATTTCATGCTAGGCCTACCCTTGGCATAATAAGGGCTCCCTCTAGGACATGCATCCGTTTTGTTTTTACTTATACTAATACTAATTTTGATTTTTTTTTTCATTTTTACAGGTCCTTTAATGGAGGCGGTAAAATAAAAAAGACATCTCATACGTATTTGGTCTTACGTTCGAGTATTTTTAAATTATGATCCAATTCTAAATAAACTGTCATATGCTCGAGACCCATAAGGACATCAAAAGCACGAGTGCTCTTTTCGAGTTATTCATAGGATTGTGAGGAAGCCAATTTTAGAATTGATAGTGCTGAGGGGCTAGATAAATAAGTTTGACTAGGATGACTAGTGGGATGAATGAAATTGTATTTCATAGCTAGAAAATTGTAACAAGAATAGAAATAATTTGGATGCTAATAACTGCACTCCTTCTGTAAATTTAAGATTGCCTTGCGTTCAAAATTTTTTCTCAAATGAAGTGTTAAATAAGTTGCTTTCTCAACTTTGTTTATAATATTTGATTTTCCCTTCATGTTTTGCATTTAGCTTTTGAAAAAGTTTTCTTCAAATCTTTTGTTCTATTGAACAAACGATTCTTTGGTGAGACCTCGAAATAAGTCACATTTTTCTCAAACCTAATGTTAGGTTTGTGTCATTATATTCTCAGAATAACTTACACAACATACTCCAAAGGTAACTAAGAAATTATAGATGTGAAACAATAAAACTCCCCTTGTCAATTGTTTGAAGTTGTATCCCAGCAGGTTCGTTCCTTTTGTTGTGCTTAAATCCTCTAAACATGCATTGTGAAGCTTGCTCGACATTTTCAAGGTCTTCGAAGCGAAAGTACATCCTAACCTAACCCTCTGACCTACATCTTGGTGCCAATGTTTATGGCTTCTGATCCTTTCAAGTTAACTTTGAATCCCTTTTGTACATTTAGAATCCTTAATAAGGAATCTAAGTTCCTTTTCGGTATCACTCTAACTCCTCATTAACAATTTTGCCTCATTCAGAATCCAGAGAGATATCAAAGTGGCAATCATCAATTTCACATGAGGTGATATCCAAAATCCATAGGCATTTATTTTGGTCATTTGAAGAAAAAAAGAAAAAGAAAAGAAAAAAATGAAAAATATAGAAACAACTGAATAAATAGACAAAAGAGGAAAACTTTCATTTCATTGAACTCAAACCTACATTTTCTTAGAAAAAGAATATTTACAAACACATGAATTGGCATTGGTCTTTGAGAAAGTAGTAAACACAATCCACGTCAAAAACATGTTTCTTAAAAGTAAATAAAGACTCACGACAATTTTCACACATAAAAAAAATGATATGAGCCAGACTCCAAAACCATTCAAAGAAAGAAATTCATTCCAGGCTCTATCTAGAAATGAATTTTGAGACAAAAACAATCCTAAATTCACCACCACCTCCTCAGTACAAGTATGTGACCAGCTGTCCAGTTGTTTAGTGCTCCTTCATCAATGACCTCGAAACTAGTAGTATCCAATTTTAACCCCTATTCAAATTTCTTCATTTAGCGTTATCATCCCTGTGACAGCCCCACCTTACCTAGAGGCGCACCAAAGGGCTTAGCGAACTGCCTGCCTAGCTTTCGCCAGGACTCAAATCACGCACTCACTCAAACATCCAAGCGTACTTAACCCAAAATAAAATACATTCATAAAGAAATACATTCATTTAATTCATTTGAAAATACAAATATCACAAGAGGTTTTACATTCCAAAATATACATAGTATTTACACTAATAGCCTAAACAATTGGGCTATCAAAATACATGAAACAAAACATTTACTATCGTCCAAAATCAGCTTTTCCAGCTTTAATATTTTGGAAAACCTGGTTAAAGAAAACAAATAAACCGGATGAGCTATAATAGCCCAGTGAGTGCTCAAGTCATGCAGCATACCAATAACAAATAAACCTTTAAGGATAATAATTAACAAATTCAATAAATGATGAACAAGCAATGTGAAGTGTCATATAATCAATGGCGGATACAGGCTCACTACGAGAGCAAGCTCAACCGCAGGAGTATCAATCATGATCAAGATAACATGAGTATCGGGACCGAGGTAAAAGCTCAGGTCCGAGATACTTGTAAAAATTCAATCCAGAGTTACCCTTCTTTGAGGAATGAAACTCATATAGGAAAGAATATCACGCACCTATAACCCCCAGCACCTTATATCACCCCAAACACACCTAGGTTGACTAACCGTGGAGTAACAGGTGAAGTTAGCCACGGAAGTCCAAGATCAAGCATAAAATTCAATCATGAGTTAGCCTTTTCCAGGACTTTACTCAGATATGACAATTAACATGCACCGAATAACGCCCAGCACCTTATATCTCTCCCATACACACCCAATTTGACTAACCGTGAAAAACAGTGAAGTTAACCACGGAAGTCACAAGCACAAATAACACATTGGGTAGTGAAAGCACGTAACACATTGCGGAATAGATGCGATAAAGTACACATCTTTCCTCAAGTAGCACATTTCATTAAATAATAATTTCAAATATAACATAGCATTTCATGCATCATGCACACATAGAAGCACTCACCTGAAGTGCTTAAGAAAAGATTTCGTAATAGGGTCGTGATTCACTTCCGGATCCTGAAATTCAAATGAAAATATTCGTATAAAAACCGGATTAAAATCTAAGTAATTCGATAAGAAAATTTGAGAAATACCCCAAGTCTTTCTAGGGTTTAATTTCTAGGGTTTTGGAGTTTAGGGTTTTACCCTAGGGTTTAGGGTTTTCAAAATTAGGGTTTTCTAACTTTTTAGGGTTTTGCTCGGAAATATTCAATTCACTAATAGCTAATCTACGGAAATTTCTGCACGTTCAAATCACTAAATTACAGCTTATATAACTTTAAATCATAGCCTAATCACTTTTCTTCTTAGGTTTTTAACGAAATTTCGACAGCATTTCCCCTATAATCGGACTAACCCAAAATTTTTAACCTGCAAGAGAAATAGCCAAACAACCCAATCTCAAGTAGTTCTATCATTTTCATACCAAAATCAATTCAATTTCACCCAAATTTGTCATAAAACACTTGAACCTCTCCAAGGTTCTTCAACCAAATCATACTTAAATCATGTCATTTCAAGATTCAATCACTATCTACAAGTCATACAAGCCCATAAACCTCATATCCATGGAACAAAACTTCATTTTCATGGCTCAAATAAATCATGCTTAACTTTAAAGACATGGGTAAAAAGCTATAAAACTACAACTTATACTTGAAATAATAAGAAAAGTTTATGGTGAATACCTTCAACAAGGCAAGATCTTTGCTTAGAAATGAGTTTGATTCACTTTCAATGGAAGAAAAAGGATCAAATTGGAGAAGAAAACTCTATGAAAATGAAAGCAAAAGAGAGGAAAAAGAGAGAAGAAGGGGCCGGCCAAGGTGAGGGAAAAAAAGAGAAAAAACTGGCTAAGTAAAAAGAAAAGAAATGAAGAAAGAATTGGAAAAGTAATGGCCAATCAAAGCAAGACAAACTTAAGGGTAGAGTTTTGACTTTCTTGCATCTTAGACTCCACTTGGCTAGGCATAATTAGAGGTAAGATTTAACACTTATCTTCCCATTAATCTTATAAGATATCTAGGGTACAACTTCTAAAGGAAAAGGTACAACATGCTACATAAAATAGAAATTCTTCTAGGTATGTAATTCTAACTAATTTCGGCTCTCTCTTTCTTTCTTTCTTTTTCTACTAATGGACATAATGTGAATTAAATGGTTTTGCATGAATTTCTAGGGTGTTACAATCCCAACAGTTGACTCATGTTGAGGCAAAGGATTGTCGTCAATATTCGGAGCTTGTCCTCCTCCATTTCTCAACACGATATCTCCAGTATCAATCATATCTTGAATTTTCTGCCTCAACACCTGAAAATTAGCTGTAGAATGTCCCCAACTTCCTGAATGGTAGGCACAGAAGGCCTGGGGGTCATAATTATGAGGGAGCCCCCTAGGGTATGTTCTTTCAGTTATGGTGTCAATTTTGCCTGCTGCTTTCAATTGCTCATAGATATGATCAATAGGGTAATCAAGGGGAGTGAAAACCCTATACTGTTTTTGTGGTTGGTTAGTTTGACCAATGACTGCTTGATGTTGGGCATGTGGAACATAATTGTTAAGATAAGAAGGTCTTGGGCGGTTTTGCATGGGTGGGCAAAGATTATTTTGGGGTGCAGGTCGAGGGTTCTGGAACATAGTTTAGGTGTTTGGATAAGCGGGTTGAGGATAATGAGACTGGGTGTTGGTGTGGTAAACAGGTTGAGAATTGAGATGCTGTGGGTAAGGAGTCGCGTACGAAGAATAATTCTGGGCTTTAGGTCTAAAAGCTGGGCCTTGATCCCATACAAAAGCAGCTTCTCCTTCTTTCTTCTTGAACTAGGGTTTCTTCCCATTGTTGTTTTGATTCTGGCTTTGTAGTGCCTCCAATTGCAGTTTCAACGCTGTCACGTTGACTATTTTGCCTGCTTTGACAAACTCATTATACTCTTCAAGCTTGTTGATGATGGTTGCAAATGAACTTCCAGTCATGCAAAAGATTTCCTCAAAATATGGCGGATCATAAGCCTTAATGAAAGTACGAATGATTTCTTCCTCATTCATGGGAGGCTCTACTTTAGCGGCTAGCTTTCTCCAACGCTTGGCATATGTCTTGTGATCCTCCGAAGGTTTCCTCTTAGTACTCTCCAAGGCAGTTCGCGTTGGTGCCAATTCCTAGTTAAATTCATATTGTTTCACAAAAGCTATTAATAAGTCCAACCAGGTTTTGATTTCTTGAGGTTTCAGATTACAATACCAGTCTAACGTATCACCTTCTAGATTCTCAGGGAATAAGCGCATAGGCAAATTTTCATCATCAACCGGTTTGCTAAGTTTGTTAGCAAACATCTTGAGGTGAGTCTTCGGATTGCCAGTTCCATCGTATTTAGAAAATTTGGGAGCTTTGAAACCTAGCGGTAACTGAACATACGAAAAGAGACAGAGATCATCATAACTCAATCCGCCATGTTTGTTCAACCCTTGACTTTTCTTCATGAACTCTTCAAACTGATCCAACCTCTTAAGCAACTCTTTATCCACAGGTGTGGCAATTTCATCCGTAGCCGGCTTTCCTTGAAAGGCGACATCCCATACAAAAGGTTCTGCTGCGTGGTGGTGAGGTGCCTGAGGATTGGGTGGGATATTTGGGTTGATTTGCGGATGGGACTGAGAGAGTGGATATTTGGGTAGGTTCATTTGAACAAAGTTTGGGCGTACAAGCAACAGGTCAAGATTGACGTGGGCAGAGGGTCCATCAATCGGATTAGCAACAGGTGGGAGGGAAGCGGTTTGCACATTGGACGCAAAAGGCAATTGGTTAACCTATTCAGGAGAATGGTCAACTACCAGCACTGGGTTATTCGGGACACCACCACTACTGTTTGTGACGAGTTGATCAATGACACACCTCTGTGATGCCATTTCTGCATTGAAGTCCTTAAACATGCCCAATACTTCACTGAGCTGAGCCCCCAATGCAGAGAAATCTACCGACATTGCTTGAGTCATTCTTTCTAAAACATCTGGGTTGGAACTCTGTAGACGCCAAATTTTGACACACCGTTTACTTTTCAAACATTTGGGAGGTGTTTATATTTTTGCAGTCAAATTTTAATTTTTCAATGATCTCGGGCGGGGGCAAAATAGTAATTTTTATCTATAAATATTTTTTCATTAGTTTTGGGGGTTTTAAATTCACATTTTTACTTTCATACGTATTTTTTTAATTTTTTGTGATTTTTCTAAATTTAATTGATATTCTTTTTATATTTTACGATGCACAAGGGCAAAATAGTAATTTTGTCTCGCGAATACCATTTTAGCTCATTTTAGGTTCCAAATCTGTTTTTCTAATTCTTTAAGCATGTTTGTAAATTTTCTTGATTTTTTTGGAGACAATTGCTATTTTTTCTATAAATACTGCATTCAAGGGCAAAATCGTCATTTTATAGTTTAAATTCATTTTTTGCCAATTTCTAAGTCATAAATACATTTCCTAGAGCTTTAAACTTATTTTTAATTTTTGATAATTTTTAGAGGCCAATAGCTATTTTCTTTATATTTTCATTGTCCAAGGGCAAAATTGTCATTTCACATTCCAAACTCATTTTTCACCAATTTTTTGGTCCCAAATTTGTTTTTGGGTTTTTAAGCATGTTTCTAAGTTTTTTTAATTTTTTTGGGTGAATTTCTATTAACAAATTTGTTATTTACATTTTTCTTAATTTTTTCATTTTTTGTGAGAGAAAAATAGATTTTTAAGGATAAAGTTGTAATTTTGATAGTCTAGGGCATTCTGGTCTTTTAGCTATTTCTTGGAAGTTAAGACTTGTGCACTATAAATGCCTCCACTTGGGGACTAAAAAATGAAGAAAAAATAAAAAGTATAGGTAGAGTTTTTAGTTTTTTTGACTTTATTCTCTTACACCTAGAACACCAAGAACACCTACTAGATCTTGGTCGCGCCCCATTTTTCGTTCAAAAATAAGTGAGTGAGTGCAAAAGGAAAAGGATTAAATGTGGGTGTGTTTATTCATTGGAAAAGGAGTGCAAAGTTTTGTAAAATGATTTTCAGAAAATACTTTATAAAAAATAGTTTGACAAAAGATATGATTTTTTAGAAAATTGCTTTACTTAAAAAAACAAAAGAAAAAGGCCTAAAATGGGACTTTGAAAATGCGATTGTTTTTGGGCCCCAAAATAGAGTCTGAAAAGGGTTTTTTTAAAAAAAAAACGGAGTTCGCCACTTGGTATTGAGTTTTGGTGTACCAAGTCACCAGAATATATTTTTTTTAAAAGGTGAGAAAATCAAGAATGATTTATTTAGAAGATGATTTTTGAGAAAAGATGTAAGAAAACAATAAAAAAAACCCTTTTTAGACAACTCTAGGTCTTTTGAAAACAAGAGAAAAAGGTTCGGGAGTCACAGTTGAAGAAAGGGAAGGCAAAGGCTCGCGCCTAAGGCACCCTTTCAACCTAGCCGAAACTAGTTGCGAGGTTTAGTCTAAATTTTCCTAATATAACCCTAAGATTTTATCACATTTGGATGCAACTATATGAATGCAAATCTAGTCCTAAAAATGGGTATCATTAAGGGACAAAATGTTCCATTGAGGTTTGGTCGAGATATTCGCATTAATTGCGAAACCCGATTCTAGACCTCAATGGAGTCACAAGTATAGATGCAAAAATGGAATGCAAAAGAAAAGGAAAATAGTAATATAGATAATAAGTGAACGAAGAAAGTGGGATGCAACATAACGGGTACGGGAAACTAATAGACTCGTGATTAACTATTTCTACTCACGGAGGGGGGAACGGCATGTACGCCACCGCTTCCCACGTAAGTAGGTGACTATTTCTTAGTCAAAACATCACACAAATGACCTAAGATTCTATGTGTAGTGGAGTCTAAATGTTATGTACTAAACATTTGTTAAAAAATAGATAATAAATGATAAAATATATATATAAAATTATGTAAAAATGGAAAAGGCCTAAAAAGAGAAAATGTGTGTGTAATGGTCATGAAATGCACACAAGAAATGATTCTATCACTAAAATGACCTAAAAGTCTAGTATTGGACTAGCCTATTTTTCTATAAATTCTCCGCTAGCGTTGGACTAGCGAAGAAACCGGAATTAACCACAACTAGCGTTGGACTAGTGTGGCGACGATACACAGATAGAATAATAAAGCAAGTAAGTAATTAAATAAAGCATAGATTAAAGCAATAATCATATAAAAGCAAATATTAGCACATAGGAGCACATAGCACATAAGCATAATATTCTAGATGCAAAGTCCTAAAGAAAGCAAATAAAACACATAAGCACATAGCACACATAGCACACAAAAGCCCTAACTATTACACCGGAGAAGCCTAATTACAATCTAAAAATAAAAATAAAAGGTAACCTATCTAGCCTATTTATTACATTTTCTATCTAAAATACATAAGATTTTTGTTAAATAGATAACACATAAACTATCTATTACATTAACTATCTAAATACAAAATTTTTTGCTAAATAGAATATTACCTATCTATTACATTTCTTTGAATAATCAAAAATTAAATTCGAGTAAATAATATGACATAAATAAATAAACACTCACACATGGATAAAAATTATAAGCACAAAGATACATGAAAACACATAGAAAAACACATAGGAGCACGTAAGAGCACATAAAAAGAAATTAAAAGGGTAATCGAGGTACCTCCCATTCGTAAACTCAGTACAGATTGCTACTAAAATGAACAAACATGTCAAAAATACCACTATTTAATAAAGAAATCACTAATTTAATAATTTCCTACCGATCACTATGAACATACTACGATAATTCAAACAATTATAGCAATAATAAACAAAATAAGAGAAAGAAAATAATGATAATAATAATTAATTATTTAAAAAGAAAAAGGAAAATTGTTTAAGTAAAAATAAATAAGTAAATAAATAAATAAAGCAAAACAACAAAAATAAAGAAATAATAATAGAAGATAAAATACAATAATACATACTTAAAACTTTTAACACCCCAAATAAGAACTATTAAAATAACTAAAAGGAAAATAAAAAAACTAATTTGAACATTAATTAGATTAACAAGACCCAATTTTAGAATATTAATTATAAATTTGATAAAATAAATAAAGAAAATGTGAAAAGAAATAATTTAAAGCTTTGAGGACATAACTAATTTTAATTTTTCTTTTTGGTAAAAAATAAAATATTATAAGATTTGGATTAAAAATGGAAATTTAGGCAACATTCTAAAGTGAAAATGTAATTTACAACAAACAAAAAGGTAAAATTATAATTTTAAACCCTAATTAAGGTAATGACATAGTTTACAACAAATTTAAAGGCTAAAAAAATATAATTTTCAGCAAGTATAATGCCCAAAAATAAAATTTCCAGCAATAGTTAAGGCCAAGAATATAATTTCAGCAAAGTCATTAAATAATACATAATTTACAGCAATGTATAGGGTCAAATTGCAATTTTCAGCTATATAAAAAGGGCTAAAATAAAAAAATTCCAGCAGCTATAAGTATTAGAATATAAGTTCCAGCAACAAATAAAAGACTAAAATACAATTTTCAACAGTTAATGGAGGTTTTAAAACAAATTCCAGCAACATAAAGGACTAAAATATAAATTCCAGCGACAATAGGGGGCCAAAAATGAAATTCCAGCAAGTATAGTGACTTAAACAAAATTCCAGCAGGGTTGGGGGGACAAAAAATAAAATTCCAGCAAGCATTCTAGGGCAAAATAGAATTTCCAGCAATGTTGGGGGGACAAAAATAAAATTCCAGCAAGTTAAAATATGAAAAATACAATTTCCAACAATCTTTAAAACCAAATTACAATTTTAAGCAACATTCAAGGTTCAATTTGTAAATTATAGCAACATTAAGCACCGATTTGTAATATCTAGCAATAAAAGGGGGTCAAATGAAATTTTTAGAAATATTTAGGGGTAAAAATGAATTTCAAAAAAGTATAGGGGTCACAATATAATTTTAAAAAAATATAGGGGTCAAAATGGAAAATTAAAAAATGTAGGGGCCAAAATTATAATTATATAAAAGTCGGGGGACCTAAATGCAATTAATTGGGACCTAGTTGAAAAGAAAACAAAATTATGGGAGTCAATCTATAAAAAACAGAAACTGAAATGCACAAATCAGAAATGTTCAGGGCCACAGTGACATTAATGAAAGTATAAGGACTATAAAATAAAAACTTATTATTAATAAAAATCAAATAAGAAAACTAAACCATCAAAACGATGTAGTTTTGAGTGAAACTACGTCAAAACGACGTAGTTTCACTAAAACTCTTTTTTTTTTCGATTTTAGTTTTTCTTTCTTTCTTTTTCTTCTTTATTTTCCTTCTACTCAGATTTCTCTTTTTTTATTTTTTTCTTCCTTTTTCTCTTTTTCTTTTCCTTCTTCTTCTTTTCTCCCTTCTTCTCCCAGGTTTCTTTTCTTTTTCTGGTTCATTCTCTCTCTCTCTCTCTCTCTCTCTCTCTCTCTCTCTCTCTCTCTCTCTCTCTCTCTCTCTCTCTCTCTTTTCGCCGGATTCTCTTTCCTTTTCTTTCTCTCTCAGGTTGCTCTCCCTATCTCTACCAGCCCTCTCTATTTCTTTCTCTCTCACTCGATCAGTCTCTGTCTCTCGGTTTCATTTTTTTCTCTTTTTTTTTTGGTGTTTCTTAAGCATACAAACAAACCTTTCAATTCCCCCAAATCGGTTGCAACCCATCATCAATTGATAATAGTGGAAGCAAAATTAACATGAATTAAAAGAGGGAAACAAAACTTATAATGATTGGGGAAGAGGAACTCCGGTGATGGTGGATGTAGGTGCGGTTGAAGGTGGTATGACCTCCGGCCGGTTGTTGTGATTGGGGTGGCGTGGTGGTGCCGGCTATTGCTGTTGTTATTGCCGTGCTATTGTTGTTGTTTGTTGTTGTTGTTGTTTTTTTTTTTTTTTTTGCAGAGGGTGTGTGATATGTTTCTATGTGTTGTGCATGTGTGTGTTTGTATGGTTTATGGATTATTTATGAGTGTGTGAGCTTGATGTGTTTGTGTGTGCAGGGGTGTGTGAAGGGGTGTGTGTGCCGATGAATTGGATATGTGCTTTGTGAATGTGTATTTGTGAGTTGTGTCCGTGTGCAGGTGGTGAGTGTATGTGCAGGAGTGTTGTTTCTGTGAGTTTGAACTGGTGTGTGTGTGTGTGAATTGTGCTGGTGATTTGAGTGAACCGGTGTGTGTTTTGTGAGTGTTTGTGTGAGGATTGTGTGGCTTGTGTGATGAATTTGCAGGGAAAAGGACCGAGAGGGAGGAGAGTTGTGTGCTGCTGTGTTGTGAGTGTTTGTATGTGTGTGTCTACTGGTGTATTGTGCTGGTCTGGTGAGGGAAGAACCAGTGCAGAGAGCGTTCTGTGTAGGTTTGTTTGATGAACGTGAGGAGAGGAAAGAATGGTGAGTGTGTGTCTGTGAGTTGTGTTTGTGTTGAGAGTGCAGGTCTATGTGTCTGTGAGTGTGGTGAAGGTGCAGGGGAAGGGGATGAGAAGGAGAGAAAGAAGGTGAGCTGCAGGTGTGTGTGTGCTGTACGTTTGTGTCTGGCAGAGGGAGTCAAGAAAATGGAGCCGAGAGAGTCAAAGAGTAGGGTGAGAGTGTGGTGTGTTTGTGATTTGCAGGTGAATGAAATTGGGAGAAAGGTGGGTGAAGTGAGTGCAATGTCTGCAAGGGAAAGGGATTGAGAGAAAAGAGAGTGAAAATGGTGAGTGAAAAGCAAGTAAAAATCTCCAAAAATCTGCTGAATTGCAGGGGGGTTGGAAGGTGATGATGAGGAGGCATGGTTTGAAGTATGGCCATAAGGCTACTCAGCCATGCTACTGCTGTAGCAGGCTGCAAAACGCAGCCTGCTCCAGCCTTTTCTTCTTTTTTTTTTTTTTTTTGAAATTTGTAAAGAAAAAAGAAGTAGAAAAAGAGAAGAAAAAAAATGTAGGAAAATGAAGAAAATTGGAATAAGATAAAAATCCTATGGACTTGTTAGAATAAAAAATAAATAGAATAACAAGTAAATAAAATAAAATAATAAAATAAAACTAAAATTAAAATTAAAATTCAGCATTACTAGAAAAAGAAAATTCAATAATAACAAAAAATTAAATTTTTAAAGTTAATTCACCATTAAAAAACATGTCAAAGACAAAAGGTACAATTTGAAATAAATACCAAATGGTTTTTTAAAAATTATCAAAAAAAAAATTTTTTACATAAAATCTACAAATATTAAATGCACATATAAAATATTTCACACACAAAAATTCTTAAATAAAGGTGCATTGGAAAACGTGCCGTTAAATAAATAAAAAAATACTAAATAAATAATAAATGACTCTCGTAAATCATTAAAATCATAAATAATGATAAAATAGTAAAATTATGTATTTAGGAAATAAAATAAAATAAACTAATATTTACATGGTGAAATTACCATTTTGCCCCTTGATGTGACGAATTAGACATAATACGCGAAAATTGTACTCGACCCCCAAAAAATGAAAAATACCCCCTAAAATAAAGTAACACACATATTTTTTACAAAAGGTGTGTCAAAATTTGGTGTCTACAGTCTTAGTGTATCTTCAAGTTTTCACCTAGAACACCTAGAACACACTAGTATATCTTTAAGTTTTCACCTAGCACACCTACAACACACACTAGTACATCTTCAACTTACACCTAGAACACTAAGAACACACACTATCCCAATTTCACACACTACACACAAAATCCAAACACTAGTTATGCACACTCACACACACAACACACAAAAAACACCCTGCTCACACAAAAACGCAAAAAAAAGTTCACACTAAAAAAACGCACCACGGCTTGTTCGTATCTCTCACGTCACTTTCGGCCCTTCTAAGCCAAAGTCATTTTCCATTCATCCAACAATAAATTACAATGACCATTACCCATTTTTGATCTATTGATTTAATATTCTATGCCCCACATTTCATTGCTGATATAGGTTCGAAAACCAATAATAATGAGTCAAAAAAAAACTTGAATTGCGAAAATCCCGAAGACCAGTCCGTTAAATCTTCCCCTAATTCTTCCAATTCTTCCACTCGTAAGGTATGTATTCTGTTTCTCTTGGAATCATCTATTTCTACAAAAACCCATTTGATTGGGGAACTAAACTTGAGAATCCATTTGATTGGAGAGCTAAATTTTGATAAAACATTAGAATTAAGAGCTTTGAAGTCATTTTAGGCAGAAATTTGAGATATTATGTAAATGGGATAAACTTTAATTGGTGGATTATATGGTTGGTCAAGTCATTAATCTCCATAATTGTGCAGGGGATTTCATCAAAGGATAATTTCATCATTGTGGATTTGAGTTTATTGTGATTAATCTAATTTAGGAGGACTAAGGTGACGGTTTAACGTGGGATTTGGATTTGAAAAAATGTGATGATAGAGCTGATACTTTAACTATTAATGGGGCATTTTTTTTAATTATTATTCCGCTGGGATTGTTTGGGTTTTGTGGATTGATTGTGTTTAGTTATAATAGGTTTGAGGTAATTTGGCTATTTGACTAAAAGGATAATTCTTACCTTTATTCTTTTGTTTCCTATTTGGATGGGTTTTTATTAATATTTGAGGCCATGTAGCTTGCTTATGAGTTTGAGTAAGATTTTAGGGAGTGGATTGAAGCATTCTTTTTATCAACTTGGCTGGTTTGCTGATACTTGTTGTTAGGATTTGAATAATGATATTCTTACTTTCTCGTGTTTTTTTTTTCTAATTTTACATGATATATTTTATATACAAATTGTCATATAGTTCAAGAAAAGTACTCTTTTGCTGCCTGTTTCTTCTTACAAATGGAATTTGGATTTGTATAGATGTAGGTATTTTCTAATTTTATGTTTAAGAAAATCCAGATTCATGATTTAGGGTGGATTTGAGTGTTTGTTTGGTGATTTGAAAATTGTGTTGGAAAATGGATTAAAATCAGATGTGAGATTGAAGATGATGATTTGAGGAATTTTTGAAGGAATTTGTTGCGTCAATTGTTGAAAGATTTCGGCATTTTCTTTTTTCGGTTGGAGACCGATTTGGGACCATTGGGAGCTTTTCATTTTTCTTTCTTTCTTTCTTTCTTCTTTCGCTTATTTATGCTTTTTACTATTGATCTTTCTTTAATAGCATTACTTCTCTAGCATTTAGGATTTTTACATTTAGACCTTAACTAATTACAGATTAATCTCCTACATTTTAGGTCCTTTTACGTTAGGTCCTATAATTGGCAATTAGCCCCCAATTGTTGCTGTAATTTGTGTTTTGGACCCCCCTAAGTTGCAGGATTTTCATTTTAGCCTCCTAGGACTTGCTGGAATTTTGACTTTAGATCCCATTAATTGCTGAAAATTGTATTTTAGTCCTTTTCATGTTGCTGGAATTTTTTCTAAGTCCCTTAAACTTGTTGGAATTTCATTTTTGAATCCATATCATTGCTGGAATTTTCATTTTTTTGAGCTTTATGTTGCTGGAATTTCATTCTAAGTCAGTCAGCTTTGCTGGGATTTTAAACCAACTCTTAGAACTTGCTGTACTTTATAATTTAGGCCTCCATTGCTGCTGAAAATTGTGTTTTATCCCCCACATATTTTTGGAACTTGTTTTGGACCACTCATTAGTTGCAGGAATTTTCATTAGCCCCTTAAGACTTGTTGGAATTTGTTTTAGATCCCCATTAATTGCTGAAAATTGTATTTTAGTCCTTTACATACTGCTGGAATTTGTTTTAGATCCCCATTAATTGCTGGAAATTGTATTTTAGTCCTATACATATTTCTGGAATTTGTTTTAGATCCCCCATTATATTGCTGGAATTCATATTTGACGCCGTTAATATTGCTGGAATTTACATTTTGTGCCGGACACTTGCTGAAATTTTATTTTTGCCCCCTTTTTTAGATTCAATTTACAATTATTTCTCGTGCTTGCTTTAATTTGCATTTCACCCCCTCAAACTTAGGTGAATTTCAAATTTTACCCCTTAAGTTTTATGAAAATTTGTTTTTTTTAGTCCCCTTAGTTCCTAGAATTTATTTTTTATCTCAATTTGTCAGTATTTATATATTTTAAGTTTTGTTTGTTTATATCGAGGTACCTTGACCTGTGTGTTCATTTTTTTAGCATTTGTTCCGAATCTTCAAGAGGTATCCCTATTCCTCGTTAATTTTTCTTTATGTGCTCCAATGTGCCATTATGTGATTGTTTAGGCATTTTCTTCACATATTTCTTATTTTTACATGCTTTTTTGCGTATTTATTTTTCTTTTTTATGTTATTTAATTTCAAATTTCATTATTTTACCAAAAGGTGTAATATTTTTGTATTTAGCTAGTCAATGTAATAGTTGGGCTACATTTCATAATTTTAGCAAAAACTTTCTATTTAGATAGAAAGTGTAATAGATAGGGTATTTTTAACTTCCCCCCTTCTAAATTGTAAATTAAGGCCCGGTGTAATAATTAGGGTTTATTTGCTTTTGCGTGCTTATGTGTTTATTTCTTTTACCGCTTTCCTTAGGATTTTTGCATCTAGAATATTATGCTTATGTGTTATGTGCTCCTATGTGATCTTATATGTTTTTTATATATGTTTAATTTACTTTTAATTCACGCTTTAAATATTTAATTCATGATTTATGGTATTCTGTCACCACACTAGTCCAATGCTAGTTGTGGCTTCATTCTTTTCCCGCTAGTCCAACGCTAGTGGGATTTTTTATAGAACGGGCTAGCCCAACGCTAGACTCTTAGGACATTTTAGTGTTAAGTGCATTCGTATACATTTCACATTTCACACACTTTTAGTTTCTTTCCATTTGGCATAATTTTATTATTAATATTATATTATTATTTATTATTAATATTATTATTTTGACACATTTTAAAATGCACGACATCTAGGTTGCATCTCACTTAGAAATTAGGATATTTGTGTGATTTGACTAGAAATAGTCGTCTACTCACGTGGGAAGCGGTGGCATACAGGCCGTTCCCCCCTTCTGTGAGTAGAAATATTCAATCACGAGTTATTAGTCCCCCGTACCCGTCATGTTGCGTACCCACCTTCTTTCTTCACTTACTATTATCTTTTCTTTTTGCATCACATTTTGCATAAAAACTCGTGACTCCCTCGAGGATCTCGACTCGGGTTTCGCAATTAATGCGAATAATTCCAACCAAGCCTCGACGGAACATGATGACCCTCCCGATATTCACATTTAGACTTAAGATTTCCATTCATATAGATACATCTGAACGCAATAGAATTTAGGGTTCATTTAGGAAATTTTGATTAAACCTCGCAACTAGCCTCGGTTAGGTTAAAAGGGTGCCTTAGGCGCAAGTCTTTGCCTTCCCTTTCTTCAAATGTGACTCCTGGACCTTTTTCTCTCATTTTTCGTAGACCAGAGTCGAAAAAGGGTTTTTAAAATATTTTTATAAATTTTTTATTTTTAGTTTTGTTAAACAATTTTCGGGTGACTTGGTACACCCTAACTTAGTACCAAGTGGCAACTCCATTATCTTTTAAAATAAAACCCTTTTTCAAAAAATCAGTTGGCCAAAAATGTCACATTTTTAGTCCCGGCCTTACTTTCTTTTAAAATACCATTTTTTCTAAAAATACATTTTTTAACTAAAAACTCGATTTTTATCACACACGCATCCATTTTTCCAAAATTTATCTTTTCAAAAGGGATCTCGGACTGAACCGTCCTTTTCGGAACGCGACAGTCAACGACACCCACCCATACCTCTTTACTTACGATTTTCTAGGACGCGACAAACTCATGTTTATACGGCTTTGTAGATAGCGGGTACGGGACCGCGTCTAAGTGGGGCTTTGATGAAAATAAGCTATGATTTAAAGTACTTGAGAAACGGGGATCGAAAAAACATGATTCAGGTATTTATCTTGCATAACACTGTCAAATGTTATTCTGAGAAAGAATAAGAAAAAGACTAGAGTTAGTAAATGCATAAATGATTTGGATGCATGCCCTAGGGGAACCCTTATTGTGCCAAGGGGGTAGGCCTAGCATGAAATGTAATCCTTTAGGGTAAGACCCCCATTTTTAATCGAAGATGGGCCAGATCTGCAAGGAAGAGATGCCTCTATTCTGCTCGTATTACCTTACCTAGGGTCTCACCTGTCAGGATTTATTGAAAATATAAATGTGCATGCCTTTTAGGGTTAAGTACCCGAAACAAAAGGATGGCTTTCCTATCATGGGATTCCCGAAACGGCATTCCCTCTAAGGTTCATGCATGATGCCAGTTTATTAAAGCAAGTTAAAATATGCGAAAATGCCAAATTTGAGAAATGTCCTAAATTTTTTTTTATCTAACAATGATGCAAAATTTCTTCGAAAAAGATGGACTATAAACTGTACAAAAGAAATTATTGACTCCAAAATATTTGACTAAAAAATCGAACCTCCAAGAGGTTACGGGACACCACATTGAAAGAAATCAAAGATCATGACTTTATATAGGAACATACCAGTCAAAATGTCAATTTATAAAAGTAGAATGAAATATGTGTTAGAATCATTTTTGTGTAATGTGGGACGAGAGAGCGAGAGATACGGCAAAAATAACGTATCAATTTTTTGGAAAAAGGATAAATGCTAACTGTGCAAAAATTTGACCACTTTGGTGCATTTATTGACTCTAAGAAAATTTAGTCGAATAAAACAGACAAGTATAACAAGAATGAGTAAACTTTGAAAAATTTTGAAATTACACCTCTTATTTAAAAAAAATGTGCAAATTGAAAAATTAGATTTCCTGAGACTTTTACAAAATTTACAATGATTTGACCCTTGGGTATTTTGTTTACAACTAAACACAATTTGGAAAAAAAAATTTTCTTTTTTTTAACAAATCTCATTTCCATCTTTCTAGAGGAAATTAATTATGAAAATGAAATTTAAACATGCCAAAAGAGGGTTGGCTTCCTATGAGAGCACCATGCCAGGGCTCTTTATTCTATAGTTGTGAATACAATCAAAGAATAAAAGAGAGTGTGTTAGTTTATTCAACAAATATCACATAACACATTGATAAAGCAAAAGCAGTAAACAATACAATAGAAAAAGTAAAGGGGGTCAATTCCCTTCTCTCGTGCCTGATGTATCTAGTAGGGTAAAGCTGACTCTATCCTAGGTTATTCTACATGGATGCATGAGGTTGGGTTCACTAATGCATCTAGACTCAATTAGGCTGTGGGTTCCCAAGCCTTCAGACCTAAGGGTAAGGGTCATCAATCCCAAAGCCCTTGGTCGGTGGCTCGAGTGATCTCCTAGACACTGCTACATGCACGAATGCAATGGCCGCATGTCTAGATAGATCGGTCCTAGTCCTAAAGGGATGGGTGGATGGCAACCACCAAAAAGAGAAAAAGGATAAAAAATATCTAATACACGTATGGAGTGCTCCTTATGAGAGGAGGGAATGTAATAGCAACACGCGTAGCTCTAAGGGTAACTGACCCCTTCCCCAAATGCAAGCGCGGTCGGATAAAGTAAAAGTAAATAAAACATACACACATAAGTAGCCGAGAGACGAGAAGTGTGTGAGATGCAAAAGAAAAACCTAAAAACCTAAAAAAGAAAAATGTAATCCTAACATCCAAACGCGATGGAATAAAGGATTAAAGGAGGAAAAGGTGATTAAGCCTTATGCTCGGACTCACTAATTATCCCCAGTGGAGTCGCCAAAATCTTGTCGCACCCTGACATGACACACGATAGGGGTCGTTGACTGTCGCATCCCTAAAAAGACGGTCCAGTCTGGTGACCCTTATTCGAAAAGATAAGTTTTGAAAAAAAATCGTGCATGTGTGATGAAAATCGAGTTTATGATAAAAAAGTATATTTTAAAAAATGGTATTTTTAAAAGAAAGTAAGGCTGGAACTAAAAGTGCAACAGTTTTGGCCTACTGATTTTTGAAAAAGGGTTCTATTTAAAAAAAATATAGTCGCCACTTGGTATTGAGTTAGGGTGTACCAAGTCACCCAAAAAAAATCGTTTGACAAAATAAAAGTAAAATTTTAGAAAATAATTAAAAACCTTTTTCCGACTCCGGTCTACGAAAGACGAGAGAAAAAGGTCCTGGGAGTCACATTTGAAGAGAGAGAAGGCAAAGTGATGTGAACCACGATCGTGAGATGCCCAAGACTCCTTGAAGATTCGTGGGAACCAATCCAATCTTCTTGACCCCTTCGTTACTTGTCGAAGAATCCAAGAACAACTTGAATTGGGCTGCTTTGAATGCCACCAAAGATCGTTGGTTCTCCTTATGGGATGCAACCTAGACTCCTACCCAACCCGTGGAATAGACCCCTACCCAACCCGTGGAATAGACCCCTAGTTGACGATCTCACAAGACAAAGAGCAAACCCTTTTGGAAGAACAATCCTAAGCAAAGAAAAGGCTTGATCTTAACAAGTCGATTGTCAAGAACAAGAGTAGTTCTTGTTTCACCAAAGAACTAGGGTAACCCTAATTTGAGAGAAAACTCACGTTTAATTCATTTAATCATGTTTTTCGTTCATTACACCAAAATACCTTATATAAGGTTTACAACTCACTATGCTATTAAAAACTCGTAAAAAACAAACAAACGCGTTCGCGATTTCTGATGAAGGCCGCGAGGAAGGCCGCAGTGCAGGACTTGGGCGCGGCCTCGATCAGAGGCTTTACTTCACTTCACTTCATTCGGAGTAACATTCTGATGACGGCCGCGGGGAAGGCCGCGGCGCGGACTTGGGCACAAGCCTTGGTCAGAATGCCTGTATCACGTTGGCAGTTTCGAATCAACTCTCTGATGGAGGCCGTGGGGAAGGCCAGTGGCGTGGCCTTAGGTGCGGCCTCGGTCAGAAACTTTAATTCTTCTTCATTTGGCTTGGTTTGACTACCTTGCTCACTTCCCTTGGCAGTCAACATCAATCCAAGCATACGTAATCATCCGAACCGGCATGTTCTTAGCCCAAGTAGCTTCTTCTTCCTGCAATTGCGTAAGAAGTCCTTGCATAGCTTGTTTCATCCTCTTGGTTCGAAGCCTCGTCATTGGACCTCCTATGCCTTGTAAAGGATTGGCCTTGAATGTGTCCTCACCTTTGGCTTCCACGATCCTCATCATTCCCTCCTTCCTCAGGAAGATTCGTCCTCGAATCACCTGCATCATACAAGGACAAATCAGCCACATTGAAAGTCGCACTAATATTACCATACTCACCTGGCAGATCGATCTTGTATGCATTATCACCGATCTTCTCAAGGACTTGAAATGGACCATCTCCAGGAGGTCCAAGTTTGGACTTCCTTTGCTGAGGGAACCTTTCTTTTCGCATGTGAATCCACACCCAATCTCCTGGTTCGAAAATCACCTTCATACGTCCCTTGTTTGCTTGCTCAGCATATTGTTCATTTTTCCTTTCTATGTTAGCTCGAACTTTGGCATGCAAATCCTTGACAAACTCTGCCTTTCTCTTACCGTCCAAATCTGCACGCTCACTAGAAGTCAAAGGTAAGATATCTAACGGAGTCAAAGGATTAAAACCATAAACAACCTCAAATGGAGAATAAGAAGTAGAAAAATGCACAGCTCTATTATAAGCAAACTCAATATGAGGCAAACATTTTTTCCAATTTTTCAAATTGCGCTGAATGATTGCTCGCAAGAGCGTGGTAAGTGTGCGATTGACAACTTCTGTTTGTCCATCTGTTTGAGAATGTGCCACGGTAGAAAACAGCAACTTAGTCCCTAATTTACTCCAGAGAGTACACCAAAAATGGCTTAGGAACTTGACATCCCTATCACTAACAATAGTTCTAGGTAGCCCATGCAAACGCACTACTTCCTTAAAGAACAAATCAGCTATATGAGAGGCATCATTGGTCTTAACACATGCGATAAAATGAGCCATCTTACTAAACCGATCTACCACAACAAAAATACTATCCTTAACAGATTGAGACCTTGTGTGGAGGCTCGTTATTAATTTATTAAATACTAGTAATTTTATTATTTAACTATTTAGTCACATTATTTATATACAATTACTAGACTTAAAAGACATTGTAGCCTTAGTGTTAGATTACTCAAATTAGTTGGTAGATTTGGATACTTGAAAGATTTGACACCTAATGGTAATCATACCAATAACTTACCAAAACTACGGTTGTTCACTATGACCCCTAGATTTTAATCGTGTAACCATTTGTCCATTTATTTGTGCGCTAATATCATTATTGTTATTAGCTTGGATAGTTAATGTTGGTAATTGAATTGGCAAAATTATTTCACTAAGTTATAGCACCTGAAATACTGAGACCAAGAGATATTAGTGTAAACTATGTTCGTGTATAATTCATGTGTGGTGTGTGAAATAATTAGATTAACATGGTGAGATATTTATTACCTTTAAAAAAAAAAAAAAGAGAGCAAAGATCAAACAATTGAAGTCGGCAAAGAGACTTACTAAAACCAAGCATGAGGTGTGAAAGTACCGAAGAGAATAGGAAAGTAATGTGCTTAATCACCCCAAGTCTTGGACTCCTGATTGGTTGGTCATTTAATAGGTAAAATAGTGAAAGAAATAAAGTAGGCAAGGGGGGTCGGTATGAGCAAGGAACAAGAGGAAGGAACTTGACCAAATAGCCAACGCACTTGGAGGAGATTGAAACTTGAGAGCAAAATTTCAGCTTCCTAGCGCACAGGGTAAGCTCCCTTGAGCTTTTCTAAACAGTACTGGACCTTTAATCTTCAAGTTTATTGCATTAAATACGTGTATAAGGTGAGAGATAAGCATGACTTAGGTTAAGAATAAGAACACCTCTAGTGTTGCAGGAAAATAAGAGAACTGGAGCAGTTTCAGTAAAACTTTAATAACTTGGTATAGAGAGCTTCAAATTAAATGATTCTTGTTGTTTTAGAAACTAGATTCGTAGGGATTTTGAATTGGTATAAAGCACGCACCAAAATTCTTTGAAGATTAATCGCAGAAATTATATAAAGTGGGCTGAAAATTCGATTCTGCATGAACAGGTTTAGTGAAGGGCTAACTTTAAGCGAGATTTTGAACTTGTTCTTGTTGGAGTTTGGGCTCATGTTCTTCACGAAAGTTGTAGAGTGTATAATGGAGTTATCAATCATGTAAACGATACAATCTGATTCTGTGTTTATTAACTCCAGAAATGACATGAACTTGGCTGAACATCCAACCTGCACGAACAGGATCAGTGCAGCGTCAATTTGTAGGCTAATTTCGAACCTGTTCTTGTTGGAATTTAACTTGATGATCTCCACAAAAGTTGTAGCCATTGATCTATAGTTTCTAACCATATGAGCCACGACTCTTGATTCTTTGTAGATTGAACTCACCATTCAATGAAAGTAGACAAGAAAACCAAACCTGCACAACAGGGTTGACTAATGTGTCAGGTTTTGGTTTAAAGTTGCACCTGTTGTTGTGGGAATCTGAATTTGTTTTCTTCATGAAAGTTATAGTCCCTAAACACTAGTTTCCATACCTATAAATGGTGAAGCAATTCAAGTTTTCTACCAAAAGTTAGACTCGATTGAATCTAGACACTTGAGATGACTATAACTTGAACATTGACAATCGGTGAACTACTTTGTGATTGAGATTTAGCTAGGTTATAATTGGACTTAGAATTGGATTTCTTCGTGAAAAATGTTCTAAATTGAGTCTAGTTTATATGGGCATCAAGTTGGTAAAATTTAGTGGAGGAAAAATAGAGTTAGACTCATATGTATACAAGCTTCCTCTTATGAGAAACCCTAAATTTTATTATTTATTCATTCACCTCAAGTCGATCATTGATTATATTGTCTCCTAATGATAGGTGATTCGGGCAATCTCAATAGTAGAACATTTGGAGAACCTCTAATCTTGACATACCTGTGAGTGTCCTAAAATCATTTTTATTTATTAACATCATTTTCTATGAAAATTATGTGACTTGTTGAAAAGCTCAATGATATGACTTGTTATTACTTAACGTAATATTGTACTTGATAATTTTGCTTGAATTCGCTATAAACCCAGTTGTGTACTTTATCGCGCTGGGAAGTACTTGTTCTTGTCAAATGTATTCGTACTTGTGCATGCGTACTCGTTTGGGCCCGCCTTGTGTATGTCCACTTTGGCTGAGCCGGCAGTGGGCCTGGTCACCAACTGTTGGCTACCTTGGCATCTCGGCACCCGCTGGCCTGCGAGGAGGTTTCGTAGGTTAAGGAGGTGTACGGGAAAGTACTTGAGTAACTCTCGAGATTACCAACCGGCGTGAAGTGGCCACGGAATAAATATTGACGTGTAAGACTTGAGATTTATTGGACTTTTGCCATGGCACAGTGCTTGACTAGTTCTTGAATGATGCTCGAAATACTCTCGGGCAATGCTTGACATGATTCATTTGTATCCTCCATTGTTTACATGTGAATTTATTATTATTTGATATTGACAAACTAGTTGTTACTTTTGTGTGTTATGCTGTTTTAAAATAAATATTTTGACAAGGCATGTGAAATGATTTTTTCAAATGGACCTCACTGGGCTTTTAGCTCACCCCTGCTATATTTGTTTTCCTTACAGGTAACTAAGTACGAGGTAGGGTGGTGAGGCAGAGTACTTGTAATAGTGTGGGTGTCGTTAGGGTGGTGTAAATTTGAGGCCTAGATGGCTCACACTCCATGTAAATTATTTTTGGGAGTTTTGTAATTATAAGTTATGTTTATCTATCTTAAAGTCATGACTCGTGAGTCCTGGCGAGAGCTAGGCAGACACTCAATCAAGATATGACGAGTATCCTGGTTGGGCTGTCACACCTTGGGAGTCCCAACACGAAATCCATAGAAATATCAACCCAAGGATGGGATGGCACAAGTAAGGGTGTGTAAAGCCCATGTGGTCTAATTCTAGACTTAGCCTGTCTACATGTAATGCATTTGTCACACAACATTTGCACGTCTTTTTTCATGTGAGGCTAGTAAAAATATTCTTGCAAAACATCTAGAGTTTTTAATACACCAAAATGACCCATTAATCCCCCTCCATGCGACTCACGCACAAGAAATTCACGCAAAGAGCTTACAGGCACACACAATTTATCCTTCTTAAATAGAAAACCTTCATGCCTATAATATTCGCCAAAAGACCCTTTTTCACATGCATTCCAAATTGACTCAAAATCATGATCAGATCCATACAAGTCTTTCACAAGTTCAAATCCAAGTAATTTGGCATGCAATGAGGTAAGAAGAGTATACCTTCTTGATAACGCATCTGCCACTACGTTCTCCTTACCTTGTTTGTATTTGATGACGTATGGGAACGTCTCAATGAACTCTAGCCACTTGGCGTGTCTCTTGTTCAACTTACCTTGGGACTTGAGGAATTTGAGGCTCTCGTGGTCTGAGTGTATGATAAATTCCCTTGGCCAAAGGTAATGTTGCCATGTTTGGAGCGTCCTCACCAAAGCATACAGCTCCTTATCGTAAGTGGGATAGTTGAGTGCCGCCCTTGAAGCTTCTCGCTAAAATAGGCAATAGGCTTGGAATCCTGCATCAAAACAGCTCCTACACCAATACCACTAGCGTCACACTCAATTTCAAAAACTTTATCAAAATTAGGTAGGCTTAACAAAGGTGCATTAGTCAACTTATCTTTCAGCAAATTAAAAGCTCTTTCATGCACACTTTCCCACTTAAATACTACATTCTTTTTAACAAGCTCATTTAAAGGTGCAGCTATCGAAGAGAAATCACGTACAAACCTTCGGTAGAAGCTTGCTAAACCGTGGAAAGATCTTACCTCATTGGCGTTCTTAGGTGTAGGCCACTCCCGAATTGCCTTCACCTTGGATTCATCTACACTTACGCCATTAGTACTAACAACAAACCCAAGAAAAATAATAGAATCCATACAGAAGGAACACTTTTTCATGTTGGCATATAATTGGTGCGATCTAAGTACATCAAGAACAGCATGCAAGTGTTTACAGTGATCATTCAACGACTTGCTATAAACCAAAATATCATCAAAATAGACCACAACAAATTTTCCAATGAAAGGGCGGAAAACATGGTTCATTAAACGCATAAAAGTACTAGGAGCATTAGTTAAGCCAAAAGGCATAACTAACCACTCATAAAGACCGTACTTAGTTTTAAAAGCAGTTTTCCACTCGTCACCTTCTTTCATCCTGATCTGATAATAACCACTCTTTAAATCAATTTTGGAAAATATTTGTGAGCCATACAGTTCATCTAACATATCGTCTAGCCTAGGGATGGGATGACGATACTTTACCGTGATTTTATTGATGGCTCTGCAGTCCACGCACATTCTCCAAGTGCCATCCTTCTTAGGCACTAAAATGACTGGTACTGAACACGGACTCATGCTCTCCCTAACGAACCCTTTCTCTATCAACTCGTCCACTTGTCTCTGTATCTCCTTTGTTTCCTCTGGGTTGGCCCGGTAAGCTGGACGGTTAGGAATGCTCGACCCCGGTATGAAGTCGATCTGATGCTCTATGCCTCTGAGTGGTGGTAACCCCTGTGGAACATCTTCAGGGAACAAGTCTTGGAATTCCTGCAACAAAGAAACTACGACACTTGGTACAGAAGGGTCAATGTCGTTAGTAGAAAGGTAAATATCCTTATACATAAGCATAAGGAATTGCTGCCTCGCTATCAGTGCACTCTTGACCTCTCCTTTTTCTGCAAATGCACTCACCTTCCTTCTTTTCTTTTGACACAACCTCTCTTTTATTTTTCTCTCTTTTTTCCTCTCGACTCTTCTCTCTTTTCTTCTAACTCACCATCTCTTTTGTTTTTCTCCTCACTCACACTTTGTTGCTTTTCTCTCATTTTACATTCCTGGGAGATCCTAGCTTGATCAGTATAAGCCTCAGATGGCCGTAGAGACTTCAATACATACTCCTTCTTCTTCCAAGTCAATCGATAGGTATTCTTATACCCATCATAAATCACTTTCCTATCAAATTGTCCACGGTCGGCCCGAACAAAATATGGCAAGCATGCATAGGTATGACATCGCACAAGATCTCATCCACATACCCTCCTATGGCAAATGACACCATTACTTGCCTCGTCACTTTAATGTCACCATGATCTGTCAACCATTGCAAATAATAGGGCTTGGGATGCTTGATGGTAGGTAGCCTCAGCTTCTCTACGAACAAGGTAGAGGCAACATTCGCACAGCTACCACTATCCACTATGACATTGCATAACTTATCTAGGACCACACATCTGGTATGGAAGATGTGTTCCCTGTGCATCTCCTCGCTGTCCTCTTTAGGCTGGATACTAAGGGATCTGCGGGTAACCAGCACCGCTCCACTTGGTGGATCAACTTCACTAGGCCCTTCATTCTCATCACCACTGGGCCCCTCAAGCGGTGGCATCTCCTCATCACTGGAGTGCTCACTCTCTACATCCCCATTATCAAGGATGATCATGCTTCTTAGACTGGGACACTGAGAAGAAATGTGCCCGTATCCCTGACACTTGTAGCATTTGATATCTCTCTGTCGTGGTGGTGGTGCTTCACTTTCTGCCTTTGACGGTTGTTTGGAGGATGGTAACTCGACCTTGCTTTTACTATTAGAGGGCGTGTCATTTCTCTTCCATGGCTCCCTTAGGTTTCTGATTGCTCTGTTCAGGCCTCCTCTCACGGGAGTTACTCCATTGGGAACGAGTTTGATTGTTGGAGTAGCCTCGTCCTCTTTTTGATTTGAGTTGCTGCTCAACTTTCTCGGCCTTATCAACCAAGTCTTGAAGCTCAACATAGTTGTGCAATTCCACAACATCAGCAATCTCTGAATTTAGGCATGCAATAAACCTAGCCATGGTGGCCTCCTCATCCTCTTGTACATCAGCCCGGATCATGAGGGTCTCCAACTCCTTAGCATATTCATCTACAGTAGACGAGCCTTGCTTCAAGGTCTGAAGCCTTCGGTGTAAGATCTCTAGAGTAATGACTCGGGATGAATCTCTTCCTCATGATTGTCTTCATGGTTGCCCAAGTTCGAATTGGTTCATCTCCACATCTTCTTCTAGACTTCACCAATTGGTCCCACCAAATGCTCGCGTATTCCACAAACTCTACTGCTGCAATTTGCACTTTCTTTTCCTCAGAGTAGTTGTGGACTTCAAACACTTGATCAACCTTCCTTTCCCATTCCAAGTAAGCCTCTGGATTGTTTAGGCCCTTGAAAGGAGGAATGGACATCTTGATGCTTCCCAAATTGTTATCACGATTTGGTTGCTGTAGTGGCACCCTCCTCCCTCGGCGGGAAATAACTTCTTCAGACTCATAACCTTCATCTTCTTCTTCTTCAGGTGCAATTCGTGACACCTTGGTTTTCCTTTTACAGCTGAAGCAATGTCATCCATACGAGCATACATACGTCTGAACTCATCTTGCATAGCCTTCATAGAGAATTCTAGGCTAGCAAACCTTTGCTCACTATGGTCAGACATGATGAGCTTACCTGCAAAGAAAATGTTAGCAACAAAAGTAAAACAAATAAAAGAACCTCACTCCCTCACTAAATGTATCCGCTCGTCTCTCGTGTATCACTCTAGGTATATAGGCTTTTTCCCGATGCTAATCTCACCCCTTAGCCTTTTACCACTCTTTGAGGTCACACTGTAGGCCTTTGGTAAAGAACCTGCTCAATTGGACTTAACAAGACTTACGTTAAATGATCAAGGAGGATTTAGGAAATAATAGGAAATTGCTTAGGAAAGAGTAATTTTCAAGAACTTTGAGGAAATCGAACGACACAGAATTGAATGCAAAGATCTCGAAAAGACTTCCTAGTGTGTGGTTCTCTTGGTGAGAGTCTTGATTTTCCAATAGTCTTCCTTTTCAAGATAACGACCAATAACCCCTTGTGCCAAAGCCCATTCAATCTCACAAGAACTCAAGAAATCTGGGTCAATTAAACTTTCGTACGTGGCGTTGTTTTCTGTCCAACGATCTGGATGTTTCACCAGGTCTATTCGGATGCACAAGGACAGTATTCCAGCCAAATATACTTTAGTTTAATTGATTTAGTTCGTGTGCTTGGCTTTTACTCCCTTCAAGCACGCCTCTTCTCTTTTCTCTTTTTTTTTTTTAAACAAATCCCAGATAACCCACACTCAATCAACACAAATAAAACAAAAACAACCAAAATTCACCAAATGAACAGTGAATCGTCGAATGAACATAGTTTGCTACAGTATCGGTGAACAGTAGCGTGCTACAGTACGAGAACAATACTTTCCCCTTTTTTTTTTTTAACAATTTCAACACCAGAAAGAATAGGAAGTAATTGAGAAATTATCAAGGCAAACAGTTGAACCACACAAGAAACCCTAGAATTCTTGGTTTAGACAACCAAGAACGACTCTAACAAAAATCCTAATTAGATATCAATAAAAGATAATCAAAGAGGATACGAAAGGAAGAAATCACAAGAATACAATCAAAGACGATTACGAAGATCGAATAACGAGAAAACAAAGAAAAAGGGATATAGCCAAAATTTTCCAAAGGAAAAATTTGACTTGGATAACCTGGAAAATTCAAGGAAAACCCTTGGCTCTGATACCAATTGATGCGAACCACGGTCGCGAGATGCCCAAGACTCCTTGAAAATCCGTGGGAACCAATCCAATCTTCTTGACCCCTTCGTTACTTGTCGAAGAATCCAAGAACAACTTGAATTGGGCGCTTTGAATGCCACCAAAGATCGTTGGTTCTCCTTATGGGATGCAACCTAGACTCCTACCCAACCCGTGGAATAGACCCCTAGTTGACGATCTCACAAGACGAAGAGCAAACCCTTTTGGAAGAACAATCCTAAGCAAAGAAAAGGCTTGATCTTAACAAGTCGATTGTCAAGAACAAGAGTAGTTCTTGTTTTACCAAAGAACTAGGGTAACCCTAATTTGAGAGAAAACTCACGTTTAATTCATTCAATCATGTTATTTCGTTCATTACACCAAAATACCTTATATAAGGTTTACAACTCACTATGCTATTAAAAACTCGTAAAAAACAAACAAACACGTTCGCGATTTCTGATGAAGGCCGCGAGGAAGGCCGCGGTGCGGACTTGGGCGAGGCCTCGATCAGAGGCTTTATTTCACTTCACTTCATTCGGAGTAACATTCTGATGAAGGCCGCGGGGAAGGCCGCGGCGCGGACTTGGGAACGGCCTTGGTCAGAATGCCTGTCTCGCGTTGGCAGTTTCGAATCAACTCTCTGATGGAGGTCGTGGGGAAGGCCATGGCGCGGCCTTAGGTGCGGCCTCAGTCAGAAACTTCAATTCTCCTTCATTTGGCTTGGTTTGACTACCTTGCTCACTTCCCTTGGCGTCAACATCAATCCAAGCATACGTAATCAGTCCTGAACCAGCATGTTCTTAGCCCAAGTAGCTTCTTCTTCCTGCAATTGCGTAAGAAGTCCTTGCATAGCTTGTTTCATCCTCTTGGTTCGAAGCCTCGTCATTGGACCTCCTATGCCTTGTAAAGAATTGGCCTTGAATGTGTCCTCACCTTGGCTTCCACGATCCTCATCACAAAGGCTCGCACTTAAGGCACTCTTTCTACCTAGTCGAGGCTAGTTGCGAGATTTAATCAAATTTTCTAAATTAACCCTAAGTTCTATTGCGTTCGGATGTATCTAAATGAATGTGAATCCTAAGTCTAAATATGGGTATCGAGAGGGTCGAGATGTTCCATCGAAGCTTGGTCGGGATTATTGCATTAATTGCGAAACCCGAGTTGAGACCTCGAGGGAGTCACAAGTGTCTATGCAAAATGAAATGTAAAAAGAAAAGAAAAATAGTAATATAGATAATAAGTGGTCGAAGAAAGTGGGTATGCATCATAACGGGTACGAGGGACTAATAACTCGTGACTAAATTTTCCTACTCACGGAGGGAGGAACGGCATGTACGCCACCGCTTTGCACGTGAGTAAGCGACTATTTTTAGTCGAATCACACAAATGTCCTAAATTCTAAGTGAGATGCAACCTAAATGTCATGCATTTGAAGATGCGACAAAATAAATAAATAATAGTAATAATAATAAAAATCATGCAAAATGGAAAGAAAACTAAAAATGTGTGAAGTGGAATGTGAAATACACACGAGTACGCCTAACACTAAAATGCCCTAAGGGCCTAGCATTGGACTAGCCCTTTCTAGGGATTCCCACTAGCGTTGGACTAGCAAAAAAACTATGAAGCCACAACTAGCATTGGACTAGTATGGTGACGAAATAATATAAAACATAAATTAAATAGTAAAGCATAAATTAAAAGCAAATTAAACATATAAAAACATATAAAGTCAAGTACGAGCACATAACACATAGGCATAATATCTAGATGAAAAATCCTAATGAAAGCGGTAAAACAAATAAGCACGTAAGCACGTAAAAGCACACAAGCCCTAATTATTGTACCGGAGAAGTTAGCTACAATTTTAAGGAGGAAAAAGTAAAATGACCTATTTATTACACTCGCTATCTAAAATACAAAAATTTATAACCTAGCTATTAAATTGACTAGCTAAATACAAAAAAAACTAATACATTTTTGTCAAAATAATAAAATTTGAAATTAAATTACATAAAATAAATAAATACGCAAAAAGCATGCAAAAAAAAATAAAAAATATGTGAAGAAACATACATAAAAATAACATAAAGGCACATTGGGACACATAAAGATGAATTAATGAGAAATCAGGATACCTCTTTGGAGACCCGGTACCAATACTTAAAAAATGAACACACGTCAATGTATCATGATATAAACAAATAAATCATAAAGGTATGAAATACTAGCACAATTAGAGTAAAAATGTAGATTCTATGAAACTAAAGGATTAAAAACAAGTTCGCACAAATCTAGGGGTCAAATAATAAATTCAAGTGAGTACGGGGGCTCAATTATGAATTAACACTAAATGAAAGGTGCAAAAATCAAAATTTTAGCAAGTATGGAGCATGAAAATGCAAACCCCAGCAACTTAAAGGGCCTAATTACAAACTACCTGACTTAATCAAAAGAAACTAAAACTAAGGAGGGGTCAACCTGCAATTATTAGGGGCTTAAATGCAGAAATTAAAAGCTATTGGAGCATAGTTAACAAAACCAGATCTTATGGGTTAAACAGAAATAACCAGGGAAAGAAAAAGAAACCATCCTAAATTAGGAACCAATTAATTAACTAACTTAATCAACTGGATTGAGCATAAACTAAATCAAAACAAAACTAACCCAAAGATTCATCCCATTAAAACTAAGCCAGTTAAAGCAAAACACTAGAATCCCCAAATCCCCTTAATCGATTTCCCCATTCTGTTTCTCTTTTTTTCTTTCTGAAGCTTCTCTCCTTGTTCTCTAGCCTTCTCCTTTTCTTGCCTTTTCTCCAGTTATTCTTTGTTTCTCTCTCGATTGCTAATTTCTTTCCTTCCCTCTCCTCTCTTTTTTCTCTTCTTTCTGGTTATTTCTCTTCTTCTCTTTTTCCTCTTCTCTCCATTTTTCTTTTTTTCTCCGTTCCACTCTTTATTTCACTTCTTTCTTTCCCTCTTTCTTTTCTCTCTAGTCACTTTGCCTCTCTTCCTTTCCCCAGCTCTCCCTGTTCTCTCTCGATTCTATCTCTCTACTTGTTTTTCTCTCTCTGAACAAGCAGAATTGCCTTCCCCCAATTGGTTTCCCCTTCAAAGTAGAGGTGGAAGCCTGTTTCAATTTGATGGTTGTGAAGGTAGAGGGTGGTGTTTGCCGGTGATTTTGGGACTGTAAAGCTGGAAGTGGGACTGGTTTAAGTCGATTGGGCTGTTGGTGGGCTAAAATGGAGGAGAATGGAGAGACAATGACTATGTTGCTTGGTGACACCCTTCTGATAGTGGATTATTGGAGACGTTTGATGGCCAATTTGTGCAGCAGTGATGATGAGTTGTGGTTGGGCGGTGTAGGCATTTGTTAGGGCTCTTGGGAACTGGGGTTGTCATAGGTGGATTGCTGCTAGGCTGAGTGGCCTTGTGATGAGTCAATTGAGGATCAAGGGAGGGTGATGGTTCTGGGTTTGTTTTCAGTGGTTTAGGTGGGGAATTGGAAGACTGTGTTAGCTACCAGAAAGCATTTGTAAGGCCGTGGATATTGTTTTGTGGAGTGCGATGACAGGTGAGGATAGGGGAATTGGGATTGTTGAATTGTCTAGTGAGCTGATGGCTAAATTGACGATTTTTAGGGCTAAATTGGGACGAAATTGGAGGTTGTGGTGGGTGGTTACAGGGAGAGTGTGGTGCCTGCTTGAAGTTCTAATGGCAGAGAAGGGCAAAAGAGTTGTTGGTGGTGTTTATTTGAGTTGCTTTGTTGTTTTCTTGCCATTTTCTTTGCAAGTTTGGGCTGTGGTTCATATTGGTTGTTTTTTGCTATTGTTTTTGCTTTGTAGGTAATGAGGCTGCCGAAAGTTTTGTGGTATGGTTGGTTTCAGTTTAGGTGGTAGGGGAGAGAAATGTGGCACGGCAGTAAGGGGAGTTGTGAATTAGGGCTGACAATGGCGATTTTGGGGGGCTTCCTGATTGGGTTGGTGATGGGGGAGGGTTGTTTTGAGTATTAGGTTGGAAGGTTGTAATGGTGGATTAACATGTGGGGCTAGATGACTGATATGAGGCCAATTCCTTGACTATGGGATTTTATGCTTGTTTCTCTGTTTCTGCAGGTTGTGGGCAAGGGATATGGATGGCGTTATTGATCCTGATGGTGGAGGTCCTTGGTAAACTTGGGGTGGTTCCAATAGAGGAATTGGTGGCCTGGGTTTGTTTTTGGTTGTTGTTGGATTGGCAGAGAGAGAGGGAGAGAAGAGAGACAGTGGGAGAAGAAAAAAAAATGAAGAACTGAACCAAAGAGATGAAACCCAGAAAAAGAACCAAACAAATTCAGAAAGAACAAAACCTAGAAAACATAGCCCAAAAAATCAATTCAAGCAGAAGTTATAAATTTTCAAGCAGATTTTATCATTCATCAAGCCAATTAATCAAACTAGCAATTAATCAAGCTTAAAAACTTATAAAGAAAAATCAATGAATGAAAAGCCATGAGATTACTTGAACGGTAAAATTTAGTCGCTGATGAAGATGAACAGTAAAAGAGGAATTGTTGATGAAGATCAACAGTGAAAAGAAAATGAACGGCGGCTTGTTTTTTGTGTAGTGTGTGTTTTTTGGTGAGAAATTGTGTGTTTTGATCTTTAAGACTTAAAAGTAAAAGTGTTTTTAGGGTTTTTGATTTTTTCTCTTTTTTTTCTAATTTAAGGGGGGTATTTATAGGGCTAACTGTCTTGGTCACCAAGAATATTACAAAATAACAAAAACACCACCGGTAATAAAAATTCTAATTCTATTTAAGAAAATATTTTTAACCCAAAAAATTAAAAAATTAATACAAAGAAATGACAATAATCTCAAAAAAATTTTCAAAAAATTCAAAGTAGATTTTAAAATAAAAGTTAGAGCTTAAAGTTGATAAAAAATGCGCTCAGGGTGTGAAATGATAATTTTGCCCCTGGACAACGAAAATACACAAAAAAATGGCTATTGGCCTCAAAAAATTACTAAAAATTAAAAATAAGCTTAAAACCCTAGGAAATGCATTTATGACTCAAAAATTGCCAAAAATTAATTTAAATTGTAAAATAACGATTTTGCCCCTAAATAATGAAAATTCACAAAAAAAATAACTATTGACCTCAAAAAATTACCAAAAATTAAAAATAAGCTTAAAACCCTAGGACATGCATTTATGACTCAAAATTGACAAAAAATGAATTTAAACTGTAAAATGACGATTTTACTCTTGAATGCAGTATTTACAAAAAAAATAGCAATCGTCCCCGAAAAATAGCAATCGTCCCCGAAAAAATCAAAAAAATTAGAAACATGCTTACAGAATTAGAAAAATAAATTTGGGACCTAAAATGAGCTAAAATGGTGTTCACGATGCAAAATTACTATTTTGCCCTTGTGTTGGTAAAAATATGAAAGAATACCAATTAAATCTAGAAAAATCATAAAAAATTAACAAATTCATATGAAAGTAAAAATTTGAATTTAAAACCCCCAAAAGCTAATAGAAAAATATTTACAAATAAAAATTACTATTTTCCCCCCAAGATTATTGAAAAATTAAAATTTTGCCTAAAAAAATGTAAACATGCCCCCAATATTTGAAAATAAATGGTGTGTCAAAATTTGGTGTCTACATGTGACGCCCCAGAAACTCGTATAAAATTATATGATTCATGTTATGTTTATGAGTAGAAAGAAATATATAAAATGATGAGAAAAGAAAAATAAAGGTCAAGAAAAAAAAAATGCCTCCAATAAGAGAATTTCCTTTAGTTAGGGTTTAGAGTTAATCTTTGATTTATTAGTTGGAAGATTTCCTCAAGTTAATTAGGTTAAGTAAATGAGATTCTTTCATGATTAAGTAGTACACCTAAGTACCCAACTTGGATTAATTTTATTGGACCATTAGTTTATAATAGTGTTTAATTTTGACTAACTAACTTTATCATTTTCAAGACTCTTGACTAAGTGAGCTTTAGTTCAAAATTTTGACCTAAAATTTCACTAATTTCCCTTGCTTTTCTCTCTCCCAAAATCCGGCCCTCTCTCCCTATTTTTCTTTCATTTTTGCTTTAAAAATTTGTGCCAAGAATATTACTAATTACTAGGTGATAAAGAGGATTAGAATTCCACCAATTAGATTAAACCAAGTTAGCCACTAATACATTAAAAGACTAAAACCTAATCCTACTCTTGTTCTATTTTAATTGGCTATCACTTTACCTACCTTTTTCTTTATTTCTTTTCTTTTTACCTAGCCTATTTCTTTCTCTTTTTCCTTACCTTGGCCGGCCCTCTTTGTCTCTCTCTTCCTCTCATCTTTCTCTCTTTTTCCCTCATTTTTTTGCTCTCAACTTCTTGGACTTTCATCTCTCAAGTTGACACAAATCAACCATAGGAAGTGGGCTACTATCTTTTCTAAGCAAAGTTCTAAGCCTATCTAAGGTATTTACCATGAACTTACCTTATTAATTTCATGTTTTAATTAGTTTTTATGCAAGTTTAATACCAAGTTTCTTGTTAATACTACTTGAAGAAATTAGTTAGAACTTGATATATACTTGCTATATAAAGTGTTCTTGTGATTAGATAGACTAGTATATGGCCTTTAAACCTTGGAAATTTATGTTTTATATGTGGTTTAGTTGAAGAATTAAGTTGGAACTCAAGAACACTTAAAACAGTCATGCTGGACCAGTTTTAGTAAAACTTTCATAACTTGGTATAGACAACTTGGATTCGAGTGATTCTTGTTGTTTTAGAAACTAGATTGATAGGGCTTTCCAACGGTATAAGGCTTGCACGGTGGTTCATTGTGTATTAACTGCAGAAAGCTTGCAAAGTTGGCTGAAAATTCGGTTCTGCGTGAAACAGTTTTGATGATGAGCCAACTTGAGGGCTGATTTTGAACCTGTTCTAGTTGGAATTTTAAGTGATGATCTTCATGAAAGTTGTATCCCTATAAACGTACTTTAAAACCATGTAATCAGAATTCCTTAGTTCTTAATGGATTGACCCCAGAAATGGCACGAAGTTGGCTGAAAACCAACCCTGTGCAGAGTTGAGTGATGATTCTTGGAGTAGGAATTTTGAATTTGAGTGAAATCTTGATTGAATTTGAGTTTAAAGTGAACATGAAAGTTGTAGTACATGTTGAATGGATTGGGTTGTTGAATTTTCTTGTAGGTTTAAAAATTTTGGTTAGTTCGATTTTAAGGGGAAATGCTGCCGAAATTTTGGTAGAATTAAAACAAGAAAAATGGATAAGTGAAATTTTAAGCTTAGAATATGTTCAATTGAGGGAAATTTAAGTGTAGGAATTTTTAGAAATGATCTAGTGATAGACTAGACTTTCTTAGAATAAGTAAACCCTAAACCCTAGAAACCCTAAAACCAAAACCCTAGAAATAAGTGGGGTATTTTCTTGACTTTTTCTTACTAAATTTACTAGGATTTTAATTGGGTTTTTATGTTATTATTTCTTTTAAATTTCAGGGTCCGAAAACGCATCACGACCATTTTACGAGATATTTTCTTAGGCTTTCAAGGTGAGTGTCTTTATGTGTGCATGTCGCATGAAATGTGATATTTTATTTGATAAATATTATGCAAAAATTTGCAATTACTATGTGAATCCCTGTGCTACTTGAGGAAAGATGTGTACTTTATCACATCTACTCCGCAATGTGTTACTTGTTTTCATTGACCAATGTGTTATTTGTGTGTGCGTGAGACTACCGTGACTAACTTCACCGTTATTTCACGGATGGTCAACCCGGCTGCACGTGGGAGGACATAAGGTGTTGGGTGTTTTAGGGCTTGATGTTCTTTCCCTTTCGAGTTGTGAATCCTCAAAGAGGCCAACTCCGGATCGAACCTGTTTGCTTGTTGGCCCCCCAGGGTTGAGAATATCTCCCTGGATGTGGTAGCTTGTACGGAGGTTATAAGGTGATTGGCGGTTAGGGTTTGTGCTTGATAAAACTGATATGTTATTTGATAAAGACCTGAGCTATTATCTCGGTCCAAATATCGTGACTACATGATCAGTACTTGCTCTTTCTGCGGTTAAGCTTGCTTCCGTAGTTGAGCCCTGTATCCTCCTTTGACTACATGTTAAATTAAATTGTTCATATCTTGATTTATTAATTAATTGCTCGATTATTTTATTTACTAAAATAATGAGTTCTTGATTTGATTGCATGACTTGGACATTCACTGGGCTATTATAGCTCATTCCGTTTTATTTGTTTTCCTTACTCAGGTTCCCTGAAAAATTAAAGCTGGAACGACTGATTTTGAGTATGCTAGATGTCTTAGTTATTGTAATAGCCGAACTGTATTAGGACTATCTTTGTGAAAAAATCATGTATATTATGACATGTAAATTTTTGATGTGAATTGTATCTCATGTTAAATAAAAATGAGTATATTTTATTTTAGTTTACTTTATTTTAAGTTAAGTACGCTCGGACGTTTGAGTGAGTGTGTGAATCGAGACCTGGCGAGAGCTAGGCAGGCAGTCCGCTAAGCCCTTTGGTGCGCCTCTGGGTAAGGTGGGGCTGCTACACTACACCTCCTTCATCTATTGACAAACATAATCTTTTCCATTTAAGCCAATGAAGTTTGGATTGTTCACCCTCCTGTCCCCACAAAAATTGAGAAAAGGTCCGTTCCAACTGAACCGTTACACTGTTAGTGTATGCCCTAAAACCAAGTTAGTTTTTGGGATTTTTATTACGCTTATTTCGTGTTATACTTATATATGTGGCATTTTCTTTGTCATTTAATACTTGTTATCAATATTACTTGTTTATTTGATAAAGTCCATAGAATATTAACTGTGTATAAGAGATTGTAAGAGTTACAATGATGAGACTCTTATTACACATTAAGTTATATTCTTAAATATCCCTAGTCGTAGTATTAATGAGATTGGACATCATTAATATGGGAAGACTAGCACATACTTTGCCTCTACTTATGGTAAGTAGTAGTTGATCTCGTCAACTATGGCGTGTGACACCTAAGCTGGTATGTGGATGCTTGTTAGAGAACAAGTTCATTGGATTGATCCGCCAAGAGTTACTATTCATAGTGCTAATGAATTATACTCTTAATGGCAATGGTGTAAGTGATCCTTAGACTTGAGATTACCATAGTATCTTGAGTGTGGATTGCTATGCTTTGACTCTATTGCTCGGTGCTCGTAAAAGAGTAGCCCATACGGTAGAGATTGGGCATAGTATGAAGCATGGAAGGATAGTGAGTAATCGATATAGGATTCACCACTCCTTATTATAGGAGAGTATATCCCGATTGGCCACTTGTTGAAATATGACTTAAAGAATCTTTTGCGCAAAAGTGAAAGTATGACTTGAAAGAGTTTCAAGGTTATACTTTTATGGAAAGTTATATTTCGGGAACAAGAAATCATTAATTAGTCATTTAAAGAGTGCGCACTACACTCTTAGACTAATTGGGATATAGTGTGGTGAAAGGATATTAATTACACGGTAACATTGTCATTGATAGGTGTAGTCTACCATATGACTTTCCTATTCACTTGGGTGGTCATGATGCATTGCTAGACGCCACTCATGATCTATAAGTGCAAATTAATTAATTAGTGAATTAATGATAAATTAAAGTGTTAATTTATCTGGCTCTTAATTAATTAATTAATGAGTTATAATTTGTACTTATTGCCAACGTGAATGGAACCTAATGGGTCACACACAATAAGAACATGGTCTTTGGGTTAAATTGTTATTAAGATAAGTATAAGATACTTATGGGGTTAATTTATGTGATAAATTAACTTAAAGGACTTAATTATAAATATTCTAAGTCTTGATGGAAATTAGTTTCCTAAAAGGAATTAAGAAGCTATTTGGTTTCCTTTTGGAATTGGTTTCCTAAAGGAATAGGATTAGCTTAAGGCAAGCTTCCTAAACCTTCTTGGTTTCCAATTGCTCTTGTTTCCTTAAAGACTAGGATACTACATCTATAAATAAGTCCATGCCTTGACTCTTGGAAGATTGATGAAACATAACACAAAATTTAGAGAGAGAAAAATTGAGAGCTTGGTGGCGTTTTTCTCTCCAAGAAAAACGCCACACCTCCTTCCCTAATTGTTAGGGTTTCAACTTCTTTCTTCTTCTTGTGTTCTTCATGAATCATTCAAGGGAGCTAGCACTCGAAAGGCAAGGCAAGCAAGCCCAAAGGTTCCTAAAGATCATGTTCGTGTGGATACCGTTGGAGGCTCTACACTTGGAGGGCTTTTCATGGTAGATCAACACCTTCATCGAATAGGATCTTGCCCTTTGAAGCATAGAAACCTTCTATGCTTGAGGTATTTGTGCTAAACACCCTTTAATCGTATAGATTACAGCAAAGAGATCCATGGCTAAGGTAATAAATTTTTAAATTTTCCGCTGCGTTACTCCCCTTATTACCTTACATACACCCTTAGGAGGGTTTGCAACTGCTAGAATGTGTACAGGAATCGACGATAGCGGGCACATTTCCCAAGAATGCGTTAAGCTTAAAATTTTTGAGTGAAAATTATAATATATGTGCTTTATGTGATAATGTATGTTGTGTAAAATTGTGTGATTTTTTTTAAGTGTCATTTAGTAATTTTCATAAATTTTATAATTTTTGCCATATTTAGGTCATGATTTCCAATGCACTTTTTATTTAAAATTTTCTTTACGAGAATTTTCTATATGTGCATTTTATATATGTAGACACCAAATTTTGACACACCATTTATTTTCAAACACTGGGGGGGGGCATGATTGCACTTTTTAGGACAAATTTTAAATTTTAATAATCTCGGGGGGCAAAATAGTAATTTTATCTGTAAATATATTTCTGTCGAATTTTGGGGGTTTTAAATTCATATTTTTACTTTTATATGCATTTATTAATTTCTTATGATTTTTCTGGATTTAAATTGGTATTCTTTGTATTTTTACTAACACAAGGGCAAAATGGTAATTTCGCCTCGCGAATACCATTTTAGTTCATTTTTAGTTTCAAACTCATTTTTGTAATTCTTTAGGCATGTTTCTTAATTTTCTTGATTTTTCAGAGATGATAATTATTTTTCTGTGAATTTTCATTGCCCAAGGGCAAAATAGTCATTTTACAAATTAAATTCATTTTTCATCAAATTTTGAGTCAAAAATGCACTTTCTAGTATTTTAAGCTTATTTGTAATTTTGATAATTTTCTGAGGACAATAATTATTTTTCTGTGAATTTTCATTACCCAAGGGCAAAATCGTCATTTTACAAATTAAATTCATTTTTCATCAAATTTTGAGTCAAAAATGCATTTTCTAGTGTTTTAAGCTTATTTGTAATTTTGGATAATTTTCTGAGGACAATAACTATTTTTCTGTGAATTTTCATTGCCCAAGGGCAAAATCGTCATTTTATAAATTAAATTCATTTTTCATCAATTTTGAGTCAAAAATGCATTTTCTAGTGTTTTAAGCTTATTTGTAATTTTTGATAATTTTTTGAAGTAAATAACTATTTTTCTGTGAATTTTCTTTATCCAAGGGCAAAATTGTCATTTCACATTCCAAACTCATTTTTCACTAATTTTTGGGTCCTAAATTCGCTTTTAAGTTTTAAGCATGTTTTTAAGTTTCTAAATTTTTCTGGGAGTAAATTAGTGTTAATGAATTTATTATTTATATTTTTCTTGATTTTTTTTATTTATTGTAAAAGAATAGATTTTTAAAGGATAAAGTTGTAATTTGTAGTCAAGGGTATTTTGGTCTTTTAACAATTTCTTGGAGGTTAAGACTTGTGCAGTATAAATGCCCCATTTGGGGAGAGAGAAAAAAAGAAAAAAAAAAAGAAACCCTAAAAACACTTTGCTTTTTTGTGATTTTAGATCAAACACTCACATAGTATTCACAAAAAAAAAAAAAAAAAAAAAACACACTCCATTTTTATTCACGGTTACTGTTCATCGGATTACTGTTCATCCTCTTCGGCCCAGATTTTTACTGTTCATCTAGCTTCTCCATTTCTACCGGCTTATCTAATAAACAGGTAACTTCATAGCTTTTGTTTTTTTATTGATTTTCTTTATGTGTTTCTAGTTTGATTAATTGACGATTTTGTTAATTGATTCAATCCATATGAAAAGCTGCCTGTAAATTTACAATTTTGTCTGAAGATTGAATTTTTTGGGCTCAGATTTTGCTGAGTTTTTCTACTTCTGGTTTGATTCATCTCCTCTCTCCACCATCTCCCTCCTCCCTTCTCCGCCATCTCACCACCGTCTTTTTCCCCCTCCACCAAAAACCACCACTGCTCAGCCCCATTACCTAAACAACAGTCATCAGCCAACTCAATTCCACCGAAGCCCTTCCCTGTCTGCTCACGCCCCAATAAACCTGCAAAACCACCAAAGCTCCACCACCCATTTCCATTACTTCACCACTAGTTAAGCAGGCACACCTCCACCATCATCACAGGACCTTCCACTATCACACCCATTCAAAAACAGTCCAATCGCCACCCCTGCCACATGACAATTTCACAACAATACACAGACACCACTCGATTTCAACCAACATACACACACTCACAGATTCCCTTTCACAAACTTACACACAACACTACACACATATCACACACGCAGGCAGCCAGAGTCATACACACGTAGTCAGTGAACACAGACACATTACACATTCAATCAACACACATCCACAGAGGCAACCTTCAAACCTGTAGAAAACCCAAATCAGTCACTGCATCCTTTGAATTAGCCATTCAAATGGCTCAAAAACAGTCCAAAAAAAAAAAACCTCCCTCTACCGAAGAAACAATCCTCCCACCGTTTAGCAACATCAACCAGACCGTGAACGGCCCTCAGTTGCCGAAACTTCCCCTGCAACCATCATCGTAGTCCTCATCAAACAAACTCACAAAGTTAGTCCAATTCAACCAATTGCAGCCCAAATAGCACCAGAGCAATTCACAACACACTCCCAGTTCACTACCTCAATCTCCATACACGGCCACCATTCAAGCTATTCCATCACCACCGTCCCCATTCCACTAAGCTGTAACTAATATCAATCACCTCCGTTACCTGCAAAGACGTCCAACCCCAATGCTATTCTCACCAACCATTATCAGTAACCATCGCTATTGCAGAGAACTCAATTCCAGTTCGCTCCGGTCAATAACCTTATGACCAGTTCTACTCCCACAAAAACAAGAACCACTATGAGCCGCCACCCAAAACCACCACCGCAACCACATCTCCACTGAAACTCCTCAAATAGCAGCCACCATAACTTCCCACAACATCACCTCCCCTGTCTCATTCCACTCCACCACGAAACTTCACACTCCTACACAATCACAACCCTCCAATCAACAGCCCCAAATTGTCGCGCCGACTTCCCCCTGCTTCCCTCTTCTTTCCCGAGCCAGCGATTTCCCCTCGAAATCACACATACACACAACACAGACCTCATCGTGGTTCCACCTCCATTTCGTTTCCCCTTTCCGTTGCTATGATTTTGGAAAAATTCTGGGGGGGGGGTTCTGATTTCAGTTTCAATTTTTGGGAAGAGCTAGAAGAGAGAAAAACAGAGAGATCAGCGGAGAAGAGAGAAAAGCAGCAAAAAAAAATGGAAGGAAAACAGATTTGAGAAAAGAAAATAGAGGGGGCATGCGAGAAGCAAGAAGGAGAAGGAGAAAGAAAGAGAATTGAGAGCTAGAAGAGGAAAAGAGGAGATTCCAGTGAGATACAGAGAGAGCCGGAAATGAGAGAGAGAGAGAGAGAGAGAGAGAGAGAGAGAGAGAGAGAGAGAGTCCTCTGTTGAAAGAAGAAGACGACCTGGGGGAGGGGTTTTATTAATCTTATACATTTATTTCTTTTCTTGTCTTTTCTTATTTTTGTTCACATAAAAAAAAAAAGATTTGGGGATTGGTTTTAGTTCATAATTTAGTGCTGTTTTTATTTTTCTCTCTTTCGTTATTTAATTTTTTGGTGTTAATTGATTTCTATTTTAACTCAGTTTAGTTGAATTGAGTAATTAAAATAATCGATTAAGTTAGTTTAGCTAATTAGTGTAGTTTTATTTTAGTTTAGCATTTTCTATTTTTGGTTATTCCATTTATAGTAAATATTTACATGTCAGTCCCTAGGTCTTGAAAAATATTGGTATGCCCTCAAAGACTTCCTAGTCTTATACAATTAGGCCCTTGATATTTGTACATTGACCCTCCATATTTTACTTTCTTTCAATTAAGTCCCACAACTTGAGAATTTACCCATACTTGCTGAATTTACTATTTTACGTCCCCCAATTTAATTCGATTTGTATTTTGCCCCCTAGACTTTGTGTAATATTTCTAATTTTGCCCTTAATTAATCAGTTAAATTTTTCATTTTTGCCCTTTTAATCCTTAAAGCTTGCAATTTTGTTTTTAGGCCCTTTAATTCAATAGAATTAGCATTCTCTTTCCCCAATTTATTAGTATTTTTTTTTATGTCTTATGCTTTACTTCATTAAATAGTGGTACCTTAACACGTGTGTTCATTTTTTTAAGCTTTTGTACCAGGTCTTCAAAAAGGTAGTTTCATTACCTTTTAATTGTTTCTTTATGTGTTCCAACATGCCCTAACATGGTATTTTATGCAATTTTTTATGCGTTTCTTATTTCACATGCTTTTTGCGTATTTGTTTACTTTGTGTTATCTAATTTCAAATTTTATTATTTTGGTAAAAATATTGTATTTTGTATTTAGCTAGTTAATGTAATAGTTAGATTATTTTTCTCATATTTTAGCAAGAATTGTATAATTAGATAGAAAGTGTAATAGATAAGGTATTTTTAATTTCTCCCCCTAAAAATTGTAATTAAACCCCCCCGGTGTAATAGTTAGGGTTTATTTGCTTTTGTGTGCTTACGTGCTTATTTATTTTACCGCTTTCATTAGAATTTTGCATCTAGATATTATGCCTATGTGTTATGTGCTCTTACTTGACTTTATGTGTCTTTATTTGTTTAATTTGCTTTTAATTTATGCTTTAATATTTAATTCGTGATTTATGGTATTCCGTCACCACACTAGTCCAACGCTAATTGTGGCTTCTTTTTTTCTCGCTAGTCCAATGCTAATGGGATTTTTTAGAAAGGGCTAGTCCAACGCTAGACCCTTAGGACATTTTAGTGTTAAGAGCATTCGTGTGCATTTCTCATCTCATTTCACACACTTTTAGTTTTTCTTTTCATCTGGCGTGATTTTATTATTACTATTATTATTATTATGATTTATTATTATTATTTATTATTATTATTATTTTTACACATTTTAAAAATGCATGACATATAGGTTGCATTTCACTTAGACTTTAGGACATTTGTGTGATTCGACTAGAAATAGTCGCCTACTCACGTGGGAAGCAGTGGTGTGACAGCCCCACCTTACCCAGAGGCGCACCAAAGGGCTTAGCGGACTGCCTGCCTAGCTCTCGCCAGGTCTCGATCCACGCACTCACGCAGACAACCGAACGCACTTAACTTAAAATAAAATAAACTAAAATAAAATGGAACAAAATAAAATACACTCTTATTATTTAACTGAAAGGTACAAGTCATACCACACGTTTACAAGTCATAATATACATGATTTTCACAAAATAGCCTAACACAGTTCGGCTATTACAATAGTTACAACATCCATAATAATCGAAAACCAGTGGGTCCAGCTTTAAGTTATCAAGTAACCTGAGTAAAGGAAAACAAATAAAATGGAATGAGCTATAATAGCCCAGTGAGTGCTCAAGTCATGCGATCATACCAGTGAAATGTGATTTTTGTTCGATGAAATATTTAATGAGTAAATAAACAATTTGTGAACAAATTAATTAACAAATAGTCAATGGCGGATACGGGCTCACTGCAGAAGCAAGCTTAGGTCCAGCATACTCGTAAAATTCAATCCGGAGTTACCCTCTTTGAGGAATGAAACTCTTATCGGAAAGAATATCAAGCACCTATATTCTCCAGCACCTTATATCACCCCAAACGCTCCCGGATGACTAACCGAGGAGTAACGGTGAAGTTAGCCTCGGAAGTCCAAGATCAAGAATACAATTCAATCATGAGTTAGCCTTTTTCAGGACTTTACTCAGATATACAAGTAACACACACCGAATACCGCCCAACACCTTATATCTCTCCCATACGCTCCCAGTCTGATTAACCATGGGAAAATAGCAAAATTGACCATGAAAGTCACAAGCATAATTAACACATTAGATAGTGAAAGCATGTAACACATTACGGAATAGATGCGATAAAGTACACATCTTTCCTCAAATAACACATTTTTATTATATACTCATGTCAAGTGTAATCATACCATTTCATGCATGGAAATAATAATAACTAGTATGACATGGCATTTCATGCATCATGCACACAGAAGAACACTCACCTGGTGCCTAAGAAAAGATCTCGTAGAAAGGTCGGGAACCACTTCCGGATCCTGAAATTCACGAGAAAGAATCGTGTAAAAACCCTGACTAGAATCTAAGAAATTTCATAAGGAAATTCAAGAAATACCCCAAGTCTTTCTAGAGTTAAGTTTCTAGGGTTTTGGAGCTTAGGGTTTTACCCTAAGGTTTAGGGTTTTCGAAATTAGGGTTTTCTAACTTTGTAGGGTTTTGGCTCGGAAAGGTTTAATTCACTAATAGCTAATCTACAAAAATTTCTGCACACTTAAATCACTAAATTACAGCTTATAAAGTCTTAAATCATAGCCTAATCACTTTTATTTCCTAGGTTTTACCGAAATTTCGGCAGCATTTCCCCTATAACCGGACTAACCCAAAAATTTAAAACCTGCAAGAAAACATCCAACAACCCAATTTCAACAAGTTCTACAACTTCTAGGTTCAATTTAAACTCAAATTCAATCAAGATTCCACTCAAATTCAAAATCCCTACTCCAAGGATCATCACTCAAATTTGCACAGGGTTGGTTTTCAGCCAACTTCGTGCCATTTCTGGGGTCAATCCATTAAGAACTAAGAAATTCTGATTACATGGTTTTAAAGTACGTTTATAGGGCTACAACTTTCGTGAAGATCATCAATCCAAATTCCAACTAGATCAGGTTCAAAATCAGCCCCCAAGTTGGCTCTTCACCAAAACTGTTTCACGCAGAATCGAATTTTCAGCCAACTTTGCAAGATTTCTGCGGTTAATACACAATGAACTACCGTGCAAGCCTTATACCGTTGGAAAGCCCTATCAATCTAGTTTCTAAAACAACCAGAATCACTCGAATCCAAGTTGTGTATACCAAGTTATGAAAGTTTTACTAAAACTGGTCCAGCATGACTGTTTTTAAGTGTTCTTGAGTTCCAACTTAAATCCTCAACTAAACCACATATAAAACATAAATTTCCAAGGTTTAAAGGCCATATACTAGTCTATCTAACCACAAGAATACTTTATATAGCAAGTATATATCAAGTTCTAACTAATTTCTTCAAGTAATATTAACAAGAAACTTAGTATTAAACTTGCATAAAAACTAATTAAAGCATGAAATTAATAAGGTAAGTTCATGGTAAATACCTTAGATATGTCTAGAACTTTGCTTAGAAAAGATATAAGTCCACTTCCTATGGTTGATTTGTGTCAACTTGAGAGATGAGAGTCCAAGAAGTTGAGAGCAAAAGTGAGGGAAGAAGAGAGAAAGAAGAGGCCGGCCAAGGGGAGAGAAAAAGGGAGAGAAATAGGCTAGGAAAAATGAAAAAAAAATGAAGAAAAGGTGAGAAGATAGTTGACCAATTATATCATAACAAGAGTAAAGTAAAAAGTAATCTTATTAATGCAATAGTAACTACTTGGACTAAGTTAATTGGTGGAACTCATTAACTTCTTATCACTTACTACTAACATTAATAAAACACAAATTATTAAAGCAAAATGAGAGTAGAATAGGGAGAGAGAGATCCGGCTCCAAAGAGAAAAAAAATAAGAGGAATTTCGGCCAAAGAAAAGAAAAGAAAGAGAAAGAATTTTGGCCAAGAAGAGAAAGAATTTTGGCCAAGAAAGAAAGAAAAGAGAGAGGAAAATTTCAGCTAAGGGAAAAGAAAATATAGCAAGAAAATAAGTGAAATTTTTGAGTAAAGTTGAGCTAAAATTCAAGTAGTCAAAAGACTAGAAAATAGTAGAATAAATTAATCAAAATTTAAACACTAATATAAATTAAATGGTCAAGTAATATTATTCTAACTTTAGTACTTAAGTGTTCTTGCTTCAAAATGAAAAATCTTAGCTAATTAACCTAATTAACTCAAGAAATCTCCCAACTAATAAATCAAGGTTAACACTTAACCTTAAATAAGAAAAGAAAATGTCTCTTATATGTGCATTTTCTAGGGTGTTACAAGCGGCGTACAGGCCGTTCCCCCCTCCGTGAGTAGAAATATTCAGTCACGAGATACTAGTCCCCCGTACCCGTCATGTTGCATTCCCACTTTCTTCGGCCACTTATTATCTATATTATTATTTTCTTTTCTTTTTGCATTTCATTTTTGCATTCACACTCGTGACTCCCTCGAGGTCTCGACTCGGGTTTCGCAATTAATGCGATAATTCCGACCAAACCTCGACGGAATATGCCGACCCTTCCGATATCCACATTTAGGTTTAGGATTTGCATTCATTTAAATACATCCGAACGCGATAGAATTTAGGGTTAATTTAGGAAATTTTGATTAAACCTCGCAACTAGCCTCGGCTAGGTTGAAAGGGTGCCTTAGGCGCAAGCCTTTGCCTTCCCTTTCTTCAAATGTGACTCCCGGACCCTTTTCTCTCGTTTTTCGTAGACCGGAGTCTAAAAAGGGTTTTAAATGATTATTCTAAAATTTTACTTTTTGTTTTGTTTAAACAATTTTTTCGGGTGACTTGGTACACCCTAACTCAATACCAAGTGGCGACTCCATTTTAAAAATAAAACCCTTTTTCAAAAAATTATTTGGCCAAACCTGTCGCATTTTTAATCCCGGCCTTGTTTTCTTTTAAAATATCATTTTTCTTAAAATACATTTTTTTACTAAAATTTAATTTTTCACACACGCGCACGGTTTTTCCCAAAACTTGCTTTGTTAAAAAGGCTCTCGAACTGGACCGTCTTTTCGGGACGCGACAGGCAGCGACCCCGCTTAGCACACTTTTTACTTTTACGATTTTCGGACGCGACAATATACTTATAAATTTTATGTAAAAAAAAATTTTCATAATTTATTTTTTAAGACCATTTGGTATTTATTTTAAATTGTATTTTTCTAAAGTTGAATTAACTTTTAATTTGTTACATTGAATTTTTTTTCCTTTTTTCTTTTTCCCTTCTTATAATGTTGTATTTCAATATTTTTTTAATATATAATTTCAAAGAGTTCAAGTAGTTTTTATTTTTTTTCATTTTTCATTTTTTTATTTATTTTCTTACAAATTAAAAAAAAAATCAGAGTAGTAGTTGTGACAGCCCCACCTTACCCAGAGGCGCACCAAAGGGCTTAGCGGACTGCCTGCCTGGCTCTCGCCAGGACTCGAATCGAGCACACACTAAAATTCACAAGCAGATGTAATTCGGTAGAAAACTCGTAGCTACCAACTGTGACAGTTCTCAGGGTCACATCACATTCAAACTTAAAAGTAAAAGTACTAGTTAAACAATTTACATTACATACATTTGTTATTACAATAATATCTCAAGCAGTCCTTCTACCCAAAAATCCTACCCAGTTCTACCCTGGATTCCTCACCACCGGCTTTAGAGATAGGAGCCTGTTTAAGGAAAACAAATAACAGAGAGTGAGCTATAATAGCTCAGTGAGGTTCCCACACATGCAAATACAGAGACAATCAAACAGAAGTTAATTAAACGAATGTCACAAGTCATAAGACAAAGTAAGGATATATTAAGTAATCACTGATTTAAACAAGGGAGGATACATTCCCATCACGAGAGCAAGTACTGATCATGTGACCATGGTATTGAGAGTGGATTGCCGGTTATACCTGCATTATCAAGCAAGAAGCCCTATCCGCCATTCACCTTATATCCTCCAAGAGTACCGTCCGACCCATCCAGGGTGAGATCTCAACCCCGGAGGGCAACAAGCAAGAAGGTTCAGTCCGGAGTTGGCCTCTTTGAGGATTCACAACTCAAGGAAAAGAACCACAAGCCCTAAAACACCCAGCACCTTATATCCTCCTTTGTACCCTCCTGCCTGACTAACCGCGGCATAACCACGGAAGTCTAGGCAACAAGTTAATGTAGTCGAAAATTCACAAACAATTATATTCACATCAGATAGAAATTGTGCATGTAACAAACCATGGGGTAAGTGCGATAAAGTACACACTTTCCCTTCATATAATACATTGTGACAATTCATGAATATCAAGAACACATAGCACGTTGTGACAAGTCACGAGCATCAAGTATAAATAAGATCACATTTTGAACATGCATTATGAATATGTGAAGAAACACTCATAAACAAAAGCAAAGGAACACTCACATGCACAAGTAAAGGGACACTCACCTGGAACGCTTAAGAAAATATTTCGTAAAACGGTTGCGTCTCACTTTTGGATCCTGGAATTTATAAGAAATAATCTAATGAAACTCAATTTAAACCCTAATCAACTTAGAAAGAAAATTCAAGAAATACCCCATTAAATTCTAGGGTTTTAGTTCTAGGGTTTAGGATTTAGGGTTTAGGGTTTTCTAACAAAATTTTGGCATTATTTCCCCTTAATTTTCGGCCATCCAACTTTGTTTTCCATCAAGATTTCAATCATCAAACCCATAATTCAACAAGTTCTACAACTTCTTAGTTCAATCCAAGCTCAAATTCAATCAAAATTCCACTAAATATCAAGAATTATACTCCAAGAATCATTACCCAAATTTGCACAGGGTTGGTTTTCAGCCAACTTCGTACCATTATTGGGGTCAATCCATCAAGAACTAAGGAATTATGATTACATGGTTTTAAAGTACGTTTATAGGGCTACAACTTTCGTGAAGATCATCAATCCAAATTCCAACTAGAACAGGTTCAAAATCATCCCTCAAGTTGGCTCATCATCAAAACTGTTTCACGCAGAACCGAATTTTCAGCCAACTTTGCAAACTTTCTGCGATTAATACACAATGAAACACAGTGCAAGCCTTATACCGTTGGAAAGCCCTATCAATCTAGTTTCTAAAACAACAAGAATCACTCGAATCCAAGTTATCTACATCAAGTTATGAAAGTTTTACTAAAACTGGTCCAGTATGACTGTGAAAGTAAAACTTGAACAACACCTTAAATAAAGCTTAAATAAAACTTAAATAAACTTGAAATTAATAGCAAAAGTCCATGGTACATACCTTAAACAAGCTTAGAACCTTGCTTAGGAAGAAGAAAACCTCACTTTCTATGGTGGAATTTGCCAAAAATTGGAAAGAAAGCTCCAAGAAAATGAAGAACAAGAGAGAGTAGAGAGAGGGCAAGCTAATTTCGTCCAAGAGGGAGAAAGAAAATGGGAGAGAATTCAGTCAAGAGAGTATAAAAGAAGTAGAAGAATAATGGAAGAAAGTGCAACCAATTAGAGCTAAACAAGAGTCAAGCTAGAGTTTAGATATTTTGGCATAATAGGTACTAGTTGGCTAAATATAATTGGTACAAATTTTTAATCATCTAACACTTAACATTTGGCAAGTTTTGTAGCATAAAATTTTAAAACAAAAGAGAGGAAAAAATGAGAAAGAGGGGCCGGCCATATGGTGGGGAAAAGACAAGGGTTTAAGTGAAAATTTTAAGTTAATTTTTGTGCTAAAGTTCAATTAGTCAAAAGGCTTAATAATGGTAGAGTTGGTTAGTCAAAATTACACACTATTGTAAACTAATAGACCAATAAAATTAACCCAAGTTTGGTACTTAGGTGTACCACTTAATCATACAAAAATCTCATTTAGTTAACCTAACTAACTTAAGACATTTTTCAACTATTAAACCAAAGATTAACACTAAACCTTAAATAAAAGAAATGCCCTATTAAATGCACTTTAATTTCCCTCTTCTTTTCTTTTCTCATTCATTTTTTTTTCTACTAATAAACATAACATAAATCAAATAATCTTTTTAGTGCGAATTTCCGGGGCGTCACAGTAGTAGCGTTGTAGCTACTGCTGTTGCAATGCAATGGTTGCTAAGCAGCCATACTTCTACCCAAAACACCATCATATGCAGAACATCCTAACCCACCAACTCCACCCTCTAATCACATCACTCCCTCACCTCTTGTACTCTTGGCCAGATTTTATGGGATTTGGTTCAAGTTTTGCTCACACACTCTCACACTTCCCTCCCTAATTTCACTTAGTTCTCAACCTGCACTCACAGACACACACAACTCTCTTCCTTCTCGGTCCCTTTCTCCTGCACACAGATCACATTTCTTCTTCACCTGCACACACATACCAAAAACCATCTTCACACACCATTCACCAGCACACATTCAAACACATACCTGCACACACCAGCAAAACACACACAAAACTCACAGAAACACACCCCTGCACCAACACGCATTACACACATCTGCATACACAATAGGACACATACATACACAAGCACACAGCTCACGTCTCTGCATACACAGACAACTCTCCCCCTCTGTTTTCCCCTCACTCCACCAAACACACACATTTTCACTCACCATTCCCCTACCATGTTCCCCCTCTATGTTTGTCCCTTTCATTCACACCAACACTCTCACTTCCCCAGCTCCATCCATCATACCTCACACAGCTGCACAAACACCCCAATCACACAAGTTCACACCTCACGGTTCACTGGCACAAAATTCACAGTATCCACCAATGCCTTCCTGCACTTTCCCCAGACAACACACACATCACCAGACATACAATCCTCACTCTTCTCTCGGCCTTCCCTCAAAAGCACACACCTTACACACACCAATTCACTCTCAACTCTCTCTGCCATCCCTCCCAAAGCACACACCTTCACGATCCATCCACTTCCAATTCTTTCTCTCCATCTTGCACACTGACACTTGCACACACCTGCACAAAAACAGCGCAAAAGCTCATCCAAATCACCGAAAAATAGCCACAAATCACCTGCAATATTAACCCAAAAACCTACACAAAATCACAAACACAAACACACACCTCACGCCACACTCTCTCTGCCTCTCCTTCACCATAAGCACGCATATTACACACACACGCACACAGCACACACATTACCAATTTCAAACACACACACACATAATACACACAAACACATTGCACACCCCTGCAAAAATAGACCACAATCAATCCAAATTTCCAGACTACTGGCATCACCCTGTCACCTTTGGTTCACCAATCATCACCGCCATTCACACCGGGACCATCAGACCTCCACCACCACCACTCCATCGAACCACCTGATACGGCCAACCACCATCGCCACCAATCTTCTCTATTCCCAAATCAGGTAAAATATTCTGGTCTCCTCCCCAATCTCTTATGCGTATATGAAATTTTGCTTACCCATTTTCACTGCCTTGCGTCGAATTGGAATGAAGAAGGTTGGAATTTAAGTGGAATTTTGGGGAAAGACTAATTCAGTCAAGAGAGAGATAGAGAGAAACCGAGAGAGAGGGGGACAGAGAGAGAGAGAGCAAGCCGAGAAAGAGCGAGGACAGAGAGAGAGAGAATCTGGCGAAGAGAGAGAGAGAGAGATCGAGGAACGAGAGAAGAGAGCGGGACAGTGAGGAGAGTGGGAGGAACCAAGGAAGAAGGGGAAGAAAAAGAGAGAAGAAAGAAGAAAAGGAAATCTGGAGAAGCAGGAAAGGAAAGAAGAAAGAAGAAAAGAAAGAAAAAGAAAGAAGAAAAGGAAAGAAAAAGAAAAATAGGCAAAAATCGTAAAAAAAAAGGGTCACAAAACAACGTCGTTTTAACATAAAACGACTTAGTTTTGGTTAGTTTATTTATTTTTATTATTTTTGTCAGAATATGTATTTACCTTTTGCCCCTTAGGTTCTTTGTTGTTCTTATTATGCCCTTTAATTTTTTTAATTTCCTTCATTCAAGTTATTTAATTTGACCACTAGAATTTGTGTTTCCTTTCAATCATGTCCAGAATAATTGTAATTTGGCTTTAAAGTTGCTGGAAATTATATTTTGCCCCTTTAGTTTGCCAAAAATTGCAATTTTGTCCCTTAAGTCTTGCTGAAATTATGTTTTTACCCCTAGGTTTGCTCTAGTTTGCATTCTTACTCCCCAAGTTTGCTAGAATTGTATTTTTAGCCCTTAAATGTTGCTGGAAATTGTTAATTTGGTCCCTCATGTTGCTGAAAATTGCATCTTTGCCCCTATGCATTGCTGGAAATTCTATTTTGGCCCTAGAATATTGCTGGAATTTATATTTTTGCCCCCCAAGTAGCTAGAACTTGCATTTTAGCCTTTGAATGTTGCTGAAAATTGCATTTTTACTCTTGATTGTTGCTGAAATTGCATTTTCACTCTCCAAGTTTGCTGAAATTACATTTTTGGCCTCAAGTATTGCTGGAAATTTTTATTTTTGGCATTATGCTTGCTCAAAATTATATTTTAGCCCTTTTAATTTGTTGTAAATTATATTATTATCTTAACTATGGTTTGAAATTGTAATTTTACCCTTTAGTTTGTTGTAAATTATAATTTTACTCTAGAATGTTGCCTAAATTTCCACTTTTAACCCAAAACCTTGGAACATTTTTATTTTTGCCAAAAAAAAAAGAAGAATTTAATTAATTCTTCAAGGCTTTTTAATTATTTCTTTTCATATTTTATTTTTTACTTTAATGTTCCAAAATCTGGTCTTTTTTTCTAATTAATGCTCAAATTAGTTTCTTTATTTCTCTTTTAGTTATTTTGGTGATTTTTATTTGTGTGCTAAAAGCTTAATTATGTATTATTGTATTTCATTTTTTATTACTTTTATTATCTTTATTTTTTATTTTTATTTATTTTTTAATGTTTTTTTAACTAAACACTCTTCATTTTCTTCCTAAATATTTAATTATTGCTTTTAAATTTTTGTTTATTATCGCTGTAATTGCTTTGAACTATTGTGGCATGGTTATAGTGCTTACTATGAAATTATTTGATTAATGGTTTATTTATTTAAATAGTGGTGCCATAATATGTTTGTTCATTTTATTAGCAACTTATAACGAGTCTTTGAATGGGAGGTACCTCTATTATCCTTTCAATGTCTCTTTATATGCTCCTACGTGCTCCTATGTGTTTTTCTATATGTATTTTTTATATATCTCTTTGTGTTTATTATTTTTGTTCATGTGTGAGCATTTATTTATTTATGTCATGTTATTTATTTGAATTTAATTTTTAATTATTCAAAGAAATGTAATAGATAGGTAATATTTTATTTAACAAAAATTTTGTATTTAGATAGTTAATGTAATAGATAGTTTATAGTTTCATCTATTTAACAAAAGCTTATGTATTTTAGATAGAAAATGTAATAGATAGGTTAGATAGGTCATCTCTGTAGACACCAAATTTTGACATGCTTTTTGTCAAAATATGTGTGTTACTTCATTTCAGAGATATTTTTATTTTTCGGGGGTCGATTATAATTTTCGTGTATGTTATGACTAATTCGTCACACAGGGGCAAAATGGTAATTTCATCAAATAAATATTATTTTATTTCCTAAATACATAATTTTACTATTTTTATCATTATTTATAATTTTAATGATTTTTGGGAGTCATTTATTATTTATTTAAAATTTTAGTATTTTAAACTTAATGGCACGTTTTTCAATGCACTCTTTTTACGAGAATTTTCAAGTGAAAAATTTTATATGTGTATTTTGTGTATTCATAGATTTTATAATTACATAATTTTTAGAGGTCATTTAGTATTTATTTAATTTTTGTCTTTTTTGTTTGTTAAGGGCACATTTCCCCAGAATGAGTTAATCTTAAAATTTTTGAGTGAAAATTACAATATATGTGCTTTATGTGATAATGTATGTTGTGTAAAATTTTGTGATTTTTTAAATGTCATTTAGTAATTTTCATAAATTTTATAATTTTTGCCATATTTAGGTAATGCACTTTTTATTTAAAATTTTCTTTATGAGAATTTTGTATATGTTCATTTTATATATACTTATAAATTTTATGTAAAAAAAAATTTCATAATTTATTTTTTTAAGACCATTTGGTATTTAGTTTAAATTGTATTTTTCTAATGTTGAATTAACTTTTAATTTGTTACACTGAATTTTATTTTTTTATTTTTTCCTTCTTATAATGTTGTATTTCAGTATTTTTCAATATATAATTTAAAAGAGTTCAAGTAGTTTTTATTTTTTTCATTTTTCTTTATGTTCTTACAAAATTCAAAAAAAAAAAAAAAAGGGGAGCAGCAATAGCGTTGTAGCTACTGCTGCTGCAACTGCAATGGCTGCTAAGCAGCCATACTGTCGCGCCCCATTTTTCGAAAAAGAAAAAATAAATGATAAAATGATAATAATAAGTGTGTGAGGTGAAAAGGAAAAGGAAGAATTAAATGTGATTGTGTTTAAAAAAAATGCTTTATTTTAAAATAAAAGAAAAAGGGCCTAAAATGGGACTTTTTGAAATGCGACGGTTTTTGGGCCCAAAAAAATAGAGTCTAAAAGGGTTTCTTTAATGAAAAAGGAGTCGCCACTTGGTATTGAGTTTTGGTGTACCAAGTCACCAAAAACATTTTGTGAAAGGTAAAAATCTTGGGAATGATTTATTTTAAAAAATGATTTTTGGAAAAATATAGGAAAAACAAGAAAAAACCCTTTTAGACGACTCCAGGTCTTTGAAAAACAAGAGAAAAAGGTTCGGGAGTCACAGTTGAAGAAAGGGAAGGCAAAGGCTTGCGCCTAAGGCACCCTTTCAACCTAGCCGAAACTAGTTGCGAGGTTTAGTCTAAATTTTCCTAATATAACCCTAAAATTTTATCGCATTTGGATGCAACTATATGAATGCAAATCTGGTCCTAAAATGAATATCGTTAAGGGACAAAATGTTCCGTTGAGGTTTGGTCGGAATTATCGCATTAATTGCGAAACCCGAATGTAGATCTCGACGGAGTCACGAGTTTAGGTGCGAAAATAGAATGCAGAAGAAAAGGAAAATAGTAATATAGATAGTAAGTGAACAAAGAAAGTGGGAATGCAAACACAACGGGTACGGGAGACGAATAGACTCGTGACTAAATGTTTCTACTCACGGAGGGGGGAACGACATGTACGCCATCGCTTCTCACGTGAGTAGATGACTATTTCTTAGTCAAAATCACGCAAATGACCTAAGATTCTATATGTGGTGGAATCTAAATGTTATGTACTAAACATTTGTTTTAAAAAATAGATAGTAAGTGGTAACATATATATAAAAATTATACAAAAATGAAAGAGGCCTAAAAAAGAGAAAAAGCATGTGTAATGGTCATGAGATGCACACAAAAAAATGATCCTAATGCTAAAAGGACCTAAAGGCTTAGCATTGGACTAGCCTACTTTCTAAAAATTCTCCGCTAGCATTGGACTAGCGAAGAAAGTCGAAATGAACCACAACTAGCGTTGGGCTAGTGTGGCGACGATACACATATATAATTAAAGCAAGTAAATAAATAAAGCATGTATTAAAGCAATAATCACATAAAAGCAAATAATAGCACATACGAGCACATAACACATAAACATGATATTCTAGATGCAAAATCCTAAAGAAAGCGGATAAAACACATAAGCACATAGCACACATAGCACGCAAAGCCCTAACTATTACACCGGAGAAGCCTAATTATAATCTAAAAATAAAAGGGGTAACCTATCTAGCCTATCTATTACATTTTCTATCTAAAATACATAAGATTTTTATTAAATAGATAACATATGAACTATCTATTACATTAACTATCTAAATACACAATTTTGCTAAATAGAATATTACCTATCTATTACATTTCTTTGAATAATCAGAAAATTAATTTCTAATAAGTAACATGGCATAAATAAATAAACACTCTCACATGGATAAAAAAGTATAAACACAAAAAAACACGCAGAAAAACACATAGGAGCACTTAGGAGCACATAAAAGAAATATTGGAAGGGTAATCGAGGTACCTCTCATTCGCAAACCCGGTGTAAATCGCTACTAAAATGAACAAACTTAATCAAGGCATCATTGTTTAAATAAATAAGCCATTAATTAAGTTATTCTAGAGCAATCACTATAAACTCACTACGATAATTCAAACAATCATAGCAATAATGAACAAAATAAGAGGAAGAAAATAATGATAATAATAATTAATTATTTAGGAAGAAAAATGAAAATTGTTTAAGTCAAAAAATAAATAAGCAAATAGATAAATAAAGCAAAAAAACAAAAATAAAATAAAAATAAAATAAATAATAATAATAATAATAATAATCATAGAAGATAAAACATAATAATACATACATTTGAAATTTTAACACCTCAAATAAGAATTATTAAAATAACTAAAAGGAAAATAGAGAAACTAATTTGAACATTAATTAGACTAACAAGACCCAATTTTAGAACATTAATTATAAGTTTGATAAAAATAAATAAAGAAAATATAAAAAGAAATAATTTAAAGCTTTGAGGACTTAACTAATTTTAATTAACACTTTTTTAGCAAAAATAAAATATTATAAGATTTGGATTAAAAGTGAAAATTTAAGCAATATTCTAAAGTGAAAAATGTAATTTGCAACAAGTAAAAAGGTAAAATTATAATTTTAAACCCTACTCACGGTAATGACATAGTTTACAATGAATTTAAAGGCTAAAACATAATTTTCAGCAACTATGATGCCCAAAAACAAAAATTCCAGCAATAAATAAAAGACTAAAAATATAATTTCAACAAAGTTATTAAATAATACATAATTTACAGCAACATTTAAGGGCAAAATTTCAAGTTCTAGCTATTTGGGGGGCAAAAATATAAATTCCAGCAAGTGTGGAGGACAATAAAGTAATTCCAGCAAAAATATAATGGCAAAATAAAATTCCAGCAAGGTTGGGAGGGATAAAATGAAATTCCAGCAAGTATTCTAAGGCAAAAAAACAGAATTTCCAGCAATGTATAAGGGCCAAGGTAAAATTCCAGCAAGCTTGGGGACAAAATACAAAAATTCCAGCAATATTCTAAGGCAAAAATAGAATTTCTAACAATATATAAGGACCAAAATGAAATTTTCAGCAGCATTCAAAGCCTAAAATACAATAACAGCAAGCTTGGGAGGTAAAAATTGCAATTTTCATAAATATCAGGGGTAAAAATGCAATTTTAGAAAAATATAGGGGTCATAATATAATTTTATAAAAATATAGGGGTCAAAATGGAAGATTGAAAAATGTAGGGGCCAAAATTATAATTATCTAAAAGTTAAAGGACCTAAATGCAATTAACCAGGACCTAATTGCAAATAAAATTAAATTATGGGGGTCAATCTATAAAAAATAGAAACTTAAATGCACAAATCAGAAATTTAGGGGCCACAGTAGCATTAATGAAAGCATAAGGACTATAAAATAAATACCTATTATTAATTAAAAATAAATTAAAAAAACTAACTAATCAAAACGACGTAGTTTTGAGTGAAACTACGTCAAAACGACGTAGTTTCACTAAAACTATTTTTTTTTTTCGGCTGATTTCGGTTTTTTTTATTTTTTTTATTTTTCCAGATTTTTTATTTCTTTTTCTCTCTCTTTTTTCTTTTCTCTCTTTTCTTCTTTCCTTTTCTTTCTTTTCCCTCTTTTCTTTTTCTCTCTTCTTCTTCCCCGATTCCCCTCTGCTTCCCCCGATTCTGTTCTCTCGATCTGTTCTCCCTTCCCCCCCTTCGATTCTCTCTTCCTTTCTTCTTCTTCCTCCTTTCTTCTCTTCTTCCTTTATTCTTTCTTCCTTCTTCTTTCTTCTCCTGGTGCCTTCCGATCTACTCTCCCCCTTTTTTTTTTTTTTTTTTTTTCTTCCTCGCCGTCGTTTCTCTCTCTCACAGGTCTCTCTCTCTCTCTCTCTCTCTCTCTCTCTCTTTCGGCCGGACGTTTTTCAGTTTCCTTTTTTTTTTTTTATACAAAACAAAACAGAAAACATAAACAAAAATTTTGAAAAGTAAAAGTAGGAAATTTACCTGGCAGTGGTGGTGATATTGTTGTTGCTGTTGTTGTTGTTTGTTGTTTGTTGATTTTTTTTTTTTTCGTTTTACTCTTCTTGCAGGTTTGTGTATGTGTTTTGTGCAGGGTGTAGTGTGTGTTATTTGCGTGCCAGTGTGTAGTTATGAGTGAATGCAGGTGAGTGTAGTGTGTGTTTTGTGTGTAATTGAGTTCTGTGTTTTGTGGTTGGGTGATGCTTGAGCCGAGAGGGGGAGGAGGTGTGTGTCTGTGTGCAAGTCTGTTTTGGTTTTGTGGAGTCTGTGTGCTTGAATGTGTTGTGTGTTGTGTGTCAATGTGCAGTGCTTGTGCGTGAGCTTTTGTTGCAAAGAAAGGTGTGTTTGTGCTAGTGTGTGTCGTGTGTGTATGTGAGTTTGATGTTTCTGTTTCTGTGAGTGTGTGCAAGGTGTGTTATGATGCGTGAGTGAACTGATTGTGTGTGATGTGTGTGCTATGTGGAAAATGCAGGGGAAGGGGGAGGCAGAGGTGAAGGTGAGGGAAATGGCGTGAATTGGTGTGTGTCTGTGAGTGAAGGTGAGCCGAGAGGAGAGAATGGTGAGAGTGAATTGTGCCTGTGTGCCAGTGAAGCTGAGTGTGGTGTTCTTTCTTGCAGGGATGGAAAGCTGAGGTGCGTGAATGGTGATTGTGTGAGTGATTTGTGTGTGTCGTGTGTGTGAGTTTTTGTGTTGCAGAGAGGGAGTGATCTGCAATGTGTTTGTGTGAGAGAGACGTCTGTGTGTGCGCTTGGTGTCTGTGTTGAGAGTGATAGTGAGGTGTTGTATGTGTGCCTGTGGTGGAGGTGCTGGGGGAGGGGCCGAGAGAGAGAGGGATGGGAAGGAAGTGTGTGATGTCTGTGAGCTCAGGAAAGAAGGAGAGGGGGAGTGAATTGTGTGTTTAAGGTGTGTGTGTTGTGCGTGTCTGGTGAGGGAAGAGATTGAGGGAGAGAATTGTGTGAAGTGAAGATTGAGTGTGTTGCAGAGAGGGAATGGATTGTGGTGATGAGGGTGGGTGGAGAAAAGAAGAAAACTACCCAAAATCCCCTAAAATCTGGTTTTTGCAGAGGGATTGATTTTTCTTCTGCAGCTGCTTGTAGCAGCTGCTTCTTCTTAGTTTTTTTTTTTTTTTCTGAATTATATTATACTATAAAAAAAAACTGAAATACAACATTATAAGAAGGAGAAAGGTAAAATTTAGTGTAACAAATTAAAGGTTAATTCAACATTAGAAAAATACGACTTAAAATAAATACCAAATGGTCTTAACAAAATAATAATAATATATTATTTTTTTTCTTTCTCTCTTTTCTCTTTTTCTCTTTTTTTTTCAACATAAAATTTATAAAATGCTCATAGACAAAATTCTCATAAAGAAAATTGTAAATAAAAAGTGCATTGGAAAACGTGACCTAAATATGGTAAAATTATAAAATTTATGAAAAATAATAAATGACATCACAAAAATTTTACACAACATACATTATCACATAAAGTACATACAGTATAATTTTCACTCAAAAATTTTAAGATTAACGCATTCTTGGGAAAACATGCCCTTAATAAACAAAAAGATAAAAATTAAGTAAATACTAAATGACCTCTAGAAAATTATGAGATTTTTACAGAAAATTTATGAGTATTCAAAATGCATATATAAAATTTTTCACTTGAAAATTATCATAAAAATAGTGCATTGGAAAACGTGCTGTTGAATTAAAAAATACTAAAATTTTAAATAATGAATGACTCCCTAAAAATCATTAAAATCATAAATAATGATAAAAATAGTAAAATTATGTATTTAGGAAAATAAAATAAAATAAACTAATATTTACATGGTGAAACTTACCATTTTTGCCCCTAATGTGACTGAATTAGACATAATATGCGAAAATTGTACTCGACCCCCGAAAAATAAGAAAATACCCCCTAAAATAAAAGTGACACACATATTTTTACAAAAGGTGTGTCAAAATTTGGTGTCTACACATACCTCTACCCAAAACAACATCATTTTTGCAGACATCTTAACCCACCAACTTCACCCTCTAGCCCTATCAATTATCTTTACCAAGCTTGCACTCAATCCACCAGATTTTAGGGGATTGCTTTGTTGATTCATCAAATCACATGGTACACACAACCCCTTCCTCCTCTGTTTTTTTTTCCTCATTCGACTCTCCCAACACTCAAAAAGCTCACACACTCACCTTCATCACACAGACACACAATTGCAACTTTCCCTCACAAAACTCACGTCTCACTCACTGGCACATAGTTCACTCTCTCGGCCAAATTCACTGCAACACAATCCCTCACAAACTTCACAACTCATTGCCTTCAGCTCACAAGCAAAAGACACAACACATTTTCACCTCTCCCTTCAATACACCTGCAAAAACACTCACCAGCAAACACACGCCTCACTCCCTCTGCATCTTCTTCAAATCAAACACATTAGACTTACGCACATACCACACTCATTTGCACACATTTACACACATATTTCATACACAACACACACTCAGGTCACACACACAAGCATACAGGGACACAAGTACAAAACACACTACTTTTACACACCAGCACCATATTCACACAGCACACCAGCTTCAAAAACACACACGCCAGAAAATCGCCCCCTGCCACAGACAATCATCACGGTCATCCCCCATTAGCCATCAGGTAGTTGCCATTCATCCCAATTCCATTACACAGCCACCATAGCTTGTCATCCCTCTACCTCTTCTCTCTGTTTAACTACCTTCACGCACAACACCACTGCCGCCTGAGCGCCACCAGAGCAGCCTCTCCTCAGGCACTACCAAGCTTCACCAGTCAGCCGCTATCACCCAAATCCATCACCACACACAACCCCACAGCTAACATCATCAAATCGTTTGAACCAATCAACACTGAATCACCAGCGCACACACGCACATCTGCATACACAAATAGGCATTCACAGGCACACACACACACACAGTAGCACTCAGACGCATACACTACTAGCACCCACAAACAGAACCACCGCGACCAGCTCACCGCCGCCACCCTGGGAGTACCGCAGTCAGTTCAAACCGTCGTCAGCTACCACCATTGCATTCCATTCCAAACAAAGTAAACCCAATTCCCCTCTTCATTAGATGATTATTTTGTTTAATTTATTGTGTAATCTGAACAAAGATTAGATGGATTTGAGTACAAGGTTATTAATTAGAGATTAGGAAGTTTAAAATCTCATGATTGGAAGTTTGAGGTGAGGGAACTTTTTTTTTAGAATTTTCGGTTGATAGAGAGAGAGAGAGAGATGCACAAGAAAGAAATAGAGGAACGAGAGAACAGAGAGCCGGACGGGGCTGGAAAGAGAGATCCGGCGAGGCGAGAGAGAGAGAGAGAGAGAGAGAGAGAGAGAGAGAGAGAGAGAGAGAGAGAGAGAGAGAGAGAGAGAGAGAGCTGGAGAAGTAGAGGGAAACTAGGGGAAGAAATGAAGAAGAGAGAAAAGAAGAAGAAGGAAAAGAAAAAAAAAGGAGAGAAATAAGGAAAAAGAAAGAAAGAGAGAAAAGAAAAAAAAAAAGAAAGAGGAGAGAAATGAGAGAAAAGAGAGAAATAAAAAGAAATCTGGAAAAGAAAAAAAAAGAAAAGGAAAAATCGTAAGAAAAAAAAAAGTCTTAGCCAAAACTACGTCGTTTTGGCATGAAACGACATAGTTTTGGTTATTTTTTTTTAGTTATTTATTTTTATTTTTTTCATCAGATTATATATCTTTACATTTTGTCCCCTTAGGTTCTTAATTATTTGATTATGCCCTTCAATACTTTTAGTTTACTTTATTTAAGTCCTTATTTATTATAGTTGACCCCTAGAATTTGTAGTTCTTTTTAATTATGTCCAAATTAATTGCAATCTAGTTCTAATATTGCTGGAAATTATATTTTGCCCCTTCAACTTGCTAGAAATTGCAATTTTGCCCTTTAGGTCTTGCTGAAATTAGATTTTTACCCCCAAGGTTTGTTCTAGTATTCATTTTTACTCCCCATGCATTGCTGGAATTGTACTTTGGCCCTAGAATATTGCTGGAATTGTATTTTAGCCCTTGAAAGTTGCTGAAAATTTGTAATTTGGTCCCTAGTGTTGCTGAAAATTGCATTCTTGTCCCCCAACCTTGCTGAAATTTTATTTTTGCCATTATGCTTTGCTGGAATTACATTATTACCCTACAATCTTGCTGGAAATTATATTTTTGCTCATAACTTGCTGTAATTTTTATTTTTGACTCCACATATTTACTGAAATTTATTTTTCATCCTTTAAGCTTGCTGTAAATTGCATTTTTGTTCCTAGAACATTGCTGGAAAATACATTTTTTACTCTAGACTTGTTGAAATTCATGTTTTTGTCCCCAATTTGCTAGACTTTTCACTTTTTACCATAGAATATTGTTAGAACTTATATTTTAACTTTAGACTTGTTAAAATTGACATTTTAATTCCTAAACTTTTTCTTAAATTATATTTTTTCCCCTAATTTTGGGATATTTGTGTTTTAACCTAAAATTTTAGAAAAATCTTATTTTTGATTCAGAACTTTTCTTTTTTATCTAATTAAGGTCTTAATACTTTCAATTACGCCCTTTGTGTTTCTAAGTTTTAATCAATAACCCGATTTAAATTTTTATTTATTTAATTAATGATCATATTAGTTTCTTTGTACCTCTTTATATTATTTTGGTGTTTTTATACATTGTGTTAAAAGTTTAATTACATATTATTGTATTTTCTTTATTTAAATTAAATATATATTTTTAAATGCTTAGTTAGTGCTTTTAACTTTTATTTGTTGTTGTTATTATAATTCCCTTGCATTTTATCCCTTGATTATAGTGGTTAATATTGCATTATTTACTTTATGATTTGTTTATCCAAAATATTGGCACCTTGACGTGTTTATTCGTTTTGTTAGTATTGATACCAAGTCTTTGGATGGGAGGTACCTTTGTTATCCTTTTAATTTCTCTTTATGTGCTCCTATGTGCTCTATTTTTTTATGTGTTTTTCTTTATGTATTTTTTAAGTGTTTATTATTTTATTTATATGTGAGCATTTATTTATGTTATGTTATTTATTTGAATTTAATTTTAATTATTCAAAGGAATGTAATAGATAGGTAATATTAATTAATGTACTTAGATAGTTATGTAATAGTTTATATTTTCATCTAGTTAACAAAAGCTTTTGTATTTTAGATAGAAAATGTAATAGATAGGTTAGATAGGCTATTTTGATTATCTTTTTCCATTTTAGATTGTAATTAGGTTTTCTCCGGTGTAATAGTTAGGGCTCTTGTGTGCTATGTGTGCTATGTGCTTATGTGTTTTATTCGCTTTCCCTAGGACTTTGCATCTAGAATATTATGCTTGTGTGCTATGTGCTCCTATGTGCTATTATCTGCTTTTATGTGATTATTGCTTTAATCTATGTTTTATTTATTTACTTGCTTTATTATTATATATGTGTATCGTCGCCACACTAGTCCAACGCTAGTTGTGGTTAATTCCGGTTTCTTCGCTAGTCCAACGCTAGCGGAGAATTTCTAGAAAATAGGCTAGTCCAATACTAGACCGTTAGGTCATTTTAGTATTAAAATCACTTCTCCTGTGCATTTATCTTATTTCACACATATTTTCTCTTTTAGGCCTTTTTGCATTTTTGCATGGTTTTTATGTATTATTATTCTTATTATCTATTATTACATATATTCAGAGCTTGACATTTAGGTTACATTTCACATGGAATCTTAGGTCATTCGTGTGATTTTTTGACTAGAAATAGTTATCTACTTACGTGGGAAGCGGTGGCGTACATGCTGTTCCCCCTCCGTGAGTAGAAATATTCAGTCACGAGACATTCGTCCCCCATACCCGTTATGTTGCATCCCTACTTTCTTTGTACACTAATTATCCATATTACTATTTTCCGTTTCTTTTTACATTCCATTTTTGCATCTATACTCGTGACTCCATCGAGGTTTAAATTTGGGTTTCGCGATTAATGCGATAATCCCGACCAAACCTCAAAGGAACATTTTTATCCCTTAAATATATCCATTTTTTAGGACTAGATTTGCATTCATATAGTTGCATCCAAATGTGATAAAATCGTAGGGTTATATTAGGAAAATTTGGACTAAACCTCGCAACTAGTTTCGGCTAGGTTGAAAGGGTGCCTTAGGCGCGAAGCCTTTGCCTTCCCTTTCTTCAACTGTGACTCCCGAACCTTTTTCTCTTGTTTTCAAAGACCTGGAGTTGTCTAAAAGGGTTTTTCTTGTTTTTCTTACATTTTTCTCAAAAATCATTTTCTAAATAAATCATTCTCGATTTTCTTACCTTTTATAAAATATTTTCTGGTGACTTGGTACACCAAAACTCAATACCAAGTGGCGACTCCCTTTTCACTAAAAACCCTTTTTTAGACTCTATTTTCGGGCCAAAAACCGTCGCATTTTCAAAGTCCCATTTTAGGCCCTTTTCTTTTTGTTTTCAAAATAAAGCATTTTCTAAAAATCACATCTTTTGTCAAACTATTTTTATAAAGCATTTTCTAAAAATCATTTTACGAAAAACCAACACTTTTTTTTCCACACAAATAGACATAATTACTTTTTCCGTCTTTCGAAAATATAGGGCGCGACAGCTGGCGACTCCACTGGGGATCACTAGTGAGTCTGAGCACTAAGCTTAGTCACCTTTTTCTTCTTTAACCTTTTCATTTTATCGTATTTGGATGTTTAGGATTGCATTTTTTTTTTGTTGGGTTTTTTTTTTCTTTGTATTTTACATGCACCTTCGTCTCTCATTTCTATGTGATGGATGATTTATTTGTTTGTGAAGTATATTCGTATCGCATTTGCATTTGGGAAGGAGGTCAGTCACCCTTAGAGCCTTTTGCATGTCAATATTTCCCTCCTCTCACAGGGAGCACTTCATACGTGCATTCAATGTTTTTTTTACCCTTTTTCTCTTTTTGGTGGTTGTCACTCATCAATTCCTTTAGAACTAGGATCGATCTGTCTAAACATGCGACCATCGCATTCGTGTATGTAGCGGTGTCTAAGGGATCACTCGAACCACCAACCTGGGATTCTTAGAATTGACGGACTTATTACTTTTTTGGATCTCTCGGTCTAAAGGTTCGGGAACCGAGGCCTTGTCGAAGTCTAGATACATTAGTAAGCGTAACCTCATGCATCCATATAGAAAGCCTAGGATAGAGTCTGCCTTATCCCGTTAAGTACACTAGACAGGAGAGGAGGGAAATCACCCTTCTTTTGTTTTCCTTATTATGCTATTTGTTGTTATTTACAATCCTTTGTTTTGTTAATGTGTTATATGTTTTTTGTTGAATAAACTAACGTAATTTTCCTTATTCTTTGATTGCATTCACCACATTAGGAATAAGAGTCATGGCATGGTACTCTTTTAGAGAAAAACTGCCTTTTTCAGATAGAATATCTCATGTTTAAATTCCAATTTATAACAATAAAATATGCATTGCATGTCATTTCTAGGCTTACCTCGACATCAAATGGGGCTCTTGTTAGGCCATATTGCGATGTTGCACATTTATTTATTTTAATAAATTGGCATCATGCATAACTATAGAGGGAATGCCACTTAGGGAATCCCATCTTAGGAATAAACCGTCCCAATTTTCCTTGGGTATATAACCCTTTCTGTGAGAATTTCACGTTTAAATTTTTGTATGTCCTGATAGGTGAGACCCTAGGTAAGGTAATCTAATGGTCTTTTGCAATCAGAATGGGTAGCATATGCAAGATCAACAAGTCAAAAGAACTCCTCCTACTGCTTAGGAACTGGAAAAACACCATGCACCCGTCGGAGCAGAATCTGATATCACATTACTTGGGACACCTAGCTCATCTCATTAACATAGAACCAAATGAAGCCGTTATAGATGCTTTGGTACAAGTGTGAGATCCTAAGCACTCGGTATTCAATTTGCTGATTATGAACTGACTGTTACCCTAGAAGAAATAGCCTGGCTTTTGGGAACTTCCAACCGAGGGAAAGAAACTAATTTTTCCGACTATGAGTGGTAGGAAGGAATTAAGCAGTTTCACAGGATTGAAAGAATCAGCTATACCTGACCCGATTCAAGGCAAATTCAATCAGAATCAAATATTTGTACAACCACTTTGTGTCCGGGAGTGTTTTGCTACACAGTAATAGGATTTCTTCATTAGTATAGAGGAAGTATGGTCTCAAAAGAGAATATGGGTCTATGGTTTCGTACTGGCCGGATTCTTTCTTTTTCCACGACCGGACGATAAAGTTAATATAAGGATCGTCAACATGATGATTGATCTCTTTCGTGGGATAGAAAGCCAGGACCTGAACTATTGTACCCACTATTGTGGCAGACATTTTCGTAGACATGTACCAAATATAAGAAAAAGTCCTGAATTCTTTTACGATCCCAGTATCCTACTTCAAATTTGGGCTAGTGGAACATCTACATCGACATTCTGTGATCCGATCCAACCTTGTTTTAAAAGATACAAATTGGATCCAATCACACAGAAGGATAATCGACTCAGCAAACCAGCCAAGAGATGCAAAAGCATATTTGGAATTCTTTCCATGCACTCAACGAGAAAGACATCTGTTGGGTTTTAGAATAGACTGAGTGTCGTAAACCGGCACTGACAATATTTTAGAAGAAGGTTCATCCCACTGTTGGGTACTAATGGAGTAGCACCCTACATTCCTTAAAGAGTCCTTCGTCAGTTTCGGACGCATCTAGGGTATTTCCCCAGAGCTACATATAGAAGATTTTAATATCATTTTTCAACAAGGAATTTGTCCTAGTGCAATACCAAGGAAGTCAGAGATTGCTGAAGCATGGAGAAGTCGATGCTACAGATCAGGATATTCCATTTGATCCGGAGACTAAATTTTTTTCCAAGAACTACCTCAAGATATTATGCATGGCTTAAAAATCAGAATTCATCCAAAGGGACAGATCGCTCATTGACTCCCGTTGAGGAAGTCGTTCGTTTGAGAGCCCTGTTAGAAGCAAAAGATCGTGAACTAATACAAGCAAAGCAGAATTCTGAGAAGAACAAGGAAGCATATGAATCTGTCAAGCAACTTTACACAGAAGAGAAACAAGAACTGCGAGAGAAAGAAAAGACAATGTTTGGAGCTGAAAGATGACATCAATCATACGATAAACAGTACTCTTGGGAGTCAGACCGCAGCAAAACTCAGTGCCTAGAGGACCAGCTGAAGAGAGTTTTAGATTGTGTAGGAGAGTTGACAGAATGATGTACTATTTTGCTTCATTGTATCTGATTGGCAATAAAAGTAGTGGAATATTTTCTCTTAATGCTCAAATGGCATGAAAGTTGATTAAATTACCAAGCCAAATTCTCCTTGCTCCAATACTAAAGGGGGATCTCGCCCTAAAGGATTGTATCTCATGTTAGGCTTACCCTTGATAAATAAGGGCACCCCTAGGACATGCATCCAAATCATTTATGTACTTACTAATTTTAGTCTTTTTCTCTTTCTTTGTGATAATAAAATTGACAGTGACAATGACGATGGGGCAACTAAACCTTCTTTCTTTCTGATTTATATTTTAAGTACCTTAAATTATAGCTTCATTTCAAAGAAGTCCCATCGTTATCAAGTCCCGAAGTCAAGCTTTGAAACGTGTGAACATGAGTTCGACTCCAGATGTTTCAAAAAGACCAACTCAAGCAGTGTCAGTGGATTTTTCTGCATTGGGAGCTCAGTTGAGCAAAGTATTGGGAAAGTTTATTGAATTGAGTGCAAAAATGGCATCGCAAAGGCGTGTAATTGATCAACTTGTTACAAACAGCAGTGGTGGTGCTCCGAACAACCCGGCGCCGATAGTTGATCATACCCTTGAGTAGGTTAACTAATTGCCTCTCACGACCAATATGCAAGCTGCTTCCATCTCACCTTTTGCCAATCCTATTGAAGGACCGTCTGCCCATTTTAACTCTAATCTTTTACACATGCGTTCAAATTATGTCCAAATAAATCTACCCAATTACCCAGTTCTCCAATCTCATCCACATATCAACCCAAACATTCCACTCAATCTTCAAGTACCTCATCATCAAGTAGCAGAACCTTTTGTTTGGGATGTAGCCTCTCAGGGAAAACTAGCCATGGATGAAAATGTCACAACCATGGATAAAGATTTGCTAAAAAGATTAGATCGATTTGAGGAAGTTCATGAAGAAAAGTCAAGGGCTACACAAGCATGGCGGGTTAGGTTATGATGATCTTTGTCTTTTTTCGAATGTTCAATTACCATTGGGTTTCAAGGACTCCTAAATTCACTAAGTATGAATGGAACTAGGAACTTCCAAGACACATCCTCAAGATGTTTGCCAACAAACTTGGCTAAACTAGGTAGACGATGAGAATTTACCAATGCGTCTAGTTCCTGAGAGTCTAGGAGGGTGATGCATTAGACTGGTATTCGAATTTGAAAGCCTCAGGAGATAAGGAAGTTGATTGGATCTAGTCAACAACTTTTGTTAAGCAATATGAATTCAACTGTTAATTAGCTCCAACACGAACTACGCTGGAAAGTACTAAGAGGAAGCCTTCAGAGGATCACAAAACTATATGCCAAACGTTGGAGAAAATTGGCTGCCAAAGTGGAACCTCCTATGAATGAAGAGGAGATTGTCCGAACTTTCATTAAGGCTCATGACCCGCCATATTTTGAGGAGAATCTTTCGCATGTCAGGAGTTCATTTTCTGCCATCATCAATAAACTAGAAGAGTACTGATGAATTCGTCAAGGCAAGGCAAAATCGTTAATGTGACAGCATTAAAATTAGCAGTTGGAAGCTTTGCAAAATCAGAATCCAAGCAGTAATGGGAAGAAACCTCCATTCAAGAAGAAAGAAGGAGAGACTGCTTTCGTATGGGATCAAGACCCATCCTTTAGACCCAGAATTCAAAACTATCCTCCATATGCAACCCATTACCAACAACCTCTCAATTCTCAACCAGTTTATCACACTAACACCCAGCCTCATCATCCTCAACCCAACTATCCAAATTATTCGTCCCATTACCAAGTTCCTTGACCAACATTTCAAAACTACCCTCGTCCTCCTTATAACCCAAGACCACCCCAGGAAAAACATCAATATCACCCAGAACCCTTTTCAAGCCAATAAAGACCAAATTCAGAGACAACCCCGAACCTATACTAATTTGGGCAGTCCCATTGACCAGTTGTATGAGCAAGTTGAAAGCCGATGGCAAAATTGGAGTGCTTTCAGCTAAGGTTTACAACAAAGGATTTCCTACAGACTTACAATCCTCAAGCTATTTGTGCGTACCATTCTGGGAGTCCAGGATACTCAATAACCAATTGTTGTGCTATAAAGAATCAAATTCAAGACATGATTGAGTCTGGAGAGATCGTTCTCAGAAGGCCAAGGGAACAGGGACCAAGTGTAAGCAAAAATCCTCTTTCAGAGCATGGAAACACTGTAGGAAGCCATCATTGCTGAATGAGGAATTTGATGATCCTGCTTCGTATATTGTGGATGAATATGAGACTGAGAGCATAATGGAAACTGATCTGGTCAAGATGAAGGAAGAGTTATCTGCTAAGATGCCAATAGTGAAAAAACAAGGATGACATTCTTAAGAATGAGTTGAAACAGTCAGTGCTCAAGAAAGATGAGCCTTTTGTGTTAGAAAGATGTTTTGATCCGTTCATTTTGGACCTGCCTCCTTTTGAGTTGGATATACTTGAACCCATCGTGCTCGAGTTTCCAGAGCAGATGCCTGTAAATAGTTTACAGGAAGTACCATGGAATTACCAGGAACCTGCATTGTTGATTGAAATAAGAGATTGTTGAAAGAAGAAGTAGATGCTGTCACTAGGTCTAGGAGAGTTTTAGGAGAGTCTGAAATAAATGCTCAATCCAAAACTCAAGGAAATTCTTTGCTGCCTAAGCAACTCGTATCTGAAAAGGATGCTCTGGAATTTTTTGAGATTGATTAAGAGAAGTGAATACAAATAGTGGAACAGCTAGACAAGGCACCTGCCCATATCTCTTTCCTGAACTTGCTCCTTACTTCCGAACTGCACAGAGAAGCTTTACTCAAAGTGCTTAATGAGGCTCACGTTTCTAAAGATATCTCTATTGATAAATTTTCAATGTTGTAGGCAGCATTCTGACCTCAACTCGTATTAGTTTCTCTGACGATGATTTGACTGCAGAAGGGATTGCACACAACAAGACGTTGTACATATCAGTGCCTTGTAACGGGAAGCTACTGCCAGAGGGTTTTGGTGGATAATGGATCAGTTTTAAATATTTGTTCGTGGGCTACTATTGTCAAACTTGGGCTATCTGATGTTAAACTTCGCACATCGATTGTTGTGGTAAGAGGTTTTGATGGAACTAGGAGGGAGCCGATGGGTGAAAGTCGATTTGGTCTTAGAAGTCGGGCCAGCTCAGTTTCAAGTTTCTTGTCAAGTTATGGATTTCTCTGGTGCTTACAATGTTCTATTAGGAAGACCATGGATACATACTTCTAACTTGGTGCCCTCTTCGCTACATCAAATGCTCAGATTTGTCATAAATAATCAGTTAATCACCGTGTTTGCCGAAGATGACTGTGCAATGATGGTTAATGCCAATTCAAAAGAGAAAGACAGTGAAAAAATTTTTAGTTTCTGCTCATCTGTGTTGAAGATGTTGTTTCTACGGGGTGGATCATGAAGAATGAATCATTCGTTGGAACAGATGTATCAGAGGCCAGTGTCATGATAGGCTAAAGAAATGATTCGAGGAGGTTATGAGATAGGAAAGGGCCTTCGGGAGAAATCTGCAAGGACATCTGGAACCAATAGAGCTCCCAATGCAAAAGGACACATTTGGATTAGGATTTCATCCAACTGCGAAAGATAGGAAGGAGATGAGAATCCGAAAGCTTACTGAAAAGGAAGGAAAGCGATCTGGGATGCATATTCCACCATTGTACTACACTTTTCCCTCGCTCATCTGGGGTGGTGATATCTGATCTTGATGAAGAGAATTCTGCAGATAGGATCGAATTAGTATATCTCAATTGTTTGTTGGAAGCTATCTGTGATGTCACTCCATCAGAATCTTCTGAATTCTCAACAATTCCTGAGGGTGCCCTTCAAAACTGGACAGCTTGATTATCTTCCAGTTCAAAGGAGTTTCAGTAAATTTAGGGATTGTCTTTTGTTCAGACTCATGCTTAGATAGGGCCTTACTTAGGATATTTTGTTTAGTAGTTGCTTTTGTTTCTTGACTCTAGTCCCTTTTGCATATATCAACGTCTTGTAAGTCAAAATATGTTTCATTCTTGGTATAGAGTTTCAAGATGAATGTGTCCTTGAGTAAGGTCCCTATCTCTAAAGATGATGTCTTTTGTTGATTTACCGTTTATTTCTAAATTTGAAGCAATGAAGAATTTTCCTTATTGGTTTTCAATAATTTCTTTTTATTTATTTATTTTTGTGTGTTTGTGTTATCTTTTTCAGATGGCCATCAATAAAATCATTTGACCCTTTGGATGTCACAATTCTAGAAGTTGATGATTGCAATCTTGATATCTCTCGTGAGTTTAAAATTATGGAATCTGAAATTTAAAACGAGATTGATACGAGGAAGATATAGAATCTTTGTCAAAAACTCTTGAACAATATGAAGAGAAACCCAAACCGAACCTAGAAGAGACAGAATCCATTAACATTGGCACTAAACGGAGCTTAAAGAAATCAAAGTCAACATTCATTTGAATAAGAAGCAAAAACAAGAAATGATTGAGTTTTTTACTTTGTTTCAAGATGTTTTCGCATGGTCATATGATGATGTAACTGGAATTTCTACGGACTATAGTAGTTCATAAATTGCCAACTGATCTAAATATTCCACCGTGAAGCAGAAACTCTCGCAAGTTTAAACCAGAATATGAGTCTCAAAATCAAGGAACAGATTGTAAAACAACTCAATGTCGGAATTATTATAGTGTCTCATTATCTATTTGGCTTTCAAATCTCGTTCCTATTTCAAAGAAAAATGGAGAGGTGTAAGTTTGTGTGGATTATAGAGATCTTAACAAGGCAAGTCCAAAAGATGATTTTCCTCTGCCGAACATTCATATTCTTTTGGACAATACTGCAGGGCACGAGATTGTATCATTTGGAGATTGATTTTTCGGGGTATCACCAGATTTTGATGGCAGAGGAAGATAGAGAGAAGACTGCTTTTGTCACCCCTTGGAGAATATTTTGCTATAGAGTGATGCCTTTTGATTGAAAAATGCTGGAGCCACTTATCAAAGGACAATGACCACATTGTTTCATGATATGATCCACAAAGAGATGGAGGTTTACGTGGATGACATCATAATCAAATCTAAAAAGGTTGAGGATCACTTGGTGGATTTGAGAAAATTGTTTGAAAGATTGAGGAAATACAATTTGAAGTTGAATCCTGCTAAGTGTGCTTTTGGAGCTCCAGCGGCAAATTATTGGGGTTTATTGTTAGTAAGAAAGGTATCGAGATAGATCCTGCCAAAATTAAAGCGATTCGCGACATGCCAATTCCAAAGACCCAAAGAGATGTAAAAAGTTTTTGAGAAGAATCAATTTCGTTGGCAGGTTCATTGCCCAACTGACTTCTACTTGTGAATCTTTATTCAAGTTGTTGAAAAAAAATAAACATATGAAATGGAATGAGAATTGTCTAAAGGCTTTTGATAAATTAAAGATTACTTGTTGAATCCTTCGATTTTAGTGCCGCCCCAACCTGGAAGACCTTCTAATTATGTATTTATCTATGCTTGACGAAGCTGTAGGATGTGTTTTGAGATAACATGATGAATCAGGGAAAAGAGAACAAATCCATCTATTAACTCAGTAAAAAATTTACTGCGTATGAGGCTAATTATTCCTTTCTAGAAAGAAGCTGTTGTGCATTAGGCTTGGGCGGTTCAAGAAATTGAGGCATTATTTACTTAGTCACACCACGTATCTCATTTCCTGTTCTGATCCCTTAAAGTATTTGTTAGAAAAACCGATGCTTACTGGATGGATGGCCAAATAGCAAATGATTCTTTCTGAATTTGACATTGTTTTCACAACGCAGAAGGTGATTAAAGGGCAGGTTATAGCAGATCACTTGGCAGAAAATTCAAGAGAAAATGATTACCAACCACTCAATATTTATTTCCCAGATGAAGAAATCTTGTTCGTTGGAGCAATTGAAATATGCGTGAGTAGTATTCGGAGTGGAGATTATTCTTTGATGGCATTTCAAATGCTTTCGGGGCCGGAATCGGTGCTGTTCTAGTTTCACCCGAAGAAAAGTATTATCTTGCAACTGCCAAGCTGTGTTTTCCTTGCATTAATAATATGACCGAATACAAAACCTGTATTCTTAGATTGAAAATGACGTTAGAGATGGAGGTTAGGGACTTGGTTGCATTTAGTGATTTTGACTTGCTTGTGTATCAGACGCTAAACAATGGGCAACTTGAGATTCTAAAATCATCCCATATCATTACAGTCTACTCAATCCTAGCTTCTAAGTTCAGAAGTTTAGAATTTCGGCACATTCCACGGACACGTAATGTGTTTGCAGATGCCTTAACTACTTTATCTTCAATGATTAAACATCTCGATGAATTTGTAATTGAGCCTATCCAAATTCAGACTTCAAGAGGAGCCAGCTCACTGTTGGGTTACAGAAGAAATTTCAGACGGTCGGCCTTGGTACCATGATATCAAAGAATTCATTAAAACTGGATCTTACCCTCCCGAGTGCTAATGCATTTTCAAAAGGTTTTTTGCGCAAAATGTCTTCAAAATTCTTTTTGAATGGAGAAATATTGTACAAGAGAACGTCTGACTTGGATCTGTTAAGATGTGTTGATAAAGAAGAGGCCCATCCAAATGATGAAAGAAATTCACAGTGGTGTGTGTGGACCGCACATGAATGGGCATTTGTTGGCTAAGAAGATCATGAGAACGGGATATTTTTGGCTTACTATGGAGCACGACTGTGTAGATTTTAGTTCGAAAGTGTATTAAATGTCCAAATGCATGGTGACGTGATACATGCCCCTCCTACAGAACTACATAGTATGACTGCTCCTTGACCATGTTCGATGTGGGGAATGGATGTAATTGGAGCCATTGATCCTCCTGCTTCAAATGGGCATCGATTCATTTTAGTGGCAATAGAGTATTTCACCAAATGGGTTGAGGCTGCATCTTACAGGCATGTGACTAAAAAAGTCGTGGCAGAATTTTTCTGAAAAACAATATCATCTGTCAGTTTTGGAGTGCCAGAGACGTTAATCACTGATAATGCCAAAAATCTCAACAACGACATGGTGGATGGGTTGTGTGAACAATTCAAAATCAATCACCGAAATTCTGCTATTTATAGACCCCAAATGAACGAAGCTGTGGAAGCTGCCAATAAGAATTTGAAGAAGATCATTCGAAAGATGACTGACACACATAGGGATTGGCATGAGAAGTTATCCTTATGCATTGATGGGGTATAGAACTGCCATAAGGACTTCCTATTGGGCAACTCCTTACTCTCTCATGTATGAATGGAGGCAGTGATACCTGCCGAAGTTGAGATTCCGTCCTTACGTATATTGATGGATGCTTAGTTGGAAGAAAGCTGAATGGGTCAGAGAACGTCATTAGTAGTTGCCATTGATTGACGAAAAGCGGTTGAATGCCATTTGTCGCAGACAGTGCTACCAAAAACGAATGGCCCGTGCTTATCGGAAGAAAGTCAAACTTCACCAATTCGAGATTGGAGACAAAGTTTTGAAGCGAATCCTTCCAATTCAGGAAGAGGGAAAAGGAAAATTTGCTCCAAATTAGCAAGGTCCATTCATTGTCAAGAAAGTATTATCAGGTGGAAGTCTTGTTCTGGCAAAAATGGATGGTCAAGAATTTTTCCCAAAGCATCAATTCAAACCTGGTAAAAAAATTTTACATTTGATTAGTAAGTTTTCTTTCAAAATTATTACAAAAAAAAAAAAAGACGGGTCAAAGGCGGGCATTCTTTCTTTTTCCTTAAATATTTTCTTCCTCTAATTTCCCCTTTTGAGCCTTCAGAATCCATAAGTTTCGTTTCATAACCCACTTGATGGTCGCACCTCACACTGGGGCAAATTTTTTGTTTTGTTGGTTGTTCGTTAAAAAAAAAAAGGGAAGGAGGAAAAGAAAAAGTAAAAAGTAAAAAGTAAAAATGATACAAAAAGAAAACCCCATGAGAAAGTGGATAAATTGGGGCAAATTAAAAAAAACGAAAAAGAACAAAGAAAAAAAAATGCAAGCGAGAAATAAAAGTATAATTCATTCTAAGAAATGCAACCTCAAGACAATCAACCCCCTCATAAATTCTGCTTTCCAACCTTAACTTTTCAGACACCTTAACCTGACCCCGTATTGAAAGCCAAGAATGTTATCGACCTCCGTCTTTAGTTTGTGATAATTTTGAGATGAAAATTTACAATCAAAACAGCATATGATGTTAATATATCTATCCCAAGTTCACCAAGAGAAGATTGTCTTACTGATGCCAAATAT